>OY992891.1:67056403-67121403 GCA_963921405.1 Cepaea hortensis | reverse complement strand
GGTCGTCCTCTATCTTCAAACTGATAAGAGAATATACACAGCATTTACTGTACCCTTGCCTTCTACAAACCCACATTGTTCTTCTCCTATTTCGGTTTGTATTTTCTTCCTATCTCTTTGCATGATAATTCTCAGCAAAATCGTTGTTTGTAATGTGGCTCATTATACTAATTGTTCGATGTTGATCACATTCCAAGGCTCCTAATTTCTTCTGGATTGCAATAAATATAGAATTACATAATTCAGGTGGTATATCTCCAGTATTTCTCCACTAATTCAGCAGTCTGGTGACGTGGTCTATTCCATATTCTTCTAAAGCATTGATCATTTCTAGTGTGATGTTATCTGTACCCTGGGTCTTGTCAGTTTTCATATGCTTAAGAGAATTCTGAACTTCCATCTTCAAAATTGATGGTCCTTCATTATTATTCCTATGATCACGTGGGAATGGCCACTGACAAAGCCTGGTTTCTTTGCTGTGACCAAATGTGGCTTAGATATTAACATCCAAAACCCGAAAGCTATAATAATTAACAATGAAAAGTAGAAGCCATCAATGAGCATCACATTAAACTGGGAGATATCTAACAAGTAACAAGTTTCATCTGTCTTGGACATGAATTAAAAGATTATGGCAGACTACTTCTTCTTCTTCAGCATTCCAAGCCATTGAGGTTCTTTGATGCAGATACAAGCTGTCTCCATTCGTCTCTCTGGTTGACCTTCTCTTGCCAGTCGTTGATTCCAAGTGCTTGTAGGTCTGTACATGTATTATCTCTCCACCGCCTTCTTGGTCTACCTCGCGGTCTACGGTCATTTATTTCCTGAGTGTAAGCGAGTTTTGTTTCCCTATTATCTTCCATTCTTTCTATATGCCCCAGCCATTGTAGTCTATTAGCCTTCATGATACCAGTGATTAGCGGGGACTTAAACAGATCATAAATGTCTTTGTTACTTCTCCTTTTCCACTCTCCACTGTGTGTATCCCTAATGGGTCCAAAGATGCGTCTTAACACTTTGTTCTCAAATTTTTTTAGCAAGGCTTCGTCTCCTTTCGTTGTACTCCAGGTATCAGAGCCATACAGCACAACTGGTCTTATCAGTGTTTTATATATTGTGATCTTTGTGTTACGAGATAGCGCCTTTGATTTTAGTAGATGATGTAGTGCATAGTATATCTTATTTCCAGAATTGATTCTAGTTTGAATTTCTTCCCTTATGATGTTGGAGCAGTTGGAGATTGTACCCAGGTATTTGTATGTTTCCGTTCTTTTAATGGTCATATTATCTATTTGTATGTGGCCAGAGTTTTTAGCCATTCCTTCTCTTGAAATTACCATATATGCTGTCTTATCTTGGTTGATAACCAGCCCCATCTGTTGGGCTTTTTCCTTTAAGTGAGTCAATATTTCCAATGTCTTTTGTTGATTTTCCCCTATAATATCTATATCATCTGCATAACCATCACATTCCTCCTTTACCCTCCTTACAACTTTCTCTAGAGCCAGATTGAAGAGTAGCGGCGATAGTGCATCACCCTGTTTCAAGCCAGGTGTTATTTGGAAAGGGTCTGATTTCCTGCCTTTATATGTTACTATATTATAAGTATCTTCCATGCATAGTCTAGTCATGTTGATTAACTTCCTTGGTATTCCAAATTCCCGCATAGCATTCCATAGACTATTCCTATGGACACTATCATAAGCCTTTTTAAAATCCACAAAAATGTTATGGAGATCTCTTTTATATTCCCAATTTTTCTCGGCTATTTGTCGTAAGATAAATATCTGATCTATTGTTGATCTGTTTTGTCTAAAACCCGCCTGGTAGTCACCTAATATGTATTCTGAATATGATTTTAGTCTATTTAGTAGTACTGCGGATAGTATCTTATAGATTATGGACAGTAGTGATATTCCTCTATAATTTTCACACTGGAACTTGTCTCCTTTCTTAAAGATAGGTATCAATAATGACTCTTTCCAGTCCTCCAGATTTTTATTATTAGTTCATATAGCTTTAGATGTAATGCATGGCCACCCGCCTTTATAAATTCAGCAGCAATTCCATCAGCCCCAGTTGCCTTATTGTTTTTAAGTCGTGTGATTACATATAGGATTTCTTCAAATGTAGGTTCTTCAATTTGTGGTTCACACGTTAGAACCTATTCCTGTGGGAAAGTGTTACTTGGAGCTTCACAATTTAGTAATTCAACAAAGTATTCTTTCCATGTTTTGCACGTTTCCTCATTGGTATTTATCATATTTCCATTTTTGTATTTTAAACAATATGTGTTGTGTTGGTGCCCTCGTTTCATTGACTTCAGTTCTTTAAAAAAAACTTTCTGGATTCGTTTTTCTGGTGATTAGTTTCCATATATTTGATTTTATTACTCGTATATTCTCGCTTCTGCTGTCGAACTATTTTTGTAGCCTCTTTACATTCATTTCTATATTGCTCTTCCTTTTGTATGTTGTTGATCTCATTTAGCCATAGCTGTCTGGCTAGATTATGGCAGACGTTAAAAAGAAATCAAAAAGTGAGTAGGAATTTTCAAAAATGTTTTTGACATCATGAAATAAATATTCACATAGAGAAAGAGTAACAACGCATTGAAAATGACAATTGTCAAATGTTATGTATATTCAACACACGTATATACCACGGACGCCTAGGCAATGAACAAGTAATTAGAAAGTCGAATAGAGGCCCTGGACATGTGAATACACATAATAATATGTCGCATTTCTTGGAAACAAAAACAATCATATACTGAGGTTCTAATAACACTAAGAATGAAAAGATAGTTGATGGAGGGAAAAATGAAAAAGGAGGCAAGTTAAATATTTCTGTCACGTTAAAAGATATAACACTCTTATGAAAGCCGTACTGGAGGGTAAGGTTGAAGGCAAGTGAGCAAGAGGTAGATAACGAAATAAGTGAGAAAATAACATCAACAGATGGACAAACAGCAATCTGACAGAATGTACAGTCAGGGCTATAGGCAGACAGTGTTGGAGATCCATTGAAACCAAACGTCATTGTGGAGACGGCATCTGATTGATTGATTGATTGATTCATTCATTCATTCATTGATAAAATATCAACAGTAAGACAACACATTATACAATGTTTGGGATTCGTTGTAAAGAGTTGATTACACACCGTGTGGTGTTGCAGACCGATAGAGTACAGTTGATTATGTCTCTTTCCGGTATAAACTTATTAGACAAGGGACGTAACTTGGTAAAATAATATGTTAATAGCTGGTTGTCTCCCTTCCTTGACAATAATTGAGAGAGCAGCGAGAGGTACATTCTTTTTGTTAGTTGCATGTCCTTTACAGGACGTTGCAGTCAACCCCAGCATTTTTGGCTGTTGGTGATTTCTAGGCAAGCTTACGTTCAGTAGTTTGCCATTGCGACTTCCGTTCCCCAGCATGGCGGTTAGGCATTGAACCGCTACGGCCTCTGGAGTATTTATCCCTGTGGCTGCAGTTTGCATTTCGCATTTTTCACATGTTGGACTGGTAGTATATGGTTCCATCGCCCTGCCACTGAATGAGTGCGTGGAGCGACGCTGTGAGCTGTGATATTCACGTGGAATGCTTTTACATGTCCGCTTTTGTTTGTACAGTCACCTGCATGTTCGGAACAATGGCTGATGTGTCTGATTTACCTTTTCGGTTCACGAGTGCATTTTTCAGGAGACTCCTGGGAGTCGACGCTGTAGCTACGGAGTTCGTGATTTATGCGACGCTTTCGGCGGGTCGCCCTGCGGATAGAGACAGCCATGTGAGAAAAGCCGGGTCAATGAGGTCTTTCAGGTGACTGCCGATTCCATCGACGATGAACTGTGGTTTCCGTGGAGGACTTTTTTGTTGGCATTCTGCACAGTGTACCTGTGTGGGCTGTTGGATTGCCCAGACTCCTGTCTGTTCCATTTTTCACATTGGACAGTGGGGAGAATGTTGTGTGATATTCACTGGCACAGGAACGGAGCATAATGGGGACGACCCGTTGAAGTTGGAACCTCGACTAACTAACTAACTAAGTTTGCCATTGCTTTCTGAACGACCGGTACCCATACCATTTCGTAAAAAATCAACACAGCTGTGTTTCAAACGCGGGTATGTGGGATTACGAATTGCGTCCGTAACTTCTACGCTACGGAGCAGGTGAGAGGTACATGCTAACGTAAATATAGAGACAAACTGGTTGTGTCCATTTACTGCCTAATTTGAGGCAGAGATAAAGTTACATTCTTGGCAATAGAAAGTCGAATAGAGGCCCTGGAGATGTGAGTATATAGAATAATATTTCGTATTTTGTGGAAGCAAAAAAAATCAAATACGGAGGTTCTAGAAAGCGTGAATTATTATGAAAAACTGAAACAACAATTGTTGAGGGCAAGTGACACAACCAGTTTATGATTTTCTTGTTACTTTGTGCATGTTGAATTTGCTAACGAGCTTTCCAACTGCTAACCAACTTTTCCGAATAAACACAAATAACAGGCAAAAGTAATATACAGCACAGCGACAGTACTCACGTGTTGTCAGTGCTTGACAGTTGATTCCCCCAGTCTTCTGTCTCAAATTGTGTTTCTTCCATCGTGTTCTCAACTTTCAGTATGTCCGCCTATGACATTAAAAATTCATACAACTTTGTTATAATTTTAACTTATTTTTAATGATAATGAAAACATGATGAATTTACAATGTGTTCAGAAGGGAGCGCTTCCTGTTCTTTAGTTGCCTGGTGTGAACCCTCTCTTTCATCTGTTTTGTTGATGATGATGGGGTTGCTTATATCATTCGTTGTCCAGCTCTGTACGTTTTTCACATTAATCTTTCTGTGTTTTTTTTTTTTTTAAATCCTACCTAGAATGTTCTCAACATACAGGAAATTTACTTGTTGCAAATTTCCTGTCGAACTACTTTATTGATTTAATTATTTTTTGTTTAAATTTATTATATAATTATTTATTTATTTTTTTTTCCATTTATGGGTGCTCTTTGCAACAGCTACAGATCTCAGCAGTACGCTTTTGATTTTTCTGTCCACCTTATTCTCAACATTCTTCCACATACCCACATACACACACGCACACACACACACACACCCACGCACACACACACACAAAACACACACACACACTCACACACAAAATGAAGTGTAAATGTTGTAATGATGTGCATGAAGAAGATTAATGATAACACATTGACAAGATTACATATATGGACTCGATTTCCGGTCCCCAGCATGACGGTTAGGCATTGAACCGCTACGGCCTCAGGAGTATTTATCTTTGTGGCTGCGGTTTGCATTTCGCATTTTCCTCATGTTGGACTGGTAGTATATGGTTCCGCCGCCCTGCTACTGGGTGAGTGCGTGGCGTGACTCTGTGAGCTGTGATATTCACGTGAAATGCTTTTACATGTCCGCTTTTGTTTGTACAGTGACCTGCATGTTCGGTACAATGGCTATCGGTCGTTGCTGAATTGACTGATCTGCCTTTTCGGTTCATGAGTGCATTTTTCAGGAGACGGCGCTGGAGCTACGGAATTCGTGCTTAATGCGACGCTTTCGGCGGGTCGCCCTGCGGATAAAGACAAAGCCATGTGAGAAAACCCGGGTCAATGAGGTCTTTCTGGTGATTGCCGATTCCATCGACGATGAACTATGGTTTTCGTGGAGGACTTTTGTGTTGGCATTCTGGCGGCGGCATTATGCACAGCGTACCTGTGCGGGCTGTTAGATTGCCGAGACTCCAATCTGTTCCACTTTTCACATTGGACAGTGGGGAGCATTTTGTGTGATATTCACTGGCACAAGAACGGAGCATAATGGGAACGACCCGTAGCCGTGAAGTTGGAATCTCGACTAACTAACTAACTAACTAACTAACTAACTAACTAACTAACTAACTAACTAACATGGACTTTAGCGTACGTAACAAAACAAATGGCTGCTTTTCGAAGACAAAAAAAATGTTGCATTGATTATTCTTTTGTCTGTCTTCTTTTATTTTAGCACCTTTACGGTAGCAACAGGACATCCTAGACATGTAGGACATCCTGGGCATGTAGGATATCCTGGACATGAAGGACATCCTGGACATGTAGGACATCCTGGGTGAGACAATGCACAAGGAAAGGAACTGTCAACGGACCGAGAATCTTTTTGGCTTGGATGTGACGAGAGCAACTTTCTGCAAAGGAGTGACTACGAGATGACAAGTGGTGATTTATGTGTGCTTAAAGAAGATCGTTACATTATAAAGAAAATAGCTCAAGGTTTATTCACATAAAATCCATCATAGAACTGAAACATACAAACATGACAACTATTATTGAAGTAATTACCTCGAAATTGTAAGAGTTTATATTTTCCCCCTGCTCTTGAAATTCCAGTTCGGTCATCATTAGAATATTTTCAACGGTCAGGCTATCACCATAGATGTCCTTCCACCTTAAGAACAAATGTGGCAATGAATTAGAGCAAGTAAACAATTTATTTACAAAGATGACAAAATATAAAGGTCAATGAGTGCCGAATCGTCTATTCAAATATATGAGTGATCATCAATTAATATTATTTTTTTTTCTATGCAATGTAAATGACAGCAATTGATTCACAGATCCTTACATTTGGTGGGTGTCATGTTTTACGTTACGAACTTTTGTGGGTTTTTTTTTTAATGAAATGGTATGGGTGCCGGTCGTTCAAAAAGAAATGGCAAACTATTGAACGTAAACTTGCCCAGGAATAATGAACAGCCAATAAAGCTGAGGTTGACTACTACGTCCTCTAAAGGACATGCAAGTAACTTTAACTCTCTGCAGTGCTCCCTGCAGTTGTTACTGTATGCGTGAAAACCATTTATTAAGAACAACTCAGCATGAGATTGGAATCAGCATTGAGCGGATTTTTAAAAATGTACCTGGGATCCCAGGCCTATCCAGCCTAAAATCATTATCATCATGTGCCATGACGATAAGCGTGTGCGGTCTTGGTTCATTATCTCTAGTAATCACCATCAGATCGGTGTGCTTGACCAGATTTAGTCATTTGGTCAAGCCAACAGGATATTTATCTCTCTGTGTTTCCCTTGCTCTTGTTCCATCATTTTCTGCCAGCTGTCATTATGTTTCCTAGTTTATTCCTCCTCATAACGTGCCTAAAAGATCTCCCGCTGTTCATACTTCACCTCGACACCGCAAGGTATAAGAGGAACACGATGAGATATGATGATGAGATGGGGAATTCGCTCCTATAAACTGAAATGCATTGAATTTCATATGGTGAACACAATTAGCTCAAATACTTTATGTTACAAATGTCTCGTGATTCTATATTGGTTGTATGACTGATAGAATAAGCAATGGCTGCTTGACTGCAAATAATTATTGTGCATTAAACAAAATTAGACTGTATGGCGTGTGTGTGTTTTTTTTTTTGTTTTTTTTTTTGGGTGCTTGCTCGCTCTGAACTCAAGCGTAGTCCTTACACACAACTTCTAGTAGTGCTGGACTGAATTTTGCGTGTGGGTTAGCTTTCCCTATTAACAGTGTCCTTCGCCACCAGGAGAACCCACTTCGACTTCAGAGGTACTTGTAAGTAACTTCCCTAAGTCAAGGATGATAGGTCAACATTTTAGTCCAACTGTCCGGTGTAGGGGTTCAGCCCCTTACCTCGGCATCAGTACAACGGATGTTTAAGAACACGTGTTCTTGTCCATTCGACCATGCTGACCTACACTGTACGGTGTTAATGTTGTATTCCGTTACTATTACTTACATGTACATTAATTTCTCTAGTTGTTGACGTTCAACTTTCAGCCTTGCAATTTTACGATCCCATGCATCAGACCATTTATCTTGAACAACTGGCCAGAGATTCTGAAAGCAAATTAGAATTGTCCAACTCAAAGAACATGAGCTTGCAAGTCATTTTAACTCATTAGAAATATTATCCATTGGACGATACAAAGAACAGATCTGTCCAATTAGAACTCAACATTGAAGAATAAAGGCTATTAAGGCAGAGATAATTTAGGGAAATTGAAAATTTTGGACATGTAAAAAGACATGAATGTCTGGAAAATATAATTATGTTGGGGAAGGTACAATGGAAGTCAAGAAGAGGACGAACATGACGAAGGTGGATTCAAGATGTGAAAACTACGTGGCACATGACAGCACCTGAGACAGGACAGGTGGCTTATAACAAAGAGCAATCTCCGAAGATTGAAATGGCAGAAAACTTCTGCACAGGTAAGTCACTGGGTGATGGGTGGGAAATATCTGGAAACATGAATCTCTAAAGAAGTATCTAGTCAAACAATACATAATGATAATATTTACACTATTAAACATTCAATGTTTATGAGTCACAACACTTCTACATAATAGGGCATGTCATACAACACATGCTCTCAAACAACAATAGAGTTGTAGCCTCACGAGAAACTGAACATATCAACAAGTTGAAACGGTGATAAAAGGGAAGGCTATAAACCAGTGATGACATAATAGCAGACACATTAGCAAACATTGACACGTTTGCAGACGGAACAGAGCAAACAAAATGTGGTGGTAATTTAAGACGTCAGCGGTTTAGAATGATGATTAAATAATGTTAAATATAGAACTGATTTCGACGTTAAGCAAAGGATTTTGTTTGAACTTCGAGAATTATTGTTATAGAGTTATTAGAATTATGCATGTATTTATTAACTAGTGTTAATTTCTCTAGATTATTTCTATGCTTATATCTCTGTTTGAGTCTGTCTCTGCCTGCCTACATGCAATTATGTCTTCATCTAATCACCTGTCTCTGTTCCTGCCTGCCTACATGCAATCATGTCTTCGTCTAACTACTACTGTCTGTCTCTGCCTGCCTACATGCAATCATGTCTTCATCTAACCACCTGTCTCTGTCGCTGCCTACATGCAATCATGTCTCCGTCTAGCCACCTGTCTCTGTTGCTGCCTGCCTACATGCAATCACGCCTTCATCTAACCACCTGCCTCTGTTGCTGCCTGCCTACATGCAATCATGTCTTCGTCTAACCACCTGTCTCTGTCACTGCCTGCCTACATGCAATCATGTCTTCGTCTAACCACCTGTCTCTGTTGCTGCTTGCCTATATGCAATCATGTCTTCGTCTAACCACCTGTCTCTTCCTGCCTACATGCAATCATGTCTTCGTCTAACCACCTGTCTCTGTTTCTGCCTGCCTACATGCAATCATGTCTTCGTCTAACCACCTGTCTCTGTCTCTGCCTGCCTATATGCAATCATGTCTTCGTCTAACCACCTGTGTCTGTCCCTGCCTACGTGCAATCATGTCTTCGTCTAACCACCTGTCTCTTCCTGCCTACATGCAATCATGTCTTCGTCTAACCACCTGTCTCTGTTGCTGTCTGCCTACATGCAATCATGTCTTCGTCTAACCACCTGTCTCTGTTGCTGCCTGCCTACATGCAATCATGTCTTCGTCTAACCACCTGTCTCTTCCTGCCCACATGCAATAATGTCTTCATCTAACCACCTGTCTCTGTCGCTGCCTGCCTATATGCAATCATGTCTTCGTCTAACCACCTGTCTCTTCCTGCCTACATGCAATCATATCTTCGTCTAACCACCTGTCTCTACCTGTCTACATACAATCATGTCTCTGTCTAACCACCTGTCTCTTCCTGCCTACATACAATCATGTCTTCGTCTAACCACCTGTCTCTTCCTGCCTACATACAATCATGTCTTTGTCTAACCACCTGTAGTTCCTCCCTACATGCAATCATGTCTTCGTCTAACCACCTGTCTCTGCCTGCCTACATACAATCATGTCTCCGTCTAACCACCTGTCTCTTCCTCCCTACATGCAATCATGTCTTCGCCTAACCACCTGTCTCTTCCTGCCTACATACAATCATGTCTTTGTCTAACCACCTGTCTCTTCCTGTCTACATATAATCATGTCTCCGTCTAACCACCTGCTCCTCCTCCCTACATGCAATCATGTCTTCGTCTAACCACCTGTCTCTGCCTGCCTACATGCAATCATGTCTTCGTCTAACCACCTGTCTCTTCCTGCCTACATAAAATCATGTCTTCGTCTAACCACCTGTCTCTTCCTGCCTACATACAATCATGTCTTTGTCTAACCACCTGTAGTTCCTCCCTACATGCAATCATGTCTTCGTCTAACCACCTGTCTCTGCCTGCCTACATACAATCATGTCTCCGTCTAACCACCTGTCTCTTCCTCCCTACATGCAATAATGTCTTCGTCTAACCACCTGTCTCTTCCTGCCTACATGCAATCATGTCTTCGTCTAACCACCTGTCTCTGTCTGCCTACATGCAATCATGTCTTCGTCTAACCACCTGTCTCTGCCTGCCTACATGCAATCATGTCTTCGTCTAACCACCTGTGTCTGTCCCTAGTTTCCTGGTATGGGTCCCTGACGAGAGCAAGGAGGGATGGGTGTTCAGTCTTTCTCTCACTTTAACAAGACACGAGCCCAGTTCGTAATGACCTTCGCTAGCGCTATCTCTAATAACAACAACAATGACACAATAACTTCAAACACACGCTTACCTTTATGTATGGCTGTGGCTGTACTTGATCCATTTCTCCATTCAGAGTGTCCACGTTTTGTGTGCCACTTTCTTTCACTTTCTTCAAGTAGCTTAAAATTCTTGATTCTTTTAACCGCGATTGGGGGAAGGGGCACACTAAGGCCCTCTCAATACAACTATGTAAATATTTTCTCTCTTCTGGACTTGGTTTGTCAAATACTGAATGAGAGAGCATGTGATCAGGAGGGCCAGGATAACATCTGTCATCTGAGCCTAGACATGGCTGTCCATCATGACGTAACTTCTCGTCACTGATGCCTGTGTCGTCATCGTAGAGACGGCTGGGGGTGTTAGGACTTGATGGGTCAATTTCTGAATATGAGGTCGTGTCATCAAGAGAGTCAGGATAACATTTGTCATCTGACCCCAGCCATGGCTGACCATCATGACGTAACTCCCCGTCCCTGAAGTCTGTGTCGTCAAAGTATTCGCGGCTGGGAGTCACTAAAGGTATCCACGGCCTGGAAATAATATACATCTTATGAATATTGGTAACATAATAGTAAAATGCTTCAAAAAGTTAGTTAAATGTATAACCTATAGAGAACTTTGCAATCAAACCAGGCATGTTAGCTGTTTGCGAGTTACCAGGCAATGCTAGTTCAACAGTTTGCCATTATTTTGTGAACGATGGGGTGATCTCGCCTTGAATGTTGATCCATCCATCCATCCATCATGTGCCATGCCGGTAAGCGTGGGCGGTCATGTTCTGCCATCTCACCCGATCACCAGAGTCGTGGATCAGCTCCGTGTTTCTGTCTCGACTATGCCACAAGGCCAAGCCATCCAGGTACTTGCTTCTAGGTCTTCCCCTTGGTAATCTTCTCTCTCTTCATTTCTTTTTTGATGTTTTCTAACTTTCCATCTGCATTCATTGTTCTAATCTGTTGCACCTAGTAGCCTGTTGACGGTCTGGGGTCACCTGGTGCGCATGACTATCCCTACCGGGCGAGGTTGCTCCTATGGAGCACCCATTTACGCCGTTTCTCTGATTATCGATGATTTCACACAACATGTGTTGATGCTACACATTATTATTCATATGGCCACAGTGATCTTCTGCCTATTTTGTTCTGTGTCTAGAAAGTCTTTTCTCTGGAACCCGCAGGACAAACGAAATAGGGAGGATACTGTATAGAATGGAATATGATATTTATGAGCTTATCAACCGCAGAGGTCGAAAGGTGAGGTTCATCATTATCATCAAGTGCCCTGCCAGCTGATATAGGCGTTCGTGGCTCTCCACAGTCTTTTGTGTTCTGGATCAGCCCTGCTGATGATATTCCTCCATACCACCGTCTCAATCCATCCAGCATCATTCTGACTCTACCTCTCTCCCCCTCGATCTCTCCAGTTGTCACGATGTTTTCCAATGCCTCTCTTCTCATTACATGACCAAAGAAAGCTCTTTGTCTCTTTCTTATTGTTGTGTATAGTGTTCTAGTTTCCTTAACCTGTTTCAGGCAGTCGCTGTTAGTTACTCTGGCAGTCCAAGGAATCAAGGAATTTGCAACAATTGTCTCAGGAACCACAACTCTGTTGCTTCTAATTTCTTCTTAATTTGTTCATTTACATTCCAAGATTCACTGCCATACAGCAAAACTGGTTCTATATGGCAGTTAAGCACTCTCTTTCTCACATGCAGTGATAGTGACTTACTGCATAAGATACTTTTCATTTCTGAAATGTGGCTTGTGTTTGCCATATTCTGCTCTTAATCTCTTTTGTACATCTTCCATCTGATGTTATAAATGCCTCTAGGAATTTAAAATTATCCACTTCGTTAAGAATTTTCCCTTCTAGTTCTATGTCACATTTTGGTGTCACAATTTTTTTTTATATATCCCCATTGGTACTGTTTTCGTGATACTTAAGGAGAGTCCTTTCTTTGCACTCTCTGTTATCACAATGTCCAACAATTGTTGTAGATCTGTTGAATTATCCGCCACCAATAATGTGGCATCTGCATAGCGTATATTATTTACATTATAACCTCCGATTAGTATTCCTGGCGTCTCTTTGATCTCTCTCGTTCTTACTTTGCTATATAGGGAGAAGAACTCCAGTGACAAGACACGCCCTTGTCGTACTCCTAGCTTTATCTGTTCGTAACTACCCTCTTTATTTCCCATTTTAATTGCTGCTACTTGGTTCCAGTAAATATTCTTTATTATTCTTAAATCTTTCCCATCAATGTTGATACATTCCAACATGTTAATCAGTCCATCATGTTTTACTTTACCAAATGCCTTAGTTTACTCTACGAAGCACAAATATACGTCTTTTTGTTTCTCTATTGACCTTTCTATTAGTGTCCGTAATGCATATACTGCATTGTTTGTGCCCTTTCCTTCCACAAATCCATGCTGTTCTTCACTAATTTCCATTTTTATTTTCTTTCTGGTTCTTCTCGTTATAATTCTGAGTGATATGGTTGAGGTTATGATGAGGTGACATGATGAGGTTAACTGTACGAAAATCTTCACATTCAGTTGCTCCTGGTCTTTTTGGTATAGGTATAAATACAAATTTCAGCATATAATTGGGTAAATATCCATTGCAGTAAATATCATTCAACATTTTGGTTAATAAATCTACTCCACATTCTCCCAATACTTCTAATTCTTCTATTATGATTTCATCTGACCCAGCTGTTTTTCCACTTCTTCAAATGTTTGAAAGCGTCAGCGACTTCTTTTAGAATAGATGGACCTTCTAAGTTACTTTCTTCTATTAATTCTTCCCTTTCTCCATCATATAATCCTCTTATGTACTAATTCCACCTATTCATTATAGCACCTTCCTCCAATAATATATGTCCTGTTTTATTTTACTTCAAACACCCTGTATTTGTTCTTATTTTCTTTCCAGTGAGCTCACTGATTTGTCTGTGCATATTTTTTGTATCGTTAAAAGAATTGTATTATTATTATTATTATTATTATTATTATTATTATTATTATTATTATTATTATTATTATTATTATTGTATTGCTCGTTTAACCAGCTTTCTTTTGCCTTCACACATTTATGTTTTATTTCTTTATCTATCTTAGCATATTCTTGTTTGTCATTTTTACTATGTTTTCTTTTGTCCATCAGCATTAAGATTTCTTTATTCATCCATTTTTCTTAGCTATTTGGCTTCTCTCCGGTAATATATCTTTGCTAGTTTGATGAATGGAGTCTCTTAACATTTCCCATTGTTCATTTATACTCTGTATGTGTTGCCTACTGCATTGTACCTATTTTTCACAATCACTCAGTATTGTTCTTGAATTTCTTTATCTACTTTCAGAACCTCTTTATTAAGTCTCAAGTTCTCAACCATTTTCCCCTTTCTTTAATCTCGCTGTTATTTGTACACAGTGGTACATGATCACTATTGCAGACAGCACTGTATTGTCTTTACATTAATTAAAGTATTTCTAAATCTTTTATTAATAAGTATGTAGTCAATTTGGTTGCGTATTTTCTTATCGGGGCTTTTCCTTGTGTATAGTAATCTTTTATGGTGTTTAAACCATGTGTTGCCAATTATCATATCATTGATATTTGCCCATTCTATTAATTTTTCTCCTCTTTCATTTCTTGTACCTAAACCATAATTTCCCACTATAGCCTCCATTTTTCCCTTTCCTACTTTTGCATTAAAATCTCTAAGTATTATTTTTATTTCTTGTGATCTAATTTGAACCATCACCATTTCTATTTCGTCGTAAAAGTATTGTCACTAACTCTGAAATATTTTTGGGAATGAAGTCTTGGTAAGATGATGTGGTGGTTTCCCCTGGCTTTCCACATCCATATGGTGGTCTTTTACCTCTGTCTTTGACAGCCTTTTCCGACTGTAAGGACAAGTGAGTGCCCTGCTCTGCTCAGCTGCAGAGTTGTCCACTTATTCCTCTAATTATTATTAAGATAATTATAATTCCACTAATTATTATTAAGATAATTATAATTCCACTAAGTATTATTAAGATGAGGTTCAGGTCTCACATTAACCAAGTCGTGGACCTTCACGTAGTGCCGTGTACACACAAACTGGGTTCTCGGCAACGCTTACGTTTTACTGAATCTCCCTGTATCATGTAGATGTGAAGTCCCAGCACCTGTTTTGTATACATCGTGGTTTTCATTTTACTTTTACATTTGGAGAGGACACGAGAGCTATGCGACATAGTTCCCGTGTAGATTATACTTTTGTACCGGGCTGGGAGGAAAGTATGTACACTACACTCATTACGATGGATGTAAGTCCTCTTTAGGGCTCAGACAAACTGAGCATCATCGCAGCCAAATAATGGACTTCTGTAGGACTATAGATTACCAACACAACCAAAGCAAGCTAAACAACCAATCTAAAAACTAAATACCCAAGCAACAAACCAGCCATGAACCATCTAACCACCCGAAAGTCAATAAGCCAACTAACCATCCAAACAATCAACCAATCGTCCAACTACTCAGTCAACTAACTAACCACTCACCAAATCTACATATTACATAATCAGCCATTCAATGAAGTCCCTACTCAGCGAACCACAATGCCAAGTAACCAGGAACCCAAATGACCAAACAAACAATCAGAAAATCAGTTAACAGGCCACCAAGCCAACAAACCCAATCACCCTACGAATCACCTAAATAAACAATCAGAAACCTATCACCCAAACAACGGGATTGAGGGGGGGGGGGGAAGGGGAGTGGGGGGGGGGAGAGAATACCCAACTAATCAATCAGACAATCAACCAACATACCACCAACCATTCAACTAATCAATCACAAAGCCACCCAGACAACCAGTCAAACAGCCAATAAGCCATCACCAACTAACAAACCAACAGACCCTACAACTAAGAAATAGGCCTAGCAACCAACAAACTACTCAACTAAACAATCAAACAGCCATCACCAACCAACAAACCACTCAACTAAACAATCAAACAGCCATCACCAACCAACCAACCAAACACGCGACAAACAAAATTGTCATCCACCGAAGTACTCAACTAAGCCACCAACCACCGAACCGCCCAAGAGGCCAACCATCCATGCTATCAACCAACAAACTCATCGATTTTCTCGCCGGCCATGGTAATCGTTGCACTATCATTGCAAACCACATTTGTGCTGTCTTTAGATGTATCTCAGAGTGTCTGTTTATTGGCTGTGTTTTATATAAACAAATCAGACGGCCACTGGTACCATCAGTCAGATAATTCTTCGTCGATTACTGAAGAACGAGAGGAAGCACTAGTGGGAATGTCCAGAGTGCACTGTGTTGATTCTTGATTTCATATTTCATGTATGCAGGTCCGCATGGCCGAAGGGTAAGAGCGCATGTTCCTAAACATTCGTTGTGCTGATGCCGAGGTAAGCGGTTCAACCCCTACACCGGACAGCTGGACTAAAATGTTGACCTGTCGTCCTTGACTTGAGGACGTAAATTACAAGTATCTCCGAAGTCGGAGTGGGTTCGCCTGATGCCAAGGGACACTGTTAGTAGGGAAAGCTAATCCACACGCAAATTGCAGTCCATGATTGATTGATTGATTGATCTAGTAACAGACATCACAGCATTCCGGGCATTCCCATAGGCGCTCCGTCCCCATCCTCAGCAGCCAGCGAAGAGTTCCAACACCAATAGTGCCAGTAGCAAAATTCAGTCCATCACGACTCTAAATAGTGTGTATGGACAACGCTTGAGTTCAAAGCGAGCTAGCGCTAAAATCATTTGACAAAATGCAAGTTTCATGTACATCCCGTGGTATAAATTAAAGTACAGTACAGTATAGCACAGTACAGTATAGTACAGTATAGCACAGTACAGTACAGCACAGCACAGCACGGTTAAGTAAAGTAAAGTAAAGTATGGTTCAGTACTGTACAGTACAGTACAGTACAGTAAGTAAATTACAGTAAATAGTGCGTGAATGCAATCATTGAGATTGCTATTAGTGTCATTATTACAATAATTACTATCTCCTCGAATAGCTGAGAATGCAATCACTGAGATATGCAATAATTTAGAACATTTAAAGTGTAATTATAGTAACAACAATTACAAATTAATTCAACAGTAGAGAATGCGTATTGTATACATATGAATTACTGAGGCAATTTACACTCTAAATAAGCAATAATTTAGCAATTTATATTGTGAATAAGGAAGACCTGAGCCAATTTTTTTTAAATATGCAATTACAAAGGCCATTTATGGTGTTGATATGCAATAATGAAGACAATTAACAATGTAATTATGCAATAATTGAGAAAATGTATTGTGTGGATATGCAACAATTGGGACAGTTTATAGTGTAAATAATAAATAATTGAGGCAAATTATTGTGTGTATATGCGATAACTGAGGCAATTTATAGTGCAGGAATGGAAGCCGTGATAGAGTAGTAGCTAGACGCTGGAATGTCGGCTATGTGGTCATGGGATCAAAGCCTCACAGAGATGAATTAATTATGTTGTTTAATTGACACGGCCTCCAGGGTTGATCCAGACGGACATGGGTACCTAGACATGTCTCGGGTAGTAAAGGATTACGGTATGCAAATAATTTGAGCTGCTTGGCCTTGACATTTGACATATGCCTGGATCATTGACATTGAGGTGAGTGACTTGTAGCCGGGCTACGAGAAAAACAACCAGCCATGAGAAATAATGGTGAGGGTGAGTGCAGACCCCCAGGGTGGATGGGGAGAGAGAGAGTTTAGTTTTGTGTGAAGTCAGGAGACTTGGGGGCAGTTAAAGCTGGGACCGACTGAGTGTCGGGTCGCTTTAGACAGTGGATGTTTAGATACCGAGCGGGTCGGTAGTCTAAGGATAGGAGCGGAGTTAGAGATCTCCGTCTTGTGTTATTCTCCGAGTTTTTGATTGGAGGCCTAAACCCAAAGTGGGTTGAAGAGTTAGTGTAGGCCTGGACCCAGTGCGTGGGTTGTTTTGTGTGAGGTCCAGACGTGGATCGTAGCTGGATAACTGTAGGCCTAGACCCAGTGTGTGGGATGTATTGTGTTAGGTCCAGTCGTGGATAGTAGCTGGATAACTGTAGGCCTAGACCCAGTGTGTGGGTTGTATTGTGTGAGGCCCAGCCGTGGATAGTAGCTGAGTAACTGTCTGGTGGATTTGAGATTAAGCAGGCCTTGAGAAGGCAGTGATGTGTGCAATGTTAAGTTGTGAGGAGGATATATATATATATATATTATATGGATAATATTGTTTCTGGATATAGAGTTATGTTCCGTTTGTCTGTGTTCTTTCTGGATTAAAGGATTATGTGCGCCAAAGCAATCGTGTTCACTGACTGATGGATGTGTACTACTGGGGTGAGTTGTATTGTGAGACAGGTGGCTAGATCTACTTACACTCCATAGTGACATACAAGTAACATTGTAATCTAGACAACGACCATGTCACTAAGTTATTATAAAGAACAATGTGACATTATCTGGGAGGCTACGTCCGATCAAGAACAATATAGACAATGTTGTCATTCTGTTTATCTGTGAATTCGTCGATTAGAGAGGATACTAAGATCAGAGACATTAGTCGGATGCCCAATTACAACGACAATTATGGCACAAGGAATAAACACCATTTTCAGTAGACGGTCAATGCCAAAAGTGTCCGACAAGTAAAACAGATTTCACAAGAAACCAGGTAAATTTGATACCAGGCAGTTTTGCTGAAGTTAGCGGGGACGCCAGAGAATTAACGCAGACAGGCGATTGTGTTTATAGGTCAAGCGAACAGCACAGGTGAAAAGTCGCGACATAAGCGGGCAGTCCTGTGCGCGTTGAAGACAGGTGTGTGTGTCGAGGCAATCGCAATGTATGGTCGTAAGTCGACAGGTCAAGATTTTCGGCCCCACGAAAAGGAAGGGTGGGGCGAATTGACCAAGAATATTGGGTAAATTTTGTTTTGCCCGTAACATATTCACGTCTGGTGTGTGGGGACGCTGAATTCAAGAAGGATAAAAACAGCAGAATCAAGGTCGGGGTAAAGTGTGATTTTCCACGGAGTTAAAAGAGTCAGCCGTGTTGGGGCAGGACAGGTGTGTTTGTGGATAACGGAAAATTTCCAGAACATTATTTTTAATCGCGGCCAGAGTCGGTGCGTATTATTGGTAATAAAGAGAAAGTGACTGACATTGCGAGTCGGGGTGTGGATGGAGTGAAGGTACTCAGGAAATTTCCACGACCTGTTGTTGTAAGATGACTCATGTCGCCGTGAAAGTGAATTGCTGGTGAGGAACAAAATAAGTTGTTTGAACGAAAACCAGACTTTAGGTTTCGTCTTTGTTGAACTGTTCTACTGTCGTCATCATATCATGAAGCAAACATGCTACAATAGACAATCAAGTGCCGTCACCACTAGAATGGTCGCATTTCTTCGCAAAAAAAAGTATCTGTATATACAGATTGAATACGTTGGACATTTGTGGCCAATAAGTTTGTTGAACCTGGTTGGTTAATGTGAATCCTAATAGATGATACAACAAAGCGTCATCTCCGCAACCAAGGTATAAAGACGTTTTGATTATTACTTTGGTGTCACCACATCCAGGGAAAGCACAATAACGTTACGGACTGTGTCGAGACAGAACAGTTTGGATAATTACTATCACCTTCAACTTTTTCGACAGTTGGAACTTGTGATCACCACGTGAAATTCAATAACCACTCAACAAAACAATAATTAGTTTTGGAATCTAGCGTCGTAGACATTTCGGAACATTTACCAACAGACATTTCCAGCATATTGTGGAAAACTATTGAAAACAAAATAATAACTTTTGGCGACTGGTTAATAAGTACATTATTGTCGGCCAAACATTTGGACACTTTGTTTGCTCCCATCGTCATATTTATTGTTGTCGGGTGTTACGCAATTATTTGCATGTGGTCTGGTGTTTGTCAGGAGTAGGGGATTTTGTGTTGTTTCGCTAAGGTCGCGAGACAGGGCAAAAAGTTATTTTCTGAGGTGCACAATATATTTTCTGGGAAGTAAATCGAAAGGTCGGTTTGTTTTGTTCTGCAGTGACGCAGTGGTGGTCCTGGATTATATACCGCGCCAGTTTGTGTCTAACGTCAGATCTGTGTATATTTTGATGTTATATTTTTCTTGTCTTTTTTTCATATTATTTACATATGATAGTTGGTTTCTTCGGATATATGTTATTATTGTGATCTTTCGTCATTTCTATTGTCTAGTGGTCGGTGTCAGTTTATATATATATATATATATATATTACGCGCACTGTGGTCGTCTTCACACAAGCTTGTGGATGTTACTGTGGTTTATTTCTTTGTGATCACCATCTCAGTATACTCAGCTTGTGCGTCTAGCGTTTTATACACACCACATAGTGTTATCATTCATTCGTTTGTGTGTGTGTATATATATATATATATATATATATATATATATATATATATATATATATATATATATATATATGTTTAACAATTTTTCCAGAAATTTTCTACAGCTATTTGCGATATATACCAGGAAGTATAGGTGATATTACCTCCTCACTACCTAGGGCTTGTAGAGTGACTGGGTGAGTACAGCGTGATATTATTAGTACTACGAATATACGTACACAGTAGTGTGGGTGTACTTAGGGACGGTACACAAAGACGAGCAGCAGAGTCTTTACATGTATAGTTTGCGGACAGACAGCAACGTGTCCACAAGTACAAGATGCCTACTTTAATGGAATATATTGAAGCAGGGGAAAAGTTAGGCCTGAAGGGTACAGAGTTACAGGAGTATGCAGAAGCAAAAGAACAAAAACAGGCACAAAGTGAACAAAGACAAGCTGAGAGAAAACAGAGACAGGCTGAACTCGAGGCCAAACGCCTACAGGAAGAGAAAGAGACACAAATGAAAATGGAAATTGAGAAAGAGAAGATTAAGATGGAAGCAGAAATTGCTATAAAAAAGTTAAAATTTGCATCTAAGGGTCAAAGTGAAGAAAGCAGAAGACCTTCCCATTCCTCACGAGACTAAAACTGCCATATTTTACAGACCGTGATAATCTTGAAGCTTATCTGTCTAGATTCGAAGCAAGTGCGAAAACTTTAGGCATCCCAGAAGGCGAGTATGCTATGCGACTGGGCGAGTTTCTGACGAGTAAGGCCCTAGATACCATGTTTAATTTACCTTTAGAAGAAAGAAACAACTACACTATTTTGCGTCAGCGTTTTCTTACAAAGTTCCAACTAACTGAGCATGGATACAGAACAAAGTTTAGACAATTAGGGCCAGAGACAAATCAGGATTTTACAGATTTTGTTAATACAGTGAAGAACACATTTAATAAATGGATGGAGCTTGCAGAAGTTGGGAAAGATTTTAATAGATTAGTAGATTTGATGTTAAGAGACAAAGTATTATCATCATGTAATACAAACTTAGTGGCTTTCTTTGAAGAGCGTAAACCAAAGGACATAGACACAATGTCTCAGTTAGGGCAAAATTACATGAATGCACATCCAAAGAGTTGTATTGGTAGACAAATGAGTGAGGAAATAGTCTGTGCAGCGTATACGAAACAGGACCAGAATCCAGTTATCAGACCAAGGACGAAAAGTGTGAATTCAGCACAGAAGTATGAACAACAAGAGTCTCAAGATAATGGTTTCCGTGGCAGCCATGGTGGCAAAGAAGGGCGTTACCCATACAAAAGGGGGAACTTTCAGAGACGTCCAAATAGTTATGCCGGATGTTGGAATTGTGGGAGCTGGAGACACAAGGCAGCACAGTGTGATGTACAACCATCCAGTGAGCCAACGAGTAACGTAAGGATGGAGATCATTTGTTTCAAATGTGGCAAAAAGGGGCACGTCAGCTATCAATGTACGATGAGGGAAACAGAGCACTCAAATGCAGCGCAAGTAATTGAGACGCTGAACAGTGAGAATTGTAGTGGATGCAAACCTCTGTTTGAAAAAGACGGTCAGCCGGTCTTAATATGTGGTCACACAGTTAAAGCAGGATCAGCAGTGTATGAAGGAGGAAGTCTGAAGATGCATCATGGGTTTGTTAATGATAGGCCAGCGTTAACAATTAGGGATTCTGGATGTACGTCCATTGGAGTTAAAGAGTTTAGTGCACCCCTCGGATTACACAGGGAAAAAGATTAGGTGCATAACATTTAATGGGACAGTAGAATTCTATCCATTAACCGTGATAACTGTAAAAACACCATATATCACAGGAAGAGTGACAGCGTGTGTTTTAGACTCACCAGTGGCGGATCTGATCATCGGCAATGTGCCAGGAGTTAAAGATTGTACAGAAGAAGAAGTAGTTTATTGGGACAAGAAACATAGTGTAAGCAGTAACGAGGTAGTTACCAAAAGAAAACCTAAATTAGAGAGTATAGCTGAACATGAAGAGGCACTTGAAGTAGACATAGGGACTGAGGACAAGGATAGTACAGGTGAACTGGTGAGAATGAATGTCAAACATAACGTTAGTGACTCCCAGAGACAAGATGCTAATATAGACAAATGTGTCCAGGGGTGTAGTAAAGTGAGACATGGGCAATCAAAGAAGGGTAGATGGTGCTTCGGAAGGAAGAACAATACTCTCACTCGCAGGTTTTCAGATGGCGGAATTGCATGTGGGCAAGTAGTATTACCGTTAGCACATAGAGACCGATATACAAGAACAGCTCAGGATAGGGCATGTGTAGGGCACATAGGAGTAAGGTGGAAGCAGCATAGAGCAGGATGCCAGGTATATTGGCCAGGATGGAATAAAGAGGTCAGACTAAACAGAGACTCCAGTGTAACGGAACAATATGCAGATAGCAATGTTAAGGCAGTTCAAAAGAGGGTTAATGACATCACTGAACCAGGGATATGATTAGCAAACAGATGTTTTAAAGATATAAGAAACATGAGGTATGGGTACATGAAGGGTAGACACACTATCAACAGGAATCAGAGGTGGGTTGATGCAAGAAAAGAACCACCTGATATATGGTCGGTACACAAACTCTACAAATAGTTGATGGAAGACAGAGGCAATACAGCGCCTCGACAGTTATTCATGGACCATTATTAGCAAAGTTACATTGTTGGTGTGTTATTAAAAATATTAATAGACCTGCGGGTACATAAATGTAATGCTTTTCTATGTTATGTGGATTATTATGCCATGTAGTAGCTCATGCATTGATACACAAGATGGAAAGTTGGTGGTATGGATATGTTGGTAATAGAGTAGTCTACTATGACTACTTGATGTATTATTTAGTGGGGTAGCTAAAGTAAGATGGAGTCATACTTGGGGCTACCCAGGTATGTCTGGGTCACATATTTGATAGGTATTAGGCTCCCAACATTTGAAAACGATGTTTTCTTTTAAGAGGGGGGTAATGACATATGCCTGGGTCATTGACATTCAGGGTAGTGACTTGTAGCCGGGCTACGAGAAAAACAACCAGCCATGAGAAATAGTGGTGAGGGTGAGTGCAGACCCCCCAGGGTGGATGGGGGGGGGGGGGGAGAGAGAGAGTTTAGTTTTGTGTGAAGTCAGGAGACTTGAGGGCAGTTGAAGCTGGAACCGACTGAGTGTCGGGTCGCTTTAGACAGTGGATGTTTAGATACCGAGCGGGTCGGTAGTCTAAGGATAGGAGCTGAGTTAGAGATCTCCGTCTTGTGTTATTCTCCGAGTTTTTGAATGGAGGCCTAAACCCAGAGTGGGTTGAAGAGTTAGTGTAGGCCTGGACCCAGTGCGTGGGTTGTATTGTGTGAGGTCCAGACATGGATCGTAGCTGGATAACTGTAGGTCTATACCCAGTGTGTGGGTTGTATTGAGTGAGGTCCAGACGTGGATCGTAGCTGGATAACTGTACGCCTAGACCCAGTGTGTGGGTTGTATTGTGTGAGGCCCAGCCGTGGATAGTAGCTGAGTAACTGTCTGGTGGATTTGAGATTAAGCAGGCCTTGAGAAGGCAGTGATGTGTGCGATGTTAAGTTGTGAGGAGGATAGATATATTCTATGGATAATATTGTTTCTGGATATAGAGTTATGTTCCGTTTGTCTGTGTTCTTTCTTGATTAAAGGATTATGTGCGCCAAAGCAATCGTGTTCACTGACTGATGAATGTGTACTACTGGGGTGAGTTGCATTGTGAGACAGGTGGCTAGATCTACTTACACTCCATAGTGACATACAAGTAACATTGAAACCTAGACAACGACCATGTCACTAAGTTATTATAAAGAACAATGTGGCAACATTATTGTGAAAACTGCCCCTTCTTCTTCGTTTACCGTCAGAGTCAATAAGAATACATGCACAGAAAGCAGCAGTCAACTGAAGCTTGCTGACATTACCATAGAGAAGTTCGGCATGGCCGAATGGGTAAGTGACCTCCTTCTGAAATATTCAGTGTGCTGATGCAGGGGGTTCAACCCTACATCAGTCAGTTGCGACTAAAATGTTGACTTCTCGTCCTTGACTTGGGGGGCGTAAATTAAAAGCACCTGTGAAGTCGGAGTGGGTTCGCCTGAGGCGAGAGATACTAGTAATAGGAAAACACTAATCCACAAGCAAAACTGTCCAGTGCTACTTCTTCTTCTTCGTTTGAAATATGTCTATAAGTGCAATGATGTCTCTTGTCTAGACATAGGACCCGGCACTGCACCTGCCTGGGGGTCCAAAGCAGGGCGAGCACCATATACATTTAGCAGTAGTCGACATATTCCATTTTGCGTAATTGCGTGGCATCCTGATTTCTGTGGTGCGCCTCCTGGCGGGTTACCTCCGTCTTCAGCACCTTTCCTTTGCTAGAGCAGACTGTTGTCTCACTCGAGTTTAGATGTGTACACACGCACACACGTGTCTGCACATGCATGTATGTGTATCAGTGGCGTCACTGGGGTTGGTGTCACCCAGTGCGGTAAACTCTTGGTGTCACCCCTCTAGAGCAGCTCTGAGCTCTGAGTCTTATTCATTTAAGCACCAGACGCTCTGCATGGTGGCACCCTATGCCTGCTCATGTATTTAACAATGAACGGTTATGAAACCCGACAAGACAGAGCTATGTCTGCTTTGTCAAATTTGCAATTTTTTTATTTTGGTGTCACCCCTTGATGGTGTCACCCGGTGCGGCCCGCACCCCCCTAGTGACGCCCCTGATGTGTATACACATCTAGAACACACTGGTTATTTTTCGACGCCAGAAACTCGCCGTCGCCCCTTCTCCTGTTAGTAGAAACAGTTCCGCCACTTGAAGGCCAGGAGTTGGACTTTTGCTGAATAGGTTATGTATTCACGAGCCATTGGGGTATTTAAGCAATGTTGGGCGCTCACCCCAACACTGCGCTCCGGCTACATACAGCAACATTTGGAACCAGTCCAGTGCTACTAGAAGTAGTGTGTATGGATGACGCTTTAGTGTAAAAAGCGAGCGAGCGCAAAGAAGATGTATGTATATCCCCATAGAGTTTGTCCTCAAATAAAGCGATGTATGTATATCCCCATAGAGTTTGTCCTCAAATAAAGCGATGTATGTATATCCCCATAGAGTTTGTCCTCAAATAAAGCGATGTATGTATATCCCCATAGAGTTTGTCCTCAAATAAAGCGATGCATGTATATCCCCATAGAGTTTGTCCTCAAATAAAGCGATGTATGTATATCCCCATAGAGCTTGTCCTTAAATAAAGCGATGTATGTATATCCCCATAGAGTTTGTCCTCAAATAAAGCGATGTATGTATATCCCCATAGAGTTTGTCCTCAAATAAAGCGATGTATGTATATCCCCATAGAGCTTGTCCTCAAATAAAGCGATGTATGTATATCCCCATAGAGTTTGTCCTCAAATAAAGCGATGTATGTATATCCCCATAGAGCTTGTCCTCAAATAAAGCGATGTATGTATATCCCCATAGAGTTTGTCCTCAAATAAAGCGATGTATGTATATCCCCATAGAGTTTGTCCTCAAATAAAGCGATGTATGTATATCCCCATAGAGTTTGTCCTCAAATAAAGCAGATGTATGTATATCCCCATAGAGCTTGTCCTCAAATAAAGCAGATGTATGTATATTCCCATAGAGCTTGTCCTCAAATAAAGCAGATGTATGTATATCCCCATAGAGCTTGTCCTCAAATAAAGCAGATGTATGTATATCCCCATAGAGTTTGTCCTCAAATAAAGCGATGTATGTATATCCCCATAGAGTTTGTCCTCAAATAAAGCAGATGTATGTATATCCCCATAGAGTTTGTCCTCAAATAAAGCAGATGTATGTATATCCCCATAGAGTTTGTCCTCAAATAAAGCGATGTATGTATATCCCCATAGAGTTTGTCCTCAAATAAAGCAGATGTATGTATATCCCCATAGAGCTTGTCCTCAAATAAAGCAGATGTATGTATATCCCCATAGAGCTTGTCCTCAAATAAAGCAGATGTATGTATATCCCCGTAGAGCTTGTCCTCAAATAAAGCAGATGTATGTATATCCCCATAGAGCTTGTCCTCAAATAAAGCAGATGTATGTATATCCCCATAGAGCTTGTCCTCAAATAAAGCAGATGTATGTATATCCCCATAGAGCTTGTCCTCAAATAAAGCGATGTATGTATATCCCCATAGAGTTTGTCCTCAAATAAAGCGATGTATGTATATCCCCATAGAGTTTGTCCTCAAATAAAGCGGAGATGTATGTATATCCCCATAGAGTTTGTCCTCAAATAAAGCGGAGATGTATGTATATCCCCATAGAGTTTGTCCTCAAATAAAGCGATGTATGTATATCTCCATAGAGTTTGTCCTCAAATAAAGCGGAGATGTATGTATATCCCCATAGAGTTTGTCCTCACATAAAGCAATATATGTATATCCACATAGAGTTTGTCCTCAAATAAAGCGGGTGTGGCAAAGGCGTTACGGACGCGATTCGTGGTCCCGCATACCAGCGTTCGAAACACAGCTGCGCGTGATTTGGCAGCAGACCTCATTGCGCTGATTTTTTACGAAATGGTATGGGTGCTGATTGTTCAGAAAGCAATGACAACTTGCCAAGACATCAACAACGGCAAAAAATGCTGGTGTTGACTGCAAACGTCCTGTAAAGGATTTGCAACTAACTTTTGAAGACAACCATACTTTTGATTGTTCTGCTTACGTTAGACACTCCTACAACACATGCTTAGCTGTTATTAAATTTAATAATAAAAAACACACACACAACAACAACAACAACAACACGCAACACCAGGAGTAGACCTGTGGTAAACAGTAATCAAGACAAACAAACACGGGACTTACATGAATGGTGGATTCTCCAGAAACAATTGCATTGGGGTGTATGCAGGCTGGTAGCTTGCCATCTCTGGCTGCAGCAACTGGAAAGCTTAGGGGGTTGTGTCTTGATCTGTGATCCGTGCGGGATTCCTTGTTAGAAATGTCCTCCCCTGGTTTACCTCTAAAGAAGAAATGATTTAATGGTTTCAATGCGATTGCCATTTTATTCGAAACGATACAGTTGGGATAGGAGCATTGGAATTTCTTGCGATGATGATTGTGAGCTTGCGTTTTAGAGTAGAAATTTGTGTACGCGATTGCGTGAGAGTGTTACCTATAGTGTTGTATATATATTATATATATTATATATATATATATATATATATATATATATATATATATATATATATATATATATATATATATATATATATATATATATATATATTGTTCACATATCCTTTACAAGACATCGCTGTCAACATCAGCATCTTTCAGCTGATTGTTGATTTCTTGGCAAGATTAAGCTCAGTAGTTTGCCTTTGATTTCTGAGCGACCGGCTCACATACTCAAGAAAGTATAGAAGAATTTTATAATGACACGGAGTCTGCTTTGAAGAACTGCAAAAAATCAGAAATAAATATCATAATGGGTAATTTCAACGCAAAAATAGGAAAGCAAGGCGATGGATGCAGTGTAGGCAACCATGGTTAGGAAGAGAGAAATGAAAGAGGATACAGACTTGTAGAATGGGCAAAAGAACAAGAAATGGTTGAAAGAAACACCTGGTTTAAACAGCATCCTAGACGATTATGGACATGGAGGAGTCCAGACAGTAGGATTAAAAACCAGATAGATTACATCCTGATTAACAGAAGGTTTCGAAATGCGTTAACAGTCGTAAAAACAGTTCCAAATGCAGACTGTTACAGTGATCACAGATTAATTACAGGCACATTGAAAGAAAAGTTGAAGAAAGTCAAGTATATAGCAGGAAATCCTAAATATGACTTGTGCAAATTGAAAACTGACAAAGAAATACAAGATAATTTTAACATAGAAGTAAAGAACAAATTTGATTTATTGTCTGATCTAGAGATCCTATTTCAAGATGTAGATGATCAATGGGAAATGCTGAAGAATTCAATCAGTTGTGCAGCAGAAAAAACTATTCCTAAATTAAAGAAAGTGGGCCGTAAGACATGGATGACTGAAGAAATTTTACAACTAATGGAAACAAGAAGACAGAGCAAAACTTATCCTGCCAAATATGAAGAAATTCACAGAAAAGTCAGAACCTTATGTAGGGAGGCAAAAGAAACATGGCTTGAGAAAAATTGTGGAGAAATTGAAAAACAACACAACAGTAAAAATGCGAAACTAATGCACAAAAGAATCCAGGAGCTTACTAATCAAAGAACACGTAGATCAGCATGCTGCCTAACGACAAAAGATGGAAGAGTCATAATAGAAAAAGATCAGACCTTATATGTGTGGTCAGATTACGTGAAAAACCTTTATGACGACAACAGAGACGAACACTACGATGTTCAAAATAATAATGAACGACCAGCAATTTTGAAGATGGAGGTTCAGAATGCTCTTAACCATATAAAAGTTGCTTAAAAGTCGACAGGATCGACTTCATTGCACCGGGTTTTATCCCATATGGCTCGGTCTCTTTCCGCAGCACGGAAAGCGTCGTACAAAGCACGAACTCCATAGCTTTTAGCGACGACCCACGGAGTCTCCGAAACATTTAACTCGTAAACCGAAGGCCGCGGCCCGGAATCGAACAAAGAACCTTCGGAGTACGAGTCAAACGGTTTGACCACTTCGCCACAGAGATTCCCCAGAAACAACTCCCCTCTTAACCATATGAAATCTGGCAAGACCCCCGGTTCAGACAGCGTCACAACAGAAATGATTAATGCTTTAGAAGAATATGGAATAGATAAAGTTACCAGTCTGATTAATACAATATATGATACTGGAAATATACCTCATGAATTATGTAATTCTGTATTTATTGCAATCCCAAAGAAATCAGGAGCCTTGGAATGTGATCAACATCGAACAATTAGTATAATGAGTCACATCACAAAGATTTTGCTAAAAATTATCATGCAAAGAATTAGGAGGAAAATACAACCTAAAATAGGAGAAGAACAGTGGGGTTTTGTAAAAGGCAAGGGTACAGTAAATGCTGTGTATATACTGAGAACCGTAATCGAACGTTCTATAGAAGTAAACAAAGATCTACACCTTTGCTTTATTGACTACACAAAAGCTTTCGATAAAGTGAGACATGTCGACATAATAAGGATGCTTGAAGATCTACAAATTGATGGAAAAGACCTTAGACTTGTAAAAAATCATATATTGGAAACAACAAGCTGCCATAAGAGTTGATAATGAAGTAGGCCAATATCAGCCTATTAAGAGAGGTGTGAGACAGGGATGTGTATGTCTCCAGATCTGTTTTCCCAGTATAGTGAAAGTATTTTCAGAAATATTGAAGATATGAAAAGAATAAACATTGGGGGACGATGCATCAATAACATTAGATATGCAGATGATACAGTTTTGATTGCAGACAATGAACAGGATCTGCAACATTTAGTAGATGCGGTTGTTACACACAGTGAACAACGAGGGTTAGAATTAAATTGTAAAAAGACACAGATTATGGTCGTCACTAGGAAGAACGAAATACCACAATGTAATATACAAGTAAATGGGAATATTCTTCAACAAGTGAATAGGTACAATTATCTCGTAACAGTAATAACATCTGATGGGAGATACCTTGAAGAGATTAGAACAAGAATCGGTTTCTGAGGAAAATGCAAAGAATACCATGGACAGCCAGAAAGACCAATGAACAAGTCCTTCAAGAAACAAATGAAGATCGTAAACTGATTAGAGACATTAGACGCAGACAGTCAAACATTTTTGGGCATGTTATGATAAGAAATGAATTGGAGAACTTGGTGACAACTGGTAAGATCGAAGGGAACAGACCAAGAGGAAGACCTAGAAGCAAATACCTGGATGGCTTGGCCTCGTGGCATGGTCGAGACAGAAGCACTGAGCTGATCCATGACTCTGGTGATCGAGTGAGATGGCAAAACATGATTGCCCACGCTTACCAGCATGGCACATGATGGATGGATGGCTCACATACTCCGTAAGATACCGAAGCGGAGAGAACCGCTTCCAATTTTCGCGCACATCACGTTACTCACGAGAGTATGCGGGATTATGGAGAAAGTGTAACCTCTAGACCAGTAGTTCTCAACCGGTGGGGAATCCGACCCCCCCCCCCCCTCCAGGGGGGAATTTTAGGGTTTCCAGGGGGGGGGGGGAATTAAGATTATTTCAAGATCGCGTTAATACAGGAACCGATTACTTGTTGATATTGTTTTTCCTTCATACTTTACGGTTCTGTACGTCTCACCTCTTCTAAAATTCATTTTATAAAGGAAGTAGACCCACAAATCACGTTTTTTATGTGGACGTCTAGACTTGTTTTAGTATGTGCTATTAAATTTAGCTTCCATTATTACGTATACTGTGTAGGGGCGGGGCGGGGGATTTTTAGGTAGGAAATACGAAAGAGGGGAATGACGTTCTGAAAATATGGTGCAGGGGGGCACGGGCCAAAAAAGGTTGAGAACCACTGCTCTAGACCAAGGAGACCGGCATATATATATATATATATATATATATATATATATATATATATATATATATATATATATATATATATATCATGTGCCATGCCGGAAAGCGTGGGCGGTCATGACTCGCCATTTCACTCTATCACCAGTGTCTTGGATCAGCTCAGTGTTCCTGTCTCGTCCATGCCATGTGGCCAAGCCATCCAGGTATTTTCCTCTCGGTCTTCCTCTTGGTCTGTTCCCTTCGATCTTGCCAGTTGTCACTAAGTTCTCCAATCCATTTCTTCTCATAACATGTCCAAAAAATTTTGACTGTCTACGTCTAATTTCTCTAATCAGTTTACGATGTTCATTTATATATAATACTAGCTGACCCTGCCCGGCTTCGCCCAGACCCTGGTGGGGAGCATCTCATTTAATTCATATAAGTAGTCATATAAGTTCTCGTTCCCGTTACCGACTGTCTGTCTGTCTGTCTGTCTGTCTGTCTGTCTGTCTGTCTGTCTGACCCGGCCCGGCATTTCCCAGCTCCTGATGTGGAGCATCTCATTTAATTCATATAAGTAGTCATATAAGTTCCCGTTCCCGACTGTCTATCTGTCTGTCTATCTGTCTGCCTGACCCTGTCCGGCTTCATTAAATTCATACAACAAAAAAAGTAACTTAAAAGAACGTTCTTCTACACACCATCCATTATTTTTAATGAAAACTCTTTCTAATCACCTGCATGACTACAGTAACTTCTTAAGCAAAAAAAGATGAGTTACAATGTTATGCATTGTGCATCATTTTTATGAAAACTTTGAAAATGCCTTACAGATTGTATCATTATTTATTATAACTCATATGCCGGTACATAACTATGGACAAAGAGTTTATAAATCTTTGAAAACGATGCCACAATATGACTATAAGTTATACAGAAAAGTTATGCCCCTTGAAATAACTTTTACAGAGTTAGGTCCCCTGAAATATATGAAATTATGATGAAAAATGAAAAATGAAATAATACTGAGTAAGCAGGCGATTTCACACTAACAAAATATCACAGTTGTCAGCTCTGGAATGAAAGGAAGGCGTGTAGAAAATTTCATCTCAATCGGATGGGCCGTTCGCGAACAAATAAAGGCCATACGGACAGAGATACATAAATACATACAGAGATACATACGCACAAGTCTTTTTTATATATAAGATATATATAATGTGTGTGTGTGTGTGTGTGTGTGTGTGTGGGTGTGTATGTGAGATTAAATTCATGCACTACCATGTGTGTTTGAAAGTACGCGTGTGTTCAATTATTTTTTTCCCTTTTCCAACAGGCTCGATTCTTGGATGTAACCAAGTCTCGCTAAATGAGCATACCTATTTTTATTTTATTTTATTTATTTATTTATTTATTTATTTTTATTTTTTATTTTTTGAATATCTTGGAATTGTCTAAAATAGGCAAGACAGTGATGAAAGAAACATTCCTCGTGACCTGAATCCGCGAAGTATAATATTAGAGGGTGTTTTCTTTTACAGGCCCCAGGTCAGTCCAGTGTAACATGGATTCCGTGGTATTTTACGGGGTATTAAGCGCGACCAACGATTAAATTTACCACACCACTCATAGGTGTGCTTAGTCTAAAATTATGAGTGGCAGCATCATATACTCAACTACAACATAGTATGGGAAGGAATCCTTTGCGTGTAATGACGTACCACACAACTACTGAGGAAACATGCGGACAACATAACTATACACTCTACTGTCTGGGATCCACAAAGCACCCGAAATAGCGGGAAACCAGGAAACACTTGGATGAGAGAATTACAGACAGAGGCGAATACTATTGGAAGGACAAGGGGGGAGCTGCAGGAGATAGGAAGGCTCTGTGTGGTTTAGTTGAGGTCCTATGTCGCAATGGGGAATAAAAGGCAGAAGATGAAGAATATAACCAATGTGTCTAATGCAATGAAAAGGGTTCTTTACCACCATTTGACTAGAATATGTCAGCGCCTAACACTTCACATGAAACATCAGGATTATGGTTTATATTCTGAAATACATTCTAGTATAGAACTTGAAGCTATTTAAATCGAATTGAGCTAGAGGTCAGCTTGCCCGAAAGGCTACGAGTGCTGGCTCTTAAAGGGCCTCCGCATTGTTGGCCGGAAGTGGGTTCAATGTATATATATATATATATATTAGGGCTTCGACCGATTAATTTAAATTTAATAGTTAACTTTTGAAAAATTAACGATTAAGTAATCGTTAATTTCGATTAAAGCAAAATAATTATAGTCATATAACTCACATTATAGTCGTATTTGTCAAATATCGAAATAACACTGGATTGTCTTGTTCATATGTCATCTAATAACCAACTATGCATACAGACGAGTATGTTGACAGTATTTGCTTCAAGTGACGAGCGCGTCTTATTAACAATATAACCAGTAGAGCTGGACAATCGTTCACATGGAACTGAGGTAGCCGGTATGCACAGAATGGTCTTGGCAAGGAATGCCAATTTTGGATATCGATGTTAATTAAGTTTCCACCATTGTAGAGGGTCAACCGATTCAACAACTTTCTTATCCATTTCAGACTCAATTAGCTTAATACTCTCTTCATTTGGTTTACATATAGTTTCATTGTCAATGTCAGTATCATTCGTTGCAACAGTCTCCATCTGCTCATCATAAACATTAACTGCTATATGTTGTTCAATACGTGACGAAGTTCGTTCTTTTGCATCTTTTGACAAACACTTCAGGTATTTGTAGCGTGGATCAAGTGCTGTTGCAATCTGTAGTATTTAAATACTTGTCATATTAGCTACACGTTCACTGAAGTCATTAATACAAGCTGCCTTAAATTTAGTTATGTAGCCCGGATCATCACCGTGTACAGTCATATGCTTTGTCAACGATGATAAATGACGTAGGTCAGCTAGGCCGAATGGATAAGAACGCGCCTTCTTAAACAATCGGTGTGCTGATGCCGAGGTAAGGGCTTCAACCTCTACAACGCACAATTGGACTAAAATGTTGACCTATCGTCCTTGACTTGGGGACGTAAATTACAAGTACCTCTGAAATCGGAGTGGGTTCGCCTGATTGCGAGGGACACTGTTAATTGGGAAAGCTTATCCACACGCAAAATTCAGCCCAGAACTACTATAAGTTGTTTGTATGGACTCCGCATGAGATCAAAACGAGCGAGCACAAAAAATAAATAAAATTTAAAAAAAAAACGATAAATGACATTGGAGCCGGCGAGACGCAAAGATTAGCATCGTAGCCTGTCCGCCCGGCTGCAATGTGCTCGAATTTCTCTCAGGGCAATTTTTTTTTTTAAATCAAACCTGACCTTTGCTCCTATATCGACCCAGTTAAAATAAATACCAGGAAATGCTTTGGGGAGTAAATTGGTCTTCGTGAAATAGACCCCAAATTAGAAACCGCACACAATGCTTGTGTAAATAGAATTCTCAGCACAGTTCAGTTCAAGCCAATACGATAAGATTCACAAAAAGCAAAGATCACGAGATAAGTTTTTTAAGTTTTTAAGTATTTTTTTTTGAAGTTGCTGCTTCTACTACTACTACTACTACTACTACTACTACTGATACTACTACTATTACTGATACTACTACTACTACTACTACTACTACTACTACTATTACTGATACTACTACTACTACTACTACAGATACTACGACGACTACTACTACTACTATTACTACTACTACTACTATTACCGATACTACTATTACTACTACTACTCCGACTACTACGACTATTGCTGCTGTTGCTTTTACGACTACTACTACTACTGCTACTACTGCTGCTAATACTACTGCTGCTGCTAATACTACTACTGCTGCTACTAATACTACTACTACCGCTGCTGCTACTACTAATACTACTACTACTGCTGCTGCTACTACTACTAATACTACTACTACTAATACTACTACTGCTGCTGCTGCTACTACTAATACTACTACTACTGCTGCTGCTGCTACTACTAATACTACTACTACTGCTGCTGCTGCTACTAATACTACTACTACTGCTACTAATACTACTACTGCTGCTGCTACTAATACTACTACTGCTGTTACTAATACTACTACTACTACTACTACTGCTGATACTAATACTACTGCTACTAATACTACTACTGCTGCTACTACTAATACTACTGCTGCTACTACTACTGTTGCCACAAGTATTGTTACCACAAGAATTCTACTATATAATTTTCTTCTAATTGATTTTATTTTCTGATATACATTAACACACCACATTTGCCTAATTTTAATAGTTCTTACACTTAGAACTATCACTGCTGCTTCTACTACTTCTTCTACCACAATTACTACAACTTCGTTTTATCACGCAGCCCATCCTTGTTAATTTCAACAAATGTTTTATATTGTTGAACATTACTTTTGCTATTTCTATTCGAATTCTTAATTATATGGTACACCAGTCATCATTATCATCATCAAACAACCTGTGAGCTGGGTAGGCGTTTATGTTTATCCACAGATCTCGGTCTTTGGTGTTCTTGATGAACTCTGCTGATGATATTCCTCCAAGCCACCCTCTCAATCCATCTAGTATCATTTATCTTGTTCTGCCTCTGCCTCTTTTCCCATTGATTTTTCAAGCTGTCACAATGTTCTCCAATGCCTCTTTTCTCATCGCATGACCAATGAAAGCTGTTTGTCTCTTTCTTATTGTTGTATATAATGTTCTAGTTTCATTAGCCTCTTTAGGGCAATCTTTGTTAGTTACTCTTAAATATTCTTCATTATTCTGATATCTTTCCTATCTGTATTGATATCTTCCAACATGTTAATCAATTTATCATGTTTTACTTTATCAAATGCCTTGGCATAATCTATGGAACACAAATATATATCTTTTTATGTTTCTATTGATCTTTCTTTTAATGTTCATAATGTATATATTGCAATGTGTGTACCCTTTACTTCTAGTTTAGTTTAGTCGATGGATCAACATCGACACGGGTGTAACCCATACACACGGGTGTAACCCATAAGTGCTCCGTTCTCCTCCTAACTCAAACCTGAGTCTGGAGAAACTCAGCTCAGTGCACGAACTCCGTAGCACCGGCGAGGATCCTGAAATACTTTGGATAGATTTTTAACTGGAAATTTTGCCCGGGCAGCGCCGTTAGGCTACTCTTTTTCGATTTCCAACTGCCAATGGATTTTTTACGTGCGTAACAATACACACGGGCGTCCGATTTCACTACCCAGAGACCAGGGGAAATGTTATTACTAGAAGTCCACGTGAAATAAATCCCGGTCTTCACCGGGGCTTGAACCCGGGACCTCCAGCACTCGAGGCGCACACCATACCTCGAGACCACGCAAAATTCACACTGTTCTTCGCCAATTTCCATTTTTGTTTTCTTTCTTGTTCTTCTCATCATTCTGAGAAGAAGCTTAGTGACAGTACAGGATTTACGTATAAGCTACACAAGCTATAGCTTGGGACCCCCAAGAAAGTGGGGGGGGGGGGGCGCCAAAAATATTGTCCGAGTGAGCAATTTGTCACTGACAAGAATATCTGGACTTATAAAGGGCCCCATATTTCAAATAGCTTAGGGCCTTATCAAGTTTAAATCCGGCCCTGCTTAGTGACATGGTTTATGAGGTTAACTGTATGAAAATCTTCGCACTCAGTTGCTCCAGGTTTTTATTTATTTATTTATTTAGTTATTTATTTTGGTATAGCTATAAATACAGATTTCAGCATATCACTCGGTAAATATCCATTGCTGTAAATATCGTTCAAAATTTTGGTTAATATATCTACTGCAAATTCCCCCAGTATTTCTAATTCTTCTGTTGTGATTCCATCTGGCCCGGCTGTCTTTCCTTTTTTCGTATGTTTGACAGCGACAACGACTTCTTCTTTTAAAATGTTTACCTTTTAAGTTTCTTTCTTGTGTTAATTCTTTCCCCCCCCCCTCCAACAACCCCCCCCCCCCTAAAGGTCACGGGTTCAAGCCCCCTGCGGGGGGACGGGATTTTTTCACGTAGACTTCTAGTAACAAAAATGTCCCCTGGTCTCTGGGTAGTGAGATCGGACGCCCATGTTTTGTTGCGCACGTAAATAATCCCTTGGCAGTTGGAAATCGAAAAAGAGTGGCCTAACGGAGCTGCCCAGGCAAAATTTCGAGTTAAAAATCTACCAAAAGTATTTCAGGACTCTCGCCGGTGCTACGGAGTTTGTGCACTGAGCTGAGTTTCTCCGGACTCAGGCTTGGGTTGGGAGTAGAACGGAGCACTTACGGGTTACACCCGTGAGCCGTGATGTTGATCCGTCGACTACACTAAACTAAACTAAACTAAACTAAACTGATAATTCTTCCCTTTCTCCATTAAATATACTCAGTCTACCGATTGACTATAGTACCTTCTTCCGATGATATATTTGCTGTTTTTTTTTTTTTTTGTTTGATTGTTTTTTTTTTAAATTCCAAACACCCTGTATTTGCTCTTATTTCACATCCAATGACCTCACTGAATTTTCTGTGCCTATTTCTTATATCCTTAATATAAGTTTAATTCAATTTTTTTTTTTGCACTTCAAGTTTAACCAACGTTCTTTAGCCTTCACTCTTATTTCGTTACTTATCTTATCATAGTTTTGTTTGTTATTTTCACTGTTTTCTTTTGTCCATCAAATTAAGATTTCTTCAGACATCCATTTTTAATTTGAGCATTTTTTTTTTTTTTTTGCTTCTCTTTGGCAATATTTTTTTTTTCATGAATAGAGTCCCAAAACATTTCCCATTATTAATCTGTGTATTTTATTTACCTACTGCATGTAAGGTGTGGAATTTTTTTCTGTCGGGGGCAAAAAGAAAATCCTAACCCGCACAGTTCGCGGCGACTGCACTAGCCAGGTGGCCTTAATTCCTCAGGCTCAAAGACCACTTTGCCATACACCGCAAGGTACTATATTGGCAGTAAATGACAGTAAATGACTGCATTGTACCTATTTTTCACAGTCACTGTATTGTTCTTGAATTTCTTTATCTGCTTTCAGAACATTTGTATTAAGTATCATATTCTTAACTACCTTTTTTTTCCTCTCTTCAATCTTACTTTTATTTGTCCACATGGTGATACCTGATCACTATTATAATCAGCACCAGACATTGTCTTAACATTAATTAACGCATTTCTAAATCTTTTATTAATAAGTATGCAGTTAATTTGCTTTAGTATTTTCTTATCAGGGCTTTTCCATGTGTAAAGTCGTCTTTTATTGTGTTTAAACCAGATGTTTCCAATTATCATTACCATTATCATACCAATCAACATTGATATTTGCCCATTCTTCTAGTTTTTCTCATTTTTCATTTCGTGTACATAAAATACAAAACCTCACTACACCTTCCACTTTTCTCTTTCCTACTTTTGCATTAAAATCCTCTAGTATTATGTTTGCCGGCTTTCTGGCCTAGAGGTTAGCGACTTTTCTCCGTAATCTCGTATACTCTCGTAAGTAACGTGACGACGGTGAGAATCAGCAGTGGCTCGAATCGTGTCAGTAACTTACGGGGTATGTGAGCTTGCCGCTCAGAAATCAATGGCAAACTACTGAGCGTAATCTTGCCAAGAAATCAGCAATCAGCTGAAAGATACTGGTGTTGACAGCGATGTCCTGTAAAGGATATGAAAAAAAAAAAAAAAAGTATGTTTATTTCTTGTGATCTAATTTGAGACATCGGCAGTTCTACTTCATAGTAAAAGTGTTGTATTTCTTCATCACTGCTGCTTGTCGGTGCATTGTACTTGTATAACATTCATATGTAATTATATATCGGGTTGCCTTTGATTTTGACTATAATAACTATCTTAAATACACCAATAACCATTAATTGACTTTAATCAAAAATTAGTCCTACTCATTTTCCGTGTGTATCCCCTCCAGAATAAATTATTGTGGGTTTGTCGGTTATAATTTTACCCGATCCCTTCCATCTTATGTAACTTATTCCTCGGATAAATATTTTCATGCTTACAATTTCTCTTATAACATTGTTCAACTTTCTCAACTCATGTAGTGTCCTAACATTTCATGTTCCTATTTTAAATTGATTCATTGTAGTTGTGGTGTTGCCATCAGCTGGATGACGGCCTGGTGTCACGTGTAGTTCATGACTGTCCATACCGGACGGGTAAACTTATCATCATCTTTTTATTTTTATTTAATTTTTTTTATAGTATTTTTTAAAAGTATTTATTAAGTTTTTTTTTTAAGTTATTGCAAAATAACACGCAGATACACAATTTTATATTTAAAAAAAAAAATATAGTGCTGAAATTCTAGTACTTACAGTTCAGTCCAGTAGACTTTCACAACAACCGAATAACTTTCCTTTCACAATTTAAAAATTCAATGTGGCGATCAAAAACAAAGTAGAATCTCTCTAGATCTGCAAATACTGCATTGAAAGTTGACTCAAACACTGAACTGATACACGAGGGTTTGTACTAAATATGACTCCTCCTATTTTCTATGAGCGTCGCGTCACGCGGCGTATCACAGCGAGGCCAGCGAAGCATTGACAAATGGCATAACGACAATTGAGCAGACCGGGACTTTCAAAGCGGTCAAAACGCATGTTCATCAGGTTGGATTTTAAATATAGATACATTTTTAGATTCACGTGACATTCCTTTAATTAACGAGGTGTGTGACATTTAACAAGCACCCTCTCTCCATTTACTTCTTCTCCTTCTTTCCATGCCATCCCTTCTCTTTCTCATTTAATTCTGACACTTCATTATTATTCTTTTACAAAACTTACACAGATTTGAATGTTACCCGTAAAATGGGTATCCAGACATACCTTAGGATGTAAAGCCGACCGACGTGATACCGATTCAACACAACCGTTTGATTTTTAAATATATACGCAAAGCGCCTTAAGAGTAATACTACTGCTGCTGCGGTTGCTGCTGCTACTGCTAATAGTTCACAAAACTCATTTGAAAAATCATGACTAATTAATCAAGTATATAGTATATATTATAGATATTAAAATAAAATAAATGAGAATTACATATCAAATTCCAACTCTAAAAATACTAAGATATAATTGATTCGGCCACAAAAGCTGTCCATATTTTTCAAGACTGTGTGGCTTAAAGCGCGTGTGTGTCTGTGGGTGTGTATGTGAGATTAAGTCCATGCACTACCATGTGTGTTTGAATGAACGCGTGTGCTTAAAGGGCCTCCGTATTGTTGGCAGGAAGTGGGTTCAGTGGACTTAAACGATTCAATTAGAAAGCAATCATAAACTACTGCACTTACAATTGACTATAACATCGAACTGGGGTTGATGGCAATGTCTAGCAAAGGTCATGTAACATTTCTTAGACTGACGCTGATGTTTACGCCTCCTAACATATATTGTTCACACAAGTTCTCAACACTTTGACTCGCCTTGCTGTGTATTGGGCATATGGTGCGAGCTTCATAGTTGAATACAGCACTCTGCACTCGATGGGTCATGTGGTCAACGTCGTGTGGTCAATATCATGTGTCAAAATCGTGTGGTCAATATCCAGACCGCGGCCCCTGCTTCCTCTTCATTTCCTGGTATCCACTTTAGCCTAGATTGACCTGGCAGCTCAGGTCAATTACAAAAATAATCTGCTTCGATGGTGGTTCGAACACAAAACCACCGTCCAGCACGCAAGCGTACTTGTCACTGCATCTCTCAGCTCCCACAGGGGGTATGAGACATAACTTCACACGTATTTGTGAGCACTTATAGAAGTCAAGGAAAGAAGTAGGGGATAAGAGAACACACTAGACCAGTGGTTCTCAACCGGTGGGGAATTCCCCCCCCCCCCAGGGGGGAATTTTAGGGTCTCCAGGGGGGGGGGGGATGAAGACCATTTCAAGATCGCATTAATACAAGAACCGATTACTTAATATTGTTTTTCCCTTCATACTTTACAGATATGTACGTCTCATCCTTCTAAAATTCATTTCATAAAGTAAGTAGACCCACAAATCATGTTTTATGTGGATGTCTAGACTTGTTTTAGTATATGCTATTAAATTTATCTTCCATTTTTATGTATACTGTGTAGGGGTGGGGGATTTTTAGATAGGAAATATGAAAGGGGGGAGAATGACGTTCTGAAATATGGTGAAGGGGGGCACGGGCCAAAAAAGGTTGAGAACCACTGCACTAGACATAGTAAGCAATGTGCAGCTACAGGCACGTCACCGCGGCTATATTGCCGTGCTGTGAAGTACACTTGTTCCTTCAGCCTAGCGCTGTTTCTGTTTGGGGATAACTTTTGGCGGACACTCAGAGTTCAGTGGTTGTTTATCCAGTGTGTCCTCCATTTCCTCCATTAATTTACACGAGTGCCTATCAATCCTCATCATCATCCAGTTGTTTTTCCTATACAGAACTACTCCCCACATCATCATCCAGTGCCTTGTCGGCTGGCGTGGACGATCATGCATCTATACAAATTGCGATCTCTGACTGCATTGATACGTTCGTGTGTTACTATCTTTAGAACCAGGACGCATGACAATCAAGAGTGTTCTCACGCAGTTTTCCTCTATCTCTCTGTCCACAAATATTTCAAGATTTTGTTTTCTCATAAAGTCTCCCCACCCCCCACCTCCACCTCCAAAAACATAAAATGACTGTTTCGTTCTGATGTTTGTGATAAGTTGTCTTTGCGACTTAACTTCCCTCAAAATAGAGGGGACGAAAGACAGGAAATTGTTCTCTAACATAAGCTAGACGTCCTATCTTCCTGGCGTATGTATAAATTATAAATGTTTAACACATGTTCAATCCGTCCAGCTGTCAGTCTATTTCTCATTCACTATAATGACGTAGGTCAGCATGGCCGAACGCTTGTTCTTAACATCCGGTGTGCTGATGCCGAGGTAAGGGCTTCAACCCCTACACCGTACAATTCGACTAAAATGTTGACCTATCGTCCTTGACTTTGGGACGTAAATTACAAGTACCGCTGAAGTCGGAGTGGGTTCGTCTGATGGCGAGGGACACTGTTAATAGGAAAAGCTAATCCACACGCAAAATTCAGTCCAGCACTACTAGAAGTAATGTGTATGGATTCCGCTTGAGTTCAAAACGAAACAAGCACCGTTGTCTGTCCGCCCGACTGCAATATGCTCGAATTGCCCTCAAGGCAATTTTTTTTTTAAATCAAACCTGACCGTTGCTCCTATATCGACCCAGTTAAAATGAATACCAAGAAATGCTTTGGGGAGTAAATTCGTCTTCGTGATATCGACCCCAAATTAGAATCCACACACAATGCTTGGGTAAATAGATTTCTCGGCACAGTTCACACCAATACGATAAGATTCACGACAGGAAAGATCACTACTACTACTACTACTGCTACTACTACTACAACTACTACTACTGCTGCTGCTACTACTACTACTGCTACTACTACTACTATTGCTGCTGCTACTACTACTACTACTTCAACTACAAAACAACAACACCAGCTACTACTACTACTACTACTACTATTGCTGCTGCTACTACTACTGCTACTACTACTACTACTACTACTACAACAACAACAACTACTAAGACTGTTGCTGCTGCTACTACTACTACTACTACTACTACTACTACTACTACTACTACTACTACAACTACTACTACTGCAACTACTAATACTAAGACTATTGCTACTACTACTACTACAACTACTACAACTACTACTACTAAGACTACTACTACTACTGCTGCTACTACTACTATTACTTCTACTACTACTACTACTACTACTACTACTACTACTACTACTACTACTACTACTACTACTACTACTTCTACTACTGCTACAACTACTACTACTACAACTACTACTACTATTACTACTACTACTACTACTACTACTACTACTACTACTACTACTACTACTACTACTACTACTACTACTACTACTACTATTACTACTACTTCTACTACTACTAGTACTACTGTTGCTGCTGCCACAAGTATTGTTACCACAAGAATTCTACTATATAATTTTCTTCTAATTGATTTTATTTTCTGATATACATTAACACACCACATTTGCCTAATTTTAATAGTTCTTACACTTAGAACTACCACTGCTGCTTCTACTACTTCTTCTACCACAATTACTACAACTTCGTTTTATCACGCAGCCCAGCCTTGTTAATTTCAACAAATGTTTTATATTGTTGGACATTACTTTTGCTATTTCCATTCGAATTCTTAATTATATGGTACACCAGTCATCATCACACAACAAGTCAGCTGGCGTAGGCGTTTATGTTTATCCACAGATCTCGGTCTTTGGTGTTCTTGATGAACTCTGCTTATGATATTCCTCCATGCCACCTTCTCAATCCATCTAGTATCATTTATCTTGTTCTGCCTCTGCCTCTTTTCCCTTTGATTTTTCAAGTTGTCACGATGTTCTCCTGTGCCTCTTTTCTCATCGCATGACCAAAGAAAGCTGTTTGTCTCTTTCTTATTGTTGTATATAATGTTCTAGCTTCATTGGCCTCTTTCGGGTGATCGTTGTTAGCTACTCTGGCAGTCCTGGGAATTCGCAACACTCGCCTCAGGAACCACATCTCTGTTCCTTCCAAGTTTTTCCTAATTTGTTCATTATTCCAAGATTCATCGCCATACAACAAAACATGTTCTAAATAGCACTTCAGCACTCTCTTTCATACATTCAATGATAGTGACTTATTGCGTAAGAAATATTTTTATTTTCTTACATGCTTGCCTATTCTGTTTTTAATCTCAGTTGTGCATCTTCTATCTGATGTTATAAATGTCTTTAGGTATTTAAAATTCCCCACTTTGTTAATAATTGTCCTTACAATTTCCATTTCACATTTTGGTGTCCCTTTTTCTATGTGACTGTTTTCTTGGCATTCAGGACGAGTCCTTTCTTTTCACTCTCTGTTATTACAATGTCCGTCAGTTGTAGATCTGTTTGTTGCATTATCCGCCACCAATAATGTGTAATCTTCATAGCTTATATTGTTTATTATTATTATAACCTCAGATTAGTATTCCTGGCTTCTCCTTGATCTCTCGCATTATTACTTCGCTATAGAGGGAGAGCCGTGCTCCGTAGCGAAAGCGTTTAGGACGCGGTTCGTAATTCCGCTAACCTGCGTTCAAAGCACAGCTGTGCGCGATTTGGCAGCAGACCGCGTTGCGCAGGGTTTTAACGAATTGGTATGGGAGCCGGTAGTTCAGAAAGCAATGACAAATTACTGAACGTAAACTTGCCAAGAGATCACAAGAGCAGTAAAATGCTGGCGTTGACAGCGATGTCCTGTAAAGGATGTGCAAAAGAAAATAGAGGGAGAAGTGATCTGGTGACAAAACACACCCCTGTCATACTCCTGGCTTTATTTGTTTATAATGCCTGCGCTCTTTAGTTCCCATTTTAATTGCTGCTACTTGGTTCTAATAAATCATCATCATCAAGTGCCCTAGATAATCTATCTTTTTTTCCTCTTTTCAATCTTACTTTTATTTGTCCACTTGGTGGTACCTGATCACTATTATAGTCAGCACCAGACATTGCTTTAATATTAATTAACTCATTTCTAAATCTTTTATTAATAAGTATGCAGTTAATTTGGTTGATTTTTCCTTACCAGGGCTTTCCCGTGTGTAAAGCCCTCTTTTATTGTGTTTAAACCAGATGTTTCCAATTATCATTACCATTATCATACCAATTAATATTGATATTTGCCCATTCTTCTAGTTTTTCTCCTCTTTCATTTCGCGTACATAAAATACAAAACCTCACTACATCTTCCACTTTTCTCTTTCCTACTTTTGCATTTAAATCCCCTAGTATTGTGTTTATTTCTTGTGATCTAATTTGAGACATCGCCAGTTCTACTTCATAGTAAAAGTGTTGTATTTCTTCATCATTGCTGCTTGTTGGGGCATGTACTCGTATAACATTCATATGTAATTATATATCGGGTTGTCTTTGATTTTGACTATAATAACTATCTTAAATACACCAATAACCATTAATTGACTTGACTGTTTTTTTAATAAAACAGTAGTCCTACTCATTTTCCGTGTGCAATCCCTCCAGAATAAATTATCGTGTTTGTCGGTTATAATTTTTCCCGATCCATTCTATCACATCTCACGTATGCCTCGGATAATCATTTTCATGCTTTCCATTTCTCTTATAACATTGTTCAACTTTCTCAACTCATTTAGTGTCCTAACATTTCATGTTCCTATTTTAAATTGATTCATGTTAGTTGTGGTGTTGCCATCAGATAGATGACGGTCTGGTGTCACATGTGGCTCATGACTGTCCATACCGGACGGGTAAACTTATCATCATCTATTATTATTATTACTATTTTTTTTTTTAAGTAGAAAATATTACAAAACAACACGTAGATACACAATTTTATATTTAAAAAAAAAAAAAACAAAGTGCTGAAATTCTAGTACTTACAGTTCAGTCCAGTAGACTTTCACAAGAACCAAATAACACTCCTTTCAAAATTGGAAAATTCAAAGTGGCGATCAAAAACAAAGTAGAATCTCTCTAGATCTGCAAATACTGCATTGAAAGTTGACTCAAACACTGAACTGATACACGAGGGTTTGTACTAAATATGACTCCTCCTATTTTCTATGAGCGTCGCGTCACGCGGCGTATCACAGCGAGGCCAGCGAAGCATTGACAAATGGCATAACGACAATTGAGCAGACCGGGACTTTCAAAGCGGTCAAAACGCATGTTCATCAGGTTGGATTTTAAATATAGATACATTTTTAGATTCACGTGACATTCCTTTGGAAAATTAACGAGGGGTGTGACATTTCGCAAGCACCCTCTCCCCATTTACTTCTACTCCTTCTTTCCATTTCTTCATTCTTATTCTTTTACAAAACTTACACGTAAAATGCGTATCAGGACATACCTTAGGATGTAAAGTCGACCGACGTGAGACCGATTCAACACAGTCGTTTGATCTTTCAAAATAAACGCAAAGCGCCTTAAGAGTACTACTACTGCTGCTGCGGTTGCTGCTGCTACTGCTAATAGTTTACAAAACTTATTTGAAAAAGCATGATTAATTAATCAAGTATATAGTACGTATTATAGATATTAAAATAAAATAAATGAGAATTACATATTAAATTCCAACTCTAAAAATACTAAGATTCGGCCACAAAAGCTGTCCATATTTATTATTTTTCAAGACTGTGTGGCTTAAAGCGTTTGCGCTCGAAATTCGGGTGTGCTGATGGCGTGGGAAGGGGATCTTCCCCTATACTGGTCGGTCACAGTTTGACCTCTTGTTCGGAAGGCAATGACAAACTACTGAACATCGTCCTACACGATCACCGGAGTCGTGGATCATCTCTGTATTCTTGTCCTGACCATGCCATGTGATCAAGTCATCCAAATGTTTACTTCTCTGCCATCCCCTTGTTGTTTTCCCCTAAATCTTACCAGTTGTCACACGTTCCCAAAATGATGTATATGTCTACGTCTAATTTCTCTAATCAATTTGCGGTGTTCATCAACATCACTTTCATCTAAAATCATGATTCTGTTGTTAGTTCTAAACACGCCGTGAAATTGACAAATTGTGCCTATACGTTTATTTTCCTTGGAAACAATTATCTGTCATTCTAGTATCCGTATTTTACGTGTGAATGTGAAATACAAGAGGAAACCACCACATTTTCCTCATATTAGTCGGCGTATGAGTATGTTACAAATCTGGGATAGGGAGGTAATATGGCTAGAAACTTTAAATCCGCCTTCCGAACAAATTATCTTTTGCGACATAAATATTAATTGCTGAAAATTCTCTGCAATGATAAAGACAAATACAGTAACAAAACATCATGGCAATAAACATGATCTATGGTGATGGCAAAAGGAAGGAGGTGACGGCAGTAAACCTGATCCAGAACATTTTGAACCCAGTTATGTGAGTGTAATGAGCGCCTACGCCATTTGGCAGGCACCTGATGATGTTGATGGAATAAAAACAGTGGAAAGTGCTGTTCTTCTTCGTCTTGTCCTTCTTTTCTGATTCTTCATTTTTCCGCTCCAAATCACTTCAAGATATTGGCTTTAAAACAAATAACCTAGGCAACCATTTGAACCAATCTAATATCTCCTACTTATATTACATGCTTTTGGTGTTGGTGATCATGTTTGTCCACAGCCCTCTGTTCCTGGTGTTGTGAATAATTGCTGGCACCGTCATTCCTCCAGGCCACACCGTCAAACGGTCCATATGTCTCGTCTTAAACCATCCCGTTGTGACGTCATACTCCAGCTTTCCCCTTCTCATGACATGCCCAGAGAATGTGGACTGTCTTCCTCTGATGCGAGTAACCAGTTTCCTTTAACTTTTTTTCAGGGTATTTTAATTGTTCTTTCGATTCGACCACGGTCTTCCCATAAATCGTCTATAAAACAGTATCCCATCTTCCACATAATTCCTCACTTGTCTGCTAATTGTCCATGAGTGGTTTCCGTACATCAGGCTTGCCCCAGCATAGCTCTTAAGATCTATTTTCTTTTGTTTATACCTCGATTAACAAAGATACATTGCAGGGAATATTCTTATTCTTGTGAAATCTGCCCCTGAGATGGGGGTATACTTCATTTAACTTCCTTAATACTTCTCCTAAAAAAGTCGAAGGGTTGACTACATTGCACCGGGTTTTATCCCATTTGGCTCGGTCTCTTTCCGCAGCACGGAAAGCGTAGCACAAAGCACAAAATCCGTAGCTTTTAGCAACGACCCACAGGAGTCTCCGAAACATTTAACTCGTAAACCGAAGGACGCGGCCCGGAATCAAACCTACAACCTTCAGAGCATGAGTCAAACAGCTTGACCACTTCGCCACCTATCTGCTAATACTAAAGTCATTCTCTGTCATTTACTGCCAATATAGTACCTTGCGGTGAATGGCAGAGGGGTCTTTGAGCCTGAGGAATTAAGGCCGCCTGGCTAGTGCAGTCGCCGCGAACTGTGCAGGTTAGGATTTTCTTTTTGCCCCCGACAGAATCCGACACCTTTGCAAGGGATCGAACCTGGGTCTCTCGAATGAGAGTCTGGCGTTCTATCCACTCGGCCAGCCGCTCCTGTAATACTAAAGTATCCAGTTTACATACATTGACTTGTTTCTGATTGTTTCTATTCACTTTTATATTGCAATTGGGTATACACCCTTTCTTTGTAATAACCATTGCTTCTGTTTTTTCTGTTATTCTTACTAATTCCTTTATTGTGACTTTCTGTTGCAATTATATCTATAATCTCTTGTAACTGCATTTTATTTTCAGTTACCAAAACCAAGTCATCAGCATAAAGCAGGTTGTTTATAATATGCCCAGCAACCGATATTCCGTGCATGTCTTGTGTGGATCTCAATATTATTTCGCTGTATAAATTGAACAGATTTGGTGATAGCACAGGCCCCTGTCTAACACCGCCTTGATAAATGTGTTGACAAGATTTTAATTGTTTGTCAATTCTCATGGCTGCTCATTTGTATCAATACAAGTTCTGTATTATTCTTAGATATTAACCCTGTTTAACATTTCCAACATTGTAATAGTTTCTTCCCGTTTAACCTTATCAAAGGCCTTATTTGTAGTCAATAAAGCACAGATGTAGATCTCTGTTCATTTCTTTAGGTTAATATTCTCAAGATATGTATGACGTTGCTTGTGCCTTTATCTTACACCCCCCTCCCCCACCGCTCATCTCATATTGCTGGTATTATTATATTTCTTATTCTTCTCATCATATATCTCATTAATATTTCAGTCACATGACTCATTAAACTAACTGTACGTTGTTCACCACAATCCGCCGCATCAGATTTCCTTGATAGAGCCATGACTACAGATTCAAGGGATCATTAAATATGTATCCGCCGTTTAAACATCATTCAACAGTTTCAACCTAATATAGGTACCGAGAAATGTTCTGAGAAATATAGGCGACTGGTGTTACAGTGAACACATCGTCCATCCAGTGCCGACTGGTGTATACAACTATGGAGGTAGCACCGTATAGTCAACACTTCTCTAAGGCCGTGTAAACTACTGTACTCAAACACTTCATATGTTCCTTGCCACTGTCATTCAGCCCTTAAACTACTGTACTCAAACACTTCATATGTTCCTTGCCACTGTCATTCAGCCCTTAAACTACTGTACTCAAACACTTCATATGTTCCTTGCCATTGTCATTCAGCCCTTAAACTACTGTTCTCAAACACTTCATATGTTTCTTGCCACGGTCCGTCTAAATGCTTGATGCCTCGTTTCATTTCAGTTTACCCCAAACAAAACTTCTGTAGGTGAAAGAAGCGACAGTGGTAGTAATGGTTATATAAGGCAGAGTTAATGAAAACGTAAATAGTATCAATGGAAGACTCCCTCTTGTCTTTGGTAGGGGGTCTGTCGGTAATGAACAACCTAAACCTGTAGGGGGCAACAGTGCGAATGCAGTACAGAAAAGACCCTTTCACGCACCTTGTCGTTTGTGGCATTCTGGTGCTGGCCTATATTTGAATAGGGCAATCGGGATTCAATGGGTGATGTTATTAATATTACACCGTCCGCCTTGACTTGACACGTCTTTTCCCGCCACCAATTATAGGTTCTTCGACCAGAGAGCCCAGGCCGATTAGCAAAGTCCATATTGATGTCAGCGGGCGGGCGACATAGATACCTGACTACGCTGATATTGACACAAGCACGGTCTCGACGCCTGGACGCGTCGCTTGCCAACGTGAGGGACAGATTGGCTACCTACTTCTCCTTGTTCTCAGGCGCCATCATATCACAGACACACGGCAAGAAACTGCTTCGGGACAATTTGAAAGACAAAATAATAATGGCAATTCGAAGACATGACCGCAATACCGACAGCAAAGATTGTTAACCACTGTACTTCTGTAATATGACCAACCTAGGTTCAAACCCCAGCCAATCAGTACGTGCTATGATGAATCATGGTCCGATTACATTCTAAAATCTCTCTACACCGTCAGTCTTGCACCGACATTTGGTTTCTAAGTTATGGGGGGGTGGGGGGGGGGGTAAAAACATCTCTGTAATACAGTCATCGTGAAGATGGTACTTGTGTTATGTGATGGTAGAAGTGTCCCGACACTAAATTCACTTCAATGGTTGCAAACCCACTAGGTCCTGCTCAAAAGTGCATCAAACTTAAAGAGTTAAAACTCAGCCTTCAAGAAGATTTATAACCAGTCATTTACGGTTTTAAATTTTTAAAAAAGTATTAACGTAATAAGTGATGAGAGTAGAAGAAAATGTTAAAATAATTACGGGCCAGAGTAGAATGAATTAAAGTGATATGCGCCTACTATAGAAGTAATTAAAGTAATAACTAGCTACACTAGAGAAATACAGAGTGGTAACTATTTACAGATGAAACAGTTATATTAATAATCGTATATAGTAAGCGGCGTTAGAGTAGTAACTGTCTAGAGCAGACGGAGATAAAGTAATAAATGTTCACTGTAGAAATAATCAAAGTAATAAATGGCTTGAGTTGAAAGAAATAAAGTAATATATGCCTACCGTAGAAATAGTCAAACTATAAATTGACTGCACCAGAAGAAATTAGAGTTACAACTATCTAGTATAGAAACAGTTGTAATAATAGTTTTCTCAACTGAAAGGCATTAAATTAAAAACTATGTAGACATAAGGAATTCAAACTGTGATCATGTAGAGTAGAAATCGTAGTACCCGCCTCCAATAGGAAAAAAAAAATGTAATCGTAGATTTGAGAATACGGTTTTCACGTAATACCTATCTAGAATGGAAGGAATGAAACGGATAACGATCTAGAATGTAAAAGTTGCTTAAAGAAGAGATGATCGATCTCATTGCACCGGGTTTGTTCCCTAATGCCTCAGTCTCTTTCAGCAGGGTGGTCTGCGGAAAGCGTCACGCAAAACACGAACTCCGTGCCTCCAGCGACGACCACCTGGAATCTTGGAGAAAAATGCACTCGTAAATCGAATGACGGAATCCGGAATCGAACCCACAACCTTCAGAGCCCGAGGCAGGTGGCTTGGCCACGGAGGGCGCCAATTATCTACAGTACACGTAAACAGTCAAGGAGTGTTTCCCGCGCCTGGAGGCGTTATGTGAATATAGAGCTAGTCCCACAACTTGATAGATCAACCTTCACTCAATGGGAGATATGGCCCAGATAGCGACGTAAAATGCTAAAAAACAAATGTTTGCATATCCTTTACAGGACATCGCTGTCAACATCAGCATCTTTCAGCTAATTGTTGATTTCTTTGGCAAGATTACGCTCAGTAGTTTGCCATTGCTTTCTGCGCGGCCGGCTCACACACCCCGTAAGTTACCGACGCGATTTGAACCACTGCTGATTCTCACCGTCGTCACATTACTTACGAGAGTATACGAGATTACGGAGAAAAGTTGCTAACCTCTAGGCCAGGAAGCCGGCGTAAAATGCTGTGCTTCCCGTAAAATGTTCGTAAAATAGGCTGGGTCGAACTAGGGGCTCAGGTCAATTTACAAAAATGTTCTGGTCTAGGTGATGGTTCGAACACCTGACCTCCGGGTCGGTAGGCTAACGTGATACCCAAAGGGCAACCTCACCTCCATGCGTATATTATGCCAACATGTACAGTGAGCAAACGAGCATGATGTGATTACTGGAAACACAGGGTAACAACATCACCCAAGTAGATTATGGACATGTCGGAGTCCTGACCATAAGATTACAAATCAGAAAGATTACATTCTCATCAAAAGAAGATTTCGGAATGCTTTAAAAGTCACAAAAACTATACCAGGCGCAGACTGCTACAGTGACCATATTATTAATCATAAGGAATATACATATACAATTAACGAAGGTCAAATATACACAGAGGAACACAAAATTTGATCTACGTGCACTGAAGAGTGAGGAGATAAAAGATAAATTCAACGTAGAGGTAAAGAACAGATTTGATGCATTGTCCGATATGGAAATATTTTTTCAAGACGTCAGAGACCGCTGGGAAATATTAAAGAAATCAGTCAACTAAGCTGCAGAAACAACTATTCCAAAATTGAAGATGATGGGATGTAGGAAATGGATGAAGGAAAACATCTTAAGACTAATGGAAATAAGAAGAAATAACAATATTAACCATGAAAAATAAAAGAGATCCACAGGGAAATTAGCTCAACGAGTTTGATGACTATTTACATAAAGCCTGTACTTTGTATGGATGTGAAGCGTGGACGATGAGCAGACAAGCTGAAAAACATCTGATGGCTGTGGAAATGTGATTTCTGAAGAAATTCAAAGAATGCCATAGACATACAGAAAAATCAATGACCAAGGTCTACAAGAAACAAATCAGAACCTAACGTGATTAGAGAAATTAGACGTAGACAGTCAATTTTTTTTTTTTTTTTTTTTTTATGGACACGTTAGGAGAAGAAATAAATTGGAGAACTTGGTGACAACTGTCAAGATTGAGAGGAAAAGAACAAGGGGAAGGCAAGCAGATAATACATGGATGGCTTGACCACATGGTATGGTCGAGACAAGAACACAGAGCTGATCGACGATCCTGGTGATCGTGTGAGACGACGAAATATGACCGCCCACGCTTATTGGCATGGCACTTGGTAATGACGAATATGGAGAAGCACCGATTTCGCCAATCGTATGAAGACTTAAAAAGTCGCTTAAAAGTCGACAGGGTCGACTTCATTGCACCGGGTTTTAATCTCATAAAGCTCAGTCTCTTTCCGCAGCGCGGAAAGCGTCGCACGAAGCACGAACTCCGTAGCTCCAGCGACGACCCTCAATAGTCTCCGAAAAAATGCCTCGCGAACGGAAGGACGCTGCCCGGAATCAAACCCACAACCTTTGGAGCCCGAGTCAGACTGCTTGACTACTTCGTCACGGAGATTCCCTGTATGAACGCACGAAGACTATGAATGAGCAAGCTTGTGGGCCGGGTTACCTTGGAAAGCGGACCAGCAGTGGGCCGGGCTGATATTGTGACTGCCTTCAGAGAGGCGGGCCGATTACACGAACCAAGAGGCGGCTGCGAATCTTTTACTGCAAGAACATCAAGTGAAATGGGGTGCAGACAGACAAGAGGGCGATGTTGGGGAGAGAAGAATAGTCAACCTACGCAGAAACGGTGTCGACGACCGCTATACGCTGAGGGAGAGAATGATGAAGGGATCGGAGCACTTATGGATTGAATGGTCCGATATGCAATGAGGATAATCATTCAGCATCATATGCCTGGGTCTGTCCCTGCCTCTTCGACCAACGATAGTTGCAGTCGTCACAATATTGTCAAATGATTCAATTCTCATGACATTGTCTCTTCCTTGTAGTTGCATTTAATGGAAGCTAGCATGTGAGAATGGATAAGAGCACTCACTATTAAATTTCCAGTGTGATGATACCTACGTAGCGGGCCCAATCCGTAGACCTGTAAGTTGGACTCAAATGTTGACTTCTCGTCTTTGCCTTAGGGATGTAAAATACAAATACCTCAGAAATCGGAGTGGGTTCGCCTGAAGATGAGGGACGCTGGTAATAAGGAAATCTAATCCACACGCATTAATTGCACCCCTCTACTGGACGTAGTAGCACGTGTGTGCACTACGCTTGAGTCCAAAGCCAGCGAACACACAGAAGAAAATGTTCTACTTTTCATTAGGAAATCAACATCAAATCAATACAGCCAGACGCTGTCGCCATTTGGAGGTGATAGGTTCGAATCCCGGTCGGTAACTATAGCTTTCAAATTTTATGTTGTCTAGTGCGTCCTCTAGTCTCTATTTCTTTCTTCTCCTTCTGTGAGCGCTAAAAACTACGTCGTGTGTTTATTTATTTATGTACTTTTCATTAGGCTTTTCCTGGCTATCGTAGCCTTGGTTGCCTTGGAAGAATAACCAAGAAAAGGAAAAAGAATAACCTGTTGGAGGTGATCCTATCTCAGCCGCCACTCCCTGCCGTAAGAGAATTGCATAACATGTTTAGAGACACACAGGAATGGCATGTAGTCCAGCAGAAGGTGTTATCAATAGAATCCAACCACTTCACTAAGATAATCCCCATACTTCATGAAAGCCGACGACAGGGAAGGCGAGTGAAAAGCAATTACAGACCATTGTCATAGCGTGGCAAACCTGGTCATTATATGTATTTGTAATTATGTCCTGCAACTTGTGAGACTAGCCCAAGGGTTTTCACTCGACACGCGGTAGATAAATTGCCGCCAGGAATGTAGTGAAGATTTCGTCTTCAGCGTAGCCTCTATGCAAATATTCTGCACATGTTGTGCTTCACTGTTGGTATTATCGTAACATTAGGTAAGCCTAGCCCTTTCAGGAGCCGTGGTAGCCTAGAGGCTGTTTGTAATTTGATACACGATGAAGGTGACCACAATGTCATTGAAACGTCATGTGTATCAACATGATGCTGTATTTTAAACAGTCGCTTAAAAGTCGACAAGGTCGATTTCATTGCACCGGGATTTTATCTCATATGGCTCAGTCTTTTTCAGCAGCGCGACCGGCCGAAAGAGTAGCACAAAGCACGAACCCCGTAGATTTAGCGACGATCCGCAGGAGTATCAGAAAAAATGCACCTGTAAACCGAAGAATGCGGCCCGGAATCGAACCCACAATCTTCGGAGTCTCAGGCAGACGGCTTGACTACTTGTATTTAGGTAAGCCTAGTCTGTGCGCGAGCCGTGGTTCCCTAATGGCTGCACGTCTGCCTGTCGGCCCGAGGTCGTGGGTTCAAACTCGTGCAGTGGCGGATATTTAATCTCGTCGTGGCTCCTGGGTCGACTCAGCCTAAACTATGAAACAGAATATGTCTTAGGAAGTAAAGGCGACCGGTGTAATACTGAGCACATCAACCACTGATGGTGCTGATTGTTTTATAATATGGAACTAGTACCACATACCCATACGCCTGAAGGAGTTAACATACGACCTGTACTGATTTATTGTGCGTAATTCAACATTGACAATGAAGAACAATGACAATATCTTGAAAGAAGTTAACTCACCCTGGGTGCTGGTTATTTGCATCAGATGAAGACAGTCCACATTATTTGTGCATGTCATGAGAAAGAGGAAGCTGGAATGTGTCGTTACAACGGGAAGGTTGGAGGAGAAGAGAGGCAGAGAGATTCCATAAGAGAAGATGCTGGAAAGTCCGTATCGTGGGGTGATGGAACATCAGTATTAGAAATCATTGACAGCACAAGGGACAGAAGGTTGTGAAATGATATAATCACCAACGTTGCACTGCATTGCCAATTAGAAGAAGATTTACTTACTCACTAGCCTACTCTGCCACTGTGTTGTAATTTACATGTGATTACATCAGACCTCTCATTGAAAGTCTTACAAATTTAGATAACTGTAAAAACACAGAGACAGTAACATCCCATGCTCATGCTGACACAGATCGTAGCGACAGGTTTTAAGCAAATACAGCATCCATCCATACATCATGTGCCATGCCGATAAGCGTGGGCGGTCATGTTCTGCCATCTCACTCGATCACCAGAGTCGTGGATCAGCTCCGTGTTCCTGTCTCGACCGTGCTACGTGGCCAAGTCATCCAGGTATTTACTTCTCGGTCTTCCCCTTGGTCTCTTCCCTTCGATCTTGCCAGTTGTCACCAATTTCTCCAAGTCATTTCTTCTCATAACATGCCCATAACATTTTGACTGTCTACATCTAATGACTCTAATCAGTTTACGATCATCATTTGTTTCTTGAATGACTTGTTCATTGGTTTTTCTGTCTGTCTATGGTATTCTTTGCATTTTTCTCAGAAACCACATTTCTGCAGCCATCAGCTGTTTTTTCAGCTTGACTGCTCATTGTCCATGCTTCACATCCATACAAAAGTTTATATAGTATTTAAAAGTATATAGCATCACATCAGTGTATTAAGTCCCGAGATTTGTGATTTTATACGCGATGAAGGTGACAAGAATATCATCAAAACGGCGGGTTCCAAATGTTGCTGCATGTAGCCGAGGCGCGGTGTTGGGGTGAGCGCCCAACATTGCTCAAATACCTCAATGGCTCGTGAATACATAACCTATGCAGCAAAAGTCCAACTCCTGGCCTTCACGTGGCGGGCCCGTTTAAACTAACAGGAGAAGGGGCGACGGCGAGTCTCTGGCGCCGGAAAATAACCAGTATGCTCTAGATGTGTATGCACGTAAATGCATGCGCAGACAGGCGTGTGCGCGCGTACACATCTACACTCGAGTGAGACCACAGTCTGCTCTAGCAAAGAAAGGTGCTGAAGACGGAGGCAACCAGCCAAGAGGCGCACCACAGAAATCAGGATGCCACGCAATCACGCAAAATGGAATATGTCGACTACTGCTAATCGTTATGGTGCTTGCCCTGCTCTGGACCCCCTGGCAGGTGCAGTGCCGGGCCCTATGTCTCGAAAGGGTCCAACCCCAACTACTGGAGGTCCTTCTCAGATGTCCTGTGGAGCCAGGGGACATGAGAATAGGACGACTGGCCATACTAAACGAAGACTTAAAATAATGCACTGGAATGCGGAGGGAGTCAGCAACAAAAAAATAGAATTAGAAAAAATCTTGGACCAAGAAAAAGTAAGCATATGTTGCTTGCAAGAAACTCACCTCAATGAAAATATAGCCTTCAAAATCAGAGGCTACCAGTGTTACCGATCTGACCGAAAGGTCAGGCGAAAAGGTGGGATACTTACCCTTGTAAGAAATAACATCATGGCTTCCCAAATCAAAGTCTACATGGAAGGGGCTGAGTATCAGACACTTAAACTTAAGACAGGTAATACAGATCTACATCTGATCAATTACTACTGTCCAAGTGACCGCCCACAGGCACTGGACACTCTACCACTAAAAGAAAAAATGATTGTGTGTGGCGATTTCAACAGCCACTCGCAGAGCTGGGGCTATGATCACATGGACCAGAGAGGAGAGAGACTGGAAGACTGGCAGGATGAGAATAGATTCATGTTGATTAACAAGCCGTCCGACCCACATACTTTCTACTCGAGATCATGGCACTCTACAACTACACCTGACCTGGCTTTTCATTCACCAGACCTGGAGTGGAACATTACACGAATTGTTGGGAAACAACTTGGTGGCAGTGACCATCGGCCAGTCTTTCTAACCGTAGAAAATGAGCTTGTAAGTGAAAGCAGCACCCTCTCGAGGTGGAACTACAAGAAAGCAGTCTGGGCAATGTACAAGCATCGCACCAGCATACTGGTTAGAAACCTGAACACTGAGAAAGACATAAATAAAGCAGTTGAAGAGTTTGGGAAATGCATACTACAGGCAGCGCGAGAAACAGTACCAAGAGGAGCCCGTAAACAATATAAACCCTACTGGAGTAGTGAACTGGAACAGTTGCATAATGATGTTGAAGTGTGTAGAAAGCAAGCAGAGGCCACACCCAGCCAAGAGCACCACAATAAATTCCAGCATGCAAAAGCCAAATTTCAAAGGGCCAAGCTGCAGGCTAGACGGAAAAGCTGGCAGGAGAAAACGGAGTCTCTGAACTTTGAAAGAGACACAAGGAAATTGTGGAAGCTAATAAAACAACTTAATGACGAGGGCACAGGGAGAAACTCAAAAATTGCACTACATGAAGATGGAAAAATCTTAACAAGAAAGCAAGCAGCTGACCATTTTGCGGACTCGTTCGCACAAGATAGCAATATCAAAATTAGTCCAGAGAAACAACAAGAGATTCGAGAGAAACGACAACATACAGGACAGAAGGAAATAGTACATGAGGTTCTGGAGGCACCCATCACAATCAGCGAACTGGAGCTAGCCATATCAAAACTGAAAATGAGAAAGTCACCAGGAGCTGATGGTATCTCCAATGAAATGATCAGGAACCTAGGAACAGAGGCCAAAACAAAGCTGTTGCAGATCTTCAATAACAGCTGGACCTTAGGCAGTGTTCCACAAGCCTGGAGAGAAGCAATCATGATACCCCTCCTAAAATCAGGGAAAGATAGTTCCATTGCCTCTAGCTACAGACCAATTAGCCTCACCAGCTGTCTCTGCAAAACACTGGAGCGCATCATCAATCACAGACTGCAGTGGTACATTGAAAGTAAAAACATCCTTGTGCCACAGCAGGCTGGCTTTAGGCAGTGCTACTCTACGGAAGATCAGACAACCTACCTCTCTCAAGAAATTGAGGATGCATTCCAAGAGAAGAAGCTGGTGCTTGCGGCATGGATAGATCTGAAGAAAGCCTTTGACAAAGTCTGGAAAGAAGGTCTGATGAAGAAACTGAGAAACTGCAAAGTCAATGGAAGAATGTACAAATGGGTGAAAGCATACTTGCACAACAGAAGAGCCCGAGTACAGATAGACGGACTCAAGAGCAAAAAAGTACTACTGCGTCACGGTGTCCCCCAGGGCGGAGTCTTGTCCCCCACACTTTTTCTAATCTTCATCAATGATCTTGTTGCTCACCTACCGCATGGAATTAAAGCGGCAATGTACGCCGATGACCTGGTTCTATGGAGCACAAATGAATATGCATCAGTGGCCACCAGATTGCTACAAAGAGCTGTAGATACATTTACTGCATGGGCAAATAGATGGTGTGTCAGCATAAACACTGACAAGTGCAGCACCACCCTATTTACCCTCTCTCCAAAACAAAAGGCAGGGATCATCCAGATAAATGGAACACCCCTAAGAGAAGATAAAGAACCAACATACCTTGGAGTAACATTTGATGGCAAGCTGACATGGAGAAAGCACATCAACAAAGCAGTAGCAAAAGCCAGAAGGAAAATAGCCATCCTGAGAAAGCTAAGTGGAACCACATGGGGAGCCAGTACGAAAATACTTAGCAAAGTTTACCAACAGAGCATACGACCACACCTGGAATATGGGTCAACTGCGTGGTGTTCAGCATCAAATACCACACTACAAGAGCTGGACAAGGTGCAAAATCAAGCACTTAGAGTCAACACAGGAGGGATGAGATCAACCCCTATAGTGGAAATGGAGAAGATGGGGAGGACACAGGCACTGAGTGAGCGCAGAGATACGAAAACGCTAATACAAGCAGAAAAGTTCCTCAGCTTGCCAGGCCACCCTATGAAGAACAGATTTGAAAACCTAGCTATGGGGCGGTTGAAAAGAAGTAGTTTTATCCACCAGGCCAAACGACTCTGCAGAGAAACCACTGATCTGCCCACAGTTGGTATCCCCCTAACAACTATTCCAGAGCGAACTCCATGGAAAGATGAGCATAGACTATCGTTACAAATCCAGACAAAAGTGAGAGGAATATTTGACAAGTAAGAACAGAACAGTGTGCAGCGCAGAACAGCCACTCTCAGTTTCCTTGATGAAGAATACCCACAGGATCTCTGGATCCGAGTCTACACAGATGGGTCAGCACAAAATGCTGTTCGAAATGGAGGAGCGGGAGTGTACATAGAATACCCAAATAATACTAGGGACACAGCCAGAGTACCGACAGGAAAGTACTGCCATAACTATGATGCCGAAATTGAGGCAATCAAGATAGCAACAGAGAAATTACTAAATAACAGCAATGGTACACAACCTGTGGTGCTACTAACAGATGCAAAATCAGTACTCGAGGCGCTCCTCTCTGGGAAATTGCCAGTACTAAGGACACTACTTTCTGAACTTAGCAGTCAGCATAAAGTCACCATACAGTGGATACCATCCCACTGTGGAGTACCCGGAAACGACAGAGCTGATCAATTGGCTAAGGAAGGAGCCAAAGAGGAACAGCCTGATGTGCCTGTTACATACCACCAAAAGAAAAGAATGATCAAATCAGTCAGAAAGCCACCAAAACCTGCTCAAGATGACTACCACATTATGGACAGACCAGAACAAGTCATTATTCTGCGCCTCAGAACAGGACACAATAGATTACGCAACCACATGTATACAAAATTCAAGATTGGTGAAACAGCCATGTGCACATGTGGATTGGCGTCGCAGACAGCAAGACTGCCCAAAATATAACATATCTAGGCAAACCTTCTGGCCTAGAGAGACGACAGTGGAAGATAAACTCTATGGACCACTGTGTGAACTGAAAAAAACAGTTCAATTCATGCAAGAGACGACATTGCAAGATATAGACATATTTCAAGCGAACGAAAGAAGAAGAAGAATCAAAACGGCGTGTGTATAAAGGCGCCCTTTTGTTTTTGGATACTTATATAATGGAACAAATAGAAAGCGTTGCTAATCAACCAAATGATTACTACAAATGTCAGCACGTAGTTACTATCGTCATCATCATCATCATCGCTATCATTAGCACTATCATTGATATCTAAACATTCTATTCGTCATCATCGTTCAAATTACCATTATTATTATCATCGTCATTATCATTATTTTCATCATCATCTTTAAAGTATCATCATAAGTTATCATCATTATAATCTTCTCTCTGTTCTCACCTTCCTCATTGTTGTTTATCGGTGACTGTTGTGATTACCATTCGTCTTTGCTTTCTTGTGGACACCGTTCAATTATGAACACCGCCATATTCATATTCATTATCATCATCGTTATAATCTTTTTCTCGCTACTGTCATGTTCCTCTGTGCCAACCCCACCCCACGTCCCTTCATGACTGCTGTGACTATATTATTCGTTGTTTTCTATGAACCTTGTTCATTTATGAGCAACCTACAGAATGGACCTTGTTCATTTATGAACAATCTACAGAATGAAACATGTCCAGTTCAGACACAGACAATACATTCTATCCAAACCAACAATGACTCCCGGATTCTAATCAACATTACTGTTCTCATTCAATAACGACAACCGAAACGACTGACCAGGTGAAACCACAATGAAACATTATCAAAACCCAGGCAATCAAAACGGGGTGGGTGTGGAAGTAAAGGGGAAACTACCATATTATCTCAGATTGATATAATAAAGTAGTACATAGACCCTTATGAAATGGGATGGTCAAGAAGCTTCACGGCCGGTCCAATGGCTGAAACAGTGTATGATGATGATGGTGTTGATGATGATGATGATGATGATGATGATGATGATGATGATGATGATGATGATGATGATGATGATGATGATGATGATGATGATGATAGATGATGATGATGGTGATGATGATGCGTTATAGTAAATTCTGATAAATGAATCATCAATGCGAATTAAAAACAGAGACAAAACATGTCGGTCTGGTCGACACATTTGGAGAATAATGGCTTCATGACACGTAGTTGACTACCAGCTGTCATTGCCTGTTCCTTTATGTAAGTATCGAAAAATAAAAATATAAAAAAACGTGTTCTTCTTCTTCTTTCGTTCGCTTGAAATATGTCTATAACTGCAGTGCTGTCTCTTGTATGAATTGAACTGTCTTTTTCAGTTCACACAGCGGTCCATAGAATTTATCTTCCACTGTCGTCTCTCTAGGCCAGAAGGTTTGCCTAGATATGATATATTTTGGGCAGTCTTGTAGTATGTGCTCTGCTGTCTGCGACGCCAATCCACATGTACACATGGCTGTTTCACCAATCTTGAATTTTGTATACATGTGGTTGCGTAATCTATTGTGCCCTGTTCTGAGGCGCAGAATAATGACTTGTTCTGGTCTATCCATAACGTGGTAGTCATCTTGAGCAGGTTTTGGTGGCTTTCTGACTGATTTGATCATTCTTTTCTTTTGGTGGTATGTTACAGGCACATCAGGCTGTTCTTCTTTGGCTCCTTCCTTAGCCAATTGATCAGCTCTGTCGTTCCCGGGTACTCCACAGTGGGATGGTATCCACTGTATGGTGACCTTATGCTGACTGCTAAGTTCAGTAAGTAGTGTCCTTAGTACTGGCAATTTCCCAGACAGGAGCGCCTCGAGTACTGATTTTGCATCTGTCAATAGCACCACAGGTTGTGTACCATTGCTGGTATTTAGTAATTTCTCTGTTGCTATCTTGATTGCCTCAATTTCAGCATCGTAGTTATGGCAGTACTTTCCTGTCGGTACTCTAGCTGTGTCCCTGGTATTATTTGGGTATTCTATGTACACTCCCGCTCCTCCATTTCGAACAGCATTTTGTGCTGACCCATCTGTGTATACTCGGATCCAGAGGTCCTGTGGGTATTCTTCATCAAGGAAGCTGAGAGTGGCTGTTCTGCGCTGCACACTGTTCTGATCTTCCTTGTAAAATATTCCTCTCACTTTTGTCGGGATTTGTAATGATAGTCTATGTTCATCTTTCCATGGAGTTCGCTCTGGAATAGTTGTTAGGCGGATACCAACTGTGGGCAGATCGGTTGTTTCTCTGCAGAGTCGTTTGGCCTGGTGGATAAAACTACTTCTTTTCAACCGCCCCATAGCTAGGTTTTCAAATCTGTTCTTCATAGGGTGGCCTGGCAAGCTGAGGAACTTTTCTGCTTGTATTAGCGTTTTCGTATCTCTGCGCTCACTCAGTGCTTGTGTCCTCCCCATCTTCTCCATTTCCACTATAGGGGTTGATCTCATCCCTCCTGTGGTGACTCTAAGTGCTTGATTTTGCACTTTGTCCAGCTCTTGTAGTGTGGTTTTTGCTGCCGAACACCATGCAGTTGACCCGTATTCCAGGTGTGGTCGTATGCTCTGTTGATAAACTTTGCTAAGTATTTTCCCACTGGCTCCCCATGTGGTTCCACTTAGCTTTCTCAGGATGGCTATTTTCCTTCTGGCTTTTTGCTACTGCTTTGTTGATGTGCTTTCTCCATGTCAGCCTGCCATCGAATGTTACTCCAAGGTATGTTGGTTCTTTATCTTCTCGTAGGGGTGTTCCATTTATCTGGATGGTCCCTGCCTTTTGTTTTGGAGAGAGGGTAAATAGGGTGGTGCTGCACTTGTCAGTGTTTATGCTGACACACCATCTATTTGCCCATGCAACAAATGTATCTACAGCTCTTTGTAGTAATCTGGTGGCCACTGATGCATGTTCATTTGTGCTCCATAGAACCAGGTCATCGGCATACATTGCGGCTTTAATTCCATGCGGTAGATTAGCAACGAGATCATTGATGAAGATTAGAAAGAGTGTGGGGGACAATACTCCGCCCTGGGGAACTCCGTGACGCAGTAGTACTTTCTTGCTCTTTAGTCCGTCTATCTGTACTCGGGCTCTTCTGTTGTGCAAGTATGCTTTCACCCATTTGTACATTCTTCCATTGACTTTGCAGTTTCTCAGTTTATTCATCAGACCTTCTTTCCAGACTTTGTCAAAGGCTTTCTTCAAATCTAACCATGCCGCAACCACCAGCTTCTTCTCTTGGAATGCATCCTCAATTTCTTGAGAGAGGTAGGTTGTCTGATCTTCCGTAGAGTAGCACTGCCTAAAGCCAGCCTGCTGTGGCACAAGGATGTTTTTACTTTCAATGTACCACTGCAGTCTGTGATTGATGATGCGCTCCAGTGTTTTGCAGAGACAGCTGGTGAGGCTAATTGGTCTGTAGCTAGAGGCAATGGAACTATCTTTCCCTGATTTTAGGAGGGGTATCATGATTGCTTCTCTCCAGGCTTGTGGAACACTGCCTACGGTCCAACTGTTATTGAAGATCTGCAACAGCTTTGCTTTGGCCTCTGTTCCTAGGTTCCTGATCATTTCATTGGAGATACCATCAGCTCCTGGTGACTTTCTCATTTTCAGTTTTGATATGGCTAGTTCCAGTTCGCTGATTGTGATGGGTGCCTCCAGAACCTCATGTACTATTTCCTTCTGTCCTGTATGTTGCCGTTTCTCTTGAATCTCTTGTTGTTTCTCTGGATTGATTTTGATATTGTTATCTTGTGCGAATGAGTCCGCAAAATGGTCAGCTGCTTGCTTTCTTGTTAAGATGTTTCCATCTTTATGTAGTGCAATTTTTGAGTTTCTCCCTGTGCCCTCATCGTTAAGTTGTTTTATTAGCTTCCACAATTTCCTTGTGTCTCTTTCAAAGTTCAGAGACTCTGTTTTCTCCTGCCAGCTTTTCCGTCTAGCCTGCAGCTTGGCCCTTTGAAATTTGGCTTTTGCATGCTGGAATTTATTGTGGTGCTCTTGGCTGGGTGTGGCCTCTGCTTGCTTTCTACATACTTCCACATCATTATGCAACTGTTCCAGTTCACTACTCCAGTAGGGTTTATATTGTTTACGGGCTCCTCTTGGTACTGTTTCTCGCACTGCCTGTAGTATGCATTTCCCAAACTCTTCAACTACTTTATTTATGTCTTTCTCAGTGTTCAGGTTTCTAACCAGTATGCTGGTGCGATGCTTGTACACTGCCCAGTCTGCTTTCTTGTAGTTCCACATCGAGAGGGTGCTGCTTTCACTTACAAGCTCATTTTCTACAGTTAGAAAGACTGGTCGATGGTCACTGCCACCTAGTTGTTTCCCAACAATTCGTGTAATGTTCCACTCCAGGTCTGGTGAATGAAAAGCCAGGTCAGGTGTAGTTGTAGAGTGCCATGATCTCGAGTAGAAAGAATCTGGGTCGGACGGCTTGTTAACCAAGATGAATCTATTCTCATCCTGCCAGTCTTCCAGTCTCTCTCCTCTCTGGTCCATGTGATCATAGCCCCAACTCTGCGAGTGGCTGTTGAAATCGCCGCACACAATCATTTTTTCTGTTAATGGTAGTGTGTCCAGTGCCTGTGGACGGTCACTTGGACAGTAGTAATTGATCAGATGTAGGTCTGTATAGCCTGTTTTAAGTTTAAGTGTCTGATACTCAGCCCCTTCCATATAGACTTTGATTTGGGAAGCAGTGATGTTATTTTTTTACAAGGGTAAGTATCCCTCCTTTTCGCCTGTCCTTTCGGTCAGATCGGTAACACTGGTAGCCTCTGATTTTGAAGGCTATATTTTCGTTGAGGTGAGTTTCTTGCAAGCAACGTATGCTTACTTTTTCTTTGTCCAGGATGTTTTATAATTCTACTTTTTTGTTGCTGACTCCCTCCGCATTCCAGTGCATTATTTTAAGTCTTAGTTTAGTATGGCCAGCTGTTCTATTCTCATGTCCCCTGGCTCCACAGGACATCTGAGAAGGACCTCCAGTAGTTGGGGTTGGACCCTTTCGAGACATAGGGCCCGGCACTGCACCTGCCTGGGGGTCCAAAGCAGGGCGAGCACCATAACGTTTAGCAGCAGTCGACATATTCCATTTTGCGTAATTGCG
>OY992891.1:67033903-67051403 GCA_963921405.1 Cepaea hortensis | reverse complement strand
GACCTGTTTTAACAAATTTTACCTTCCATTTTTACGTATACTGTGTAGGGATTTTTAGGTAGGAAATATGAAAAAGGGGGGGCGGGGCGCGACGTTCTGAAAATATGGTGAAGGGGGGCACCGGTCAAAAAAGGTTGAGAATCACTGCTCTAGAGGGCTCAAACCTTCTAAACGTCGGTGAATGAAACTTGGGAGTTAAAACTCACAGTTGTCCCGAGGCTCAGACCTGGTCATGTACAGGAGACGGAGAGGAGTTCAGCGTGGCCGAGTGGATAAGGCTTCTCGTTCTTAAATATTCGGTGTGTAGATGCCGAAGTAGCAGGTTCAACCCTTACCGTGGTCAGTTGGGCTAAAATGTTGACTTCTCGCTCTTGACTTTGGGACGTAAATTACATGTACCTCTGAACTCGGAGTGGGTTCGCTTGATGGCGAGGGACACTATTAACAGGGAACGTTAATTCACACTCAAAATTAGTCCAGTGGGCTAGAAGCAGTACCATGTGTATGGACTACGAATGACTTCAAAGAGAGGGCGCAACAATTTTTTTTTTAATGGATTAACGTCTTTCTCCGCAATCCCGTATATTCTCGTGAGTAACGTAACCTGTGCGAGAATCGGTAGCGGTTCTCGCCGCGCTGGTAACTTACGGGGTATGTGAGCCGGTTGCTCAGAAAGCAATGGCAAATTACTGAGCATAATCTTGCCTAGTACATCAACAGCAGCTGAAAAATGCTGTGTTGACTGCAACGTCCTGTAAGGAATATGTAAAAAAAAAAAAAAAAAACCCAAACAAACAAAGGAGTCAAAGTGATAACTTGTTCACAGTCAAAGATGGAGTGAAGTTTGCCATTGCATTTGTAACTCCTTCGCCACAGAGCAGATTCTTTATTACTTAATTGTGACTTTTAGCATAAGTTATGTGCAGTAATTAATATACTGTGTCAGAATTCATCGAGAAGTAGAAGGGATGGGATGGAAAGAAGGCGGCGGCTGTAGTGGGGAACAGAGGAATGTCACCTTACGTATTGTTACGTTAAAATCTAACCTGTTGGAAACGCACATTGTCGACTGGTTCTTTCCGTCTGTTCGATCAACGCAACCCCATTTGTCAATGTCACACGGGCTTCGCTGTGATACGTCACATGACTCTATACCCTTAGAAAATGGGAGGAGCCAGCAGCATTTAAAACCCTCGCTCAGCGTTTGACTTAAACTCAACATAGTTGCCACTGATCTCGACAGATTCTAATTCATTGTTCATTAACATCTTCGTTATCACTGCGTGATAAATATATTTTTACATTTCTAAAGCACTGGATTTCGGATTTTGTGGAAGTCTTCTGGGCTGATATGTAAGTACTAAGATGTTGTTAGCTGTTTGTTTTCAAACACACGTTACTACTACTACTACTTGTTTTAACAATATTTTTAGGATGCATAAACATCAGTATACGTCTAAATAAATGTTGCATGGGCTTTACAGGACGTTGCAATCAACGCCAGTTGGATGTTCTAGGCGATTTTACGTTCATTAGCTTGCCATTGCTTTCTTCACGAGTTTAAAAGTTAGTGGCATGTCATTTTACAGGACATTGCAATCAATCCCAGCATTTTTGGCTGTTTGTAATTTACTAGGCAAGGTTCAGTAGTTTGCCATTGCTTTCTGAACGACCGACGCTTATACTATTGTTAAAAATCAACACATGGCGGTTTCTCCCGCAGTTGATTTCGAATTTGTTATACAGGATTGTGAATATCCCTTAATTAATCCACTACCCCGGCATCAGCGCACGTGACGTTTAAGAGCGAGCGTTAGAAGTCTTTTCGGTATGTCAACCGCTAGCATAATTCTATCTAAATATGTTGAAGTTCTGTAGCAGAAATTATGTTTCCTGCTATTTAAGTTGCCTCAAGAGATCCCCAGCCAGTGATATGTTTGGGTAGCTACTAGAATGTGTTATAATACATAAAACATACTTCTGCTGTTTTACACAAAATGTTAGAATTACTTGGTAAGAAGACAGATTGTGGTCGTCATTAGGAAGAAGGAAATACCACATTGTAATATACAAGTAAATGGGAATATTCTTAAACAAGTGAATCGGTACAATTATCTCGGAACAGTTATGGCATCTGATGGGAGATGTCTCGAAGAAAAAGAATCCCATTGCAATGGTAGCCTTTTGCAAGATGGAAAGCATACTGACCAATACAATAATGTCATTTATAACGAGACAAAGAGTGTTGAGGTGCTACATAGAACATATACTTTTATGTTGATGTGAAGTGTGGACAATGAGCAGACAAGCTGAACAACATCCGATGGCTGTGGGAATGCAAAGAATACCATGGACGGACAGAAAAACCAATGACCAAGTACTACAAGAAACAAATGGAAACCGTAAACTTGTGAGAGAAATTCGACGCAGACAGTCAGGTTTTTTTTTTTTTTTTTTTGACAATTTATGAGAAGAAATAAATTAGAGAACTTGGTGACACATGGCTAGATCGAGAGCAAGAGAACAGGAGGAAGGTAGAGAAGTAAATACCTGGATGACTTGGCCACGTGGTATGGTCGAGTCAAGAACACAGAGCTGATCCACGACTCTAGTGATCGCGTGAGATGGCGAAACATGACCGCCCACACTTATAGGCGTGGCACATAATGATGATGGGCATAAGTTTGTTAAAATATGTTAAAGTTCTACAATAGAAATGTGTGCTTTCTGCTATTTAAGTTTCCCCCAAGAGATTCTCAGCAAATGATATGTTTGTGTAGCTGTTTAAATACTAGACTGTTACAGACTTCCGGTTCCCAACATGGTAGATAGGCATTTGAACCGTTAAGGCCTCTGGAGCTACGGTTTGCATTCGCATTTTCCTCATGCTGGACTAGTAGTGCTTGGTTCCGTCGCCCTGTTACTGAGTGAGTGCGTGTCGCAACACTGTGAGCTGTGAAATTCGTGGGGAATGCTTGTACATCTGTCCCCGGTTGTTTGTAGCGTGAACTACATGTTCAGAACGATGGCGGCCGGCTGTTGTTGAATTGACTGGTTTGCCTTTTCGGTTGACGAGTGCATTTTCCATTAGACTCATGGGAGTCGCCACTGGAGCTACGGAGTTTGTGCTTTGTGCGGCGCTTTCGGTGGGTCGCCCTGCGACAAGAGACCGAGCCATATGGGATAAAACCCGGGTCAATGAAGTGTTTCTGGTGACTGTCACTTTAATCGACGATGAACTGTATTTTTCGTGGAGAATTTTTGTTTACATTCTGGCGGCGGCATTATGCACAGTGTACCTGTGCTAGCTCTTGGCTTACCACACTTTGTCAATCAAGTTGATAAGCCCGCTCTCTGACCACTATAGCACCGCGAGACTCTAGATTATAGCTAGTTATAGCAATGTGTTCACATTTACCTAAATACATCACACAATGAAACCAACACCGCACAATGAGATGGATTTGCTGCAGCAGCGATTGCTTTAGCACAGAGGTTCTCAACCGGTGAGGAATTCTCCCCTCATGGGGGGGGGGGGGAGAGAATGAAGATTATTTCAAGATCGTGTTAATACAAGAACCGATTACTTGATCTTGTTTTTCCCTTCACACTTTACAGTTCTGTACGTCTCATCCTTCTAAAATTTATTTTATAAAGTAAGTAGACCCATAAAATCACGTTTTATGTGGATGTCTAGACTTGTTTTAGTATGTGCTTCCTTTATTACGTATACTGTGTAGGGGCGGGAGGAGGGATTTTTAGGTAGGAAATACGAAAGGGGGGGGGGATGACGTTCTGAAAATATGGTGAAGGGGGGCACGGGCCAAATTTTTAGGTCTGGAAATATGAAGGGGGGGGGGGGGGGAATGACGTTCTGAAAATGTGGTGAAAAGGGGGGGGGTACGGGCCAAAAAAGAATGAGAAACACTGCTTTAGCATAATTGTACACACCTAATAAGTAACACACTCAAGCTCACCTATATACATCCATGCACACCCATACTCACACACGTATATGTACACACATATTTTATTCACCAATACATATTCACAAACATATACATACATATACACACGCATTCTCTCTCTCTCTCTCTCTCTCTCTCTCTCTCTCTCTCTCTCTCTCTCTCTCTCTCTCTCTCTCTCTCTCTCTCTCTCGGGAGTCTCTGGCTAAGTGGTCAAGCCGTTTGCCTCGTGCTCCGAAGGTTGTGGGTTCGATTCCGGGCCGCACCCTTCGGTTTACGAGTTAAATGTTTCGGAGACTCCTGTGGGTCGTCGCTAAAAGCTACGGAGTTCGTGCTTTGTGCGACGCTTTCCGTGCTACGGAAAGGGACCAAGCCATATGGGATAAAACCCGGTGCAATGAAGTCTGCCCAGTCGACTTTTAAGCGACTTATTCTCTCTCTCTCTCTCTCTCTCTCTCTCTCTCTCTCTCTCTCTCTCTCTCTCTCTCTCTCATACATAAACTTAAAAACACACTCAAAACCATATATACTCACGCTCTTTGTTACACACTTATTGATACACTCACCCACAATATCACATACACACACGATAGAAACTCAGCCGAATACATTCAAATATATTTAGATATACACACACACATCGTACCCAGTCGTGTCTCTGTGGCTGAAGGGCTTGCGAACGCGGTTTGTGAGCCCGTATACCCGGGTTCGAAACACGGCGGTGCTGGTTTTTTCGAAAAAGGTATAGAGGCCGGTCGTTCAGAAAGCAATGGCAAACTACTGAACGTAACACTTGCCTAGTACATCAACAGCAGCTGAAAATGCTGGTGTTGACTGCAACGTCCCGTAAGGGATACGCAACACAATTTTTTTTTTAATCGTACCCACACTCACATAACATCAACGCATACTAACAAACACACATACACTACATTGGTACACTTACATACACACTTACACATAGATACGTATATCATCGATACATATACACTCACATACATACAATAATACTCATCTCATCTCATCATGTTCCTCTTGTACCTTGCGTTGTCGAGGTGAAGTAAAAACATCGTGAGTGCCCGATTATGGGCTTCATGTATCGATATTCCCATGGACTCTGTTATTCCCTGCGTCCATCGTTTATGTGGTCGGCTTCTTCCTCGGCTTCCCTCTGGTCTGTACATCATTGCTTGTTGTGGTATGCTCTTGAATGGTAACCTATTTGCATGGCCAAACCATTTGACTTGCTGCTTTCTAATAAGATCTCGTGCAGCTATAACCCTCACTTTAGTCCTAATTTCTTCATTTCTGATCTTGTCTCTTCTTGATACATTGAGTATTCTTCTCAGGAATATCATTTCTGTTGTTGTGATTTGTCTTTTCTCTTTTTCTGTCATTGTCCAGGTTTGGCATTGGTAACATAGATAGAGTTGGTAGGAAGATTATGTTCTAAAGTGCTTTCTTAGTAGTTATAGATACATGTTTGTTCTTTAGTATTGGTGCGATTTGTCCAATGAGTTGGTTGCCTTGTTGCATCTATTTTCGATCTCGTCTTCTGATTTGCCATTTGATGATATTATAATTCCTAGGTACTTGAAACTCTTTACTTGTTTCAAGGGATGTTTGTTTAGGTGAATCGTTGTTGCTTTTTCTTCTTTAGTTATACTCATTACCACTGTTTTACTTGTGCTAATAATAATATTCATATGTTCCCTACACATTTCGTTTAGACTGTTCATACATTAAGAAACTCCCAATAACATACACGCAAGTGCGCTAAAACACACATACTACTGAAGACGTCCAATCTCACATGCTAACAGACACACATACACATACGCACTCTGAGATACGCACATTCTTAGAACTTCAGAAACGCCTCAATCAAATACAAACATAAACACAAAGACACACATACACATTCTCATACACAATAGATCCACTGATACACGCAAACTCACGTACACACTCGTACAGACAGAGACATACACACTCGTATAAATATTTACTCACAAACGCAGTTACAAACTCACTTGCACATACACTCACACTGACACAAAAACACACACTTACATACACCGACACACAGACATACAGGTGTCCATTTACACACACTTACACATCATACCAATTTACCACTAAGACTCCCACACACACATTCACACTCATCACCTACACTCATACAATCACATGTGCAAACATTCACTCGGATACGCAATCCCACAAACATAATCGTATGAAATTCAATGTCCATTCACTGTTTCGAAGATAATGACAATCGCATTGAAACAGGTAAATCACGATTTCTTCTCTAGAGGGAAACCAAGGAAGGACATCTCTAACAAGGAATCCCACACGACTCACGGATCAAGAAACTAGTCGTTGAACTCTTCAATTGCTGCAATCTGAGATGGCAAGCTACCAGACTGACGAATACAGCGCAATGCAATTTTCAATGGAGAGCCCACCATCCATGTAAGTCCTGTATTTGTTTGTCTCAACTATTGTTTACCACAGTTCTACTCGTGGTGTTGCGTGTTGTTTTCGTAATGACAGCTAAGCATTTGTGGCAGGAGTGTCCAACAGCGAGAACTTGGCCTACAGACACTCTATTTGAGGACAAACTCTATGGGGATATGAACAAGCTTAAGTTGACTCCTGCTTTCTTTGCGTTTATTCCTTTCGACGTCTAAAGGTGAACGAAGAAGTAGAAGCTTTCACAATATCAATAATGTCAATGAAAGAATGAAAGGGGTGGGGGCGGGGGGGGGGGGGGGGGGGGGCTGCGTGGTCTCGAGGCATGGTGTCCGCCTCGAGTGCTGGAGGTTCCGAGTTTAAGCTCCGGTGAGGGCCGAGATTTTTTTTTTTTTTTCACGTGGACTTTTAGTAACAAATTTTCTCCTGGTCTCTGGATAGTGAGATCGGACGCCCGTGTGTATTGTTGCGCACGAAAAAAATTCCTTGGCAGTTGGAAATCGAAAATGAGTAGCCTAACGGAGCTGCCCGGGCAAAATTTCGAGTTAAAAATCTTCCCAAAGTATTTCAGGATCCTCGCCGGTGCTACGGAGTTCGTGCACCGAGCCGAGATTCTTCTGACTCAGGCTTGAGTTAGGAGTAGAGCGGAGCACTTATGGGTTAAACCCGTTTGCCGTCATGTTGATCAGTCGACTAAACTAAACAATAGTGTCAATACTTAGACAATAACAAGTGAAAGACCCCTTACAGTGTATGGGACATATGGAGTCAGACCCGTATGTTTACAGATCAGCCAGCACTCGGTTTGACATCTGGTCATTATCACGCCGTACCTTGTACTTCTCAAGACATTTCTTGATAACAATTTTCGTCTGGATCAACCTTGGAGGTCGTTTTAATTAAACCAAATAAATAATTCATCTCTAGGAGATCTTGAACCACTGACCACACGACTGACACTTCAGCGTCTAGTTACTACACTACCACGGCTTCCGTTCCTACACTATAAATTGCCGCAATTATTGCATATTTACACAATTAATTGTCTTTTAGTGCTTATCTACACATATTATGGGCACCATACATTCCCTCAATTATTGCTTATTTACACTATAAACTGTCTCAATTATTGCATATAAACACTATCATCATCATCATGTGCCATGCCGGTAAGCGTGGCGGTCATGTTTTGCCATCTCACTCGATCACCAGAGTCGTGGATCAGCTCTGTGTTTCTGTCTCGACCATGCCACGAGGCCAAGCCATCCAGGTATTTGCTTCTAGGTCTTCCTCTTGGTTTGTTCCCTTCGATCTTGTCAGTTGTCACCAAGTTCTCCAATTCATTTCTTCTCATGACATGCTCAAAAAATTTTGACTGTCTGCGTCTAATATCTCTAATCAGTTTACGATCTTCATTTGTTTCTTAAAGGACCTGTTCATTGATCTTTCTGGCTGTCCATGGTATTCTTTGCATTTTCCTCAGAAACCACATTTCTACAGCCATCAGATGTTTTTTCAGCTTGACTGCTCATTGTCCAAGCTTCACATCCATATAAAAGTATATATTCTATGTAGCACCTCAACACTCTTTTTCTCGTTTCAATTGACATCTTTTTATTGGTCAGTGTGTTTTTCATCTTGCTAAAGGCTACTTTTGCCATGGCGATTCTTGTTCTAACCTGTTCAAGGCATCTTCCATCAGATGTTATTACTGTTCCGAGATAATTGTACCTATTCACTTGTTGAAGAATATTCCCATTTACTTGTAATTTACATTGTGGTATTTCGTTCTTCCTAGTGACGACCATAATCTGTGTCTTTTTACAATTTAATTCTAACGCTCGTTGTTCACTGTGTGTAACAACTGCATCTACTAAATGTTGCAGGTCCTGTTCATTGTCTGCAATCAAGACTGTATCTTCTGCATATCTATTGTTATTGATGCATCGTCCCCCAATGTTGATCCCTTCCATATCTTCAATATTTCTGAAAATATTTTCACTGTACAGGGAAAACAGATATGGAGACATTACACATCCCTGTCTCACACCTCTCTTGATAGGCTGATATTGGCCTACTTCATTATCAACTCTTATGGCAGCTTGTTGTTTCCAAAATATGTTTGTTACAGGTCTAAGGTCTTTTCCATCAATTTGTAGATCTCCAAGCATTCTTATCATGTCGACATGTCTCACTTTATCGAAAGCCTTTGTGTAGTCAATAAAGCAAAGGTGTAGATCTTTGTTTACTTCTATAGATCGTTCAATTACGGTTCTCAGTAAATATACAGCATTTACTGTACCCTTTCTTTCTACAAACCCACATTGTTCTCCTATTTCAGGTTGTATTTTCCTCCTCATTCTTTGCATGATAATTCTTAGCAAAACTTCATGATGTGACTCATTATACTAATTGTTCGATGTTGATCACATTCCAAGGCTCCTGATTTCTTTAGGATTGCAATAAATACAGAATTACACAATTCATGAGGTATATTTCCAGTATCATATATTGTATTAAGCAGACTGGTAACTTTATCTATTCCATATTCTTCTAAAGCATTAATCATTTCTGTTGTGACACTGTCTGAACCGGGGATCTTGCCAGATTTCATATGGTTAAGAGCATTCTGAACCTCCATCTTCAAAATTGCTGGTCCTTCATTATTATTTTGAACATCGTAATGTTCGTCTCTGTTATCGTCATAAAGGTTTTTCACGTAATCTGACCATACATGTAAGATCTGATCTTCTTCTATTATGACTTTTCCATCTTTGGTCTTTGGGCAGCCTGCTGTTGTACGTGTTCTTTGATTAGTAAGCTCCTGGATTCTTTTGTGCATTAATTTCGCATTTTTACTGTTGTGTTGTTTTTCAATTTCTCCACAATTTTTCTCAAGCCATGTTTCTTTTGCCTCACTACATAAGGTTCTGACTTTTCTGTGAATTTCTTCATATTTAGCAGGATTATTTTTGTTTTGTCTTCTTGATTCCATTAGTTGTAAAATTTCTTCAGTCATCCATGTTTTACGGCCCACTTTCTTTAATTTTGGAATAGTTTTTTCTGCTGCACAACTGACTGAATTCTTCAGCATTTCCCATTGATCATCTACATCTTGAAATAGGATTTCTAGATCAAACAATAAATCAAATTTGTTCTTTACTTCTATGTTAAAATTATCTTGTATTTCTTTGTCAGTTTTCAAGTTGCACAAGTCATATTTAGGGTTTCCTGCTATATACTTGACTTTCTTTAACTTTACCCTCAATGTGCCTGTAATTAATCTGTGATCACTGTAACAGTCTGCATTTGGAACTGTTTTTACGACTGTTAACGCATTTCGAAACCTTCTGTTAATCAGGATGTAATCTATCTGGTTTTTAATTCTGCTATCTGGACTCCTCCACGTCCATAATCTTCTAGGATGCTGTTTAAACCAGGTGTTTCCTACGACCATTTCTTGTTCTTTTGCCCATTCTACAAGTCTGTATCCTCTTTCATTTCTTTCTCCCAAACCATGGTTGCCTACATTGCATCCATCGCCTTGCTTTCCTATTTTTGCATTGAAATCACCCATTATGATATTTGTTTCTGATTTTTTGCAGTTCTTCAAAGCAGACTCCAGGTCGTTATAAAATTCCTCTATACTTTCTTCACTGCATTCACTTGTTGGGGCATATACTTGAATGACATTTTGTTTAAAAGGTCTTCCGTTTAATTTTACTAATAGAACTCTGTCTGACACAGCTCGATATCCTTTGACAGAATTTGATGTTTGTTTATCTAATATAATGGCTACACCTCTTTGGTGTTCTTCTCCCCCAGAGTAAATAATCTTATAATCATCTCCTGTCCTTATCCCTGCCCCTTTCCATCTCTTTTCCGATATTCCTAATATGTTAATCTTCTCTCTCTCCATTTCTTGTTTGATGTTTTCTAATTTTCCATCTGCATTCTTTGTTCTAACATTCCAAGTTCCTACTTTCAATGATATTAATCTTTTGCACCTAGTAGCCTGTTGACGGACTGGAGTCACCTGGTGCGCATGACTATCCCTACCGGGCGAGGCTGCTCCTAAGGAGCACCCATTTACGCCGTTTCTCTGATTATCGATGAGTCCACAAAACATGATTTTCTTAGCATTTATAAAAAAGGTAGTTTGCCATTGCTTTCCTTTCTAGCAGTGACCATACTGGTCAGTGACCGTAGCCATTGTCTCCTCAAAAAAGAGATCCCCTGCCTACCATCGTGAAGGTGAAGACCATAACCTACAACTATCCGTCGGCTGCTCTTCATCTTCATCCACCACCTGAACCCATGGCTTCACGTAACCCTGATCGGGGGGCTAAACGGGTACTCCACCTTGCCCAATGGTGTAACGTAGGCTAGCGGAGGGAAGGAGGCGCCTTACTTCTCCTTTGATAGTACACTACCTTAGATAGAAATACTATACATTGCTTCAATTAGTGCATTATTCATCATCATCATCATCATCATCATCCACTTCTGCCGTCAAGCGTCGTGGGGAGGAATAATTTACGTTCCAGTGCCCGGTGGGCGGCACTGGATAGTGTCATTCCGTGTGGTTATACAATGTCTTTGATGTCGTCAATCCATTTTCTTCTTGGACGTCCTCGTGGTCTCGTCACAGATGATCTTTGATGTAAGGCCGGTGATGGTAGTTGCTATTGTTGCATTCTAACGACATGACCAAACCACCTGATCTTCTGTCTTTCAATAAATGTGGCGCAAGATATTGATCCCACAGTCTGTCTGATAATAGCATTTCTTACTCGGTCTCGGATTGTTAAGCCGGTCGCTCTCCTCAGGCATCTCATTTCGCAGGTGTTGATTTTGCGAAGGTGTAATTTGGATAAAGTCCAGGTCTGAGATTGGTAGCAAAGGGTTGGTGTGAATATGCTGTTTATTATCTGTCGTTTTGCGGGCATGGGTATGTTTGGATGTTTCAGTAAGGGTGATAGTTGATATGTAAGTGCACTAGCTTTTTGACATCTGATTTCAATTTCTCTGTCTAATCTGCTATCTTCTGTGATCTTACTTCCAAGATATTTGAATTCTTTAACTTGTTTCAGAGTTGTGCTATTTAACTGTATATTTAGTGGGTCTGGCCAACTGCTAACTTACATTACTTCGGTTTTGGCTGTATTTATACTCATATTGTATCTGCTGCATGTTGAACTCAGATTAGTAATATGATGTTGTAGTCTACCCTCATCGCTGTAAAACAGGCACTGATCGTCTGCAAATAGTTCATTTATTTCCTGTGGGTCAGTTGTTTCATCCGGAGTTAAGAGTTCTAAATTTTCTGAATCTGTTCTGTCGAGACTTGCTTCTTTGCAAATTCTGTCCATGTATATATTAAATAGCAGGGGAGAGAGCACGCATCCCTGCCCCACTCCTGTATTGACTGTGAACATATCTGATATACCTTCTTGAGTTCTTACTGCACCTCGGCTCGTGTGATACATGGCTATAATGTTTTCTAGCAGTTGCCCTTGTATCCCATAGTCTTCAAGGATGGTCCATAATTTGTATCTGTCTACTCTATCGAAAGACTTTTCCTGATCAACAAACACAATATTCTGCTGGTCACTATATTTAATAGTTGTTTCCACATATTTGTCTAAGTGTAAATAGTGCATCAGTGCAACTTTTAATTGTCTCAATTATTGATTTTCTACATTATAAATGGCCTCAGTTATTGCATATCTACACATATTCACACTTTACGCTACATCAATTATTGCTTATTTAGACTATAAAAGGTCCCAATTATTGCATATGCACACTATTAATTAATTTAATTATTGCATTATTACACTATGAATTGTCTTAATTATTGAATATCTACGCTATAAATGGCCTCCGTTATTGCATATCTACCCAAAACAATGCCCCCGTTCTTGCTTATTTCCACTATATATTACTCAATTTCCCTCCATAGCGAAGGTCGTACGGACGCGATTCGTAAGCCAACTTACCCGCGTTCGAAACACAGCTACGACCGATTTGACAGCAGACCGACCGCGTTGCGCTGGGGTTTAACGAGTTGGAATGGGAGCCGTAGTTCAGAAAGCAATAACAAACTATTGAACGTAAACTTGCCAAGACTTAACAAAAGTAGTAAAATGCTGGTGTTGACAGCGATGTCGCGTAAAAAGGATATGGAAAAAAAAAACAATTACTCAGCTATTGCTTATTTAGACTATACATGTCTTCAATAATTCATATTCATGCCATACGCATTCTCTAATATTTAATAATTTGCAATTGTTGTTAAAATACTAATACTATTAACTTTCCTATTGATTGTATATCTGCAGTGTTTGCATTCTCAACTATTCGATGAGTTAGTAATTATTGCAATAATAGTGACACTAATAGCATTCTTAATTACTGCATGTATGCGCTGTAAGCCGGATTCCTGGCCTAGAGGTTAGCTACTTTTCTCCGTAATCTCGTATACTCTCGTAAGTAACGTGACGACGGTGAGAATCAGCAGTGGTTCGAATCGCGTCGGTAACTTACGGGGTATGTGAGCCGGCCGCTCAGAAAACAATGGCAAACTACTGAGCGTAATCTTGGCAAGAAATCAAGAATCAGCTGAAAGATGCTGATGTTGACAGCGATGTCCCGTACAGGATATGCAAACATATATCCCCGAAAGACAATGCTGGGTTAGGTGATGTATTCAAGCCCCGGTGACCGCCATGTTTAGAGGGGGGCAGGGGCGCAGTAGCTAGCATATATGCCCAACTGACCTCGGTGTAGTGTTAGAGTTGCGCTTTAGGTGGGGATTGTTTGAAAATAGATGTGATCTGGGTTCACAGCTCGACCCTGCCTGAAATGAGAACCAGGAGATGTTCTATGAAGTCAAGGCGGCCGACGTGAAACTGACCCCAGAACTCATCGAATACCGACAGGTCTATACAAATATGGCATAGCACGATGCTAGACAATATGACATCATAGCATGGATGGAATATATAAATATCAGAAATGCTTGGCTCTACACGCGACTGAAGGATATGGAGAGACATGGTCACCAACACCAGGCGACACATGTGTTCTAATATACGGAGAATACAGATGAAACCAATATGTCACCATATCTTTTTATCTCATCTCATCATGTTCCTCTTGTACCTTTCGGTGTCGAGGTGGAGTTTAAACAGCGGGAGATTGCCCCGCTTCGTGTATGGATATTCCCATGGACTCTGTTATTCCCAGCGTCCATCGTTGACGTCCTGTAAACGTCCCGTAAACGTCCTGTAAAGGTCATATGTCTAACTACATTTTCATATTGTATTATTGTATTGCGGCTTCGTTGAGAAGAGGTTATGGGCGCAGTTCGTAATCCCATATACCCGCGTTCGAAGCTCAGCTGTGGGAAATTTGGCAACAGACCGTCTTGCGTTGGTTTCTTACGAAATGGTATGGGTGCCGGTCGTTCAGAAAGCAATGGCAAACTACTGGTCAACTTGCCAAGAGATCACAACAGCAAAAAATGTTGGTGTTGACTGCGCCGTCCTGTAAAGGATATACAAATAACTTTTTATAAATTATTATTGTATTATTAATATTAATTAAAGACATAATACTTGCAGGCACCAGTCACCTATGAATTTCGGAGAGCGACATTTTCAACATAATGGACAGTCACAGATGGACTCAAATGACGCAGGTTATCCTAGCACTCCTGGTCACATGGGCTCAATTTCAGAATTTGACCCATCAGGTCCAGAAATGGGAGCATCAGTATGCTCCAACCCACACAGTTATATTGCAAGGACCTCAGATTGTCCTTTTCCCCAAACGGAGTTTCCAGAATTCAGAGTTTTAAACTACTTGAGAAAAGCCAGATTATTTGGCAGACAAAACATGGACACTCTGAATGGACAGTGGGATCAAGTACAGCAAGAGCCAGCCATAAGGGTAAGTGTGTGTTGAAAGCTACTTTTTTCGTTATTATTTGCCGTATACAGAATAGTGTAGTAAGTAAAGCACAGCCTGGAAGTCGTGGGTGAATCGGATCGAGGGACTAGACACAAGGACTTCAATTTCTTTCAGTGTTCGACGTGCATCTTCGGACATACAGATAGACATATACACGGGCAGACATATAGAAAAATAGAAAGCCAATTAGAAAGAGACTTACCAATAGACGGATACACTGACTGACATATGGGCCAGAGTGTTTGAAACTGTCATTGTTCATTATTGTTATTTATATAAAGAATAGTGTACACAGCAAAACATGTCCTCCTTTTTAGCTTCGTGTCCTTCGTCCGGCAGGCAAAGCTAAATACCTTTAAAATGTCCGGCTTTTTAAATATTTTATGTTATCATTTTTTATGTATTGTTGTTAAAACTTAGAATGTATCTACACTCTACTGCGTGTTTACATTCTTTATTAAAACCCATTGCTTAATAATATTTATTTAATTTTCCTATTTATACCAAATGTGAAACACCAATTATTTGTATAATTTGAATCTAACTGTTGCTCTATTCGGCAACACTAACAATGCTGTAGTCTCTATGGTCAAAATGTTAATGTTAGGTTGGTATATGAAGCATGCATTAGTTACTTATAAAAGTGGTTGAAACTTTTTGATGAATTTCAGTGCTTTTGTTGGATGTACTTAAATAAAATCAAAAACTGTACATTTGATGACCTTTTGGCAAGCATATTGTACTTGAAAGAGAAGGGTATTATTGTAGATGATGTGAATTATTTGACCAATACTACAATCTTAAATCAATTGTGCAAGACAAGAATGAACAGTTGTTTTAAAGACTCTTGCATGAATAGTGGCGTTTATTTTTCCAAAGTTGCCCAAATGCGTGTTGCTTTTCAGAGTTACTTAAAATTTGTGAAGTATTCTTCTGTATCCCTGGACACGATGGCAATGTGGAAAGAGTGTATTCCTTGATTAATGCTCGATGGAAAAAGGAAAGAAACAGACTCTTACTCGACTCTATAAAGGGCATCATTCTCACAAAGTACAATTTGAAGAATCTTACCTATGAACAGTTTTATGCATATGTGATTGCTAACGAGGATCTTCTACGAAAAGTTGGCTCCTCCGAGAAATGTGTTGCGTAATTAATAAAGATTATAAGGTAATAATTTACAATCGGCTGTTTAAATAATTTTTTTAGCATTTTGTAAAAGGTCTCCATTGAATTTATATTTATTTTTTAACATGATTGTTTCTTGGTCGATTCACTAACAGTAAGATAAACTTATTGGCAGCTATTGGAATAAAATTGTACTGATTGTGGATTTAATCTGAAACGATTTAAATGAAATATTCAATTTGTCCTCTTTTTTGCCTTATTATGTCCTCCTTTGTGTCTTATCATGTCCTCCTTTTTGGTACCTACGTATCTGGCAACCCTATCAAAGCCACATCTAGGAGTTGTCGAAGAATCATGATGGATGTATTAGTACACAAGGTTTTCCATTTGTTCAAGTATTTTACATCCCCCTCCAGGCACATATACCGACTGATAGACTAAAAGTCAGATATACAAACAGTCAGAGCGATAGACAAATCAATCCACCTACCTACAGATAGACAAATAAATTAAGACAGATTGTTAAACTAAGAGAACATGCGTGTAGGCAGATAGATAAACAGACAAACTGAGACAGATATAATAGGAATGACCACGATAAAGTAATACTAGTTAATAAATACATTTATAATGCTCATAACATCATAACACTAATTTTTGAAGTACATATTCCCGTAAGCGTTTCGTCATAATATGACAGGATCATTTGCTCACCCAGTTTTGTGTGTTTTATGTCTGACAGATTTATCCGTGTCTCTTAATGTGCCTATTACAATACCATAATTGGTAAATATCTTTGCTTCTTATTATCCTTTCGACTTTTTATATTTTCTTATTCTTGTGAGCATTAAAACTCTATTGTTGTTTGACTGCATATGTTGTTTGACACACCCTATCACGTAGAAGTGTTGAATCTCATAAACATTTTCATTGTGTAAAAATAGTGTATTGTTTTAACTAAATTATCTTTAGAGTACACTGTTTCAAGATATTCCTTACCCTCACTCGGTGGCTAGTCTGTGGAGAACTTTGCGTCCATTCCAACAAAAAACAAACACAACATAAAGGTATCGTGCCGCAGGAACCAACTGTGGGTCTGTTATATGCTAGGGTTACCACAGTTTGTAGACCTGCATGCACTGGGGAACAGATGGCCAGTCTTGTCCTCTGTTAGTCTACGACGAAAGCAGGCGTCACACCCTCGTCCGACTGCGCCCATGGCATTATCATTGTAGCACCTTATCAACTATACTAGTGCGCCTGCAGCGGCCATATCAGTCTTTCTGCATCTCTCTATCACAAACCAGATGTCCCCCCTCTGTTGATGTCGGGTATAAAGTATCTACTACATCTTGAATCCCTCTCCGTCGTTTTCGTCCTCTTCTTGGCTTCCCCTGTACCCCTCTCTAAATAAATACATTTCCCCAGCATTCATGTTATTCTATGTGTCCAAATTATTCAGTTTCCTTCAATTTTCTTTGTCTTAATAAAAAGTCTTCTTCAGTATTGAGTTCTTGTTGGATAGATCTGTTCTTTGTATCGCCTAATGGATGATATTTCTAATGAGATAAAATTACCTGCAAGCTCATGATCTTTGAGTTGGACAATTCTGGTTTGCTTTCAGAATCCCTCGCCATATGTTCAACGTGAATGGATTGATGAACGAGAAAGTGACATTTCAAGGCTGAATGCTGGAATTCAAAACCTAGATATCGCAGCAGACATGTAAGTAACATACAACATTAACACTACATACAGTCTAATTTGGTTTAATATACAATAATCTGTTGCAGCCAGGCAGCCATTGCTTTATCTATCTGTCTTACAACCAATATAAAATCACTAGACATCTATAACAATAAAGTGTCTGGGATAATTACGTTCACTGAATGAATTTCACTACATGTCAGTTTATGGATCTTAATTCCCCATAAATCTCGATATATGGAGCCCAT
>OY992891.1:66768903-67028903 GCA_963921405.1 Cepaea hortensis | reverse complement strand
TGGTGATTACTTGTACATTGTTTTGTGAGAACAAACTGGTGATTTCTTGTACATTGTTTTGTGAGAACAAACTGGTGATTACTTGTACATTGTTTTGTGAGAACAAACTGGTGATTTCTTGTACATTGTTTTGTGAGAACAAACCTGGTGATTTCATGTACATTGTTTTGTGAGAACAAACTGGTGATTTCTTGTACATTGTTTTGTGAGAACAAACTGGTGATTTCTTGTACATTGTTTTGTGAGAACAAACTGGTGATTTCTTGTACATTGTTTTGTGAGAACAAACTGGTGATTACTTGTACATTGTTTTGTGAGAACAAACTGGTGATTTCTTGTACATTGTTTTGTGAGAACAAATTGGTGATTATGTGAACATTGTTTTGTGAGAACAAACGAGACTAGTCTTTAAACTGTTCAGAGAATGACCATAAGTGTTTTATCACCCAGTAGGTTGTCCCGTGTAGTACTATGTACCCCACTACTGTCTTTACACATTTATCTCTATCATAAACTAGATGTCCCGCCTCTGTGGCTATGTGTACATTCTCTCTCACATCTTGACCCAATCTATACTGTGGCCCGCTTCTTCTCTGCCTCCCCCTTACACCTCCCTCTATAGTTAACTTTTCCAGATATTGATGACATTTTCTATGCCCAAAATATGTCATTTAAATGACAAGCAAATAAGCAGGCCAGCATGGCCGAATGAGTAAGAACACGTGTTCTTAAACATCCGTTCTGCTGATGTCGAGTGACGGGGTTCAACTCCTACACGGGATAGCCGGACTAAAATGTTGACCAGTCGTCCTTGATTTGGGGACGTAAATTACAAGTATCTCTGAAGTCGGAGTGGGTTCGCCTGATGGCGAGGGACACTGTTAACTATAAATAATGTGTATGGACTACGCTTGAGTTCAAAGCAAGCGATGGCCAAAAAAAAAAAAAATAAAGGAAGTCAACATTCCTTTCACAGAATAAGAAAAAAAAAAATCCCCTTGACACCCTTACAGCTCATTGTACATAAGGGGTTAAGCTCATATTTGTATAGACTAGACGGCAGTCGCCGGTCTCTCTGGCGGAGGGGTTACAATACTGTCTCCGTAATCCCGTTTATCACGCAGAGTCTCGTAGCGGGCGAGAACTGGGAGCGGTTCTACCCCCGCTGGTGACTTGCGGGATAACTGAGCCGGTCGCTCAGAAAGCAATGGCAAACTACTGAGCGTAATCTTGCCAAGAAATCAACAGACAGCTGAAAGATGCTGCCGTTGTCAGCGATGTCCTGTAAAGGATATGCGAATTTAAAAAAAAAAAGACAGCAGTCAGTGGGTGATGTGGTCGGTATCTCGCCGGGAGCCTTTACATTCCATGACATTTTCTGGTAACCATTTTAGACTGAATCAACCTGAGAGCCCATGTCAATTATTTTTTTAAAATTTGAATTAATTGTAATTGTCGCCTCATACTTTCGAACCTCCCGCGGCTGACTTTGAACCCTCGACTCAGCATGGCAGGGAATTATGAAAGTCCTTAAGCCACATTGGTTTGCCTGTTGTCCCTTCAAGGTATTCTATGCAGTATTCCCAGAAATTACACCTCATCTGCTATTCGCTGTTTCGCATCCGCTTATTGTCCACGTTTCACATCCATATAACAGTACAGGTTCTGTGTAGCACTTCAACACTCTTGTTCTCGTTGCAGTTGACAGCTTTCTATTGGTCAATATGTTTTCCATCTTGCAAAGGACTACCCTTGCCATAGCGATTCTTGGTCTCATCTCTACAAGGCATCTTCCATTTGTCATAAGAGTTAGCATTGCATCTGCTGGTTAGCGTAAACGCATGTTCTGAAATACAATTTAAAAAAATAAATAAATAAATAAATACATGGAAATAACAAACATTATAATTGTTAATAGTTTAAAAAACGGCTGACATTAAATATGAAATAACATTATCAATGAAGCTCCCTATCAACTACGCTAATGCGCTGGGTCGTAAAGGAGTTAAATAACATTAAATATAGATAGTCCGGCGGCAGATATTGCCGTTGAGTGTTAAACCATCACGTATTATTGTCCACGAAATACAAGGTGAGGGTGCTTGTTCTCTTCCTCGTCAAATGTCCTTGTCATGAAGTTAACATTGCGAATGCTGGTTAGCGTAAACGCGTGTTCTGAAATACAATTTTTAAAAACAAATTAATAAATAAATAATAGTGAAACAAAAATGGAAATAACAAACATAATTTTTAATTGTTTACAAAACGGCTCACATTAAATATGAAACAAAAATTATGAGTCGTTAAGGAGTTAATAGTTAATTTGCCCCAGGGCAGTTTCTTGCTACGGGACTGTGCTGTGCTAGAGCCATCACATGCCCTAGGCCTGAATGCGCGGAGGAATAACTGGCCTGTCTTTCTCTCACCTAGCGAGATGACGGACGCAGACATCAGACCTTCGTCCAATCCAGCCATAACATTATCAAAGCAACTCCCTATTAACTACGCTAACGCGCCGCGTCGTTAAGGAGTTTAATAAATTTAAATATAGGTAGTCCGGTAGCAGATATTTTTGTTGAGTGTTAGACCTTCACATATTCTTGTCCACAAAATACAAGGTGGCGGTGCTTGTTCTCTTCCTCGTCAAATTTCGTCACCAGAGCATTCTGAAACATCTGGTATCCATTTTTGTGGGGCTGGGTCGAACCCAGCGTAGCACTGAACAAGACACAAACACCCTGCCCGTGATGGAATTTGAACCCAGCCAGCGTGCCACTGATCGAGACCCACACTGCCTCTGATGGAATTCAAACTCAACGTGGCACTAATCCAGACACAAACACCCTGCCTCTGGTGGCATTTGAACCCACACAATTGTCTTGACAGGTAAGTGCGCTAGCCAATGCTACTCCTAATAGCATCTGATTCTTTTTTCGCTCGCTTTAAACACAAGTGTAGCCCATACAAGTGCTAATAATTCTAGTGCACTGGACTGATACTTGCGTGTGTATTAGCTTTCCCTATTACCTGTGTCTCTCGCCAACATGCGAACTCACTCCGACTTCAGAGATACTTGCAATTTACGTCGCCGGGTAAAGGACGAGAAGTCCAATTAACCGGTGTAGGCTCTTATCCATGCCGCCAACCCGACCTCCGTCGCTTCTGATGACCAGACAGTTTGAGCCGTGTATGCTGTGTCGAGGTAGATTACCCGACATTACGGATGCTATATATAGATATCTAGTGAATATTTACCCTCTATAATTAGGGCTGTTCGACACCAAAGCGGAATACAGGTTCTCAGATGTTAAAACTGTCCGCCAGTCACATATACTTGAAAAATGTTGTCACTGAATACAGTCAATGGTGGGCTGTGTGTAAAAATATTTGGTGCCGGGACTAAAAGGTTAACAAATGTAACATATTGTTTCTTATTTAAGGGGACCCACTTCATTAGGGTTCCACAGGGCCCACTGGCCACCAGACAAGCTGATACTCTAGCACCCGCCAACCGTGCTATAAGATGTAAACATAATCATCTTTAGTTAGTTGCACATCCTTTACAGGACGTCACAGTCAACCCCAGCATGATTTGTCTGTTCGTGATTCCTGGGCAAGTTTACGTTGAGTAGTTTGCCATTACTTTCTGAATGACCATTTCTTAAAAATAAAAACAACGTTAAGGCGGTCTGCTGCCAAATCTCCCACAGCTGTGTTTCGAACGCGGGTATGCGGGATTGGGAACTGCGTCCGGAACACCTTCACCACGGAGCCGTTATAGAATAATGGTGCAACCACACAGTTGTCACGTGACAGTAGATATAATTCTGGATATCTCTGTACCTCTGTGTTTTCTGGGTTATAATTAAATTGTAAAAGGACACAGATTATGATTGTCCATACATGTGCCAATAATTCTAGTGCACTGGACAAATCTTTGCATTCGGATTAGCTTTCCCTATTATAGAATACTCGTGCACAAACTAAGCGGTCACAAGACAGCATATATACTTTTGGGTATTCCCTATGGGAATTCCGTTTCAGAGAAGTAACTCTGTGTTTTCTGTATTGCAAGGGGTCCACAGGACCCACTTCATTAGGGGTCCACAGGGCCTACTTCATTAGGGATCCACAGGGCCCACAGGGCCACGTCATTATGGGTCCAGGGATCACTTTGTTAGGGTTCCAGAGGGCCCAGTTCATTAGGAATCCACAGGGCCCACTTCATTAGGGGTCCTCAGGGTCCAATTTATTAGCGGTCCACAGGGCCCACTTAATTAGCGGTCCCAGGGTTCACTTCATTAGCGGTAAACAGGGCCCAATTCATTAGGGGTCCACATGGCCCACTTCATTAGTGGTCCACATGGCACCTTCAATAGGGGCCCATAGGGCCCACTTCATTATGGGTCCACTGGGCTACGTCATTAGGTGTCCACGGGACCACTTCATTTGGGTTTCAAAGGGCCCACTTCATTAGCGGTACACAGGGCCCACTTCATTAGAGGTCCACAAGGAACACTTCATTAGGGGTCCACAGGGCCCACTTAATAAGGGGGTCCACATTGCCAACTTCATTAGGGTCCAACTTCCTTAAGTGTCCACATGACCCACTTCATTAAGGGTCCAGAGGGCCAACCTCATTAGGGATCCACAGTGCCCACTTCATTAGAGTCCACAGGGCCCACTTAATTAGGATCCAAGGTGCCCACTTAATTAGGGGTCCACATGGCCCACTCAATTACTGGTCCATATGGCTCATTTCATTAGGGCCCACAGAGCTCACTTCTCTAAGGGTCCACAGGGCCCACTGGCCATCGGACAAGCTGATACCCTGGCCACCGCCAACCGTGCTGTAAGATGTAAAAATAATTATCTTGAGTTAGTTGCACATCCTTTACAGGACGTCGCAGTCAACCCCATCATGTTTTGCCTGTTCGTGATTCCTGGGCAAGTTTACGTTCAGTAGTTTGCCATTACTTTCTGAATGAACATTTCTTAAACAAACAAAAAAACCAACGTAAGGTGGTCTGATGCCAAATCTCCCACAGCTGTGTTTCAAACGCGGGTATGCGGGATTAGGAACTGCGTCCGGAACACCTTCGCCACGGAGACGTTATAGAATAATGGTGCAACCACAAAGTTGTCACGTGACAGTAGATATAATTCTGGATATCTCCTTTTGGGAATTCCGTTTCAGATAAGTACCTCTGTGTTTTCTGGGTTATAATTAAATTGTAAAAGGACTCAGATTATGATTGTCCATACATGTGTCAATAATTCTAGTGCACTGGGCAAATCTTTGCGTTCGGATTAGCTTTCCCTATTATAGAATAATCGTGCACAAACTAAGCGGTCACAAGACAGCATATATACTTCTGGGTATTCCCTTTGGGAATTCCGTTTCAGAGAAGTAACTCTGTGTTTTCTGTATTGCAAGGGGTCCACAGGACCCACTTCATTAGGGGTCCACAGGGCCCACTTCATTAGGGATCCACTGGGCCCACTTCATTAGGGGTCCACAGGGCCACGTCATTATGGGTCCAGGGATCACTTTGTTAGGGTTCCAGAGGGCCCAGTTCATTAGGAATCCACAGGGCCCACTTCATTAGGGGTCCTCAGGGTCCAATTTATTAGCGGTCCACAGGGCCCACTTCATTAGCGGTCCACAGGGTTCACTTCATTAGCGGTAAACAGGGCCCAATTCATTAGGGGTCCACATGGCCCACTTCATTAGTGGTCCACATGGCACCTTCAATAGGGGCCCATAGGGCCCACTTCATTAGGGGTCCACTGGGCTACGTCATTAGGTGTCCACGGGACCACTTCATTTGGGTTTCAAAGGGCCCACTTCATTAGCGGTACACAGGGCCCACTTAATTAGAGGTCCACAAGGCCCACTTCATTAGGGGTCCACAGGGCCCACTTAATAAGGGGATCCACATTGCCAACTTCATTAGGGTCCAACTTCCTTTAGTGTCCACATGACCCACTTCATTAAGGGTCCAGAGGGCCAACCTCTTTAGGGATCCACAGTGCCCACTTCATTAGAGTTCACAGGGCCCACTTAATTAGGATCCAAGGTGCCCACTTAATTAGGGGTCCACAGGGCCCACTTAATTAGTGGTCCATATGGCTCATTTCATTAGGGCCCACAGAGCTCACTTCATTAAGGGTCCACAGGGCCCACTGGCCATCGGACAAGCTGATACCCTGGCCACCGCCAACCGTGCTGTAAGATGTAAAAATAATTATCTTGAGTTAGTTGCACATCCTTTACAGGACGTCGCAGTCAACCCCATCATGTTTTGCCTGTTCGTGATTCCTGGGCAAGTTTACGTTCAGTAGTTTGCCATTACTTTCTGAATGAACATTTCTTAAACAAACAAAAAAACCAACGTAAGGTGGTCTGATGCCAAATCTCCCACAGCTGTGTTTCAAACGCGGGTATGCGGGATTAGGAACTGCGTCCGGAACACCTTCGCCACGGAGCCGTTATAGAATAATGGTGCAACCACAAAGTTGTCACGTGACAGTAGATATAATTCTGGATATCTCCTTTTGGGAATTCCGTTTCAGATAAGTACCTCTGTGTTTTCTGGGTTATAATTAAATTGTAAAAGGACACAGATTATGATTGTCCATACATGTGCCAATAATTCTAGTGCACTGGACAAATCTTTGCATTCGGATTAGCTTTCCCTATTAGAATACTCGTGCACAAACTAAGCGGTCACAAGACAGCAGATATACTTCTGGGTATTCCCTTTGGGAATTCCGTTTCAGAGAAGTAACTCTGTGTTTTCTGTATTGCAAGGGGTCCACAAGGCCCACTTTATTAGGGGTCCACGGGGCCCATTTCATAAGGGATCCACAGGGTCCACTTCATTAGGGGTCCACAAGACCCACTTCATTAGGGGTCCACAGGACCCACTTCATTAGGGAACCACAGGGCCCACTTCATTAGGGGTCCACAGGGCCACGTCATTATGGGTCCAGGGATGACTTTATTAGGGTTCCAGAGGACCCAGTTCATTAGAGGTCCTCAGTGTCCAATTTATTAGCGGTCCACAGGGTTCACTTCATTAGCGGTAAACAGGGCCCAATTCATTAGGGGTCCACATGGCCCACTTCATTAGCGGTACACAGGGCCCACTTCATTAGAGGTCCACAAGGCCCACTTCATTAGGGGTCCACAGGGCCCATTTAATAAGGGGTCCACATTGCCAACTTCATTAGGGTCCAAAGGACCCACTTCCTTAAGTGTCCACAGGACCCACTTCATTAGGGGTCCAGAGGGCCAACCTCATTAGGAGTCCAAGGTGCCCACTTAATTAGGGGTCCACAGGGCATACTTAATTAGTGGTCCATATGGCTCATTTTATTAAGGCCCACAGACCCAACTTCATTAAGGGTCCACATGGCCCACTTCATTAGGGTTCACGGGGCTCAGGTCATTAGGGATCCACGGGACCATTTCATTAAGGTTCAACAGGACACACTTCATTAGGGGTCCACAGGGCCCAGGTCATTAGGGGTCCACGGGACCACTTCATCAGGTGTCCACAGGACACACTTCATTAGGGGTCCACAGGGCCCACTTCATTAGGGGTCCACGGGGCCCTCTTCGTTAAGGGTCCACAGGGCCCAATTCATTAGGAATCCACAGGCCCACTTCAATAGGGGTCCACAGGACCCACTTCATTAGTGGTCCACAGGTCACTTCATTATCGGTACACAGGGCCCACTTCATTAGGGGTCCACAGTGCCCACTTTATTAGGAGTCCACAGGGCCCACGTCATTAGGGGTCACTTCGTTAGTGGTCCACAGCGCCCGCTTCTTTAGGGGTCCACATAGCCCACTTCATTAGGGATCCATATTGCCCTCTTCATTAGGGGTCCACAGTGCCAACTTTAATATTGCCCTCTTCATTAGGGGTCCACAGTGCCAACTTCATTAGGAATCCACAGTACCCACTTAATTATAGGTCCACATGGCCCACTTCATTAGGGGTCAACAGGACCCACTGGCCATCGGGCAAGCTGATACCGCGGCCAGTCCGCAAACTGCCAACCGTGCTACCAGTTTTAAAAATAATTCATCTTTACCATTCAGTTATAGAATAATCCTGCACCCACTAAAAGGTCGGTTCGTAACAACGTATACCCGCGTTCGAAACAAATCTGCGCGCGATTTGGCAGCAGACCGCGTTGCGCTGACTTTTTACGAATTGGCATGGATGCCGGTCGTTCAGAAAGCAATGGCAGACTACTGAACGTAAACTTAACTTAAACTTAACGTAAACAGCAAAAATGCTAGTGTTGACTGCAAACGTCTTGTAAAGGATATGCAACTTTAATTAAGAGCTCACGTGATAGCCGATATAATTCTGAGTATTCACTTTGGGAATTCCGTTTCAGAAAAGTACCTCTGTGTGTTCTGTATTGCAGGTACATTTATTTCTCGGAGAATCAGGACATTCACAACTAACTCACTATTCTTGTACTTTATTCTTGAATTTAACAGCAGGCAAGGTTTGTTGTTGTGCATCCACATATGTAGCTTAAACATTGAGTAACGGTGACTTTATAGTTATTTCAGGTTAGGTCGTCGTGTTTCGGTTTCGGTTTGTAGGCCTGTACATTTCCAAATATATAATGAAAGAAGCATGTCTGTGTCGATAGAGCCCGCTGAAAAATAATAAAAACAAACACATGTACATATCTGACTAGGGTCTTGGTCCGGGTAAACATAATAACGAGATGACAATAAATTAAAGTAATGTACTAATATAATAAAAACAAAGGTTTACTGATACATTTAGCTTAAACATTGAGTAAAACTGAGTAACATGATAATGCCGGGTAAGATCGTCGTGTTTCGATTTCAGTTTGCAAGCCTGTATAATTCCAGATACATAATGTAACAGAAAAGTTGGCAGTAGCGCAAGTACATTTCATTTTTCGGAGAATCAGGACATTCACATCTAACGCACTATTCTCGTTAGACTATTCTGGGATTTATGAGCCGGCAAGGTTTACTAACGCGTACATACACAGTTAGCTTAAACATTGAGTGACGGTGACTTTATAGTTAATTTGTCTCACTTTTGAAAGTGTGGAGAAATTAACTAATTCCAAGTGGTTAACACTTGTAGAAGTGTGGAGAAATTAACTCATTCTAAGTGTTTAACACTTGCAGAAGTGGAGAAATTAACTCATTCTAAGTGGTTAACACTTGCAGAAGTGTGGAGAAATTAACTCATTCTAAGTGGTTAACACTTGTAAAAGTGTGGAGAACTTAACTCATTCTAAGTGACTGACACTTATGGTTTTAAAGTTAGTTGCATATCTTTTACGGGACGTCGCAGCCAATCCCATAAATTTTTGGCTATTTGTGATTTCTTGTCAAGTTTATGTTCAGTTGTTTTCCATTGCTTTCTGAATGACCAGCACACATTCCATTATATGAAAACCAACGCAAGGTGATCTGCTACCAGATCTCCCGCAGCTGTGTTTCGAAAGCAGTAAGCGCGATTACGAATTTGATTCGTAACCGCTTCGCCACCGCGGTAGAGTGGAGAAATTAACTCATTCTAAGTGGCTAACACTTATTGTAGAGTGTTGGAATTAACTTAATCAGTGTGGCTAACATCTGTGGTAAGTGAAGAGATGAACTAGTTTTAAATGACTAACACTTGTTGTATAGTTAAGAAATGAATTAGTTCCAAGTGACAAATAAGTCTACAAGGTGTGGACTGCGCCTGGCCCTGCAGCCAGCAGGGTTAGGATCGACAAGCCTTTCTCGGGAGGGGTGACAAGTGATAATTAGTAGGCCACCAATGACCCGCAGACTTCACAAGTGAATCCCACCTCCACGTGGTGTAGTCCGGGAAACCATGACCGCGAGGTCATGGGCTAGCCAGTGGCCAGCCAAAGGGGCTATGGCTCGCCAGTGTGTGTGGGGGGGGGGGTGTCGGACTCCCATGGTCAAATTTGTTCATCCTAAACCTGCGACTGGTCTAGCAAACCGTCAGGGGATTCTTTTTCTGCTGGAAGAAAACACTATCAGCATAAACGGGCTGATTCAAACGGTTACGGACCCCGCAATGTTGAAGGAAAATGAGACAGCCCAGCGATTATAAAAATAAGCACTCTTAACATCTGCGGTTTTAATAATGAAGAAGAAGAGCTGATAGAAACAATGGAAAAGAGGAAAATTGGATTGTTGGGAATAGTTGACATTAGAATAAAGGGAAAGAATTGCAAGGAGATCCACTAAAGTTATACGTTCGTTTACTCCGGAGTGGAACAACAAGAAAGGGAAAAGTACGGTGTGGGAATAGTCATTGAACCAGTGCTAGCTATAACGGTGAGAATAAAAGAACAGACAATTACTACACATGTGCAAATATATGCACAATGTAATACAAACAACAATGATTAAGAGTGTGAGGAGTTCTTCGATGACATCCACGATACACTTAATAAAATAGACAAGCAAGACAACATCATAGTTATGGGAGACTTCAGCGCAAGACAAGGAGATAACAGAAAGGACATAGAGAAACATCTTGGATTATTTGAAGACCAAACCAATGAAAGAAATTATAATGGAAGTAGATTGATAGAGCTGTGCACTCAACAGGTCCTCTTTATAACTAGCACATTTTTTAAACACAAAGACTCACAAATATACACCTGATATAAATGGAACGATCTAGTCACCAAAAGCCAAACTGATTTCATATTAACAAGAAACAACAGAAAGAGATATATATTAGATGCAATAGCAGTGCCCAACTTAAGTATGAACACAGACCACAAAGAACTTATTACTACAATAAGAACCAATAGAAGAAGAAAGCAAAGGCTTGTGGTAACATTGAGAAATAGTTCATTCTTACTGCGATCACTTGCGGTAATATGGAGATATTGCTAATTCTAACTGCTATCACTTGTGGTAACATGGAGAAATTGCTCATTTTAACTGCTAACACCTGTGGTAACATGGAGAAATTGCTCATTCTAACTGCTATCACCTGTGGTAATATAGAGAAATTGCTCATTCTAACTGCTATCACTTGTTGTAGCACGGATAAATTGCTCATTCTAACAGCTATCACTTGTGGTCATATAGAGATATTGCTAATTCTAACTGCTATCACTTGTGGTAACATGGAGAAATTGCTCATTCTAACTGCTATCACTTTTGGTAATATAGAGAAATTGCTCATTTTTACTGCTATCACTTGTGGTAGCATGGATAAATTGCTCATTCTAACCGGTATCACCTGTGGTAAAATGGAGAGATTCATAATTTTAACTGCTATCACTATTTGTAGACTGCCCAGAAATGCCTCAGCATCATCATGTAAAGATGTATGCCTTTATTTATTTCTATAAACAATATAAAAATGTCTTACTGACTCTAATATTGTTTTCTGCTTAGGAATCCATTGAAAACGGAAATATGATCTTTTGTGAAGTAAACATCACCGTTAAAATTGCTGAGTTAAGTTGAATGAAGAATTGACATAACAGCAAGCAGGATATTCCCATATGTGCCCGTCCTCACCTTCAACAGCCAATAATGAGTCCAGATACTAGTGGTACCAGTTGTAGAATGATTATGTGTCCGTCTGACCTTTCCTCGGTGTACTGATTGTCGAACAGATCATCTGGTCATTCCCCGCCGATGTATTATCTCCAGGCTATGATACGTTTTTCCGTTCATCCACGCTATACGCACTGATACCCACAAGCGCAGACCCAGCCAATCTGTCCGCCCGATAGTTTCCCACCACACCAGCATGTCACAGGAGGGTAAAGATCCAACAGATCAACAATACAATAGTCGTTGTATTGGAAATGATACAGGTCAAGATCCAACAGACCCCCTTATCTTTGATTTTTTTTTAAATCGAACAATTACATTGCTGAGATGATTGATTATCCAATTTTCTAGGTCTAAACAGCTACTCAAGTATTAATCAGATGGCTTCTGCAAAAAGGGGGAAAACATCATTAATGTCCTACAAGCTAAAATTCTTGAAAGATCAAAGAGGTCATTTCATCAACGCTGTTGGATTGTTTGTCAAAACGGTATGCATTGTATATTTCTGGTGGTTTATTGTGTTTATTTATTCAAATCATTCTAGCTACCTAAAATGGTATCATCATCATTATCATCCTCATAATGTTCCTTGGCAATTAAAATAGACGATCATGCTTTCTCCATATCTCTCGATCTTCTCTCGAATGTATGCGTCCAAATGTCGATAAATTTATATAATTTCTAATATAACGACTAAGTGTATCATTTCCAATACAACGACTAACTGTAAAATGTCCAATATAACAACTAAATGTACCATTTCCAAAGCAACAACTAACTCTACCATTTCCAATACAACAACTAACTTTACCATTTTCAGTATAACGACTAACTGTACAATTTCCAATATAACGACTTAATGCACCATTTCCAATATAAGAACTAGCTGCATCATTTCCAATACAACGACGAAGTCTACAACGATTAACTGCACCATTTCCAGTACAACAACTAACATTACAAAGACAAACTGTACCATTTCCAATACAGCGACTAACTGTATCATTTCCAATACAACGACTAACTATACCATCGCCAATACAAGGACTAACTGTACTATTCCTAATACAGCTACATATTTTCAAACCAATGCAGCGACTAAAAGTATAATTTCCAATATAATAACTAACTTTACCTGTAGTGTCGTGTTGAAATCTGCAGTTGAAATTCCCACTTCTGGTACTGTCCACTGATACTTCCAGTAGCTGTTTGAGAGGTTGTGTGGTCAGTTTTGTATTTGGGCATTTCGGTTGAGGTACTTGTTATACATTCACTGATTTGTGATTGACCCATGAGAATGGTTGTGTTATTGCAGATAATCACAGCAACAGATTCGTGGATAGAAGGGGGAGACAGCAACTTGGGGTATCGAGAGTTGTGTCAGACGATAGAAGATGCAGCTGAGTTCCTATGTGAAATATATGAAGAACTAACAGGTAAGAACTAGCAGGTAAGAAATAGATGAGAAGGTCAATAACAGTGGGCTGTCTTGACATTAACATACGTTTTACTTACGCCAGTGACTGTTTTACAGTGACATATAGACTAAACTAAACTAAACTAAACTGTTTTACAGTGTTCATCAAGACTTATCAATAACTAAATTTATAAACCAGGTCTACAATAATTGTAACTAAAGAAAACCAAAATAAACAGTGTTCATTTCAAGAATGCAAGGAAAATATTATCGTCTTATTGTCTCTCTCACACAGGCGCGCGCGCACGCACGCACGCACGCACACACACACACACACACACCACGTTCGTTGTGAGATGATGTTCTTTACCGTTCGAAAAATTACATATACTTACAACCTAAGTGAGTCATATTGTCGCGTTGTGTTATAACGTGCTGGTATGGGAGCCGGTCATCTGGAAAGTTTAAGTAGGTTTCGCACTCAGGCATTGCGTAAATCTCCGCAGTAGCCTATTATTCGACCATGCGGGATGTGTGGGCAATGTGTGAGCAATGGAAGAACGGATAATCTGGCGGACACTGAAATTGTATCAGAGCGCAAAGTGAGCAATTAGTTAGTTAATTAGTTAGTCGCGGTTCCATCTTCACGGCAACAGGTCGTCCTCATTTTGCTACGTTCCTGTGCCAGTGAATATCACACGAAATGCTCCTCACTGCCCTATGTGAAAAGTGGAATAGACAGGAATCTCGAAAAGCCAACAGCCCACACATGGACACTGTGCATAATGCCGCCGTCAGAATACCAACACAAAAGTTCTCCACGGAAAATACAGCTCATTGTCGATGGAAGTGGCAATCACTTGAAAACCAGCAGCCACACATAACTACATTAAAAGTCGAGAAGATCGACTTCATTGCTCCGGGATTTACCCCATATGGGTCGGTCCCTTTCGGCAGGGCGGCCCGCTGAAAGCATTGCACAAAGCACGAACATCATAGCTCCAGCGACGACACCCAGGATTCTCCGAGAAAAATGCACTCGTGAACCGAAAAGGCAATCCAGTCAATTCCAAGCGACATGCCGACCGCCACTGGTCCGAACATGCAGTTCACGCTAGTAGTCCATCAACCGCGAACAGATGTAAAAACATTCCAGACGGAATTCACAGCTCACAGTGTGGCGCCACGCACTCAACTCAGTAGCAGGGCGACGGAACCAAGCACTACCAGTCCAGCATGAGAAAATGCGACTGCAAACCTAGCCAGAAGCACAAACACTCCAGAGGCTTAACGGTTTCAAATGCCGACCGACATGTTGAGGACCGGAAGTCCAAGTGAGTAATTACAGAGCTGATAGCCTAGCTGGCATTAACAGATTCTGACCAAACAAAAAGTAGGTTGGGACCAAACACAAATGCATGACGGAAACTGGAAAGTAGAGGTGTGTCATAATTATGACTTTAAAGTTATTAATATGGCAGTAGGCATGTTGTATTATAACGCAATGACAAACTTTCGGCGATACGGGAAATAGCTTAAGACGTTTAATCAGCCCACGGCACTTAATCAGTTAAAGCTGAATCAGAAGATATATGTGTAGAAAAGTGCTTCGTACCAAACACGCGGATAGAGAGGCTTGTCGGTCGCTGAGGAATGATACAACCAAACACGCGGATAGAGAGGCTTGTCGGTCGCTGAGGAATGATACAACCAAACACGCGGATAGAGAGGCTTGTCGGTCGCTGAGGAATGATACAACCAAACACGCGGATAGAGAGGCTTGTCGGTCGCTGAGGAATGATACAACCAAACACGCGGATAGAGAGGCTTGTCGGTCGCTGAGGAATGATACAACCAAACACGCGTATTGAGAGGCTTGTCGGTCGCTGAGGAATGATACAACCAAACACGCGGATAGAGAGGCTTGTCGGTCGCTGAGGAATGATACAACCAAACACGCGTATTGAGAGGCTTGTCGGTCGCTGAGGAATGATACAACCAAACACGCGTATTGAGAGGCTTGTCGGTCGCTGAGGAATGATACAACCAAACACGCGTATAGAGAGGCTTGTCGGTCGCTGAGGAATGATACAACCAAACACGCGTATAGAGAGGCTTGTCGGTCGCTGAGGAATGATACAACCAAACACGCGTATAGAGAGGCTTGTCGGTCGCTGAGGAATGATACAACCAAACACGCATATAGAGAGGCTTGTCGGTCGCTGAGGAATGATACAACCAAACACGTGTATAGAAAGGCTTGTCAGCTGAGGAATGATATAGTAAGTCGGTGTACTGGAACTGGTAAATCTTTGCATGCGTAGTTGTTCTGTTAGTTCATCTCATCTCATCTCATCTCATCATGTTCCTCTTTTACCTTGCGGTTTCGAGGTGAAGTATAAACAGCTGGAGAGTGCCAGCTTATGGGTTTCATGTTTATATGGGTTTCATATATTCCCATAGACTCTGTTATTCCCTGCGCCCATCGTTTACGTGGTCGGTCTCTTCCACTGCTTCCATCTGGTCTGTAGATTATTGCTTGTTGTGGTATACTGTTAGTTGGTAACCTACTTGCATGGCCAAACCACTTGGCTTGCTGCCTTCTAATAAAATCTAGCGCTGCTATAACCCCCACTTTAGTCCTGATTTCTTCATTTCTGATCTTATTTATTGATGGGTCTGTATCCATTACGGTCAGTCCTTTTATATTTCTTAGTTTTTCTGCGAGCAGTATGAAGATCCCCTGCCCGCTTGCTAGGCCAGTTGCAGGTGTAGAACAAAAATCTGACCATAGGGAGTCTATCCTCTATGGCGAGCCATAGCCCCGTTAGCAGATGACCTCGCGGTCATTGTTTCCTCTACCTCTGCCTCTCTTCCCCTCGATCTTTCCAGTTGTTACGATGTTCTCCAATGCCTCTCTTCTCATCACATGACCGAGGAAAGCTGTTTGTCTCTGTCTTATTGTTGTATATAATGTTCTAGTTTCATTAGCCTGTTTCAGGCAGTCGTCGTTAGTTACTTTCGCAGTCCAAGGAATTCGCAACATTCGTCTCAGGAACCACATCTCTGTTGCTTCTAATTTCTTCTTAATTTGTTCATTTACGTTCCAAGATTCACTGCCATACAGCAAAACTGGTTCTACATAGCATTTCAGCACTCTCTTTCTTACATTCAGTGATAGTGACTTATTGCATAAGATACTCTTCATTTTCTGAAAAGCGGCTTTTGCCTGCCCTATTCTACTCCTAATCTCTGTTGTACATCTTCCATCTGATGTTATAAATGCCCCTAGGTATCTAAAATTATCAACTTGGTTAAGGATTTTCCCTTCTATTTCTATGTCACATTTTGGTGTCACCATTATCTTTGATATTACCATTGTTACTGTTTTCTTGATATTCAAGGAGAGTCCTTTCCTTGCACTCTCTGTTACTACAACGTCTAATAATTGTTGTAGGTCTGTTGAATTATCCGCCACCAATACTGTGTCATCTGCATAGCGTATATTATTTATATTATAACCTCCAACTAGTATTCCTGGCATCTCTTTGATCTCTCTCATGATTACTTCGCTATACAGGGAGAAAAGATCTGGTGACAAGACACACCCTTGTTGTACTCCTAGCTTTATCTGTTCGTAACTACCCTCTTTATTTCCCATTTTAATTGCTGCTACTTGGTTCCAGTAAATATTCTTTATTATTCTTAAATCTTTTCCATCAGTGTTGATATCTTCCAACATTTTAATCAGTTCATCATGTTTTACTTTATCAAATGCCTTAGTATAATCTATGAAGCACAGATATATGTCTCTCTGTTTCTCTATTGACCTTTCTATTAGTGTCCGTAATGTATAAATTGCATTGTTTGTGCCCTTTCCTTCCACAAATCCATACTGTTCTTCACTAATTTCCATTTTTATTTTCTTTTTGGTTCTTCTCATTATGATTCTGAGTAGAAGCTTAGTGATATGGTTTGTAAGGTTAATTGTACGAAAATCTTCACAATCAATTGCTCCTGGTCTTTTTGGTATAGCTATAAATACAGATTTCAGCATATCCCTGGGTAAATATCCACTGCTGTAAATATCATTCAACATTTTGGTTAATATATCTACTCCAAATTCTCCCAATACTTCTAATTCTTCTATTGTGATTTCATCTGGCCCAGCTGTTTTTCCTTTCTTCATACGTTTCATAGCGTCAGCGACTTCTTCTTTCAGAATAGGTAGACCTTCTAAGTTACTATCTTCTGTTAATTCTTCCCTTTCTCCTTCATATAATTCTCTTATATACTCATTCCACCTCTTCATTATAGCATCTTCCTCTAATATTATCTTTCCTGTTTTTGATTTCAAACATCCTGTATTTATTCTTATTTTTCTTCCTGTAAGCTCACTGATTTGTCTGTGCATATTTTTTGTATCTTTAATGGAATTTAATTCAATTTTTTTTTGCATTGCTCGTTTAACCAACTTTCTTTAGCCTTCCCACATTTATCTTTTATTTCTTTATTTATCTTAGCGTATTCTTGTTTGTCATTTTTACTTTGTTTTCTTTTCCCCATCAGTTTTAAGATATCTTCATTCATCCATTTTTTCTTAGCTATTTTGCCTCTCTCCGGTAATACTTCTTTGCTAGTTTGATGAATGGAGTCCTTTAACATTTCCCATTGTTTATCTATACTCTGTATTTCAGTTATTGCATTGTATCTATTTTTCACAGTCACTCTGTATTGTTCTTGCATTTCTTTATCTATTTTCAGAACCTCTTTATTAAGCCTCATGTTCTTAACCATTTTTTTCCCTCTCTTTAATCTTACTTTTATTTTTCCACATAGTGGTACATGATCACTATTACAGTCAGCACCAGGCATTGTCTTTACATTAATTAAAGCATTTCTAAATCTTTTATTCATTAGTATGTAGTCAATTTGGTTGCGTATTTTCTTATCAGGGCTTATCCATGTGTACAGTCGTCTTTTATGGTGTTTAAACCATGTGTTTCCAATTATCATATCATTGATATTTGCCCATTCTATTAGCTTTTCCCCTCTTTCATTTCTTGTACCTAAACCATAATTCCCCACTACATCCTCCATTTTTCCCTTTCCTACTTTTGCATTAAAATCACCAAGTATTATCTTTATTTCTTGTGATACAATTTGAGCCATCGCCATTTCTATTTCGTCGTAAAAGTGTTGTATTTCTTCATCACTAATGCTTGCTGTTGGTGAATATACTTGTATAATATTTATGTCTATTGGTTTGCCTTTGATTTTTACCATAATAACTCTATCTGAAATACACCAGTATCCATTAATTGACTTGGCTATTTTTTCGTCTAATATTATTCCTACACCTTTTTCATATGTATCCCCTCCAGAATAAATTATCGTGTGATTGTCAGCTATAATTTTGCCCGATGTCTCCTTACAGTGTTTAGTTCTATGTCTCCATACAGTGTTTAGTTCTATGTCTGCTTACAGTGTTTAGTTCTATGTGTCCATCCAGTGTTTAGTTATATGTCTCTATAGAGTGTTTAGTTCTATGTCTCCATACAGTGTTTAGTTCTAAGTCTCCATACAATGTTTAGTTCTGTGTCTCCATACAGTGTTTAGATCTATGTCTCCATACAGTGTTTAGTTCTATGTCTACTTACAGTGTTTAGTTCTATATCTCCATACAGTGTTTAGTTCTATGTCTACTTACAGTGTTTAGTTCTATATCTCCATACAGTGTTTAGTTCTATGTCTCCATACAGTGTTTAGTTTTATGTTTCCATACATTGTTTAGTTCTATGTCTCCACACAGTGTTTAGTTCTATGTCTCCATACAGTGTTTAGTTCTATGTCTCCATACAGTGTTTAGTTCTGTGTCTCCATACAGTGTTTAGTTCTGTGTCTCCATACAGTGTTTAGTTCTATGTCTCCATACAATGTTTAGTTCTGTGTCTCCATACAGTGTTTAGTTCTGTGTCTCCATACAGTGTTTAGTTCTGTGTCTCCATACATTGTTTAGTTCTATGTCTCCATACAGTGTTTAGTTCTATGTCTCCATACAGTGTTTAGTTTAATGTTTCCATACATTGTTTAGTTCTATGTCTCCACACAGTGTTTAGTTCTATGTCTCCATACAGTGTTTAGTTCTGTGTCTCCATACAGTGTTTAGTTCTGTGTCTCCATACAGTGTTTAGTTCTATGTCTCCACACAGTGTTTAGTTCTATGTCTCCATACAATGTTTAGTTCTGTGTCTCCATACAGTGTTTAGTTCTATGTCTCCACACAGTGTTTAGTTCTATGTCTCCATACAATGTTTAGTTCTGTGTCTCCATACAGTGTTTAGTTCTGTGTCTCCATACAGTGTTTAATTTTATGTCTCCATACAGTGTTTAGTTTTATGTTTCCATACATTGTTTAGTTCTGTGTCTCCATACAGTGTTTAGTTCTGTGTCTCCATACATTGTTTAGTTCTATGTCTCCATACAGTGTTTAGTTCTATGTCTCCATACAGTGTTTAGATCTATGTCTCCATACAGTGTTTAGTTCTGTGTCTCCATACATTGTTTAGTTCTATGTCTCCATACAGTGTTTAGTTCTATGTCTCCATACAGTGTTTAGTTCTAAGTCTCCATACAATGTTTGGTTCTGTGTCTCCATACAGTGTTTAGATCTATGTCTCCATACAGTGTTTAGTTCTATGTCTACTTACAGTGCTTAGTTCTATATCTCCATACAGTGTTTAGTTCTATGTCTACTTACAGTGTTTAGTTCTATATCTCCATACAGTGTTTAGTTCTATATCTCTATACAGTGCTTAGTTCTATGTCTCCATACACTGTGCCATTCTATGCTTCTATACAATGTGTAGTTCTATGACTCCGTACAGTCTGTTATTCTGTACCTATACAGATATAGGGATTTGAGAGTAATCGTTTCCTTCTGTTAGCCATTTAGTGGACCTTTAAAAGGTATTGACTGATTGCTTCCTGTTCCTGTCCACTGCAATGCTTTTAGCATGATATTCTGGTATGTTGTCACCTTAATTAAGTGTTTGTTAAGTGACGCATGATTTGTTCGTTGTCTAAAGATTGTACTCTGACATCTGCGGTGTAAGGTATGGTGCTATCTTTAGTGTTAGACTGTGAGCTGTTTGCATAAAGGAACTTACAGTTATGTCTATATTTCAAGGGTCTGGCCATAGCTTTTTGCAATTATTAATTCTTCTTCTCTGTGCACATCCAGACGTCAGTATGAATATATCCAAAGAGAAAAGCAGTTAACGTGAGTTTGTTGACATTTTCACAGCGTTAATCTTCAAATGGAGATGGTATAGGCTAAAATGGTTCTCTTCTCTTTATTTTACATATGTTTTATGACTTCTGCAACAAAAGCTTGCTTATCATATGCCAATCCTATAGTTACTACATTCATCAGTATTCCGTATCTTTAGTTTATTAAACATGTGGTATTTCAACCTTTTGTGGCTTGTGCGGAGTCTGAAAACTGTCACTTGTTCTCTTCTCCTGAGCTGGTAATATACCATTTTGTGCCAAGGATATGCTGGTGTTGTGGGAAACGAGCAGGCCGACATATTGCCTGGATGTGTACTCCTTGTTTAGGTATTAGTGCGTGATAAGGCAGACGTGGTCAGAGCCCTTTTGTATCGTGTGTAACGTGCGGAAGAACAGGTAGATATCACGGCCTGGAGATAATGTTGCTAAAGGCAGTGACCAGCGGATGTTGCCGTCACTCGGGACTCCGAGGCAAGGCCACTCGAACACATAATCATACTGCTACCATTGGCATTGGTACTCTTCGCTGTTGGAGATGAGGACGAAGCATGCATGGGGATGTCCCGGGTGCTATGAGGTCGGGTCTTGACCTCAAATGGACATTTCAAATGGTAATATGCATAATCTTTCTGGTGGCCTGGATGATCTGATTTCCACTTGGTTCTATACTCGCTTCTTATAAATCTCTTAACCTTATCATAGGTTGCCCGCTCCGTGGCGGAGTTACAGACGCAGTTCGTAATCCCGTATACCTGCGTTCGAAACACTGCTGCGGGCGATTTAGCAGCAACCGCCTTGAGTCGGTTATTTACGAAATGGTATGCGTGCCGGTCGTTAAGATACCAATGGCAAACTACTGAACGTAAATTTGTTAAGAGCTCACAACAGTAAACAAAAAACATCCTGGTGTTGACTGCGACGTCCTGTAAAGGATATGTAACTTATTTTACTTTATCATAGGTTATGTCCATAACAAGCTGAAGTATAATCGTCCTCTTTTTTTTTCTGTTGGTCTCTTCATTTGCAGGTCTGTTGCAACGCGAGAGAATCCATTGTATTACAAATCGTTTGGCTTTAAGACAGTTCGTGAAGTGCTGCTTTTAAATCCACAACTTCCGCACTGCTTCTGCTCTTCAATATTGAAACATATAAAAGCATCGCATTATTAAAGACAGTGATTTGTTTCTCTTTATTTTTCTCTATTTAAATAGATTCAGTGCAAGACAAAAAAAGTAGGTGTGGACCAAACACTGTACACTATAGAATGAACAAGTATTATCATGTAAATCTCCGCTCAGTGAGCATTGAAATTGTGGAAGATACCATAAAATAAAATAAATAACACGGTGACCAAAGTATGGCGATATTTCGTCCTTCTGTCCAAATGGGAGATCCGATATGGCAAAATATCATCCTTCTGTACAGGTGGGATGTCACGTACGGCCATATATCATCCTTCTGTCTAAATGGGAAGTCACTTACGGTGATATATCATCCTTCTGTCTAAATGGGAAGTCACTTACGGTGATATATCATCCTTCTGTCTAAATGGGAAGTCACTTACGGTGATATATCATCCTTCTGTCTAAGAGTGAGGTCACATACGGCCATATATCTTCTTTCTGTCTAAATGGGAGGTAACTTTTTTGTGACAATTTATCCTTCTGTCTAAATTGGAGGTAATATTTTGGAACATATTACCCTTCTGTCTAAATGGAAGGTCATATTTTGATATATATTATCCTTCTGTCCAAATAGGTGATCACATATGGCTAAATATTATCCTTCTGTCTTAATGGGAGGTCACATTCGGTGATATATTATCCTTCGGCACTGAATCAGTTAACAACCTATAAGCTTAAAAGTCGACAGGGTCGACTTCATTGCACCGGGATTTATCCCATATGGCTCGGTCTCTTTCCGCAGCACGGAAAGCGTTGCACAAAGCACGAACTCCGTAGCTTTTAGCGACGACCCACAGGAGTCTCCGAAACATTTAACTCGTAAACCGAAAGACGCGGCCCGGAATCGAACCCACAACCTTCGGAGCACGAGTCAAACGGCTTGACCACTTCGCCACAGAGACTCCTACCTATAAGCTGCAGTGCTCAAGTGCTCTACCTTTGCTCTGAGTTTAATGATAACATGTCAATCAATTATATACGATTAACTAATGTATTTTATTTGTTAACAATGTGTTGTTTGATATTATGCATAGATAACATCCAGCAGAGGCCTGTTTTACTCCAAACTGCTGTCACAGAAGAGGCCACGAATTCCTTCCGGAGCAATGCTGATCAACAGAGAGACATTGAAAAGCACATTGAAGAATTAGCATTCAAACTATCAGAACCATCCGAGAAGAACTCAAGGTTCAGACAAGTCACAGAACAAATCAGTGAAAAAAGCGATGCACAAGATGCAATAAAGCAAGAACAGACGACGAAATTGGAAAGTCTCGAGAAACAGCTGCAGAATGTACTTGCAGCACAAGACAGATTGGAAGTACAGTTGAAATCTCAGGCAGAGCTCATAAAGAAATTTGTTCCTGCACTTGCCCAGGTTGAGCATGTTAAAGAACACATTGATGCATTAGGTGGTACTGTGCAGGTCTTATCTATAGGTCAAGACCAAAAAATGACGGTGTTGAAAAAATGGGAGAGAAGGCTGAAAGCGTTGGAAGTAGACTATGGGAGAAACGTAAAGCACGTGAAGAAACAGGCTAAGAAATGGGAAGAAAATGTGAGTATGAACCTTTCAACAGAGGAATTGTTTATACTTAGGATTATCACTAACTCTTTATCGTTTCGATAACACTTTACAAGGAAGTGCGTTTTTGTTGTTTACATGCAAGGAGTGTTTATTTTTTTTTCTTTGCGTTCTAGTCATTGGTCATATGCACTGTTGCCAGGATGAAGTTCATCGTCTAATTTAGGCTAATGCATCCCCAGCGGCATTGACGTAACGTCTATTGTACCTCGACATTATGGCGACTTCTGGCAGATGAAATATCTTTTAAGTTGCGCATTCCGGAACAATGTGTTCAGATGTATTAATTCCAGTTCTGCCTGAAAATTTGGCGGTGTTTGATACTTTGAGAGAGTATAAATGACGAAGAACTGTAACTTTTAGACGGTATAGATTACCAAGTGCATTGCATTCGAAACTTTAAAACCGTATACATGACCAAGTACTCTGTTTTTGAGACTTTGAGATGGTACAGATGACCAAAGAATCTGTTTTTGAGACTTTAAAATTGTAAAGACAGCCGAGTACTCTGTTTTTGAGATGATATAGACGAGCTAGTACTCTGAGTTTGAGGCGGTATATATGGTAAAGTACTCCGTGTTTGAGATTTTGAGACGGTATAGATGGCTGTGGGATGTAGGATTTAACATATGAGAATATTTGCTTAGTTTGTCTATTTTGTCATCCCTGATGGGATGAATTGAGATTCTCACTCACTTCTTATAGGGCAAGGTGATCAGGGAAATTTACCACTGATACATGGCGAAAAACACTTCACTCAGTCAGACAATGGTATATATGTGTAGGCATCCCTTCCCACTCGACCACCTTTTGAATTTGATATAGTGTCAGATAACATTGATTGTTTACTACATCAAGGCAACCACTGTTGAACAAACATCAACAAGCCATCGACGTAAACATTAACAATTGGATAAACAGTTCACCAGGAATTAAATCAAGATCCAGAGTTAACATACAATTGTAGTCACAGTATTGAGGTTTTAAGAATATGCATGGGATGATATGAAATACCATGAATACATATAAATGTGATAACCCTATGTCCTCACACATCAATACACTCAAAACCAAAACAACATTCCAAAGCAAACACAATACTAGACTAATTAATCAGCCCTAGTTCCTCTTCTCTTGTTCTCCTCTGATGATAGTTGTCTATCTCCAGTACCTAGCAGATAATGTCCCTACTATCCGGGTACCGAAATATATTCACTCACGTGTGTCCTAACCATTTAATATTCACTGCACATTTGTTCCAGAGGACATCATAATCCCTATTATCCAGGGATGGAATCACACATACACCCCATTTTCCAGGGTCATAATTCAAGAATATTCTTTTGCAAGTAGGCTCTGTGTCCTAGTGAAGTTGAGGCCTGTGTCAGTCAAATTTTCAGGAGTTCCTCTTTAGCTTGGCAGAAGGCAATTCCCTACATCATGGATTCCAATGAAAAAGGTGACCACCGTCCAGCACCTCTGCTTATTAATATCAGAATCTCAACTCTGTACACGAGGATTTTACACACACCCAGTCTAAGGTTGATATGCCATCCCACACTTGATGATAGGGTAATTAGGCCGACTTGGGACCCGCAGAGAGCTATCCTTTAATATCCATTCAAGTGTAGAAATATACAATGCCGAGGGACACTCATTGGTAGCATCTGGGACTATGGCCAGGCTGGTCTGCACAGGCATGGAACAGAAGAATAATAATTCCAGCGCACAATTTGGGATCATTGGTAGCATCTGGGACTATGTCCAGGCTGGTCTGCACAGGCATGGAACAGAAGAAGAAGAATTCCAGCGCACAATTTGGGATCATTGGTAGCATCTGGGACTATGTCCAAGCTGGTCTGCACAGGCATGGAACAGAAGAAGAATAATTCCAGCGCACAATTTGGGAGTTGTAAGACAGTCGGAGGATTCCGTCTGCTGCCTATGTGTAAACATTGACTGCTCTAGCTTCTTTCATATTGTCTTCCCAATGGTGTTCATGTTTAGGATCTGGTGTTGAACTTGCCTACTTATGACTTGTGTCGAAGGGAAATTTATTGTATTTGAAACTGGGAATCCAATAGGCAGTTGGAGAATGCTTACTGCTGTTAGTTTTGCTCAACTTGCAGCATCTCCCTTAGTTTCTTTGACCATCTGGCTGATTGTGTAGCAGGCGGAACCTTCCAAAGATAATAAGGAACGCCGACCTGGTGTATACCGACATAAGTCAGAACTCACCAACTCCGTTGGTAAATCACTTCGTATGTGTCTTCTGCTGACAAAGGTAGCTAATAATTGTGGCAGTCAACTTGTGGTTTAGTTTAAATTAGTTTAGTTGATGGATCAACATCACGGCACACGGGTGTAACCCATAAGTGCCCCGTTCTCCTCCTAACTCAAACATGAGTCTGGAGAAATTCAGCTCAGTGTACGAACTCCGTAGCACCGGCGAGGATCCTGAAATACTTTGGGTAGATTTTTAACTCGAAATTTTGCCCGGGCGGCGCCGTTAGGCTAATATTTTTCGATTTCCAACTGCCAAGGGATTTTTTACGCGCGCAACAATACACACGGGTGTCCGATCTCACTACCCAGGGACCAGGGGAAATTTTATTACTAGAGGTCCACGTGAAAAAATTCTGGTCCTCACCGGGGCATGGACCTCCAGCACTCGAGGCGGACACCATACCTCGAGACCACATAGCAACCTTAAACTTTTGGTTATAGGTCCAGACTGTATGCATAGGACATTGTTTCATGTATCACTTCTAAACAGGCATTTGACCCAGGTTCCTGCTCGGTGGTAACGTCCAAACCACCACCTGCTTCTCTTTAGAGCTGGGAATGACAAATGAACAAATTCCTAACATCAATACAACTCATGTCGTGGTAGTATTTATCACAACATACATAATCAACAAAAGGGAAGAATGAGTGTATTTCCTGTCCTGCCCCTATTCGTTTCCTGTGGAGTTTGTCTAACTCCAAAAGTGAGTAGGGTATCTCCTCACTGCATATTCGTTTCTGAGATTGGCACTGGGATTGTTTGATGAATCGGAGACATTCTAACCATCCAAAACTCCTGCCAGAATTCCTCATAACAGTATTAGGCCAAAGGCCAACGACCATACCTGTCAACATTCTATGCTTGTTATACAGACGCATACAAGGCTTCTTTCATCATCATCATCATCATCATCATCATCATCATCATCATCATCATCATCATCATCATCATCATCATCATCATCATCATCATCATGTCCCCACTGGGTAAATGTCTAATGTCTACTCCAGCAGTGTAAGTAATAATCACGAATAGAATATATAAATCTCATAATAGAGAAAACATGTGAATCTTTCATATAATAATAATAATAATAATAATAATAATAATAATAATAATAATAATAATAATAATAATAATAATAATAATAATAATAATAATGCAGAGGCCATTCATGGGATATCATTCCCACTCATCCAACCATAAGTCCAGAAAAGATGATCCTCTTCCTACCTGCCTGTAGAAGCATGGGGTTAAAGAACGTTGTTATATAACTCACCGATTGCTGCTAGAATAAGAAGTGCCCTGTCTTCAGGAGTAACTTCTGCAGCATTTTAAGTATTCTGAACGTTGTTGGCAAATGTCTGAACATAAATATTCGCCCAGGCACCGACAACCATGATGTAATCGGACTGATGGCACGTCCTGCAACACATTAAAAAATATATCTCGTGCGTTTTTCTTTCTTTCTTCTTGAGATTTTACTCATCCAACATTGCATTTCTCTTGCATGTTTATGAAAGGATTGCATGATAATCACACATTTTGTGTGCTTACTAAGATGTAAACAAGAAGATGTACCGTAATGGGACGATAGTTCAAGATAAAAGTTACCAGAACTATTTCTCTAACATGAACTGGTGTCCATAAAATGCGTCAATAGTATTATTCTTCCACATAGAGAAAAGGTTCATGAAATGTACTTGGAGCTTATACTCTACAGCACATCGAACATTTGCAGATTAATATGCATTGATAGTGAGATAGTTTCACAACGCACATAATATTTTACACATATGAATTAAAACTGTATACATAGGGAAATCGGCAGTGCGATAAACATGGCCGCTCAGTAGAAATCAATCACTCAGGCCATCCTTCGCATGAATTGTTGATTTATCATTTAAACAATTCTTATTTAAACACCATGATACATGTGCCTTATCAAAAGATGTGGTTACACATAGCTCCTCTTTTGAAAAGTTATTGGTACGATAGTTTCAAGGGGTGAAATAAAAATTGCAAGATCACTTGGATAAATGTAACCCTCTCCAAACTGGACTGGGCAATTATAGCCCAAGAATGGATGTTGTGACAAATGTGGCGACCGTCACGTATAATGTAAATAAGGTAATAGTTTAGAATAACAAATGGAAGGTCCTTTTACGATATTTAAGAAATAAGGTTTTTTTAAAAAGCAGGAGGATAGACTTCATTGCACAGGGTTTGATCCCATATGGCTCAGACTCTTTCCGCAGGGCGGTCAGCCTAAAGAATCGCAGCTTATAATATACAATACAATACAATACAATACATTACAATACAATACAATACAATACAGCACAATACAATACAATACAATACAGTACAGAACAGTACAGTGCAGTGCAATGCAATGCAATATAATATAATATAATATAATATAATATAATATAATATAATATAATATAATATAATATAATATAATATAATATAATATTTCTTTTACTTTTCCAGCTGTCACGGTTAATCCAGGCGATAGCATTTATGTCACCGAGATTACACCAGTTAGGTAATTCCTACATCTTCCAAACAGTTATTGCTTCAACGTTGTTGTTGTTGTTGTTGTTGTTGTTGTTGTTGTTGTTGTTGTTGTTGTTGGTGGTGGTGGTGGTGGTGGTGGTGGTGGTGGTGGTGGTGGTGGTGGTATTGTTGTTAAAGTAAGTTTGGAGCTGACATTGGCGATTATTACTCTCTATTCATCTTTGTTTTCAGAGATTATAGTATGGCTGACTTCGTTCATACGATTATGTTTTACCCACTTGTTTGGGCTTGCTCCCTTCAGGAGAAGAATAACTGGAACATATTATAATAACTCTTCAATCTGGCTCAAGAGAAAGTTGTAAGGAGGGTAAAGGAGGAATGTGATATTGGAGGAACATCCAAGCTGCTTGGTTATGCAGATGATATAGATATTATAGGGGAAAATGAACAAAAGACGTTGGAAATATTGACTCACTTCAAGGAAAAAGCCCAACAGATGGGGCTGCTTATCAACCAAGATAAGACAGAATATATGGTAATTTCAAGAGAAGGAATGGCTAAAAACTCTGGCCTCATACAAATAGATAATATGACCATTAAAAGAACGGAAACATACCTGGGTACAATCTTCAACTGCTCCAACATCATAAGGGAAGAAATACAAACTAGAATCAATTCTAGAAATAAGATATACTATACACTACAACATCTACTAAAATCAAAGGCGCAATCTCGTAACACCAAGATCACAATATACAAAACACTGATCAGACCAGTTGTGCTGTATGGCTCTGAAACCTGGAGTACAACGAAAGGAGACGAAGCCTTGCTACAAACCTTTGAGAACAAAATTTTAAGACGCATTTTTGGACCCATTAGGGATACACAAAGTGGAGAGTGGAAAAGAAGAAGTAACAAAGACATTTATGATCTGTTTAAGTCCCCGCTAATCACTGGTATCGTGAAGGCTAATAGACTACAATGGCTGGGGCATATCGAAAGAATGGAAGATAATAGGGAAACAAAACTCGCTTACACTCAGGAAATAAATGACTGTAGACCCCGAGGTAGACCAAGAAGACGGTGGAGAGATAATATATATACAGACCTACAAGCACTTGTAATCAACGACTGGCAAGAGAAGGTCAACCAGAGAGACGAATGGAGACGGAATGTATCTGCAGCAAAGAACCTCAATGGCTCGGAACGCTGAAGAAGAAGACGAAGATTATAATAATTGGACAGATTAATGGAAAAAAAGATCGAGCAAATTGACACACAGAAGCCACAAACACTAGGTTTGACTATTTATTGCCAGGAAAATTTCGCTGCATGTCGTCAGGTTCATACTACATTTACACAGAATTTGAAGTGACTAAAAGAATTATACTTTGGCTGAAAATTTGGCTGGAAAAAAAGAATCTGAAAGTACAGAGTCACTAAATGAAGAAGAATGTGTGTGAAATGTCTTGCTTGTCTGTCATTAGGACATGGACAAATCAGAGGCATTCTGTTGGACATCACCAGACGTGGAAAAGCGTATTCACCTATACCCACTGGCAAAATATTTTAGGATAACGCCGATGATGGTAGTTAACAATAGTATAGATATGCAGTATGGTTTTTTTTTTTTTTTTAAAGTTTAAATATTGTAGACACAAACAATAAGTTGGATAATTCATGGTCTGGTATATTGCATACACCATGTGACATAAGTTAGTAAGTTGCATATCCTGTACAGGATGTCGCAGTCAACCCCATCATTTTTTGGCTGTTTGTGATTTCTTGGCAAATTTACGTTCAGTAGTTTATCATTGCTTTCTGAACGACCGGCACACATACCATAATATGAAAACTAACGCAAGGCTGTTTACTACCAAATTGCCCGAAGCTTTGTTTCGAACGCGGTATGCGGTATTACGAATTACGTCCGTAACCCATTCGCCACTGAACCGGCATGTAACAAAACACAAGTAAAAAGATAATCCCTTAAGCTGACAAATACACCACACATATTCACACAGTAATTTTAAACTGACTGTCATGGCTTATGTTGTATGACTTCTGCAGTATGCACCCGACGAGGTGCAGCAATATATGCCACGCAATAAATTATGACATAGAGAGCAATACAAACAGTTATAAACTAAACTACAAACATTCACCGATCGCTGCCTGCGCAAACTAGAAGGAATAACATGGTATGACAAAATCACCAATGTGGAGCTCATGGAGAGAAATAGACAAATATCTATGAAGAAATAGGTGAAGAGACGACTCTGGCGCTGGGCAGGAAATCCTAATAACAGCACAGCTTGAAAGGTCTTAGTCTGGAATACACAGGACAAAACAAAGAGAGGAAGACCTAGAAATATATGGAACGGAGACATGAAAACAGAGATGAATACTGTGGAGAGGGCATGGTCTGTAGGAAGGAGATCGCTAAGAATGGGAGGGATTAGGGTGAGCTGACAGAGGGCCCATGACTCAATGGGGAAATAGAGGGTAAAAGGAAAGAATAATACATTATACAAGGAGAGAATAATAAATTATTATTTTTTTTAAAAATATTTCGCATATCCTTTTACAGGACAACGCTGTTAACATCAGCATCTTTCAGCTGATTGTTGATTTCTTGGCAAGATTACGCTCAGTAGTTTTGTCATTGCTTTCTAAGCGGCCCGGTCAGTATCCCGCAAGTTTCCAGCTCGGGTAGAACCGCTTCCAATTCTCGCTCGCTGCAAGACCCTGCGTGGATAAACGGGATTACGAAGAAAGTCGTGTAACCCCTCGGCCAGAGAGACCGGCTAATAAATTATACAAGGACAAAATAACAAATTATACAATCTATTATGTCTGTCCTCATTATTCAAATTCACTGCATGACAACATTGCTTTGAATTATGACAGATGTTATTATAACAGAACAATTCAAGTAAATTATTTACAACACAATTTTAAAAAGACTAAAATTTGTTGTTCCATGACAAGCAAACCCAGGAGAAGTTTGTCCTTGTGTTCCTGCAATTTATGTTCCACACACTTCTTATTTCTTTTACAGAACTGAAATGTTCAAGAATCAGCTGTGGGTTTAGTGCCGAGACATTGATCGCTGGAGAAATCGAAGAAAACATTATAAGGCAGTACGAGATAACACACTCCAATATTGGCGATAACTTTGATGCAGATAGTGGGATATTCACAGCTCCAGTTGATGGACTCTATGTGGCATCTATTTCATTGCTTCTCTCAGAAACAGAGGCTCTGCAAGCTTTTGTTAAATACAGGCAGCATCAGGAAGATATCTTGAGTACTTCTGTGTGTGTGAGTTCAGCTAAGGCCAAGCACACAACCTCATGCGGTATCGGTGTTGTTGCCATGAAAGCTGGCGACATGTTGTTTTCATCTGTGTACAAAATAGACAAGAATGTTTATGGCAAAGTTGTTTTCTTTTCATGTTTTCTATTGGGATGAGTAAACGTCTTTATAAAGTAAGTAATGGGCTGTTTTACATGCTTTAAGGCACATTGCGCATGTGCTGCTAGACATCAATATCATCATCATCATCATCATCATCATCATCATCATCATCATCATCAAGTGTCCTGCCAGCTCGCGTGTCGTTTATGGCTTTGGTGTTCTGGATGAACTCTGTGCTGATGATATTCCTCCATGCCACCGTCTCAGTCCATCCATCATAATTTCTCTTGGTCTGCCTTTGCTCTCTTCTCCTCGATCTTTTCAGTTGTCACGATATTCTCCAATGTCTCTCTTCTCATTACATGACTAAAGAAAGCTTTTTGTCTCTTTCTTATTGTTGTATATAATGTTCTAGTTTCATTAGATTCTTTCAGGCAGTCGTTGTTAGTTACTCTGCCTGTCCAAGGAATTCGCAACATTCGTCTCAAGAACCACATTTCTGTTGCTTCCAAGTTCTTCCTAATTTGTTCATTTACATTCCAAGATTCACAGCCATACAGAAAAACAGGTTCTATATAGCACTTCAGCACTCTCTTTCTTACATGCAATGATAGTGACTTATCCTGTCTTATCTCTTCTTGATACATTGAGTATTCTTCTCAGGAATCTCATTTCTGTTGTTGTGATTTTTCCCCCTCTTTTTCTGTCATTGTCCAGGTTTGGCATTGGTAACATAGAGTTGGTAGGAAGATTGTATTGTAAAGTACTTTCTTTGTAACTATTGATACATGTTTGTTGTTTAGTATTGGTGCCATTTGTCCAATGAGTTGGTTTGCCTTATTGCATCTATTTTCGATCTCGTTTTCTGATTTGCCATTTGGGTGAGTTGTTGTTTTTTCTTCTTTAGTTATAGTTTTAATATCCCCAGTTGGGTTGCCCCCGGGGCCAGCAGTTTTCCCATCATTCAGTTGTTTTATAGCTTTACTAATCTCCTCTTTAAAGGATTTCTCGCAGTTGTAATGCAGCTGTTCTGCTGTCTTTTATCCCCCTTTGTCCAGTTCTCAACTTGTTTACTGGCTTTTGAGTATTTTCCCTGGGCTCTGGCTTTTATAGCTCTGGTTTGCTAACATTTAAATATGTTATTATTTCCCTTGCTTCTTTTTATAACATGTCCAGCAGATTTTAGCCTACTGCCATTGGTCTTCCGTTGTCACTTCCTCTAATAATGATTGCAGTGCCTTATAATTTATAGAGACTGTGTCAATAAATTACCAAGAAGACGGTGGAGAGATAATATACATACAGATCTACAAGCACTTGGAATCAACGACTGACAAGAGAAGGTCCGCCAGAGAGACGAATGGAGACGGCTTGTATCTGCAGCAAAGAACCTCAAAGGCTCGGAATGCTGAAGAAGAAGAAGAAGAAGAAGAAGAAAAAGACGAAGAAGAAGAAGAAGTGTCAATAAATTGCTCCTTAGTTGTTTGTTTGCTTTTGTACTATTTTTTTATTTGTGTGTGTCGGACATATCCTACGTTGTATTTCAGTATGTGTATATAAGATGCTATAATCTCTTGATTTAAACCTTAATTTTACATAGCAGCAGACGATGATCTCCGTCTACGTCTGTGTTCCTAAAAACTGTTATGTGGTGTAGAGATGATCGAACATTCTTATTCATATAGACGTTGTAAATGTGATTTTTTTTTCTGGGGGGGGGGGGGGGGAGAGGGGTCTGTTGACGACAGTGCTTATTCTACCCATAAGCAACTTGATTTATGAACTAAGAAGGAGAAGATTGCTTCTCGCTCTAATTTCCTCAGCATTGTGAAGAATATGTATACACTATTCCAGGAGGTGCAACAATATGTGAGAGAGAAAACTGTGTCAGACTTGCTCATGTTAATATGCAAACAACATCATGTAATTTTATTAAAATGATACACGTGTCATACTTGCTTATGCTATCATGGAAACAACGCCATATATATTTTTCTTAGAGGGATAGCAGTGACATTATTGCCAATGACAGATGTGCGCGCCCTCATGGTCCGGGCTCGTACAAGGCCCTCACCTGTGGGACATGGCTGAACGCCTCTAAGCCGGGTCCCTTGGGTGCCAGGGTCTGGCCATAACTCGCCACCGGCTCGTGGTGGTGAGGTCTCGGTGGATTGACGCTGAGCCGCCAGCGTCTGCAGCCTACCTTGTGCCAGACGTATTTGTTACCCATTCCTCTGGAATACACAAGACTAGGCCGAGGGAGGGGTCATGTCGTTTGGGCATCACATGATCTCTGAAGCTCTGCCCAGACATTGTGATGGAATATTGGCCACATTCCACTCACATACTTTGGTCTGTCAAGACTGCAAGGTGTCTACTTACTATTGCCAATGGTATTATGAGAACAACACCATGTGTATTTTTTAAGTTACTGAAATTTTGAACAGGCGCCCTCTCAAATGTTCTTAAACACACAATCCCCTGTGTTTTCATCCTCCTGTTTATACACCCTCAAGATCTCAAGACAGTTATTCGCTTGTGTTTGAAGCGCACAATATGCAAATTGATTAATGTTTCCTGTGATTGTGAAGTAACTATATGTGCAAAGAGATTATGAAAGTGGACATCAATCAATGGGTGTTTTATTTAAAAAATATAACTACGGCAAATTAAGCTATGTCGTGATTTTGGGTACTCTAGTCTTGAGTTTATTTAAATATTCCATGATGATAATATTGTCAGCGAAAGTATTGTGAAGCAAATATACTTTGTTAAAACGTAAATATACATAAACCGCCAGGATCTCCAACATTGTGCAACTACAGAATACTTTACATTTAACTAAACGGTTGGAAAGCCAAGTTTTTTTTTTTTTAAAGATATAAGTTCACAGGCTTGGATTTCTTCGTTATATTGTCTGCCTAGAAAATCTCTCTTTTTTTCCCCCATAGAAAGTCTCCTGACAGCAGTTTTTACTGAGTTTTCAGCATACATCTGTCTTTAACTAAAAACTTCGTAGGAATTCTTATTTTGTCCTCATGCTTTCATCAGATATAATGATCTTTCTGTGTCATCGACACCAACCCTACTACGACTTTTCTGGGTGGCTCGTGTCGTGTTAGAATCTGGGAAGCCGTCTCATGGCATTATTGGATGCTCGTCCGGGCTGATGAAACCAAGACCAAAGCCAATGTTAGTCACGACATTTTTTGGGTAGCTATCTCCGTGGCCAAAGGCTTGCGAACGCGGTTCGTGAGCCGGGTACCAGGCGTTCGAAGCTCAGCTGCGACCGATTTGTGCAGCAGACCGTGTCGCGTTGTGTTATAACGTGCTGGTATGGGAGCCGATCGTTCAGAAAGCAATGGACAACTATTGAACGTAACATCTGCCTAGTACATCAACACCAGTTGAAAAATGCTGGTGTTGACTGCAACGTCCCGTAAGGGATAGGCAACAATTTTTTTTATCTGGTATCAGATACAGAGAAAACCAGCAACATTAGAGATAGTTGTTCTTCTCGTCATTGCATTATTGTTCCTGAGACAGCAACATTTCATATTTTTTAAATTATTCTTGCTATATATTTTTCCCTCTTCTGTTCTTGCTTGTTTTCAGTAATCGGAGAGTATACACTTATAGTTAAGTTTAAAGGGTGCTCGGAGTCTTGTGTAAGTTGGCTAGTACCCTAAATCATTTAATATGTATGTATATTTCTAGGGGCCGGTCTCCCTGGTCTAGGAGTTAGCGACTTACTCCATAATCCCGTATACTCTCGTGAGTAACGTGATGACGGCGAGAATCGGTAGCGGTTCTAACGGCGTCGGTAACTTACGGGGTATGTGAGCCGGCCGCCCAGAAAGCAATGGCAAACTACTGAGCATAATCTTGCCAAGAAATCAACAATCAGCTGAAAGATGCTGATGTTGACAGCGATGTCCTGTAAAGGATATGCAAACATTTTTTTTAAATATTTCTAGGGAATTATTTACAACACAATTTTAAATACATATTTTAGTATTTACTGACAAAAACAAAAAACATTTTAAAAATAAAAAATAAACAAAAAACGCACAGCTACTAAAGTCACAAACATAACCATTCTTTTGTCATTCAATAACTTTTTAAAAAATGAGTTAATAGTTCAAATTGCACACAACAATGAATACCGTAGGGTTTAACCAATCAAATGTCTTTTGCATCTGGGTCACAAGATTGGCAGGAGCAACGTCTCAGCGACACACACGTTTATGCAGTTCATCCCAGAGGTGCTCAATCGGGCTCATGTCTGGAGACAGGGACGGCCAGAGAAGGGTGAGAATGTTGTTGACAGTCAGGAATTGCGTGGTCAACCATGCACAGTGGGATCTGGCGTTGTCCTGTTGAAACACAGACCTTTGGGCAGCCAAAAGTGGAAGGGCATGGGGGTCTAATAATTTCATTGACCTATAATTGCACGTTCAAGCCTCGTTCAATACGTACCATTTGACTCCTTCTGTTATAACTGATCATTCCCCACACCATTGCACCTCCACCAATGTGCGGCTATCAACGCAATTGTGGACAAAACGTTCATTTCGCCTACGCTAGACCATTCTCCGTCTATCATGACGCTGCAATAAAAAGAAAGACTCGTCACTGAACCAGATACGTCACCATTGATTGTCATCTGCCCAGGGGCGATGCCGGTTGGCTCAAAGAAGGACAGGTCATCGATGAGATCGTTGTCCCGAAGTCTAGCTTTATGCAGTCTATTCCGGGCAGTTTCACCAGACACACACCGTCCTGCAGACAATAACTGGGAAAATTGAGGAAGCTGTTGTAAATCGGTCTCTGGGGCGACGAAGCCGAATAAAGCTATCTTCCGCTGCTGGTCTCATTCTGGGTCGTCCAGTGGTTTGGAACCGGTGCCAAAGTCAACTGATGGTACTCTGATGCACGTTTAAATGCCTGGCAACCTGACGTTGACTTTTCCCTTCGTGCAGTCGACCAGTAGCAATGTTCCTTAATTTATTGATAGAGACGCCTGAAATGACTACTTGAAAATGAAGTGAATGTGTGTGTTTGTTTGTGTGTGTGTGTGTGTGTGTGTGTGTGTGTGTGTGTGTGTGTGTGTGTGTGTGTGTGTGTGTCATTATACTTTTATGGGGTTTCAGTTGCGTGGTCAGTGACTAGTGTTCACCCCAAATTGTGTTGCTTTCACGAGCACGCATCATGAGCTATGTTTAAAACAAAATAAATCACTATTGACCACTACGTTGTAACGATTACAAAAATGAACACAATTAAGTTCAACACATTCATTGCCATTGTAAAGAACATTGGAGGCTGGATTTTATATACCCTAGCACCAATTTTTTTTTTTTCTTTTTTACAAACTCATAAAGAAGCGCCCTCGGATAGGCATGATTTTCTTTTCTTCTTTTTTTTTTTTTTGAACTGTATGTTATTTGGCCAGGATAAATTACATCTGTAAATAATTATTGTTGTCAACAGCACAGTAGTAGACATTTATAGATTGACTGAAGTGGTCTTATTTTATTTTTCACTAATAAAAATTGTTTATTGTTATTTATTTATGCTACTAACAACTACTTACTGACTCTATTCTAGTCTTCTATATCTGATAGAAGCTATGTGATTAATTTTTTATTACTGGAAAATGCAGTAACAATCCGAATAGCGTAATGGCATTAATTGTTATTGTTATAACAGACTGCTTGCGAGGCAGGCCTGACTGCGTTGCAACTTCAGAGATATATCTGATTTTTTAGACCTTAACTCCCAGCTGGAAAATAACACGGGAAGGAAAGAAGGAGTGGAGGAGTCGTGAAAGGAAGTGTGGAGAACTACATGCATAGGTTATATGCTTTTTTCGTTTGTTTGCTCGGAATTTGCCTATAACTGCAATGTTGTCTCTTGTGTAAATTTAACTGTCTTTTTTATGCACTCAGTGGTCCATAGAGTTTATCTTCCTCTGTTGTTTCTCTAGACCAGAAGATTTTCCTAGATATGTTGTATTTTGGGCAGTCTTGGACTATGTGATCTGGCGTCTGCAGAGACAATCCACGTGTGTACATGGCTTATTCGCCAATCATGAATGTTGTATACAAGTGGTTGCGTAATATATTGTGTCCTGTTCTGGGCGTAGAATAATGACTTGTTCTGGTCTGTCCATATCGTGGCAATCGTCTTTAGCAGACTTTGGTGGCTTTCTGACAAATTTAATCATTCTATTATATTTTTTTTGGGAGGGTCTATTTAACGGGCACATCAGGTTGTTCTTCTCTTGCCCCTTCCTTAGCTAATCGATCAGCTCTCACGTTTCCGGGTACACTGCCATGACGCTGCTATCATAATAACACTTTAACTTTCAACAGGAAACAATAGGCTCGTTCTTGAGCAAAAGTTTAACAGCGGCTTGGGTTCAACCAGCGGAAGAAACAATGATTCAGTCGCAGAGACGAGTAGTCAAACATCAAACGCTGTTTATTATTTTCTGACAGCTCATCGATTTTTGCCTGGCAACAAAATAATACTTCTATTTATTTTACCTGCCTGTGTTGACAGGGCGGGTGGTAAAACATATCATAGCCTGTATGTACTCATGTTAGCTCCTACAATATCGATGTAAATTGAATTAGTCCGAACTTACTTTCGATGTCAGTGGACGACCTTGTCTCTTTCTTACCAGTCTGAGTGTATTATCCTATTCTTAACTCATGTTTAAGCCACTTTATTCCCTATAACAATTGATCCGCCAGTCCGAAATGTCTAAGCACAGCCTGCCATTACCAAACTCCAGCAAAGTATGTTTGTTGTCTAGTGACGTCAGAATGATGTTTCTCTCTGTTGACAACTAGTTTCTTAGTTTTCTCTAAGCTTTCGGCTTATAGGATTTCCTCAATCTTTTGTGACGGAAATGTCGCACCAGCTATGTGGCATTATACCCCCCTCCATTTAAAATGATGAAATCATTTACTACTCTAGATCAATAAATATGACAACTAGCAGTGCCGACGTAATGAGTCATGATATGCTAAGTACGACGGTATGGCCCCCCTATAACCCACACACAAAAATAAAACAAAATTATTATACGACGGGCACGCTCACCTGTCTACAATCCTGCGGTAGACATCGTGTAGACAACCCATGGTGAGGCTGTACTAACTAACTATAACAAATTAGTCCCAATTTGTCTGAATTTGTTCATTCAGACAAGCGTCCTAACTCTAGCTAAATAACCGGAGTAAGGGGACGTGTGTGATTCACAGGTACCAATGCGTCAGTACTAGTAAATGTATGCTCTATAACTATCGCTGTAATATTTATCACCTGCTATGATCATGTCTGTACTGGATATCTAGGTGAGATCATCTGCCATCGTTATAGCCGTAGTGGTATTTTGCCCTAGTTGTAAACCTATATAGTCTATATGTTGTCTCTCAACAATGCAATCGCGACTAATGGCGAAATTATCATGTGGCATAATCTTCGTCTGTGAGCTAACAGCGATCAAAGTATTAACTGATTAACACTCTTAATCAATGAATTCTAACACTAAAAAAAAATTAATTTAATTATGTGAACAAATCTAAATTAATCTAATACACATTCAATAATAATCATATTATAACTCATAGTCTTCAATCTAACTATGCTAATAATTAATTATCTCAATGTATAATTATCACTAAAATAAGTGTTTGTATTGTTCTTGTTAACCACGCTAACAACGTTAACATAACTAACACAATATATACGTGTAGTCTTCTTACTCACATCATTGTGATCTATGTGTGAATATATCTATAAGCACATTATCTAAAATATCAAAGTTCAAATTTAAATATCACTGAATCGTCCTAAAGCGATTTCGATCTCTGTCGTTCTGGAACGTTCAACGTCCAGTTAGGATAGAAGGAAATAGTATAATCATCGCCTCGATCTAATGAACACGACGACTGGCTTCATAATGTCTCTGCCAATAAATGAAAATTGACAACATATGTATACAACCGAATAATACTATACAAAATAATATGTTGTTTGCCATGTGAATTGCTATCCAATCAGGTGCATCAGTAACATAATCTATCGGCCTAAATACTATATGAACGAACGTAGACAAATATTAAGAAAAATAAATACTGTGTAGAACATTTAAAGATCTAAAGTCGACTAAGCAGATCTGCCAAGTTATTATCCTTGCCCGGAATATAACAGATACCGAACTCATAATCTTGTAAGAGAAGTGAATTCTTTAAAAATATGTAACGAAGCAGACCAGAATTATAACACGAATGTTCTACCAAGTACATATCTATAGAATTTATCAACGCTCTCTATTACTGATATAGTTAACAACAAGTGTCTGAAGAATAGAGAACCAGAAGTAATTTATCAAGATGAATCGCAAGAGCATAACTGAGATTCAGTGAAAGTTTGGCTTCATATAAGCGAAATTTGGAACAACATATTTTGTAGTACCCTAATGTGTCTATAGTGAACTATGCTGATATAATTAATTAATCTTTCATTCATTCCAATCTTTTCATCTTTATTCTTTTCGTTCTTTCTTTCAAATCTATGGTGTCTCTTCTCTGCATGTATGCGAATATTTGTACATTTTAATGTTGTTGACTTGAACACTGTCACAGCTTTCACTCGTGTGTATATTGTGTAACGTAAAGGAGTTTGTAAAAGTACCGGAAGACATGTCGGGCTGTCACAAGGTAATAGTCACACTGGGTCGTAAGTGAAGAGAATGGTCAGCAGGCAGCATAGAGTGTGAGGTGCAACAACTAATCCAGAGTAACACACATCAAGGTAATCTACACCGATGGGTCAGTGGTGCGATACAGACTTAGTGGCCGAGACTACAATCTCCACCATGAGAATGGAGGTGGAAGCAGTAACAGCAGCCTTCCTGTTGTTGGAGGAGAACGCCGCAAAACACATTGTATTCATTACGGACTCAGGGAGTCTGCAAAGTTAGATGGAGAAAGAAATGTTTCGAGTAGAATGGCCTGCCTCACTTCAGAGGTCACAGACTGTGAGCATTGAATGCATGTTCTACCCTGGCGATGCGGGAATGCGGGAGAATGAACAGACTGATAGGCTGGCAGGGAAAGCTCCTCTCGGTGGTAGAGTACTTATGGACAAGGCAGAGGCGATTGGGGGACCTGTTGGACCATGTGGAGAAAGCGGGTGTCAGACTGAGGACTCGTATGTAAAGAGAATACAAGTCGCTTAAAAGTTGACAGTCATTGCACCGGATTTTATCCCATATGGCTCGGTCTCTTTCCGCAGCGCGGAAAGCGACGCACAAAGTACGAACTCTGTAGCTCTAGCGACGACCTACAGGAGGCTCCGAAAAATTTCACTCGGGAACGGAAGGACGCGGCCCGGAATCGAACCCACAACCTTCGGAGCCCGAGTCAAACGGCTTGACCACTTCGCCACGGAGATTCCCGATATGTAAAGAGAATGATATGGCGGGGGATCAGTAGGGGCCCTGGACGATTCTCAAAACTAAGAAGGAAGACTGGGAGAACTTTTAATCAGATGGCAGTTGGAAACATTAGCATTATGATTCTTCGCTGGCTGTTGAACGAAGGGACGTAGAGCATGTTAGAATGTCCTGAGTGCATTGATGTCGTTTATTAGCTCAACCCAACTACAACTCAACTCGTTTCAGAGATACCCTATTAATATCGCTCAAGGATATGTGGTATTTAGAAATGTTATACAGAACTTTCTCGGTTGTATGTAAATGACAACATGGACACTAAGCAGACAAGCTAACAAACATTTAATTGCGGTGGAAATATGGTTTCTGAAAACAATGCACATAATGTAATGGATGGTCAGATAAACGAATGAGTTAGTCCTTCAAGAAACAAATAAGACACATAAATTGATTCGAGAAATTTGACCAAAGGGAGTCGAACACATGACCATGGCATTACCGTGGTTCCCAACATTTTTTGTTTGTTTGCATATCCTTTACAGGACATCGTTGTCAACATCAGCATCTTTCAGCTGATTGTTGATTTCTTGGCAAGATTATGCTCAGTAGTTTGCCATTGCTTTCTGAGCGACCGGCTCACATACCCCCTAAGTTACCGACGAGGAGAGAACAGCTACCGAATCTCGCACACGTCACGTTACTCACGAGAATATACGGGATTTCTCAGAAAGTCGTGTAAACCCTTTGACCTACTCAACCAAATTAACTACATACTTAGTAATAATTTTTTTTTAGAAATTAATTAATTAATACAAAGACATTGCCTGGTTCTGGCTGTAATAGTGATCATGTACCACTGTGCGGATACATAAAAGTAACATTGAAGAGATAGGGGAAAGTGATTAAAAACATGAGACTTAATATAGAGGTTCTGAAATCAGATATCATAGCCTGGGATTCTGAAATAAATAGCATGATTTCATATGTTCATTCTTCTCATTCCCGTTCTTATACCTTACTGTAGTCATTGGAGGGGCTTCTCCACGATAATAAGTTGTATTTTGTGTATGTATGTGTTTGCTGTTGAAGGCTAGTCGCCGCGCCGTCCTGTGTTTTTCGTAATCTTGATCTGTAAAGCTGTATTTCTTTGTGTTATTTTATATTGTTCACATTTCCGCAGCTTTACCGCAGTTACGCTTATTTTATTCATATTGAAAGCAGATAAAGAAATTCAAGAACAGTACAGAGTAACTGAAAAATATGTACAAAGCAATAACTAAAATACAGAGAATGATGAACAATAGGAAATTAAAAGGGGTTAAATTCATCAAACAAGCAAAGAAATATTACCGGAGAGAATCCAAGAAGCTAAGAAAAAAAATGGATGACTGAAGAAATCTAAATGTGATGGGCAATCGAAAACAGAGTAAGAATGACAAACAAGAATATGCAAATATAGAAAACAAAACAAAAGAAAAAAAGAAAGAAATAAGATATCAATGTGTGACAGAAAAAGAAAGTTGATTAAATGTGCAATGCAAATAATTGAATTAAATTCTATTAAAGATCTAAACAAAAATATATGCACAGACAAATCAGTGAGCTCACGGAAAGAAATATAAGAATACAAACTGGTGTTTGAAATAAAAAAAACATGAAAGATATTATTGGAGGAAGGTGCTATAATGAACAGGCGGGATGAATATATAAGATGAATTATATTATGATAAAAGAGAAGAATTAACAGAAGAATGTATCTTAGAAGATCCACCTATTCTAAAAGAAGAAGTCGCTGACGCAGTCAAATATATAAAGAATGGGGAAACAGCTGGGCCAGATAGAATCACTACAGAAAAATTAGAAGTACTGGGAGAATTTGGAGCAGATATATTAACCAACATGTCGAATGATATTTATAGCAGTGGATATTTACCGAATATACACTGACATCTGTATTTATAGCTATACCAACAAAGGCCAGGAGCAAATGAATGCAAATATTTTCGTAAATTTAACCTAAAAAACCATGTTACTAAGCTTCTACATAGATTTATAATGAGAAGAAAAAGAAAGATGGAACTTGGTGAAGAACATCGTAGATTTGTGGAAGGATAGGGTACAAACAACAATGCAATATATACGTTATGAACACTAATAGAAAGATCTACAGAGACACAGAAAGACATATATTTGTGCTTCATAGATTATACTAAGGCATTTGATAAAGTAAAAAATGACGAACTGATTAAAATCTTGGAAGGTATCAACATTGATGGGAAAGATCTCAGAATAATGAATAGTTACTGGAACTAAGCAGCAGCAATTAAAATGGGAAGTAAAGAGAGCAATTATGAACAAATAAAGCTAGGAGTGTGGCAGGGATGTGTTTTGTCACTGGATCTTTACTCCCCTTAAAGCAAAATAATAATGAGAGAGATTAAAGAAAGGCCAGGAATACTAATCGGAGGTTATAATATAATATAAATAGTTAGTTGCGGTTCCAACTTCACGGCAACGGGTCGTCCCCATAATGCACTGTTCCTGTGCCAGTGAATATCAAACGAAATGCTCCCCACTGCCTTATGTGAAAAAAAAATGGAATAGACCAGGGGTCACCAAACTTTTTTTCATGACGGGCCGGATAACTGACAAAATGACAAGCGCGGGCCGGATACTCTACCGGATAATTTGTAGAATACTTGCGCCGGACTCCGTGGCGAAGGTCTTACGGACGCGGTTCGTAATCCCGTATACCCGCGTTCGAAACACAGCTGCGCGGGATTTGACAGCAGACCGCGTTGCGCTGATTTTTTACGCAATGGTATGGGTGCCAGTCATTCGGAAAGCAATGGCAAACTACTTAACGTAAACTTGCCAAGACATCAACAACAGCAAAAAATGCTGGTGTTGACTGCAAACGTCCTGTAAAGAATATGCAACTAACTTTAACAATAATTGCAAGCCAAAACGAAAGCTCTGGTAAAAAAGACGAAAAACGAAGTTAATCATGGGTGAGTGGCGTGCAATGCATAAAACACAAAAACAAAGACAATCAACATATTCATTTAATAAAAAAGTTATCAAAGAAGGCGACGTTAGCAAAACAATAGTTACATCAGACCTAGTGTGCACATAACCGAATCTCACAAACTAAGCAGCAGAAAAGGTTAGTGAGATTTGTGAAACTGATATTTGGCTTTCAAGATATCATCCATGTGTGGTTTGGAATTGCTGCATCCAATCAAGAGAATTGCTTTCAAATCTTCATCAATCAATCTCGTTCGATATGTTGACTTCATATACTTCATTTTTGAAAATGTTTGCTTACAGACATAAGTTGTTCCAAAGGTTATAGTCTTGCAAAACTGTTTGCACTTCCATGAAAATGTCTTTTCCAATTGTTGTTCCATGCATGCTGCAAACGTATGCCAACTCTTCCGTTATCTGAAAGTCCAAATTGACACCACGAATGAACACGAGAAGTTGTGACGTACTCGAGAGATCAGTAGAATCATCCAGCGCCAGAGAATACCACAAAAAAATGCTAGTTTTCTCGCGTATCTGTAGCACTATGTTCTCTCCAAGTACTTTTGTTCTTCGCACAACTGAACTTGCCGAAAAGCTGATAGTTCTAAACAAATCGGCTTTCTCAGGACCTGAAGCATTTGCTGCTTCCATCATACACTCTTTGATGAAGTTGCCATCAGTAAACGGTTTTCCTCGTTCTGCCATCTTATACACTATTTTGTAACATGTACGAATGACAGATTCATTTTCAGCAAACTTTCTAGTGAAGAGATTTCTTTGTGTTTCATGGACTCATATTTCTCAGAGCGTTACTTTCCAGAAAACTTTGAATATGTTGATATATGTTTTGTTTCGTAATGACGCCGAAAATTGTACTCTTTTAAAACGGTACCACTTTCGCTGCATATTACGCAACTGGTTTTCTGGTCCTTTGCTTCCACAAAGAAATACTTTACTCCCCATGCTTAATTGAAAACGCGACACTCGGCGTCCACTTTTCTTTTCTTAGTAGCCATAATGAAGGGTGAAGTACATTGCCAAAACGCTGTTATTCATAACTTAAACTGTAACTGTAAACAATACAACTGTAGCTCGTTATCAACTAACTTGAACAGCGCTTTTGGTTTTGAAACCAGAAGAATAAATAAGGTCGAATCGCAGACATGAGTGTAATCGAATCAATCGCTGTTTAATTTTGCAAACAGCTCAACGGCTTTGTATATCATCAAATATTCTTCAACATGTAACGTGCCTGTACTTTCACGTCGGTCGGTAACTATATTATTGACAGGAATATTAATGTTAGCCCTTACAAAGATTCAAACTTACTTCATATGTCTTTCAAATCACCTTCTGTCTATCCTCAAGGTCCATTTCTCGCCGCTTCTTAATTCAAACTAATTTCCTCGGCAGTCGGTTCATTCATTCTCAGCGTCATCTCATATGAGCGTGTTACAATATCTTTTCTATCTGTAACTCATACTCCAGCCACTTTGTCCATGTAAAACTGTTGATTCGCCAGTTTGAATGTCCTGATAGCTTCATGCACAGCCTGCCATTGCAAACTCCAACAAAGTCTGTCTGTTGTTAGTTGACGTCAGAATGACGTTTTCTCTGTTGACCAATTGCCACGTAGTTTCTCTGTGCGGTTTTCGCTTCTAGGATATACGTCTGCTTACTGTGACGTAATTCTTGGGCACTCGCTATGTGGCATACATGGGATCTGAAAATGAAGAAGACATTGAATTAGAAACCTAATTAACATCCTATTGAAACATAAGAAAAGCAGAGGAAGGGGTCACTGGTGAAGCTACAGCTCATCAAAGGTACATATAAAGTGTATAGGTACCTTTGGTGATAGAATTTATCTCATAATAAGGTTCACAAACTATATAAAGAGTATGTATGTATGTATGTATGTATGTATGTATGTATGTATGTATGTATGTATGTATGTATGTATGTATGTATGTATGTATGTATGTATGTATGTATGTATGTATGTATGTATGTATGTATGTATGTATGTATGTATGTATGTATGTATGTATGTATGTATGTATGTATGTATGTATGTATGTATGTATGTATGTATAGATAGATACATCTAGATAGATAGATAGATAGATAGATAGATAGATAGATAGATAGATAGATAGATAGATAGATAGATAGATAGATAGATAGATAGATAGATAGATAGATAGATAGATAGATAGATAGATAGATAGATAGATAGATAGATAGATAGATAGATAGATAGATAGATTAGATAGATTAGATAGATAGATAGATAGATAGATAGATAGATAGATAGATAGATAGATAGATAGATAGATAGATAGATAGATAGATAGATAGATAGATAGATAGATAGATAGATAGATAGATAGATAGATAGATAGATAGATAGATAGATAGATAGATAGATAGATAGATAGATAGATAGATAGATAGATAGATAGATAGATATGTCACAGCGCCAAAACCAATGCACCTTGGTTTGGTCTGTGAAAGCTGTATTTCCTGGTCACTGCCGGAACTCAAACGGACAAAGAAATCGGAAACCAGTTTTGTGTTAGTAGCGAGCCACCTAGGTTTGTGCTGATGAGAGATGTTGGCCCTGCTTGTTGGTGGAATAAAAGTGCTGTTCTGATTGCATTGAGATGTGGGAACAATTCCCTGAGCTGATCTGTAGTCAACTAATGCCTTGGTAAAACTGTAAGATTTAACTGATTAAGTTGAAAATTAGTAATTAATATAACTCATATTTTAAAGCGAAGCCTTCCCCAGGTTACAGGCTCAAAGATGTTTGCATGTTGAAACAGGCGTGGGTGAAAAGAATTATTAGTTAGGGGAGCTTGTAGGAACAAGAAACACAAACAGATAATGTAGATGAGTGTTACTAATGTGAGCTGTTCTACAGATTGATTTAGTGTCCCTGAAGCTTTAGGAAAATAACATTTAACAGGCTAGTACGTAGAGATGTAAGCATCAGGCATGGTGATGTGAAGTACGAAGACAGGTCATTAATGGTGGTTACATTTGGTAAGGATTGAAGTCATGTTATGCCAGCCATGATGCCACAAGATTATTTTGTTGAGGATGTATTTTACACGATTATCCTAGGACATTAATGTGTTACCGGCTAAATAGGTAGTGATTGATTTTGTGCTGTCCCTCTGTAAATGTCCCAAGCTAGCAAAAAGGTGGGGTATACAATGTATCATCATCATCATCATCATCATCTTCCACTTCTGCCGTCAAGCGTCGTGGGGAGGAATAATTTGCGTTCCAGTGCCCAGTGGACGGCACTGGATAGTGTCATTCCGTGTGGTTGTACAATGTCTCTGATGTCGTCAATCCATTTTCTTCTTGGACGTCCTCGTGGTCTCGTCGCAGATGATCTTTGATGTAAGGCCAGTGATGGTAGTTGCTGATGTTGCATTCTAACAACATGGCCAAACCACTTGATCTTCTGTCTTTCAATAAATGTGGCACAAGGTGTTGATCCCACAGTCTGTCTGATAGTAGCATTCCTTACTCGGTCTCGGATTGTTAAGTTGGCAGCTCTCCTCAGGCATCTCATTTCGCAGGTGTTGATCTTGCGAAGGTGTAATTTGGATAAAGTCCAGGTTTGAGATTGGTAGCATAGGGTTGGTGTGAATATGCTGTTTATTATCTGTCGTTTTGCGGACATGGGTATGTTTGGATGTTTCAGTAAGGGTGACAGTTGATATATAAGTGCACTAGCTTTTTGACATCTGATTTCAATTTCTCTGTCTAATCTGCCATCTTCTGTGATCATACTTCCAAGGTATTTGAATTCTTTAACTTGTTTCAGAGGTGTGTTATTTATCTGTATACTTAGTGGGCCTGGCGATCTGCTAACTAGCATTACTTCGGTTTTGGCTGTGTTTATACTCATATTGTATCTGCTGCAGGTTGAACTCAGATTAGTAATATGATTTTGTAGTCTGCCCTCGTCGCTGTAAAACAGGCACTGATCATCTGCAAATAGAAGTTCATTTATTCCCTGTGGGTCAGTTGTTTCATCTGGAGTTAAGAGTTCTAAATTTTCTGAATCTGGTCTGTCGAGACTTGCTTCTTTGGAAATTCTGTCCATGTAGATATTGAATAGCAGGGGAGAGAGCACACATCCCTGTCTCACTCCTGTATTGACTGTGAACATATCTGATATACCTTCCTGTGTTCTTATTGCACTTTGGCTCGAGTGGTACATGGCTATGATGTTTTCTAGCAGTTGCCCTTCTATCCCATAGTCTTCAAGGATGGTCCATAATTTGTATCTGTCTACTCTATCAAAAGCCTTTTCCTGATCTACAAACACAATATTCTGCTGGTCACTATATTCAATAGTTTTTTCACAAATTTGTCTAAGTGTAAATAATGCATCAGTGCAACTTTTACCTTTCCGAAAACCGAATTGTGCTTTGCTTAACTGTTGTTCAACTATTGGTCTAGCTCTTTGTTCCAAAAGTGTTGCATACATTTTCCCTATATGGCTCAGGAGTGATATACCTCTGTATGTTTCGCACTCTCTCATATTGCCTTTCTTTTTCCATATTGGTAATATTATTGCCTGTTGCCAATCATCTGGGACTTTTCTTTCTTCCCAGGCTATATTAAAAAGTCTTGTTAGCCATTTAACTCCTGTTTCCCCACAGGCCTGAATAGCTTCTGTGGTTATTCCATCTGGACCTGGTGATTTGTTTTTAGGACTTTTCTGTATAACTGCTTTGACTTCTGCAGGTATGAAATTTGGTTCTTGCTGTCCCTGGCGTTTAGGCACAAAAGTGAGGTTTCCTATGTTATCTGTGGGGTTAAGTAGTTCTTGAAAGTATTCAGCCCACCTTGCTAGTCTTTGTTGTGGATTAAATATTGGCATACCTCTTTTGTTGTTTATGATGGTGGTTGGGTTGTAACATGCATCTCTGTTTCTAAATGTGGTGACACGTTTATAAAATTCTCTTGGGCAGTCTTTGCTAAGGGTGGCCATCTGTTCACCGTATATTCTCCAGGATTCATCTTTAGATGCTCTAATTGTTCGTTTGGCATTACGTCGTGCTATTCTATAAGTAATATAGTCCTGTTCAGATTTAGTTGTGATCCACTTTTTGAATGCGACCTTCTTTTTGAATATGCTATCTTTAACTTCGTTGTTCCACCAGGCTGTTCTTAATCTTTTGTCCTGCCCTACTTTCTTTGTTCCACATTTATTTTTCAGTGTGTCGAGCATGGCAGTCTTGAAACATGTCCATTCCTTATCTACGCCTTATGTAGGTTTTGGATTTCTTGATTGAATTCGTCTTTAACCGTATTTTCCTGCAGCCTCCTATAATTGATGACATGTGTTGTTACCTTTTTGTTATTTATTTTCCTGTGTGGTGAAATCTTCTTTATTATGACTGGCTTGTGATCAGTATCAACATCTGTATTTGGGAGTTCTCTTGAATCTAATAGTAGTCATCTGTCTGATTTCCTAATTAGAATAAAGTCAATTTGGGATGCTTGGTTTATGTCATTCCATTTATACCAGGTTTTGGTGTGGCTACGACGATGTTGAAAAAAACTATTTGCTATTATTAGTCCATGTTCCGAACATATGTTGAGTAGATGTTGACCATTGCTATTACAATCAGTCTCTGTGTCGCTGATGTATAAGGTCATAAATTATAGTTAATGAAAAGACTAGAGCCATGCATAAAATTGAATGCTTATGAGAAGGGGAAAATAACCATGACCATAGGTAATATTTATAACATGTGTGAAGCAGGGAAGAGTACTTACATGTCATATGTGGCAATGATGGGTTACTGGTTAAGCTATGTAGTTAGGACATGTAGGTAATAAATAGAAGTGAAGGAAATAATGTGTTGAATTGTAGGGACGTCATGCAGATTGATAGCTACGAGGCGTAGGAAATAATGCACCTTTAATACACGGAGTACGTATCCACAATCATAATGCAATCATGACTGCGAATGAAGTGCGGCTTTACTGAGGGAGAACAGGCAGGTGCATCTGGAACTGATATTGGTAAAGGGGTTTCTCATTTAGCATTGAAGTCTGGTGTCACATCTGTTACCAGAATGCAGTAGTGTTTGTGCTAGTGTATCAAACTGGGAGTTTTATGTGTAGTAAAACATGGTGCTTGTTTTACCAGGGGAAGGGTGTGATTTATTGCTACGTACCACATTTCGCAAAGATATATGCACTTGCTATGCGACATGAAGCGTAAGGGAAGGAAATTTATAACCGGTGTATCATAGGAAGAACGGTGGGGAATAGAGGGCATAACTGCACATTTGCTGTCCATTCACAAAAAATAGTACACTGGTGAGGTTGGCATTAGACAACACTGGTTGACATTAGTGTGTAATAATAATGACATTATATATATATATATATATATATATATATATATATATATATATATATATATATATATATATATATATATATATATATATATATATATATATATATATATATATATATATATATATATATATATATATATATATATATATATATATATATAGTACACTGGTTGTTATATTAGTGCTGATATTCTTTTTCTGCCCATGAACATTGTTATGCTTTGATCCTGTCTCATACGGATGATGCACTCTTACTTGATACTATGGTGTGTTTATTTTATGAACTGTCTTAAGGGTATCAGAGAGTTCCTAAATGAGTTCCTGTGTAATACATGTTTATCTTTAACTTTCTGTGAATGTTATGATTCTTCTATGTGCAAGGTTACATTGTCACATTCGACAAATATGGGGATTTCACATTGTATATGTGTCTGTTACTTTTCATAGTTAGATATGTTTTGCTTGTTGGTTGTTAGTTTGTAATGCTAATCAAATGCTGTAACTTGCATATCATATTAGTGCTGGTGTTCTTCATGCAAACTTGGACATTGTTGGGGTAGTTGTCCAGTGAAGTCCCTGTGTGGAGGCAACTGAATGTCTGATGGTGGCAGAGTCCCTAATGTTGTGTATTGGTGTATAGGAGTAAAGCGTACTATCAGATGTGGAGCACAGGCGTACAACCTGTCAATATATGTTTTATATTAGGGAAAAGAGTACGCTGTGTTAGAAAAACAGTTGCCGGTGTGCATAAGAGTAGGGAGAGAATTGTAGAGCATTAGACTGAGGATATAATAGGTGGTGTTTGATTGTGGCTCTATCATGGACTGAACATTGATAGTGTTCTATGAACATGTGGTTTATAGGGAATGCTGTGTTATCCTGTGTTACCGGTGACTTGGTACAAATTAATGTATAAAATATTCTGCAAGGTGTAGACAGGGAACTGATTATGGGTTCCTTGGTAAATGTAGCCACTTTGGTAGGTAGGAATAACAGCCTAATTTACCAGAACAAAGATGTCATTATTATACCTGTTAACTGAATAAATGTTGAGATGTTGTGTTTGTTTGCAATGTCTGATGTATGTACCCTGCTTTTTATAGCTATGTGTTTACAGCCGGACAAATTAGATCAATCTTCCACTGCTTGTGTGGGTAGGAGCTGTGTGAGGTAGTTACATTGAACTGAAGACATTCTGTAAGTGAATGCTGGGCTGTATGGGTAGGTGAGGCAGGCTGAGGTTGTGGCATTAGAAGATGTTCTATCCTAGCAATATCAAGTGTAATCTCATGACAGCAGTGGCACAACTGGAGAAGACAATAAAGTGGCTGATCTGAAGAGGTAACATTGATTGTTGTATTTAACAATTAGAGATGTAGTCACATTGAAGAAGAATGAGGTAGCAAAGAATGGTCATGCCAAACATCAAGGGTTACTTCAGAATAGCAGTAGTACAAGTGGAGGGAATAGCAAAATAGATCTATGGGTTAATTCATGTTATATTGTATGTGCTCATTGCTTCATGTGTTTAATATGTTTTCTTTACAATGATAATCAAATATTGTGTTTTCCAATGTTACAGGAGCGGCTGACTAGTTAGTGTCAGCAGGCCTGGGTTCTTGGTGGGATAGTAAATTGTATCACAACTCTGTTGTTTGTGTCGCGTCTTGGGATTTATGATGTGTAACCTATGTTTTTGTAGTGTCTTATTGTCATCTGTGTCAAAGTCCTATATTTATCATTCTACTCAGCTACTGTTTGAAGCACCCGTGTTGTGGTACTTGGTGTACCCTGTTATCTTAAGTTCTGGTGACTAAATAGGGGCCACCCTTGGTTGATGTTTGATATATGCAGTTGTCTGTTGTATCTGTAATTGAACATCCCTTATTGAATGCTTTATTCAATGTGTTTGAACACAAATTGTAACCAAAATTTGTAGCAGTTGAAAAATAAAGAGCTATTTTTGTACAGTTTTTTATTTGTTTGTTTAGTCTCTTTTAGTTTTTACAACCACTATTTCTACCACAATCTAACACCTTAATCCATTGTCTGGACCTGCAATATGACAGTTATTGTCCAGAGTTGAGGCCCATACCCGAGATCTCGTACATCTTCTTATCTAATTACTATCACCTTTTTTGTCAGTTAAGGGCGGTGAGAGGTTCTCTCTTTTTTTACTACTTCTGTTCTTTGGCCGTAACGAAGTCAGAACTACTCTCTACCTATTAGCACCGTAGCTAAGGAAGCATCAGTCTTTATGATTGTCTCCCTTTGTCTTTACCTGGCCCACAGATAGATAGATAGATAGATAGACAGACAGACAGGCAGACAGGAAGTCAGACAGACAGACAGACAGACAGACAGACAGACAGACAGACAGACAGACAGGCAGGCAGGCAGGCAGGCAGGCAGACAGACAGACAGAAAGACAGACAGACAGACAGACAAATGGACGGGCGGACACACAGAGAGACATGTAGGTAGGTTTCTTTTAGATCAAGCGCTAAGCGATCAGCGTTCTGTCCGTGCCTCTCTCGGACATCCGCTGTAAAAGCTTAAATAAACGGAACGAAGGCTGCTCGCGTTTGCACCCTCAGGCCCGTCCAACAGTAGTGTAAGAATGATCTGTTCTTTGAACAGCCACTTCGTGGAGCCTGGCTTGGGGGTGCAGTTTTTTCCTAAATGTTTGGGGCGTCCCCGGCCGGTTGTGCCTCACCTTGTTGTGGTGGGTCGTCTTGAGGGACCTTGTTCCTTGGTTTAATCAAGGAGCAGTGACCGGACTAAGCAGGCACAAATAAATATAGCAGAAGACGTGGCAGCAGCAAGGGAAGGAGAAAGAGAAGCAGGGGGAGGAGCAGGAGGAGGTGAAGCATGAGAAAGAGAAGCAGGAGGGCGAGAAGCTGCAGGAGGAGGAAAAAGAAGAGGAGAAGTAGCAGTAGAAGCAGGAGGAGAAACAACAGGAGGAGGAGAAAAATCAGGAGGGGAAGCAAAAGCAGGAGGCGGAAAAACAGCAGGAGGAAAGTAGCAGGAGAAGATGCAGCAGGTGGAGATAGATAGAACGAACGAACGAACGAAAATTCTTATTTTCAAAGGGTTTAGAATTGGGCATACAGGCCCGTCTGACATTCTGCCATTCTTTTCAATTGCCTCTCATACATTCTTTGATTCAGCGTCTCTTATGAAGCAAATCTATGACAACAAAATATCAATAAGCGTTAAAACGCATGAAAGCTATTCAATAATACATGACTCACATAGGCAATGTTCAACACAGGCATTATAAATACCCAAGGAAGGCGTAACGTGCCATACATATGAGGATGTTTTTCGCTAGTTGTCGTTCGAGATAATTTACCATTATCATTGTCTTTGTTGTTGTTGTTGTTTTTTATGGGGACATGTAGTCTGTCCTAAGGTAGTGTTCAAACAGGTTGCGACTGTATGTATAATGAATCGTGTTGTCTTTGATTTCTTCTGAAAGATTGTTCCACAACTGAGTGGCAGAGTATGCTAAGCTTGTTTTATATAAGTCTATCTTAGGTTTAGAGACATGAAGTATACTTAGTCGTTCGCTATGTCTTGCATTATATGTAAACAATGGCCAAAGTTACTTTGGGGCATTTTGAAATAATATTGTGTGAATTAGTTTAGCCGTATTAAATAGTATGCTTTTGTGGAGAGGCAGTAACGGAAGACGTTCATGTAGGTTAGAATTGTCTGTAAGCTTATGGCCATTGATTAAACGCACTGCCCTTTTCTGGAGTGAATACAGGCGTTTTGTTATTGATTTGGAGCATCCATCGCAGATTGAGGAGCAATAATCAATATGTGTTTGTATGTCGGAAGCATAGAATATCTTTCTTGTGTTTTCTTCGAGGACATTTTTAATTTTGGCAAGTTTGTATACTTTTTTTGGCTATTTGTTTATCTAGAACATGAACTTGGGAATTAAAGGATATATTTTGATCTATGTTAAGACCCAGTGCCTTGTGCACAGTTACACTTTCTATAGGCGTGCTACCAATGTGCAGCTGAAGTGTTCTCTTTGAGTTTAGAGTATGAAGTCTTTGATTGGTTCTTATTACCATAGATTTTGTTTTAGAAATGTTAATTTGCATGCTGTTTGCATGACTCCAGTTAACTACACTATTTAATTCCTGTTGCAATGATAATTCTAGCACATTATGATCGACAGCGTATGTATATACTGTGCACTCGTCTGCAAAAAGATCCCAGGACAACGACAGATATAAGGGACGATCATTTATATAAATGGCAAATAACAGAGGGCCAAGTATAGACCCCTGAGGTACTCCAAAATTAATGGCAATGCCTTGAGATAGAGATTTATTTAGTGATACTACTTGTATCATCCATCAACCACTCATACCCACACATCACCCACTCACCCATCAATACATGCATCTCTCATCTACCCTCCAACCCACATACGCCACAACCACCCAGCCAAACCACATCCTCCATCCTCACATAGATAGATAGATAGACAGACAGACAGGCAGGCAGGCAGGCAGCAGTCAGGCAGACAGACAGACAGACAGACAGACAGACAGACAGACAGACAGACAGACAGACAGACAGACAGACAGACAAACGGACGACCGGACAGACAGAGAGACAGACAGTCAGACAGACAAATGGACGGGCGGACACACAGAGAGACATGTAGATAGGTTTCTTTTAGATCAAGCGCTAAGCGATCAGCGTTCTGTACGTGCCACTCTCTCTCTGACATCCGCTGTAAAAGCTTAAATAAACGGAACGAAGGCTGCTCGCGTTTGCACCCTCAGGCCCGTCCAACAGTAGCGTAAGAATGATCTGTTCTTTGAACAGCCACTTCGTGGAGCCTGGCTTGGGGGTGCAGTTTTTTCCTAAATGTTTGGGGCGTCCCCGGCCAGTTGTGCCTCACCTTGTTGTGGTGGGTCGGCTTGAGGGACCTTGTTCCTTGGTTTAATCAAGGAGCAGTGACCGGACTAAGCAGGCACAAATAAATATAGCAGAAGACGTGGCAGCAGCAAGAGAAAGAGAAAGAGAAGCAGGGGGAGGAGCAGGAGGAGGTGAAGCATGAGAAGGAGAAGCAGGAGGGCGAGAAGCTGCAGGAGGAGGAGAAAGAAGAGGAGAAGCAGTAGTAGAAGCAGGAGAAGAAACAACAGGATAAGGAGAAAAAGCAGGAGGGGAAGCAAAAGCAGGAGGAGGAAATCCAGCAGGAGGAGATGTAGCATGAGAAGATGCCGCAGGTGGAGATAGATAGAACGAACGAACGATCGAAAATTCTTATTTTCAAAGGGTTTAGAATTGGGCATGCAGGCCCGTCTGACATTCTGCCCTTCTTTTCAATTGCCTCTCATACATTCTTTGATTCAGCCTTTCTTATGAAGCAAATCTATGAGAACAAAATAACAATAAGCATTAAAACGCATGAAAGCTAATCAATAATATATGACTCACTGAGGCAATGCTCAACATAGGCATTATAAATACCCAAGGAAGGCGTAACATGTCATACATATGAGGATGTTTTTTCGCCAGTTGTCGCTCGAGATAATTTACCATTATCATTGTCTTTGTTGCTGTTGCTGTTTTTTATGGGGACATGTAGTCTATCCTAATGTAGTGTTCAAACAGGTTGCGACTGTATGTATAATGAATCGTGTTGTCTTTGATATCTTCTGAAAGATTGTGCCACAACTGAGTGGCAGAGTATGCTAAGCTTGTTTTAAATAAGTCTATCTTAGGTTTAGAGACATGAAGTATACTTAGTCGTTCGCTATGTCTTGCATTATATGTAAACAATGGCCAAAGGTAGCTTGGGGCATTTTGAAATAGGATTGTGTGAATTAGTTTAGACGTATTAAATAGTATGCGTTTGTGGAGAGGCGGTAACGGAAGACGTTCATGTAGGTTAGAATTGTCTGTAAGCTTGTGGCGATTAATTAAACGCACTGCCCTTTTCTGGAGTGAATGCAGGCGTTTTGTTATTGATTTGGAGCATCCATCGCAGATTGAGGAGCAATAATCAATATGTGTTTGTATGTCGGAAGCATAGAATATCTTTCTTGTGTTTTATTCGAGGACATTTTTAATTTTGGCAAGTTTGTATACTTTTTTAGCTATTTGTTTAACTAGAACATGAACTTGGGAATTAAAGGATATATTTTGATCAATGTTAAGACCCAGTGCCTTGTGCACAGTTACACTTTCTATAGGCGTGCTACCAATGTGCAGCTGAAGTGTTCTCTTTGAGTTTAGAGTATGAAGTCTTTGCTTGGTTCTTATTACCATAGATTTTGTTTTAGAAATGTTAATTTGCATGCTGTTTGCATGACTCCAGTTAACTACACTATTTAATACCTGTTGCAATGATAATTCTAGCACATTATGATCGATAGCGTATGTATATACTGTGCACTCGTCTGCAAAAAGATCCCAGGACGACGACAGATATAAGGGAAGATCATTTATATAAATGGCAAATAACAGAGGGCCAAGTATAGACCCCTGAGGTACTCCAAAATTAATGGCAATGCCTTGAGATAGAGATTTATTTAGTGATACTACTTGTATCATCCATCAACCACTCATACCCACACATCACCCACTCACCCATCAATACATGCATCTCTCATCTACCCTCCAACCCACATACACCACAACCACCCAGCCAAACCACATCCTCCATCCTCACATAGATAGATAGATATACAGACAGACAGGCAGGCAGGCAGGCAGCAGTCAGGCAGGCAGACAAACAGACAGACAGACAGACAGACAGACAGACAGACAGACAGACAAACGGACAGACAGACAAACGGACGACCGGACAGACAGAGAGACAGACAGTCAGACAGACAAATGGACGGGCGGACACAGAGAGAGACATGTAGATAGGTTTGTTTTAGATCAGGCGCTAAGCGATCAGCGTTCTGTCCGTGCCTCTCTCTCTGACATCCGCTGTAAAAGCTTAAATAAACGGAACGAAGGCTGCTCGCGTTTGCACCCTCAGGCCCGTCCAACAGTAGTGTAAGAATGATCTGTTCTTTGAACAGCCACTTCGTGGAGCCTGGCTTGGGGGTGCAGTTTTTTCCTAAATGTTTGGGGCGTCCCCGGCCAGTTGTGCCTCACCTTGTTGTGGTGGGTCGGCTTGAGGGACCTTGTTCCTTGGTTTAATCAAGGAGCAGTGACCGGACTTAGCAGGCACAAATAAATATAGCAGAAGACGTGGCAGCAGCAAGAGAAAGAGAAAGAGAAGCAGGGGGAGGAGCAGGAGGAGGTGAAGCATGAGAAGGAGAAGCAGGAGGGCGAGAAGCTGCAGGAGGAGGAGAAAGAAGAGGAGAAGCAGTAGTAGAAGCAGGAGAAGAAACAACAGGATAAGGAGAAAAAGCAGGAGGGGAAGCACAAGCAGGAGGAGGAAAACCAGCAGGAGGAGAAGTAGCATGAGAAGATGCCGCAGGTGGAGATAGATAGAACGAACGAACGAACGAAAATTCTTATTTTCAAAGGGTTTAGAATTGGGCATGCAGGCCCGTCTGACATTCTGCCCTTCTTTTCAATTGCCTCTCATACATTCTTTGATTCAGCCTTTCTTATGAAGCAAATCTATGAGAACAAAATAACAATAAGCATTAAAACGCATGAAAGCTAATCAATAATATATGACTCACTGAGGCAATGCTCAACATAGGCATTATAAATACCCAAGGAAGGCGTAACGTGTCATACATATGAGGATGTTTTTTCGCCAGTTGTCGCTCGAGATAATTTACCATTATCATTGTCTTTGTTGCTGTTGTTGTTTTTTATGGGGACATGTAGTCTATCCTAAGGTAGTGTTCAAACAGGTTGCGACTGTATGTATAATGTATCGTGTTGTCTTTGATTTCTTCTGAAAGATTGTTCTACAACTGAGTGGCAGAGTATGCTAAGCTTGTTTTAAATAAGTCTATCTTAGGTTTAGAGACATGAAGTATACTTAGTCGTTCGCTATGTCTTGCATTATATGTAAACAATGGCCAAAGGTAGCTTGGGGCATTTTGAAATAGGATTGTGTGAATTAGTTTAGACGTATTAAATAGTATGCGTTTGTGGAGAGGCAGTAACGGAAGACGTTCATGTAGGTTAGAATTGTCTGTAAGCTTATGGCCATTGATTAAACGCACTGCCCTTTTCTGGAGTGAATGCAGGCGTTTTGTTATTGATTTGGAGCATCCATCGCAGATTGAGGAGCAATAATCAATATGTGTTTGTATGTCGGAAGCATAGAATATCTTTCTTGTGTTTTATTCGAGGACATTTTTAATTTTGGCAAGTTTGTATACTTTTTTAGCTATTTGTTTAACTAGAACATGAACTTGGGAATTAAAGGATATATTTTGATCAATGTTAAGACCCAGTGCCTTGTGCACAGTTACACTTTCTATAGGCGTGCTACCAATGTGCAGCTGAAGTGTTCTCTTTGAGTTTAGAGTATGAAGTCTTTGCTTGGTTCTTATTACCATAGATTTTGTTTTAGAAATGTTAATTTGCATGCTGTTTGCATGACTCCAGTTAACTACACTATTTAATACCTGTTGCAATGATAATTCTAGCACATTATGATCGATATCGTATGTATATACTGTGCACTCGTCTGCAAAAAGATCCCAGGACGACGACAGATATAAGGGAAGATCATTTATATAAATGGCAAATAACAGAGGGCCAAGTATAGACCCCTGAGGTACTCCAAAATTAATGGCAATGCCTTGAGATAGAGATTTATTTAGTGATACTACTTGTATCATCCATCAACCACTCATACCCACACATCACCCACTCACCCATCAATACATGCATCTCTCATCTACCCTCCAACCCACATACACCACAACCACCCAGCCAAACCACATCCTCCATCCTCACATAGATAGATAGATATACAGACAGACAGGCAGGCAGGCAGGCAGCAGTCAGGCAGGCAGACAAACAGACAGACAGACAGACAGACAGACAGACAGACAGACAGACAGACAGACAAACGGACAGACAGACAAACGGACGACCGGACAGACAGAGAGACAGACAGTCAGACAGACAAATGGACGGGCGGACACACAGAGAGACATGTAGATAGGTTTCTTTTAGATCAGGCGCTAAGCGATCAGCGTTCTGTCCGTGCCTCTCTCTCTGACATCCGCTGTAAAAGCTTAAATAAACGGAACGAAGGCTGCTCGCGTTTGCACCCTCAGGCCCGTCCAACAGTAGTGTAAGAATGATCTGTTCTTTGAACAGCCACTTCGTGGAGCCTGGCTTGGGGGTGCAGTTTTTTCCTAAATGTTTGGGGCGTCCCCGGCCAGTTGTGCCTCACCTTGTTGTGGTGGGTCGGCTTGAGGGACCTTGTTCCTTGGTTTAATCAAGGAGCAGTGACCGGACTTAGCAGGCACAAATAAATATAGCAGAAGACGTGGCAGCAGCAAGAGAAAGAGAAAGAGAAGCAGGGGGAGGAGCAGGAGGAGGTGAAGCATGAGAAGGAGAAGCAGGAGGGCGAGAAGCTGCAGGAGGAGGAGAAAGAAGAGGAGAAGCAGTAGTAGAAGCAGGAGAAGAAACAACAGGATAAGGAGAAAAAGCAGGAGGGGAAGCACAAGCAGGAGGAGGAAAACCAGCAGGAGGAGAAGTAGCATGAGAAGATGCCGCAGGTGGAGATAGATAGAACGAACGAACGAACGAAAATTCTTATTTTCAAAGGGTTTAGAATTGGGCATGCAGGCCCGTCTGACATTCTGCCCTTCTTTTCAATTGCCTCTCATACATTCTTTGATTCAGCCTTTCTTATGAAGCAAATCTATGAGAACAAAATAACAATAAGCATTAAAACGCATGAAAGCTAATCAATAATATATGACTCACTGAGGCAATGCTCAACATAGGCATTATAAATACCCAAGGAAGGCGTAACGTGTCATACATATGAGGATGTTTTTTCGCCAGTTGTCGCTCGAGATAATTTACCATTATCATTGTCTTTGTTGCTGTTGTTGTTTTTTATGGGGACATGTAGTCTATCCTAAGGTAGTGTTCAAACAGGTTGCGACTGTATGTATAATGTATCGTGTTGTCTTTGATTTCTTCTGAAAGATTGTTCTACAACTGAGTGGCAGAGTATGCTAAGCTTGTTTTAAATAAGTCTATCTTAGGTTTAGAGACATGAAGTATACTTAGTCGTTCGCTATGTCTTGCATTATATGTAAACAATGGCCAAAGGTAGCTTGGGGCATTTTGAAATAGGATTGTGTGAATTAGTTTAGACGTATTAAATAGTATGCGTTTGTGGAGAGGCAGTAACGGAAGACGTTCATGTAGGTTAGAATTGTCTGTAAGCTTATGGCCATTGATTAAACGCACTGCCCTTTTCTGGAGTGAATGCAGGCGTTTTGTTATTGATTTGGAGCATCCATCGCAGATTGAGGAGCAATAATCAATATGTGTTTGTATGTCGGAAGCATAGAATATCTTTCTTGTGTTTTCTTCGAGGACATTTTTAATTTTGGCAAGTTTGTATACTTTTTTGGCTATTTGTTTAACTAGAACATGAACTTGGGAATTAAAGGATATATTTTGATCTATGTTAAGGCCCAGTGCCTTGTGCACAGTTACACTTTCTATAGGCGTGCTACCAATTTGCAGCTGAAGTGTTCTCTTTGAGTTTAGAGTATGAAGTCTTTGCTTGGTTCTTATTACCATAGATTTTGTTTTAGAAATGTTAATTTGCATGCTGTTTGCATGACTCAGGTTAACTACACTATTTAATTCCTGTTGCAATGATAATTCTAGCACATTATGATCGATAGCGTATGTATATACTGTGCACTCGTCTGCAAAAAGATCCCAGGACGACGACTGATATAAGGGAAGATCATTTATATAAATGGCAAATAACAGAGGGCCAAGTATAGACACCTAAGGTACTCCAAAATTAATGGCAATGCCTTGAGATAGAGATTTATTGTGTGATACTACTTGTATCATCCATCAACCACTCATACCCACACATCACCCACTCACCCATCAATACATGCATCTCTCATCTACCATCCAACCCACATACACCACAACCACCCAGCCAAACCACATCCTCCATCCTCACATGGATAGATAGATAGACAGACAGGCAGGCAGGCAGGCAGCAGTGAGGCAGACAGACAGACAGACAGACAGACAGACAGACAGACAGACAGACAAACGGACGACCGGACAAACAGAGAGACAGACAGTCAGACAGACAAATGGACGGGCGGACACACAGAGAGACATGTAGATAGGTTTCTTTTAGATCAAGCGCTAAGCGATCAGCGTTCTGTCCGTGCCTCTCTCGGACATCCGCTGTAAAAGCTTAAATAAACGGAACGAAGGCTGCTCGGGATTGCACCCTCAGGCCCGTCCAACAGTAGTGTAAGAATGATCTGTTCCGTTGAACAGCCACTTCGTGGAGCCTGGCTTGGGGGTGCAGTTTTTTCCTAAATGTTTGGGCCGTCCCTTGCCGGTTGTGCCTCACCTTGTTGTGGTGGGTCGTCTTGAGGGACCTTGTTCCTTGGTTTAATCAAGGAGCAGTGACCGGACTAAGCAGGCACAAATAAATATAGCAGAAGACGTGGCAGCAGCAAGAGAAGGAGAAAGAGAAGCAGGTGGAGGAGCAGGAGGAGGTGAAGCATGAGAAAGAGAAGCAGGAGGGCGAGAAGCTGCAGGAGGAGGAGAAAGAAGAGGAGAAGCAGCAGTAGAAGCAGGAGGAGAAACAACCGGAGGAGGAAAAAAAGCAGGAGGGGAAGCAACAGCAGGAGGAAGAAAAACAGCAGGAGGAGAAGTAGCAGGAGAAGATGCAGCAGTTGTAGATAGAACGAACGAACGAACGAAAATTCTTATTTTCAAAGGGTTTAGAATTGGGCATGCAGGCCCGTGTGACATTCTGCCCTTATTTTCAATCGCCTCTCATACATTCTTTGATTCAGCGTCTCTTATGAAGCAAATCTATGACAACGAAATATCAATAAGCGTTAAAACGCATGAAAGCTAATCAATAATACATGACTCACATAGGCAATGTTCAACACAGGCATTATAAATACCCAAGGAAGGCGTAAATACCCAAGGAAGGCGTAACGTGCCATACATATGAGGATGTTTTTCGCTAGTTGTCGTTCGAGATAATTTACCATTATCATTGTCTTTGTTGTTGTTGTTGTTTTTTATTGGGACATGTAGTCTGTCCTAAGGTAGTGTTCAAACAGGTTGCGACTGTATGTATAATGAATCGTGTTGTCTTTGATTTCTTCTGAAAGATTGTTCCACAACTGAGTGGCAGAGTATGCTAAGCTTGTTTTATATAAGTCTATCTTAGGTTTAGAGACATGAAGTATACTTAGTCGTTCGCTATGTCTTGCATTATATGTAAACAATGGCCAAAGTTACTTTGGGGCATTTTGAAATAATATTGTGTGAATTAGTTTAGCCGTATTAAATAGTATGCTTTTGTGGAGAGGCAGTAACGGAAGACGTTCATGTAGGTTAGAATTGTCTGTAAGCTTATGGCCATTGATTAAACGCACTGCCCTTTTCTGGAGTGAATACAGGCGTTTTGTTATTGATTTGGAGCATCCATCGCAGATTGAGGAGCAATAATCAATATGTGTTTGTATGTCGGAAGCATAGAATATCTTTCTTGTGTTTTCTTCGAGGACATTTTTAATTTTGGCAAGTTTGTATACTTTTTTTGGCTATTTGTTTATCTAGAACATGAACTTGGGAATTAAAGGATATATTTTGATCTATGTTAAGACCCAGTGCCTTGTGCACAGTTACACTTTCTATAGGCGTGCTACCAATGTGCAGCTGAAGTGTTCTCTTTGAGTTTAGAGTATGAAGTCTTTGATTGGTTCTTATTACCATAGATTTTGTTTTAGAAATGTTAATTTGCATGCTGTTTGCATGACTCCAGTTAACTACACTATTTAATTCCTGTTGCAATGATAATTCTAGCACATTATGATCGACAGCGTATGTATATACTGTGCACTCGTCTGCAAAAAGATCCCAGGACAACGACAGATATAAGGGACGATCATTTATATAAATGGCAAATAACAGAGGGCCAAGTATAGACCCCTGAGGTACTCCAAAATTAATGGCAATGCCTTGAGATAGAGATTTATTTAGTGATACTACTTGTATCATCCATCAACCACTCATACCCACACATCACCCACTCACCCATCAATACATGCATCTCTCATCTACCCTCCAACCCACATACGCCACAACCACCCAGCCAAACCACATCCTCCATCCTCACATAGATAGATAGATAGACAGACAGACAGGCAGGCAGGCAGGCAGCAGTCAGGCAGACAGACAGACAGACAGACAGACAGACAGACAGACAGACAGACAGACAAACGGACGACCGGACAGACAGAGAGACAGACAGTCAGACAGACAAATGGACGGGCGGACACACAGAGAGACATGTAGATAGGTTTCTTTTAGATCAAGCGCTAAGCGATCAGCGTTCTGTCCGTGCCACTCTCTCTCTGACATCCGCTGTAAAAGCTTAAATAAACGGAACGAAGGCTGCTCGCGTTTGCACCCTCAGGCCCGTCCAACAGTAGCGTAAGAATGATCTGTTCTTTGAACAGCCACTTCGTGGAGCCTGGCTTGGGGGTGCAGTTTTTTCCTAAATGTTTGGGGCGTCCCCGGCCAGTTGTGCCTCACCTTGTTGTGGTGGGTCGGCTTGAGGGACCTTGTTCCTTGGTTTAATCAAGGAGCAGTGACCGGACTAAGCAGGCACAAATAAATATAGCAGAAGACGTGGCAGCAGCAAGAGAAAGAGAAAGAGAAGCAGGGGGAGGAGCAGGAGGAGGTGAAGCATGAGAAGGAGAAGCAGGAGGGCGAGAAGCTGCAGGAGGAGGAGAAAGAAGAGGAGAAGCAGTAGTAGAAGCAGGAGAAGAAACAACAGGATAAGGAGAAAAAGCAGGAGGGGAAGCAAAAGCAGGAGGAGGAAATCCAGCAGGAGGAGATGTAGCATGAGAAGATGCCGCAGGTGGAGATAGATAGAACGAACGAACGATCGAAAATTCTTATTTTCAAAGGGTTTAGAATTGGGCATGCAGGCCCGTCTGACATTCTGCCCTTCTTTTCAATTGCCTCTCATACATTCTTTGATTCAGCCTTTCTTATGAAGCAAATCTATGAGAACAAAATAACAATAAGCATTAAAACGCATGAAAGCTAATCAATAATATATGACTCACTGAGGCAATGCTCAACATAGGCATTATAAATACCCAAGGAAGGCGTAACATGTCATACATATGAGGATGTTTTTTCGCCAGTTGTCGCTCGAGATAATTTACCATTATCATTGTCTTTGTTGCTGTTGCTGTTTTTTATGGGGACATGTAGTCTATCCTAATGTAGTGTTCAAACAGGTTGCGACTGTATGTATAATGAATCGTGTTGTCTTTGATATCTTCTGAAAGATTGTGCCACAACTGAGTGGCAGAGTATGCTAAGCTTGTTTTAAATAAGTCTATCTTAGGTTTAGAGACATGAAGTATACTTAGTCGTTAGCTATGTCTTGCATTATATGTAAACAATGGCCAAAGGTAGCTTGGGGCATTTTGAAATAGGATTGTGTGAATTAGTTTAGACGTATTAAATAGTATGCGTTTGTGGAGAGGCGGTAACGGAAGACGTTCATGTAGGTTAGAATTGTCTGTAAGCTTGTGGCGATTAATTAAACGCACTGCCCTTTTCTGGAGTGAATGCAGGCGTTTTGTTATTGATTTGGAGCATCCATCGCAGATTGAGGAGCAATAATCAATATGTGTTTGTATGTCGGAAGCATAGAATATCTTTCTTGTGTTTTATTCGAGGACATTTTTAATTTTGGCAAGTTTGTATACTTTTTTAGCTATTTGTTTAACTAGAACATGAACTTGGGAATTAAAGGATATATTTTGATCAATGTTAAGACCCAGTGCCTTGTGCACAGTTACACTTTCTATAGGCGTGCTACCAATGTGCAGCTGAAGTGTTCTCTTTGAGTTTAGAGTATGAAGTCTTTGCTTGGTTCTTATTACCATAGATTTTGTTTTAGAAATGTTAATTTGCATGCTGTTTGCATGACTCCAGTTAACTACACTATTTAATACCTGTTGCAATGATAATTCTAGCACATTATGATCGATAGCGTATGTATATACTGTGCACTCGTCTGCAAAAAGATCCCAGGACGACGACAGATATAAGGGAAGATCATTTATATAAATGGCAAATAACAGAGGGCCAAGTATAGACCCCTGAGGTACTCCAAAATTAATGGCAATGCCTTGAGATAGAGATTTATTTAGTGATACTACTTGTATCATCCATCAACCACTCATACCCACACATCACCCACTCACCCATCAATACATGCATCTCTCATCTACCCTCCAACCCACATACACCACAACCACCCAGCCAAACCACATCCTCCATCCTCACATAGATAGATAGATATACAGACAGACAGGCAGGCAGGCAGGCAGCAGTCAGGCAGGCAGACAAACAGACAGACAGACAGACAGACAGACAGACAGACAGACAGACAGACAGACAAACGGACAGACAGACAAACGGACGACCGGACAGACAGAGAGACAGACAGTCAGACAGACAAATGGACGGGCGGACACAGAGAGAGACATGTAGATAGGTTTGTTTTAGATCAGGCGCTAAGCGATCAGCGTTCTGTCCGTGCCTCTCTCTCTGACATCCGCTGTAAAAGCTTAAATAAACGGAACGAAGGCTGCTCGCGTTTGCACCCTCAGGCCCGTCCAACAGTAGTGTAAGAATGATCTGTTCTTTGAACAGCCACTTCGTGGAGCCTGGCTTGGGGGTGCAGTTTTTTCCTAAATGTTTGGGGCGTCCCCGGCCAGTTGTGCCTCACCTTGTTGTGGTGGGTCGGCTTGAGGGACCTTGTTCCTTGGTTTAATCAAGGAGCAGTGACCGGACTTAGCAGGCACAAATAAATATAGCAGAAGACGTGGCAGCAGCAAGAGAAAGAGAAAGAGAAGCAGGGGGAGGAGCAGGAGGAGGTGAAGCATGAGAAGGAGAAGCAGGAGGGCGAGAAGCTGCAGGAGGAGGAGAAAGAAGAGGAGAAGCAGTAGTAGAAGCAGGAGAAGAAACAACAGGATAAGGAGAAAAAGCAGGAGGGGAAGCACAAGCAGGAGGAGGAAAACCAGCAGGAGGAGAAGTAGCATGAGAAGATGCCGCAGGTGGAGATAGATAGAACGAACGAACGAACGAAAATTCTTATTTTCAAAGGGTTTAGAATTGGGCATGCAGGCCCGTCTGACATTCTGCCCTTCTTTTCAATTGCCTCTCATACATTCTTTGATTCAGCCTTTCTTATGAAGCAAATCTATGAGAACAAAATAACAATAAGCATTAAAACGCATGAAAGCTAATCAATAATATATGACTCACTGAGGCAATGCTCAACATAGGCATTATAAATACCCAAGGAAGGCGTAACGTGTCATACATATGAGGATGTTTTTTCGCCAGTTGTCGCTCGAGATAATTTACCATTATCATTGTCTTTGTTGCTGTTGTTGTTTTTTATGGGGACATGTAGTCTATCCTAAGGTAGTGTTCAAACAGGTTGCGACTGTATGTATAATGTATCGTGTTGTCTTTGATTTCTTCTGAAAGATTGTTCTACAACTGAGTGGCAGAGTATGCTAAGCTTGTTTTAAATAAGTCTATCTTAGGTTTAGAGACATGAAGTATACTTAGTCGTTCGCTATGTCTTGCATTATATGTAAACAATGGCCAAAGGTAGCTTGGGGCATTTTGAAATAGGATTGTGTGAATTAGTTTAGACGTATTAAATAGTATGCGTTTGTGGAGAGGCAGTAACGGAAGACGTTCATGTAGGTTAGAATTGTCTGTAAGCTTATGGCCATTGATTAAACGCACTGCCCTTTTCTGGAGTGAATGCAGGCGTTTTGTTATTGATTTGGAGCATCCATCGCAGATTGAGGAGCAATAATCAATATGTGTTTGTATGTCGGAAGCATAGAATATCTTTCTTGTGTTTTATTCGAGGACATTTTTAATTTTGGCAAGTTTGTATACTTTTTTAGCTATTTGTTTAACTAGAACATGAACTTGGGAATTAAAGGATATATTTTGATCAATGTTAAGACCCAGTGCCTTGTGCACAGTTACACTTTCTATAGGCGTGCTACCAATGTGCAGCTGAAGTGTTCTCTTTGAGTTTAGAGTATGAAGTCTTTGCTTGGTTCTTATTACCATAGATTTTGTTTTAGAAATGTTAATTTGCGTGCTGTTTGCATGACTCCAGTTAACTACACTATTTAATACCTGTTGCAATGATAATTCTAGCACATTATGATCGATATCGTATGTATATACTGTGCACTCGTCTGCAAAAAGATCCCAGGACGACGACAGATATAAGGGAAGATCATTTATATAAATGGCAAATAACAGAGGGCCAAGTATAGACCCCTGAGGTACTCCAAAATTAATGGCAATGCCTTGAGATAGAGATTTATTTAGTGATACTACTTGTATCATCCATCAACCACTCATACCCACACATCACCCACTCACCCATCAATACATGCATCTCTCATCTACCCTCCAACCCACATACACCACAACCACCCAGCCAAACCACATCCTCCATCCTCACATAGATAGATAGATATACAGACAGACAGGCAGGCAGGCAGGCAGCAGTCAGGCAGGCAGACAAACAGACAGACAGACAGACAGACAGACAGACAGACAGACAGACAGACAGACAAACGGACAGACAGACAAACGGACGACCGGACAGACAGAGAGACAGACAGTCAGACAGACAAATGGACGGGCGGACACAGAGAGAGACATGTAGATAGGTTTGTTTTAGATCAGGCGCTAAGCGATCAGCGTTCTGTCCGTGCCTCTCTCTCTGACATCCGCTGTAAAAGCTTAAATAAACGGAACGAAGGCTGCTCGCGTTTGCACCCTCAGGACCGTCCAACAGTAGTGTAAGAATGATCTGTTCTTTGAACAGCCACTTCGTGGAGCCTGGCTTGGGGGTGCAGTTTTTTCCTAAATGTTTGGGGCGTCCCCGGCCAGTTGTGCCTCACCTTGTTGTGGTGGGTCGGCTTGAGGGACCTTGTTCCTTGGTTTAATCAAGGAGCAGTGACCGGACTTAGCAGGCACAAATAAATATAGCAGAAGACGTGGCAGCAGCAAGAGAAAGAGAAAGAGAAGCAGGGGGAGGAGCAGGAGGAGGTGAAGCATGAGAAGGAGAAGCAGGAGGGCGAGAAGCTGCAGGAGGAGGAGAAAGAAGAGGAGAAGCAGTAGTAGAAGCAGGAGAAGAAACAACAGGATAAGGAGAAAAAGCAGGAGGGGAAGCACAAGCAGGAGGAGGAAAACCAGCAGGAGGAGAAGTAGCATGAGAAGATGCCGCAGGTGGAGATAGATAGAACGAACGAACGAACGAAAATTCTTATTTTCAAAGGGTTTAGAATTGGGCATGCAGGCCCGTCTGACATTCTGCCCTTCTTTTCAATTGCCTCTCATACATTCTTTGATTCAGCCTTTCTTATGAAGCAAATCTATGAGAACAAAATAACAATAAGCATTAAAACGCATGAAAGCTAATCAATAATATATGACTCACTGAGGCAATGCTCAACATAGGCATTATAAATACCCAAGGAAGGCGTAACGTGTCATACATATGAGGATGTTTTTTCGCCAGTTGTCGCTCGAGATAATTTACCATTATCATTGTCTTTGTTGCTGTTGTTGTTTTTTATGGGGACATGTAGTCTATCCTAAGGTAGTGTTCAAACAGGTTGCGACTGTATGTATAATGTATCGTGTTGTCTTTGATTTCTTCTGAAAGATTGTTCTACAACTGAGTGGCAGAGTATGCTAAGCTTGTTTTAAATAAGTCTATCTTAGGTTTAGAGACATGAAGTATACTTAGTCGTTCGCTATGTCTTGCATTATATGTAAACAATGGCCAAAGGTAGCTTGGGGCATTTTGAAATAGGATTGTGTGAATTAGTTTAGACGTATTAAATAGTATGCGTTTGTGGAGAGGCAGTAACGGAAGACGTTCATGTAGGTTAGAATTGTCTGTAAGCTTATGGCCATTGATTAAACGCACTGCCCTTTTCTGGAGTGAATGCAGGCGTTTTGTTATTGATTTGGAGCATCCATCGCAGATTGAGGAGCAATAATCAATATGTGTTTGTATGTCGGAAGCATAGAATATCTTTCTTGTGTTTTCTTCGAGGACATTTTTAATTTTGGCAAGTTTGTATACTTTTTTGGCTATTTGTTTAACTAGAACATGAACTTGGGAATTAAAGGATATATTTTGATCTATGTTAAGGCCCAGTGCCTTGTGCACAGTTACACTTTCTATAGGCGTGCTACCAATTTGCAGCTGAAGTGTTCTCTTTGAGTTTAGAGTATGAAGTCTTTGCTTGGTTCTTATTACCATAGATTTTGTTTTAGAAATGTTAATTTGCATGCTGTTTGCATGACTCAGGTTAACTACACTATTTAATTCCTGTTGCAATGATAATTCTAGCACATTATGATCGATAGCGTATGTATATACTGTGCACTCGTCTGCAAAAAGATCCCAGGACGACGACTGATATAAGGGAAGATCATTTATATAAATGGCAAATAACAGAGGGCCAAGTATAGACACCTAAGGTACTCCAAAATTAATGGCAATGCCTTGAGATAGAGATTTATTGTGTGATACTACTTGTATCATCCATCAACCACTCATACCCACACATCACCCACTCACCCATCAATACATGCATCTCTCATCTACCATCCAACCCACATACACCACAACCACCCAGCCAAACCACATCCTCCATCCTCACATGGATAGATAGATAGACAGACAGGCAGGCAGGCAGGCAGCAGTGAGGCAGACAGACAGACAGACAGACAGACAGACAGACAGACAGACAGACAGACAGACAAACGGACGACCGGACAAACAGAGAGACAGACAGTCAGACAGACAAATGGACGGGCGGACACACAGAGAGACATGTAGATAGGTTTCTTTTAGATCAAGCGCTAAGCGATCAGCGTTCTGTCCGTGCCTCTCTCGGACATCCGCTGTAAAAGCTTAAATAAACGGAACGAAGGCTGCTCGGGATTGCACCCTCAGGCCCGTCCAACAGTAGTGTAAGAATGATCTGTTCCGTTGAACAGCCACTTCGTGGAGCCTGGCTTGGGGGTGCAGTTTTTTCCTAAATGTTTGGGCCGTCCCTTGCCGGTTGTGCCTCACCTTGTTGTGGTGGGTCGTCTTGAGGGACCTTGTTCCTTGGTTTAATCAAGGAGCAGTGACCGGACTAAGCAGGCACAAATAAATATAGCAGAAGACGTGGCAGCAGCAAGAGAAGGAGAAAGAGAAGCAGGTGGAGGAGCAGGAGGAGGTGAAGCATGAGAAAGAGAAGCAGGAGGGCGAGAAGCTGCAGGAGGAGGAGAAAGAAGAGGAGAAGCAGCAGTAGAAGCAGGAGGAGAAACAACCGGAGGAGGAAAAAAAGCAGGAGGGGAAGCAACAGCAGGAGGAAGAAAAACAGCAGGAGGAGAAGTAGCAGGAGAAGATGCAGCAGTTGTAGATAGAACGAACGAACGAACGAAAATTCTTATTTTCAAAGGGTTTAGAATTGGGCATGCAGGCCCGTGTGACATTCTGCCCTTATTTTCAATCGCCTCTCATACATTCTTTGATTCAGCGTCTCTTATGAAGCAAATCTATGACAACAAAATATCAATAAGCGTTAAAACGCATGAAAGCTAATCAATAATACATGACTCACATAGGCAATGTTCAACACAGGCATTATAAATACCCAAGGAAGGCGTAAATACACAAGGAAGGCGTAACGTGCCATACATATGAGGATGTTTTTCGCTAGTTGTCGTTCGAGATAATTTACCATTATCATTGTCTTTGTTGTTGTTGTTGTTTTTTATTGGGACATGTAGTCTGTCCTAAGGTAGTGTTCAAACAGGTTGCGACTGTATGTATAATGAATCGTGTTGTCTTTGATTTCTTCTGAAAGATTGTTCCACAACTGAGTGGCAGAGTATGCTAAGCTTGTTTTATATAAGTCTATCTTAGGTTTAGAGACATGAAGTATACTTAGTCGTTCGCTATGTCTTGCATTATATGTAAACAATGGCCAAAGTTACTTTGGGGCATTTTGAAATAATATTGTGTGAATTAGTTTAGCCGTATTAAATAGTATGCTTTTGTGGAGAGGCAGTAACGGAAGACGTTCATGTAGGTTAGAATTGTCTGTAAGCTTATGGCCATTGATTAAACGCACTGCCCTTTTCTGGAGTGAATACAGGCGTTTTGTTATTGATTTGGAGCATCCATCGCAGATTGAGGAGCAATAATCAATATGTGTTTGTATGTCGGAAGCATAGAATATCTTTCTTGTGTTTTCTTCGAGGACATTTTTAATTTTGGCAAGTTTGTATACTTTTTTTGGCTATTTGTTTATCTAGAACATGAACTTGGGAATTAAAGGATATATTTTGATCTATGTTAAGACCCAGTGCCTTGTGCACAGTTACACTTTCTATAGGCGTGCTACCAATGTGCAGCTGAAGTGTTCTCTTTGAGTTTAGAGTATGAAGTCTTTGATTGGTTCTTATTACCATAGATTTTGTTTTAGAAATGTTAATTTGCATGCTGTTTGCATGACTCCAGTTAACTACACTATTTAATTCCTGTTGCAATGATAATTCTAGCACATTATGATCGACAGCGTATGTATATACTGTGCACTCGTCTGCAAAAAGATCCCAGGACAACGACAGATATAAGGGACGATCATTTATATAAATGGCAAATAACAGAGGGCCAAGTATAGACCCCTGAGGTACTCCAAAATTAATGGCAATGCCTTGAGATAGAGATTTATTTAGTGATACTACTTGTATCATCCATCAACCACTCATACCCACACATCACCCACTCACCCATCAATACATGCATCTCTCATCTACCCTCCAACCCACATACGCCACAACCACCCAGCCAAACCACATCCTCCATCCTCACATAGATAGATAGATAGACAGACAGACAGGCAGGCAGGCAGGCAGCAGTCAGGCAGACAGACAGACAGACAGACAGACAGACAGACAGACAGACAGACAGACAAACGGACGACCGGACAGACAGAGAGACAGACAGTCAGACAGACAAATGGACGGGCGGACACACAGAGAGACATGTAGATAGGTTTCTTTTAGATCAAGCGCTAAGCGATCAGCGTTCTGTCCGTGCCACTCTCTCTCTGACATCCGCTGTAAAAGCTTAAATAAACGGAACGAAGGCTGCTCGCGTTTGCACCCTCAGGCCCGTCCAACAGTAGCGTAAGAATGATCTGTTCTTTGAACAGCCACTTCGTGGAGCCTGGCTTGGGGGTGCAGTTTTTTCCTAAATGTTTGGGGCGTCCCCGGCCAGTTGTGCCTCACCTTGTTGTGGTGGGTCGGCTTGAGGGACCTTGTTCCTTGGTTTAATCAAGGAGCAGTGACCGGACTAAGCAGGCACAAATAAATATAGCAGAAGACGTGGCAGCAGCAAGAGAAAGAGAAAGAGAAGCAGGGGGAGGAGCAGGAGGAGGTGAAGCATGAGAAGGAGAAGCAGGAGGGCGAGAAGCTGCAGGAGGAGGAGAAAGAAGAGGAGAAGCAGTAGTAGAAGCAGGAGAAGAAACAACAGGATAAGGAGAAAAAGCAGGAGGGGAAGCAAAAGCAGGAGGAGGAAAACCAGCAGGAGGAGAAGTAGCATGAGAAGATGCCGCAGGTGGAGATAGATAGAACGAACGAACGATCGAAAATTCTTATTTTCAAAGGGTTTAGAATTGGGCATGCAGGCCCGTCTGACATTCTGCCCTTCTTTTCAATTGCCTCTCATACATTCTTTGATTCAGCCTTTCTTATGAAGCAAATCTATGAGAACAAAATAACAATAAGCATTAAAACGCATGAAAGCTAATCAATAATATATGACTCACTGAGGCAATGCTCAACATAGGCATTATAAATACCCAAGGAAGGCGTAACATGTCATACATATGAGGATGTTTTTTCGCCAGTTGTCGCTCGAGATAATTTACCATTATCATTGTCTTTGTTGCTGTTGTTGTTTTTTATGGGGACATGTAGTCTATCCTAAGGTAGTGTTCAAACAGGTTGCGACTGTATGTATAATGTATCGTGTTGTCTTTGATTTCTTCTGAAAGATTGTTCTACAACTGAGTGGCAGAGTATGCTAAGCTTGTTTTAAATAAGTCTATCTTAGGTTTAGAGACATGAAGTATACTTAGTCGTTCGCTATGTCTTGCATTATATGTAAACAATGGCCAAAGGTAGCTTGGGGCATTTTGAAATAGGATTGTGTGAATTAGTTTAGACGTATTAAATAGTATGCGTTTGTGGAGAGGCAGTAACGGAAGACGTTCATGTAGGTTAGAATTGTCTGTAAGCTTATGGCCATTGATTAAACGCACTGCCCTTTTCTGGAGTGAATGCAGGCGTTTTGTTATTGATTTGGAGCATCCATCGCAGATTGAGGAGCAATAATCAATATGTGTTTGTATGTCGGAAGCATAGAATATCTTTCTTGTGTTTTCTTCGAGGACATTTTTAATTTTGGCAAGTTTGTATACTTTTTTGGCTATTTGTTTAACTAGAACATGAACTTGGGAATTAAAGGATATATTTTGATCTATGTTAAGGCCCAGTGCCTTGTGCACAGTTACACTTTCTATAGGCGTGCTACCAATGTGCAGCTGAAGTGTTCTCTTTGAGTTTAGAGTATGAAGTCTTTGCTTGGTTCTTATTACCATAGATTTTGTTTTAGAAATGTTAATTTGCATGCTGTTTGCATGACTCAGGTTAACTACACTATTTAATTCCTGTTGCAATGATAATTCTAGCACATTATGATCGATAGCGTATGTATATACTGTGCACTCGTCTGCAAAAAGATCCCAGGACGACGACTGATATAAGGGAAGATCATTTATATAAATGGCAAATAACAGAGGGCCAAGTATAGACACCTAAGGTACTCCAAAATTAATGGCAATGCCTTGAGATAGAGATTTATTGTGTGATACTACTTGTATCATCCATCAACCACTCATACCCACACATCACCCACTCACCCATCAATACATGCATCTCTCATCTACCCTCCAACCCACATACACCACAACCACCCAGCCAAACCACATCCTCCATCCTCACATGGATAGATAGATAGACAGACAGGCAGGCAGGCAGGCAGCAGTGAGGCAGACAGACAGACAGACAGACAGACAGACAGACAGACAGACAGACAGACAGACAGACAAACGGACGACCGGACAAACAGAGAGACAGACAGTCAGACAGACAAATGGACGGGCGGACACACAGAGAGACATGTAGATAGGTTTCTTTTAGATCAAGCGCTAAGCGATCAGCGTTCTGTCCGTGCCTCTCTCGGACATCCGCTGTAAAAGCTTAAATAAACGGAACGAAGGCTGCTCGGGATTGCACCCTCAGGCCCGTCCAACAGTAGTGTAAGAATGATCTGTTCCGTTGAACAGCCACTTCGTGGAGCCTGGCTTGGGGGTGCAGTTTTTTCCTAAATGTTTGGGCCGTCCCTTGCCGGTTGTGCCTCACCTTGTTGTGGTGGGTCGTCTTGAGGGACCTTGTTCCTTGGTTTAATCAAGGAGCAGTGACCGGACTAAGCAGGCACAAATAAATATAGCAGAAGACGTGGCAGCAGCAAGAGAAGGAGAAAGAGAAGCAGGTGGAGGAGCAGGAGGAGGTGAAGCATGAGAAAGAGAAGCAGGAGGGCGAGAAGCTGCAGGAGGAGGAGAAAGAAGAGGAGAAGCAGCAGTAGAAGCAGGAGGAGAAACAACCGGAGGAGGAAAAAAAGCAGGAGGGGAAGCAACAGCAGGAGGAAGAAAAACAGCAGGAGGAGAAGTAGCAGGAGAAGATGCAGCAGTTGGAGATAGATAGAACGAACGAACGAACGAAAATTCTTATTTTCAAAGGGTTTAGAATTGGGCATGCAGGCCCGTGTGACATTCTGCCCTTATTTTCAATCGCCTCTCATACATTCTTTGATTCAGCGTCTCTTATGAAGCAAATCTATGACAACAAAATATCAATAAGCGTTAAAACGCATGAAAGCTAATCAATAATACATGACTCACATAGGCAATGTTCAACACAGGCATTATAAATACCCAAGGAAGGCGTAACGTGCCATACATATGAGGATGTTTTTCGCTAGTTGTCGTTCGAGATAATTTACCATTATCATTGTCTTTGTTGTTGTTGTTGTTTTTTATGGGGACATGTAGTCTGTCCTAAGGTAGTGTTCAAACAGGTTGCGACTGTATGTATAATGAATCGTGTTGTCTTTGATTTCTTCTGAAAGATTGTTCCACAACTGAGTGGCAGAGTATGCTAAGCTTGTTTTATATAAGTCTATCTTAGGTTTAGAGACATGAAGTATACTTAGTCGTTCGCTATGTCTTGCATTATATGTAAACAATGGCCAAAGTTACTTTGGGGCATTTTGAAATAATATTGTGTGAATTAGTTTAGCCGTATTAAATAGTATGCGTTTGTGGAGAGGCAGTAACGGAAGACGTTCATGTAGGTTAGAATTGTCTGTAAGCTTATGGCCATTGATTAAACGCACTGCCCTTTTCTGGAGTGAATACAGGCGTTTTGTTATTGATTTGGAGCATCCATCGCAGATTGAGGAGCAATAATCAATATGTGTTTGTATGTCGCAAGCATAGAATATCTTTCTTGTGTTTTCTTCGAGGACATTTTTAATTTTGGCAAGTTTGTATACTTTTTTTGGCTATTTGTTTATCTAGAACATGAACTTGGGAATTAAAGGATATATTTTGATCTATGTTAAGACCCAGTGCCTTGTGCACAGTTACACTTTCTATAGGCGTGCTACCAATGTGCAGCTGAAGTGTTCTCTTTGAGTTTAGAGTATGAAGTCTTTGATTGGTTCTTATTACCATAGATTTTGTTTTAGAAATGTTAATTTGCATGCTGTTTGCATGACTCCAGTTAACTACACTATTTAATTCCTGTTGCAATGATAATTCTAGCACATTATGATCGACAGCGTATGTATATACTGTGCACTCGTCTGCAAAAAGATCCCAGGACAACGACAGATATAAGGGACGATCATTTATATAAATGGCAAATAACAGAGGGCCAAGTATAGACCCCTGAGGTACTCCAAAATTAATGGCAATGCCTTGAGATAGAGATTTATTTAGTGATACTACTTGTATCATCCATCAACCACTCATACCCACACATCACCCACTCACCCATCAATACATGCATCTCTCATCTACCCTCCAACCCACATACGCCACAACCACCCAGCCAAACCACATCCTTCATCCTCACATAGATAGATAGATAGACAGACAGACAGGCAGGCAGGCAGGCAGCAGTCAGACAGACAGACAGACAGACAGACAGACAGACAGACAGACAGACAGACAGACAGACAGACAGACAGACAAACGGACGACCGGACAGACAGAGAGACAGACAGTCAGACAGACAAATGGACGGGCGGACACACAGAGAGACATGTAGATAGGTTTCTTTTAGATCAAGCGCTAAGCGATCAGCGTTCTGTCCGTGCCACTCTCTCTCTGACATCCGCTGTAAAAGCTTAAATAAACGGAACGAAGGCTGCTCGCGTTTGCACCCTCAGGCCCGTCCAACAGTAGCGTAAGAATGATCTGTTCTTTGAACAGCCACTTCGTGGAGCCTGGCTTGGGGGTGCAGTTTTTTCCTAAATGTTTGGGGCGTCCCCGGCCAGTTGTGCCTCACCTTGTTGTGGTGGGTCGGCTTGAGGGACCTTGTTCCTTGGTTTAATCAAGGAGCAGTGACCGGACTAAGCAGGCACAAATAAATATAGCAGAAGACGTGGCAGCAGCAAGAGAAAGAGAAAGAGAAGCAGGGGGAGGAGCAGGAGGAGGTGAAGCATGAGAAGGAGAAGCAGGAGGGCGAGAAGCTGCAGGAGGAGGAGAAAGAAGAGGAGAAGCAGTAGTAGAAGCAGGAGAAGAAACAACAGGATAAGGAGAAAAAGCAGGAGGGGAAGCAAAAGCAGGAGGAGGAAAACCAGCAGGAGGAGAAGTAGCATGAGAAGATGCCGCAGGTGGAGATAGATAGAACGAACGAACGAACGAAAATTCTTATTTTCAAAGGGTTTAGAATTGGGCATGCAGGCCCGTCTGACATTCTGCCCTTCTTTTCAATTGCCTCTCATACATTCTTTGATTCAGCCTTTCTTATGAAGCAAATCTATGAGAACAAAATAACAATAAGCATTAAAACGCATGAAAGCTAATCAATAATATATGACTCACTGAGGCAATGCTCAACATAGGCATTATAAATACCCAAGGAAGGCGTAACATGTCATACATATGAGGATGTTTTTTCGCCAGTTGTCGCTCGAGATAATTTACCATTATCATTGTCTTTGTTGCTGTTGCTGTTTTTTATGGGGACATGTAGTCTATCCTAATGTAGTGTTCAAACAGGTTGCGACTGTATGTATAATGAATCGTGTTGTCTTTGATATCTTCTGAAAGATTGTGCCACAACTGAGTGGCAGAGTATGCTAAGCTTGTTTTAAATAAGTCTATCTTAGGTTTAGAGACATGAAGTATACTTAGTCGTTCGCTATGTCTTGCATTATATGTAAACAATGGCCAAAGGTAGCTTGGGGCATTTTGAAATAGGATTGTGTGAATTAGTTTAGACGTATTAAATAGTATGCGTTTGTGGAGAGGCGGTAACGGAAGACGTTCATGTAGGTTAGAATTGTCTGTAAGCTTGTGGCGATTAATTAAACGCACTGCCCTTTTCTGGAGTGAATGCAGGCGTTTTGTTATTGATTTGGAGCATCCATCGCAGATTTAGGAGCAATAATCAATATGTGTTTGTATGTCGGAAGCATAGAATATCTTTCTTGTGTTTTATTCGAGGACATTTTTAATTTTGGCAAGTTTGTATACTTTTTTAGCTATTTGTTTAACTAGAACATGAACTTGGGAATTAAAGGATATATTTTGATCAATGTTAAGACCCAGTGCCTTGTGCACAGTTACACTTTCTATAGGCGTGCTACCAATGTGCAGCTGAAGTGTTCTCTTTGAGTTTAGAGTATGAAGTCTTTGCTTGGTTCTTATTACCATAGATTTTGTTTTAGAAATGTTAATTTGCATGCTGTTTGCATGACTCCAGTTAACTACACTATTTAATACCTGTTGCAATGATAATTCTAGCACATTATGATCGATAGCGTATGTATATACTGTGCACTCGTCTGCAAAAAGATCCCAGGACGACGACAGATATAAGGGAAGATCATTTATATAAATGGCAAATAACAGAGGGCCAAGTATAGACCCCTGAGGTACTCCAAAATTAATGGCAATGCCTTGAGATAGAGATTTATTTAGTGATACTACTTGTATCATCCATCAACCACTCATACCCACACATCACCCACTCACCCATCAATACATGCATCTCTCATCTACCCTCCAACCCACATACACCACAACCACCCAGCCAAACCACATCCTCCATCCTCACATAGATAGATAGATAGACAGACAGACAGGCAGGCAGGCAGGCAGCAGTCAGGCAGGCAGACAAACAGACAGACAGACAGACAGACAGACAGACAGACAAACGGACAGACAGACAAACGGACGACCGGACAGACAGAGAGACAGACAGTCAGACAGACAAATGGACGGGCGGACACACAGAGAGACATGTAGATAGGTTTCTTTTAGATCAGGCGCTAAGCGATCAGCGTTCTGTCCGTGCCTCTCTCTCTGACATCCGCTGTAAAAGCTTAAATAAACGGAACGAAGGCTGCTCGCGTTTGCACCCTCAGGCCCGTCCAACAGTAGTGTAAGAATGATCTGTTCTTTGAACAGCCACTTCGTGGAGCCTGGCTTGGGGGTGCAGTTTTTTCCTAAATGTTTGGGGCGTCCCCGGCCAGTTGTGCCTCACCTTGTTGTGGTGGGTCGGCTTGAGGGACCTTGTTCCTTGGTTTAATCAAGGAGCAGTGACCGGACTAAGCAGGCACAAATAAACATAGCAGAAAACGTGGCAGCAGCAAGAGAAAGAGAAAGAGAAGCAGGGGGAGGAGCAGGAGGAGGTGAAGCATGAGAAGGAGAAGCAGGAGGGCGAGAAGCTGCAGGAGGAGGAGAAAGAAGAGGAGAAGCAGTAGTAGAAGCAGGAGAAGAAACAACAGGATAAGGAGAAAAAGCAGGAGGGGAAGCACAAGCAGGAGGAGGAAAACCAGCAGGAGGAGAAGTAGCATGAGAAGATGCCGCAGGTGGAGATAGATAGAACGAACGAACGAACGAAAATTCTTATTTTCAAAGGGTTTAGAATTGGGCATGCAGGCCCGTCTGACATTCTGCCCTTCTTTTCAATTGCCTCTCATACATTCTTTGATTCAGCCTTTCTTATGAAGCAAATCTATGAGAACAAAATAACAATAAGCATTAAAACGCATGAAAGCTAATCAATAATATATGACTCACTGAGGCAATGCTCAACATAGGCATTATAAATACCCAAGGAAGGCGTAACGTGTCATACATATGAGGATGTTTTTTCGCCAGTTGTCGCTCGAGATAATTTACCATTATCATTGTCTTTGTTGCTGTTGTTGTTTTTTATGGGGACATGTAGTCTATCCTAAGGTAGTGTTCAAACAGGTTGCGACTGTATGTATAATGTATCGTGTTGTCTTTGATTTCTTCTGAAAGATTGTTCTACAACTGAGTGGCAGAGTATGCTAAGCTTGTTTTAAATAAGTCTATCTTAGGTTTAGAGACATGAAGTATACTTAGTCGTTCGCTATGTCTTGCATTATATGTAAACAATGGCCAAAGGTAGCTTGGGGCATTTTGAAATAGGATTGTGTGAATTAGTTTAGACGTATTAAATAATATGCGTTTGTGGAGAGGCAGTAACGGAAGACGTTCATGTAGGTTAGAATTGTCTGTAAGCTTATGGCCATTGATTAAACGCACTGCCCTTTTCTGGAGTGAATGCAGGCGTTTTGTTATTGATTTGGAGCATCCATCGCAGATTGAGGAGCAATAATCAATATGTGTTTGTATGTCGGAAGCATAGAATATCTTTCTTGTGTTTTCTTCGAGGACATTTTTAATTTTGGCAAGTTTGTATACTTTTTTGGCTATTTGTTTAACTAGAACATGAACTTGGGAATTAAAGGATATATTTTGATCTATGTTAAGGCCCAGTGCCTTGTGCACAGTTACACTTTCTATAGGCGTGCTACCAATTTGCAGCTGAAGTGTTCTCTTTGAGTTTAGAGTATGAAGTCTTTGCTTGGTTCTTATTACCATAGATTTTGTTTTAGAAATGTTAATTTGCATGCTGTTTGCATGACTCAGGTTAACTACACTATTTAATTCCTATTGCAATGATAATTCTAGCACATTATGATCGATAGCGTATGTATATACTGTGCACTCGTCTGCAAAAAGATCCCAGGACGACGACTGATATAAGGGAAGATCATTTATATAAATGGCAAATAACAGAGGGCCAAGTATAGACACCTAAGGTACTCCAAAATTAATGGCAATGCCTTGAGATAGAGATTTATTGTGTGATACTACTTGTATCATCCATCAACCACTCATACCCACACATCACCCACTCACCCATCAATACATGCATCTCTCATCTACCATCCAACCCACATACACCACAACCACCCAGCCAAACCACATCCTCCATCCTCACATGGATAGATAGATAGACAGACAGGCAGGCAGGCAGGCAGCAGTGAGGCAGACAGACAGACAGACAGACAGACAGACAGACAGACAGACAGACAGACAGACAGACAGACAGACAAACGGACGACCGGACAAACAGAGAGACAGACAGTCAGACAGACAAATGGACGGGCGGACACACAGAGAGACATGTAGATAGGTTTCTTTTAGATCAAGCGCTAAGCGATCAGCGTTCTGTCCGTGCCTCTCTCGGACATCCGCTGTAAAAGCTTAAATAAACGGAACGAAGGCTGCTCGGGATTGCACCCTCAGGCCCGTCCAACAGTAGTGTAAGAATGATCTGTTCCGTTGAACAGCCACTTCGTGGAGCCTGGCTTGGGGGTGCAGTTTTTTCCTAAATGTTTGGGCCGTCCCTTGCCGGTTGTGCCTCACCTTGTTGTGGTGGGTCGTCTTGAGGGACCTTGTTCCTTGGTTTAATCAAGGAGCAGTGACCGGACTAAGCAGGCACAAATAAATATAGCAGAAGACGTGGCAGCAGCAAGAGAAGGAGAAAGAGAAGCAGGTGGAGGAGCAGGAGGAGGTGAAGCATGAGAAAGAGAAGCAGGAGGGCGAGAAGCTGCAGGAGGAGGAGAAAGAAGAGGAGAAGCAGCAGTAGAAGCAGGAGGAGAAACAACCGGAGGAGGAAAAAAAGCAGGAGGGGAAGCAACAGCAGGAGGAAGAAAAACAGCAGGAGGAGAAGTAGCAGGAGAAGATGCAGCAGTTGGAGATAGATAGAACGAACGAACGAACGAAAATTCTTATTTTCAAAGGGTTTAGAATTGGGCATGCAGGCCCGTGTGACATTCTGCCCTTATTTTCAATCGCCTCTCATACATTCTTTGATTCAGCGTCTCTTATGAAGCAAATCTATGACAACAAAATATCAATAAGCGTTAAAACGCATGAAAGCTAATCAATAATACATGACTCACATAGGCAATGTTCAACACAGGCATTATAAATACCCAAGGAAGGCGTAACGTGCCATACATATGAGGATGTTTTTCGCTAGTTGTCGTTCGAGATAATTTACCATTATCATTGTCTTTGTTGTTGTTGTTGTTTTTTATGGGGACATGTAGTCTGTCCTAAGGTAGTGTTCAAACAGGTTGCGACTGTATGTATAATGAATCGTGTTGTCTTTGATTTCTTCTGAAAGATTGTTCCACAACTGAGTGGCAGAGTATGCTAAGCTTGTTTTATATAAGTCTATCTTAGGTTTAGAGACATGAAGTATACTTAGTCGTTCGCTATGTCTTGCATTATATGTAAACAATGGCCAAAGTTACTTTGGGGCATTTTGAAATAATATTGTGTGAATTAGTTTAGCCGTATTAAATAGTATGCGTTTGTGGAGAGGCAGTAACGGAAGACGTTCATGTAGGTTAGAATTGTCTGTAAGCTTATGGCCATTGATTAAACGCACTGCCCTTTTCTGGAGTGAATACAGGCGTTTTGTTATTGATTTGGAGCATCCATCGCAGATTGAGGAGCAATAATCAATATGTGTTTGTATGTCGGAAGTGTAACAGTATGTGTAGTTTGGGTTATAATTAGGATCTAGTGGGGAATTAGAGATACAGCACGATTGAGCATTATGAGTGAAAGCGGAGAGAGATGCTCAATCGTGACGTATTGTTGTTGTGAAGGGCAGTCAACATCCGATATTCCAGCAAGGCAGACACGGCTTGTCATCTTACGCAAATAAACAAACTTTTATTCAACCTTCGACTTTATTACTTCTTTCTACACTATGACAGAAGTAAATATGGAGCCGTATGTCCAGGATTCTGAATTGAGCCGTCCGGCTACCACGCGAAGTACTATATAACTCAGAAGATAAAAGTATCAAGAGGCTTTTCTAGAGCCGTGGCTGAATTGTAAGGTCATCAGGACACTGATAATGGCCGTTAACTGAATCTCAGCCTTCAACGCTTTCCAGGGCCGCGATCTGAACTCTGGAGTTTCAAAAGAAAAGGCTTACTATTTCCAAGCGCCAGCCAATGAACGTTATCAAATTCAAGGGGCCTCCCATGGCCGTTGCATGAATCCTATCGTTTTTCAAGAAGAGCCATCTTGTCCTGGGACCTTGAGAAAATCAGAAATTCAAGTTGAACATTTGTCGGGCTCAACTAATCATGGAAAAAGCCTCGTAAATTCGTGATCGGGCTTCTTGAAACTAATTGTCATTGGGCTTCGGTTGACCTTGACAATTTTTTGGGCCTTGTCAATCCTACGACCCAAATGTATGACCCATCCCAAATGACGATGAAATACCCACTCGAGAATCAAGGAAGGGACCCAACCAGGGGTCGAAAATAATCCAGGCATCCCATGAGACGGGACCCAAGCAGGAAGAGTGTCCAGCAGCCCACGAGAAGGACGAAATTATCTGAGGACGAGAGGGGATATCTGAACTCCGCCACCGGAACTCTGGAACTAATTGTCAGTTGATGCGGGCTCGTGTAAGTGAACTGGATCCGTCAGCGAGCAAAAGAAGGTAACTGTTTAGTTAAAGAGACAATTTGTATTTCCTGGATCTCCGGTGATGTGCCGTAATTTCTTAGTTAGAGCAGAGTCTAAAACATTATTGTACTCTAAGAAACAGGTATGAGGATTTATAGTGAACTTTTTGGTTTCAATATGAGTTATTGAAGACAGGGTTCTTCCTTCCTCTACGCTGACAGGATATTGATGGTGATTCGTGTAATTAATATTACAACTGGTGCTCTTTAGGGATTAACAAAGTGAAATTTTTGCGATTTTGGAACTAAATAACTAATTGAACAGTTTTATGGACTGTGGGAATTGTGTGTTGTAAATTAGTAAATTTATGTGATTCATAAATAGGATAATTAATTAACCAGTTTTTAGAAACAAATAATTTGAAATTGTGTGCTTCTTGGTTCTTTGCTTGCTTTCTTTCAGTATTTTCAGCATGGCGGAACAGGACACCCTAGCGCATCCTCCTTAAATTAGGAGATTGAAATTGTGTGTTTTTTTTGTTCTTTGCTTGCTTTCTTTCGGTATTTTCAGCATGACGGAACCAGACAACTTGGCCCAGGTGTTGACGGGAGTGGGAACAGCGGTAGGAAAGTTAAATATGATAATCAACCAACAAGGATTGACAACAGAAATTTTGAGGTTTAGTGGACAGGCCAGGGAATATAAAAAATGGATCACTTCCATAGAAAAATATGCCTATTTAATCTCAGCAACAGATGTAGAAAAAATGAGGTTGGCTTATCAGACGGCAACGGAACCGGTCTCGGATCATATAAGAAGAAAGCTAGAAGCTAGAGTAGATGAGACATGGGAACAATTCAAGGAAGACCTAGCAAGGAAATATGCAGAAATAACGGATCCACAACATGCATTTTCGGTGTTGAGGCAGGCTAAACAAAATAACGGAGAGACGGTACAATTGTTTAGCGATAGATTGATTAATCTGGCTGAAGAAGCATTCTTAGGACAGAATGTACGAGGAGAGGAGGTGGAAAGGATGTTGGTAGGGATCTTTGTGGATGGCATAAAGTCTGATGGTTTGAAACTTAAATTAATGAGGGAAAACCCTGAGAGGTTATCACAAGCGGTGGATATCGCGGTACAAGAAGAAAATTTGAGACGTAGGTTTAGATTAAGAACAGGACGAGAAGTGGGAAGTAATCGAGATGACAGAGTTGAAGAACCTATGGAAATAGGACAAACAAGATTCGGATGGAATAGGAGAGGAGGTATACAGACGTTACAAGGTAGAAATAGGTATGATAATGAGGAAAGAAGAAATATGAGATACCCTACAAGAGAAACAGTAGGTAACACAAATAGTACAAATATTGTCTGTTGGAATTGTGGTCAACGGGGACATGTTTTTCGGTTTTGTAATAACAGGCGTGTCCAGTCGAATACACAGGGTAGACATGACAATAATAGGGTGAGTAGGAATGTTGTAGATGGATACAGGAATTTTACAGGTACAAGAACACAGGAAAATCGGCGCCCTACCTATTAGGCAGGACCTATGATAGGAGGGTAAATAATAAGGTCCCAAGGGTTAGAGAATATGTTAATAACAGGTATAATAGCTCGAACAGAGAATATTTTCAACTAGATGAAGTCAAGAAATTTATAGAAGATAAAACAGATTATAGCTCTTGTATATTAGAAATAGGAAAGTATAGAGTTCGTACATTAATTGATTCGGGAGCTCAGGTTAGTGTAGTAAAAGAAAGTTTTCTATATAATATAGTAAGAAATTGTAGAGTATTTAAGAGTCATAATAATTTACACTCTGTTACGGGACAGAATTTACAAGTAGTGGGACAAACAATGATAAATTTTAAGTTAGGAGGGATCAACATAAGACACCTTTTTCATGTAGTCAAGGGGTTAAATAGAAACATGTTAATAGGAAGAGATTTTTTAATAAAAAATGGAGTAAGACTTTTATATGATTTACACAAATTAAAATTCAGGGACGTCTATATAGATATGCAAGAAGACATGCATATATCAGCACTAGTTAGAGTTAAAATGACAACGACATTAAAACCACAGTCGGTTAATTTGATACAAGTGAAGCTGAAGAAAAACCCATATTATGTAGAAGGAAACACAGTCAGAATCACTGAATTACAAGAGGAAATAATTGATGAGCCTGGTTTGGAAGTTCCGGATGGAATAATAGCGTTAGATAAACACTTAACCTTTCCAGTTATGGTGATTAACAACACAGGTAGAGAAATTAAATTATACAGAGGGTGTGTAGTAGCGAAAATAGAACAGAACGTTAGTGAAATATTGGCAACGGATAGAGTAGAAATGCCGGGAACTAATTATTCACAGTATTCTAGTGAAAGAAGTAATAACAGACGCGGACGCGGAAGTAGAGGAAACACACGAATGAATGAATTGATCCATCCATTCAAAAGAAATACAGCACAAATACATTCACTAGATAAACAGACAAGAGAACAGGAATTGTTGGCACAGTTAAAGACTTCACCAGAAAATAAAGAAGTATTGGAACAGTTTATAAAGGAGAATCAGGATGTGTTTGCAATTAGTGATTTAGAGTTGGGGAAGACAAAAACGGTAACAATGGAGATAGATACGGGAGACCATCCGCCGATTAGCTTAAAACCATATAGAACTCCCTTAAGAAATAGAGAAATTGTAGAAAAGGCAATAGAAGAAATGTTGAAAGCAGGGATAATCAAAAGATCAAAATCAGAGTGGTCATCTCCGGTGGTAATTGTGGCCAAACCTGATGGTTCGAGTCGATTCTGTTGCGACTATCGGGCGTTGAACAAAATTACTAAAAATGTAGCATATCCACTACCAGTGATAGATGATATTTTGGGGTTGCTAAATGGTGCTACATTTTTTACGACGTTAGACGCAAGAGCAGGATTTTGGTGCATTCCGATGTCGGCAGACGCGCAGAGAAAAAGTGCTTTCTGTACTCATATGGGTTCTTATGAATTTTTACGTATGCCTTTTGGAGTCAAAACTGCGCCATCTCACTACATGCTCTTAATAAATGAAGTTTTAGAAGGTATGCAAAGGTTCGCTCTTGCTTATATTGATGATATTCTGATCTTTACTTCTGGAAATGTGGAGGATCATTTGAAACATATAAAGTTAGTGTTTGACAGGTTAAGAAAACATGATGTGAAGTTAAAGCTCAGTAAATGCCAATTTTTAAAGACAGAAACAAAATATTTGGGGTATATTATAAATAGAGAAGGTATAAAACCAGACCAGGACAAAATAAAGGTTATTAAAGAGTTACCTGCTCCAACTAACGTTAAGGAGGTACGCGCCTTTATAGGAACATGCGCGTATTATAGGCGGTTTGTCCCAGCGTTTTCAAAAATAGCTGAACCTATTACAAACTTAACAGGCAAGTACGCTAGGTTTAAGTGGGATGATGAGTGTCAAAAAGCGTTCGAGTATTTAAAAAACAGTTTAACACTGGTACCACTGTTGACGCATCCAGACTTAAACAAACAGTTGATACTGTACACAGATGCTTCAGACAATGCAGTAGGAGCGTGTTTGGTGCAACCATATGAAGGGAAAGAGTCTGGAATACCAGGGGTTAAAAATGAAAGGCCTATATACTTCTTGTCGCATAAACTTAGCAGATCACAAAGAAAGTGGACGACTATTGAGAAGGAGGCTTACGCAATACATTACGCTCTTCAAAAACTAAATTACTACTTACATAACGCAAATTTTGTTATTAGAACTGACCATATGCCTTTAAAGTCTTTTTTAGAAGCCCCAGTGCAGAACAGGAAAATACAAACCTGGGCATTGAACTTACAGGGATATAATACGAAAATTGAGTACATTCCAGGTAAGATTAACACATGCGCTGATTTACTGTCTAGGATTCCCTATCCACAGTCGTCAGGTGACACAGAAGATGAAGGAGAACCAGAGATTGACGATCGAAATTGGCAAGTAAATATTTTAGATTCTGCTATAATAAATAGAGAAGAATTTGATAGTCTACCATCGGAACAAGAGTCTGAACATAGAGAAGATGATCTACACTTAGAAAAATTTAACATGAAAGAGGAGCAGGACCTAGACCCAAAAGTGATACAAATAAAAGAAAAATTAAGAGAAACAGAAGATAACAAATATAAAAGGAATTATTTGGTTTTACAAGAGGATGGACATTTATACTACATGTCTGAAAGGAACGAACAACTGAGGAAATACATTCCAAAACATTTAGAAAATGAACTTTTAAAGGCATATCATGATGAAAATGGACATTTGGGTAGAGACAAATTGGTGAAGGCGCTTACAAGTAAATATTACTGGCCAAATTTATTTAAATCTGCATATAAATATGTGGATACCTGTGAGAAGTGCAGATTGAGGAACATGAAAACAATAAAGTGTCCCTTGCAGGATACTGACATTCCTCAGTTCCCAATGCAAAAGATTAGTTTAGATATATCGGGTCCACACCCCAGAACATTGTCAGGAAACGTGTATTTGATTCATATAGTAGATGTTTACAGTCTTTGGCCGGAGGTTTATGCAATTCCGGATAAGAGTGCAGATACAGTAGTCAATATTTTTTTACAAGAGTTTGTCCCAAGATTTAGTTGTCCACAAAGTATACTTACAGACAATGGTAAAGAATTTATAAATAAGAAATTTGAAAAGTTGTTAAATGATTTAAATATAAAACATATAAAGACATCATATTATAGACCTACTTCCAATGCTAGAAACGAGCGTCAACATCAGACGTTATATAGCATTATATCAAAGATTGTAGATGAACATGAAAGGGATTGGGATTTGTTTTTAGGACCTGCCCTTAACGCCATTCGTACTAATCAAAATGAAAGCACGGGTTTTTCACCATATTATTTAATATACGGGAGAGAACCGATACTACCTATAGACAATCTATTAAAACCTAGACGGAAATATATGGGTGAAGACTTTCAAGAGGTTATAATACAGGAAATGCATAAAGCACACGTAGGACTAAGGAATAATATAATTAAAGCTAGGGAAAGGCAGAAAAAGTACAAGAATATAAATACAAACTTGCAGGAATTTAAGGTTGGTGATAGGGTCTATTACAAGAAGCATAGGAGAAACTCTAAATTTGATAATCGTTGGATTCCAGGGTATTATATTTTGGAAAAACTAGGTAAAGTATCGTATAAAATTAAGAACCAGGTCACGGGACATGTAGCAAGGGCACACGTGGAACACTTAAGGAGAGATGAAGAAGAGATAGAATATAATAATAATAATAATTATTATTCAGACACAAGGTTTTTAGATGAACAACTCGTTAGAGGTGCTACAGTAACCCCAGGCGTTAGAAGAGATCCAACACAAAATCGCTTGTTAGCAACTCCAGGTTTTGATGATACTCAAGAACAGACGATACCGAAAACAATAGAAGAAGAAAAGTTGAATGAGACTCATTATGATAGTATGGAAGAGGAAATAAGTGCTCCGTTTAGGAACACTAGACAGGCAACGAAAAGGAGAATGGATAGACAAAGAGATAGAGAAGTGAAAAGACAGAGGAGAATTAGGGATTATTCAACGAGCGGGGAGGATATGCCGTTACTAGAAAGATCCTTGAGGAATAGTGATCGACAAATTAGATGGGATATTGAACAAAAGAGATTAGCGGCAGCTAAAGAGAGACATACAGACGAAGAAGAAGAAATGGATGAAAAGTCAGAGTCAAGTAGTAGTAGTATGGAGGAAACAAATGGATTGTACGAAGAAGAAGACATTGATGTAGAATTAGCATTGGTTCAAAGAAATTTGGAGTTATTGAAGAAGTGGAACCGTAGGAAGTAGATAAGTAGAGAATATTGCAGATAGCAATTTATAAGTGTTAGAATTCGAAAATGAAGAAGATGACTCTTGGTATTTTTATAATCAATATGGAGGTAGTTTTGAATGAAGTATATGTATATATTTGGTTATTTCTCTATGGGGTGGAATTGATGGTTGATTTTTTAGTAGCTTAGACAAATTGAAGGGAAATAATTGGCAGGTAGGGCCACAAGTAAATAGATGAGTGGATGGTGAATACTACATTAGTATAGATAAGAGGACTTGTACTGTAGTTTACAGTGATTAATTAAGAGGATTTTCCGGGTAGTATGATGTGTTTGGAGTTAGGCTAGAAAAAGGAGGAATTAATGTTTGTACTATTTGTTATCATTGATATCGGCAGATATGGTTATAAGATTTGGATATTGGTCTGTAAGTAACAGATACACATATGTAGCATTGAATTGATGGGTTTACTTGGAATGGTAAACTTGAAATTGACGAGAGGAATGAAGAAAAAAAAAAAAAAAGAAAAGCTAGTAGTGTTGAATCAATATTTTTTTTTGATAATAACAATTATTATTGACGGAAACTGAAGATAAATTTTGAAACTTTATTCATAAAGTATGTATGGAAAGAGAAGTGTGATTACTTCTTACTTTTTCCTTTCTTTTTCTTACTTTCCTAAGTGCGCACTAACTCAATCTAACATATCTTTTCTGTGAGAATGTGAAATAGGGGATAAGGGAAATATCTTCGGTTTTGTCAATCATAATTTTAATGAACAATTTAAATTTAAAAGCGGTTCGCTTACAGAGAGTTGTAGGAAGTTTTATAGAGAATTTGGTGGGGAGTTTTTGGTATTATTGATATACTGGGAAGTATGTCTCTGGTTAGCAATTGGCTATGATGAGGTAGGAAAATGAGAATGGAGTTAGGAAATATATTTTAAATTTAAAAGCGGTTCGCTTACAGAGAGTTGTAGGAAGTTTTATAGAGAATTTGGTGGGGAGTTTTTGGTATTATTGATATACTGGGAAGTATGTCTCTGGTTAGCAATTGGCTATGATGAGGTAGGAAAATGAGAATGGAGTTAGGAAATATATAAATGGAATGGCCTGAATAAATAGAGATCTGGTACATTATTAGTATGGTTGTTGGGGCCACTATACGTAATAATTTTAAGAAAGTTTACTTGGAAAATCTTTGTTTATTCACTTGGGGTTTTATTTTCGTGTAACTGGGCAATGATGGTTGTTAATTGATTATTTTATTGAGACTATGTTTCAATGCTATATGTATATGTATTATGTTTTATTTCATGCTTGGTTTGGTTTTATAAAAAGTTAGTTTAAGTAAGTTAGGATCGTTGAGTTTATAGTGCTTTGAGTAAAACACTATTGGACCGTAAAAGTGTCTAATAATGATATAATATTTGCTTTTGGGTTGATAAAATGCATGCCATATTAATTTTGAAAATGTGTTTTAATTGGATAATTGTGACGCCTTGTTTTGATTTAGTTTTGCGAAAACAGTTGGATTGATAGATTAAGTGATGTGGTTAATGAATTGGTTTTAAGTTTGGTTAGAATATTAGTTAACTTTTCAAATACAGGGGGCTTTCGTTCAGAAAGGAATTATAAAATTATTGAGAGAGGGTATGGAGACATAGGCTGCCGAGAAGGTTAGGTTGCTTGAAAAGCTTCGAATATATAAGTAGAGTATAACTAGATAGAAGTTTAAGGGAAAAACTGTGAATAGCAGCATATAGAAGAAATACATAGGGGGATAAAGGGCAGATCATGGGACATGAAGGGGGCAAGAAATAGGTGCTGTGAAAAACCAGCTTTAATTATATTAAAGGTGTTCATAAAAATTGAACAGGATCTCATGCTAAAAGGTGAGATAACGCAATTTGGACAAGATTGTGGTTGGAAATTTTAAATGTTGAAGATATAAGGCTTGAAACTTACGTAAAAAGTTCTATTTCATATAGGGTTGTATATATAAAGCTTGTAAAACATTATATCAACTTGGTTTATAGAAAACAAAGATCTATTTTTGTATGACGTATTTATAAGAAAAAATTTGATTGTACAAATTTTTTTATTGGCAAAGGAGGTAAATGTGGTTATGTGGAATATGCGTTTCTTTGTGCTTATCTTGACTATTTATTCCTTTTACTTGGTGCACCCCTTCTTTACTTCTTCTAAATACGTTGTTCTCGTTGTTCGGGTTGTCTTGTATTGAGAAATGCGAGTGATTTCCTAATGCCAGTTGTACAAATACGATTTTACGAGCCATTTTGTTTATAATATGCATATTTTATATAGGAACTTGAGGAGACAAGGAATATATAGTGGATTGCTATATAGTTTGGGGAAATGAAAGAAGAGTAGAAATGGTAAGTTAAAAAAAGGGTTACAGTACATGGTACGAGGTATAGAGGTAAAATGGAAGAAGAAGTGGGTTGATTATATAGCTGGGGAAAGAGTTAAAGAAATAGAATGTTTAATTAAATTGGAGTTGGTTTGGGGAGGATTAGAAGAACTATGGAAGATTAGAGGAAAAAGAGGGAATAGAGTAAGGGGATTAGGAGTAAAGATTTTTCCTTTATAAGGAAAATTCTTTAATAAACATGGGGAGGTGTAACAGTATGTGTAGTTTGGGTTATAATTAGGATCTAGTGGGGAATTAGAGATACAGCACGATTGAGCATTATGAGTGAAAGCGGAGAGAGATGCTCAATCGTGACGTATTGTTGTTGTGAAGGGCAGTCAACATCCGATATTCCAGCAAGGCAGACACGGCTTGTCATCTTACGCAAATAAACAAACTTTTATTCAACCTTCGACTTTATTACTTCTTTCTACACTATGACAGAAGCATAGAATATCTTTCTTGTGTTTTCTTCGAGGACATTTTTAATTTTGGCAAGTTTGTATACTTTTTTTGGCTATTTGTTTATCTAGAACATGAACTTGGGAATTAAAGGATATATTTTGATCTATGTTAAGACCCAGTGCCTTGTGCACAGTTACACTTTCTATAGGCGTGCTACCAATGTGCAGCTGAAGTGTTCTCTTTGAGTTTAGAATATGAAGTCTTTGATTGGTTCTTATTACCATAGATTTTGTTTTAGAAATGTTAATTTGCATGCTGTTTGCATGACTCCAGTTAACTACACTATTTAATTCCTGTTGCAATGATAATTCTAGCACATTATGATCGACAGCGTATGTATATACTGTGCACTCGTCTGCAAAAAGATCCCAGGACAACGACAGATATAAGGGACGATCATTTATATAAATGGCAAATAACAGAGGGCCAAGTATAGACCCCTGAGGTACTCCAAAATTAATGGCAATGCCTTGAGATAGAGATTTATTTAGTGATACTACTTGTATCATCCATCAACCACTCATACCCACACATCACCCACTCACCCATCAATACATGCATCTCTCATCTACCCTCCAACCCACATACGCCACAACCACCCAGCCAAACCACATCCTCCATCCTCACATAGATAGATAGATAGACAGACAGACAGGCAGGCAGGCAGGCAGCAGTCAGGCAGACAGACAGACAGACAGACAGACAGACAGACAGACAGACAGACAGACAAACGGACGACCGGACAGACAGAGAGACAGACAGTCAGACAGACAAATGGACGGGCGGACACACAGAGAGACATGTAGATAGGTTTCTTTTAGATCAAGCGCTAAGCGATCAGCGTTCTGTCCGTGCCACTCTCTCTCTGACATCCGCTGTAAAAGCTTAAATAAACGGAACGAAGGCTGCTCGCGTTTGCACCCTCAGGCCCGTCCAACAGTAGCGTAAGAATGATCTGTTCTTTGAACAGCCACTTCGTGGAGCCTGGCTTGGGGGTGCAGTTTTTTCCTAAATGTTTGGGGCGTCCCCGGCCAGTTGTGCCTCACCTTGTTGTGGTGGGTCGGCTTGAGGGACCTTGTTCCTTGGTTTAATCAAGGAGCAGTGACCGGACTAAGCAGGCACAAATAAATATAGCAGAAGACGTGGCAGCAGCAAGAGAAAGAGAAAGAGAAGCAGGGGGAGGAGCAGGAGGAGGTGAAGCATGAGAAGGAGAAGCAGGAGGGCGAGAAGCTGCAGGAGGAGGAGAAAGAAGAGGAGAAGCAGTAGTAGAAGCAGGAGAAGAAACAACAGGATAAGGAGAAAAAGCAGGAGGGGAAGCAAAAGCAGGAGGAGGAAATCCAGCAGGAGGAGATGTAGCATGAGAAGATGCCGCAGGTGGAGATAGATAGAACGAACGAACGATCGAAAATTCTTATTTTCAAAGGGTTTAGAATTGGGCATGCAGGCCCGTCTGACATTCTGCCCTTCTTTTCAATTGCCTCTCATACATTCTTTGATTCAGCCTTTCTTATGAAGCAAATCTATGAGAACAAAATAACAATAAGCATTAAAACGCATGAAAGCTAATCAATAATATATGACTCACTGAGGCAATGCTCAACATAGGCATTATAAATACCCAAGGAAGGCGTAACATGTCATACATATGAGGATGTTTTTTCGCCAGTTGTCGCTCGAGATAATTTACCATTATCATTGTCTTTGTTGCTGTTGCTGTTTTTTATGGGGACATGTAGTCTATCCTAATGTAGTGTTCAAACAGGTTGCGACTGTATGTATAATGAATCGTGTTGTCTTTGATATCTTCTGAAAGATTGTGCCACAACTGAGTGGCAGAGTATGCTAAGCTTGTTTTAAATAAGTCTATCTTAGGTTTAGAGACATGAAGTATACTTAGTCGTTCGCTATGTCTTGCATTATATGTAAACAATGGCCAAAGGTAGCTTGGGGCATTTTGAAATAGGATTGTGTGAATTAGTTTAGACGTATTAAATAGTATGCGTTTGTGGAGAGGCGGTAACGGAAGACGTTCATGTAGGTTAGAATTGTCTGTAAGCTTGTGGCGATTAATTAAACGCACTGCCCTTTTCTGGAGTGAATGCAGGCGTTTTGTTATTGATTTGGAGCATCCATCGCAGATTGAGGAGCAATAATCAATATGTGTTTGTATGTCGGAAGCATAGAATATCTTTCTTGTGTTTTATTCGAGGACATTTTTAATTTTGGCAAGTTTGTATACTTTTTTAGCTATTTGTTTAACTAGAACATGAACTTGGGAATTAAAGGATATATTTTGATCAATGTTAAGACCCAGTGCCTTGTGCACAGTTACACTTTCTATAGGCGTGCTACCAATGTGCAGCTGAAGTGTTCTCTTTGAGTTTAGAGTATGAAGTCTTTGCTTGGTTCTTATTACCATAGATTTTGTTTTAGAAATGTTAATTTGCATGCTGTTTGCATGACTCCAGTTAACTACACTATTTAATACCTGTTGCAATGATAATTCTAGCACATTATGATCGATAGCGTATGTATATACTGTGCACTCGTCTGCAAAAAGATCCCAGGACGACGACAGATATAAGGGAAGATCATTTATATAAATGGCAAATAACAGAGGGCCAAGTATAGACCCCTGAGGTACTCCAAAATTAATGGCAATGCCTTGAGATAGAGATTTATTTAGTGATACTACTTGTATCATCCATCAACCACTCATACCCACACATCACCCACTCACCCATCAATACATGCATCTCTCATCTACCCTCCAACCCACATACACCACAACCACCCAGCCAAACCACATCCTCCATCCTCACATAGATAGATAGATATACAGACAGACAGGCAGGCAGGCAGGCAGCAGTCAGGCAGGCAGACAAACAGACAGACAGACAGACAGACAGACAGACAGACAGACAGACAGACAGACAGACAGACAGACAGACAGACAAACGGACAGACAGACAAACGGACGACCGGACAGACAGAGAGACAGACAGTCAGACAGACAAATGGACGGGCGGACACACAGAGAGACATGTAGATAGGTTTCTTTTAGATCAGGCGCTAAGCGATCAGCGTTCTGTCCGTGCCTCTCTCTCTGACATCCGCTGTAAAAGCTTAAATAAACGGAACGAAGGCTGCTCGCGTTTGCACCCTCAGGCCCGTCCAACAGTAGTGTAAGAATGATCTGTTCTTTGAACAGCCACTTCGTGGAGCCTGGCTTGGGGGTGCAGTTTTTTCCTAAATGTTTGGGGCGTCCCCGGCCAGTTGTGCCTCACCTTGTTGTGGTGGGTCGGCTTGAGGGACCTTGTTCCTTGGTTTAATCAAGGAGCAGTGACCGGACTTAGCAGGCACAAATAAATATAGCAGAAGACGTGGCAGCAGCAAGAGAAAGAGAAAGAGAAGCAGGGGGAGGAGCAGGAGGAGGTGAAGCATGAGAAGGAGAAGCAGGAGGGCGAGAAGCTGCAGGAGGAGGAGAAAGAAGAGGAGAAGCAGTAGTAGAAGCAGGAGAAGAAACAACAGGATAAGGAGAAAAAGCAGGAGGGGAAGCAAAAGCAGGAGGAGGAAAACCAGCAGGAGGAGAAGTAGCATGAGAAGATGCCGCAGGTGGAGATAGATAGAACGAACGAACGAACGAAAATTCTTATTTTCAAAGGGTTTAGAATTGGGCATGCAGGCCCGTCTGACATTCTGCCCTTCTTTTCAATTGCCTCTCATACATTCTTTGATTCAGCCTTTCTTATGAAGCAAATCTATGAGAACAAAATAACAATAAGCATTAAAACGCATGAAAGCTAATCAATAATATATGACTCACTGAGGCAATGCTCAACATAGGCATTATAAATACCCAAGGAAGGCGTAACGTGTCATACATATGAGGATGTTTTTTCGCCAGTTGTCGCTCGAGATAATTTACCATTATCATTGTCTTTGTTGCTGTTGTTGTTTTTTATGGGGACATGTAGTCTATCCTAAGGTAATGTTCAAACAGGTTGCGACTGTATGTATAATGTATCGTGTTGTCTTTGATTTCTTCTGAAAGATTGTTCTACAACTGAGTGGCAGAGTATGCTAAGCTTGTTTTAAATAAGTCTATCTTAGGTTTAGAGACATGAAGTATACTTAGTCGTTCGCTATGTCTTGCATTATATGTAAACAATGGCCAAAGGTAGCTTGGGGCATTTTGAAATAGGATTGTGTGAATTAGTTTAGACGTATTAAATAGTATGCGTTTGTGGAGAGGCAGTAACGGAAGACGTTCATGTAGGTTAGAATTGTCTGTAAGCTTATGGCCATTGATTAAACGCACTGCCCTTTTCTGGAGTGAATGCAGGCGTTTTGTTATTGATTTGGAGCATCCATCGCAGATTGAGGAGCAATAATCAATATGTGTTTGTATGTCGGAAGCATAGAATATCTTTCTTGTGTTTTCTTCGAGGACATTTTTAATTTTGGCAAGTTTGTATACTTTTTTGGCTATTTGTTTAACTAGAACATGAACTTGGGAATTAAAGGATATATTTTGATCTATGTTAAGGCCCAGTGCCTTGTGCACAGTTACACTTTCTATAGGCGTGCTACCAATGTGCAGCTGAAGTGTTCTCTTTGAGTTTAGAGTATGAAGTCTTTGCTTGGTTCTTATTACCATAGATTTTGTTTTAGAAATGTTAATTTGCATGCTGTTTGCATGACTCAGGTTAACTACACTATTTAATTCCTGTTGCAATGATAATTCTAGCACATTATGATCGATAGCGTATGTATATACTGTGCACTCGTCTGCAAAAAGATCCCAGGACGACGACTGATATAAGGGAAGATCATTTATATAAATGGCAAATAACAGAGGGCCAAGTATAGACACCTAAGGTACTCCAAAATTAATGGCAATGCCTTGAGATAGAGATTTATTGTGTGATACTACTTGTATCATCCATCAACCACTCATACCCACACATCACCCACTCACCCATCAATACATGCATCTCTCATCTACCCTCCAACCCACATACACCACAACCACCCAGCCAAACCACATCCTCCATCCTCACATGGATAGATATATAGACAGACAGGCAGGCAGGCAGGCAGCAGTGAGGCAGACAGACAGACAGACAGACAGACAGACAGACAGACAGACAGACAGACAGACAGACAGACAGACAAACGGACGACCGGACAAACAGAGAGACAGACAGTCAGACAGACAAATGGACGGGCGGACACACAGAGAGACATGTAGATAGGTTTCTTTTAGATCAAGCGCTAAGCGATCAGCGTTCTGTCCGTGCCTCTCTCGGACATCCGCTGTAAAAGCTTAAATAAACGGAACGAAGGCTGCTCGCGTTTTCACCCTCAGGCCCGTCCAACAGTAATGTAAGAATGATCTGTTCTTTGAACAGCCACTTCGTGGAGCCTGGCTTGGGGGTGCAGATTTTTCCTAAATGTTTGGGGCGTCACCGGCCGGTTGTGCCTCACCTTGTTGTGGTGGGTCGGCTTGAGGGACCTTGTTCCTTGGTTTAATCAAGGAGCAGTGACCGGACTAAGCAGGCACAAATAAATATAGCAGAAGACGTGGCAGCAGCAAGAGAAAGAGAAGCAGGTGGATGAGCAGGAGGAGGTGAAGCATGAGAAGGAGAAGCAGGAGGGCGAGAAGCTGCAGGAGGAGGAGAAAGAAGAGGAGAAGCAGAAGAAGAAACAACAGGAGAAGGAGAAAAAGCAGGAGGGGAAGCAAAAGCAGGAGGAGGAAAACCAGCACGAGGAGAAGTAGCATGAGAAGATGCCGCAGGTGGAGATAGATAGAACGAACGAACGAACGAAAATTCTTATTTTCAAAGGGTTTAGAATTGGGCATGCTGCCCTTCTTTTCAATTGCCTCTCATACATTCTTTGATTCAGCCTTTCTTATGAAGCAAATCTATGAGAACAAAATAACAATAAGCATTAAAACACATGAAAGCTAATCAATAATACATGACTCCCTGAGGCAATGTTCAACATAGGCATTATAAATACCCAAGGAAGACGTAACGTGTCATACATATGAGGATGTTTTTTCGCCAGTTGTCTTTCGAGATAATTTACCATTATCAGTGTCTTTGTTGCTGTTGTTTTTTATGGGGACATGTAGTCTATCTTAAGGTAGTGTTCAAACAGGTTGCGACTGTATGTATAATAAATCGTGGTGTCTTTGATTTCTTCTGAAAGATTGTTCCACAACTGTGTGGCAGAGTATGCTAAGCTTGTTTTATATAAGTCTATCTTAGGTTTAGAGACATGAAGTATACTTAGACGTTCGCTATTCTAGCATTATATGTAAACAATGGCCACAGTTACCTTGGGGCATTTTGAAATAGGATTTTGTGAATTTGTTTAGACGTATTAAATAGTATGCGATTGTGGAGAGGCAGTATCGGAAGACGTTCATGTAGGTTAGAATTGTCTGTAAGCTAATGGCCATTGATTAAACGCACTGTCGTTTTCTGGAGTGAATGCAGGCGTTTTGTTATTGATTTGGAGCATCCTTCGCAGATTGAGGAGCAATAATCAATATGTGTTTGTATGTCGGAAGCATAGAATATCTTTCTTGTGTTTTCTTCGAGGACATTTTTAATTTTGGCAATCTTGTATACTTTTTTTGGCTATTTGTTTAACTAGAACATGAACTTGGGAATTAAATAATATATTTTTATCTATGATAAGACCCACTGCCTTGTGCACAGTTACACTTTCTATAGGCGTGCTACCAATGTGCAGCTGAAGTGTTCTCTTTGAGTTTAGAGTATGAAGTCTTTGCTTGGTTCTTATTACCATAGATTTTGTTTTAGAAATGTTAATTTGCATGCTGTTTGCATGACTCCAGTTAACTACACTATTTAATTCCTGTTGCAATGATAATTCTAGCACATTATGATCGATAGCTTATGTATATACTGTGCACTCGTCTGCAAAAAGGTCCCAGGACAACGACAGATATAAGGGAAGATCATTTATATAAATGGCAAATAACAGAAGGCCAAGTATAGACCCCTAAGGTACTCCAAAATTAATGGCAATGCCTTGAGATAGAGATTTATTGTGTGATACTACTTGTATCATCCATCAACCACTCATACCCACACATCACCCACTCACCCATCAATACATGCATCTCTCATCTACCCTCCAACCCACATACACCACAACCACCCAGCCAAACCACATCCTCCATCCTCACATAGATAGATAGATAGACAGACAGACAGGCAGGCAGGCAGCAGTCAGGCAGGCAGACAGACAGACAGGCAGACAGACAGACAGACAGACAGACAGACAGACAGACAGACAGACAGACAAACGGACGACCGGACAGACAGAGAGACAGACAGTCAGACAGACAAATGGACGGGCGGACACACAGAGAGACATGTAGATAGGTTTCTTTTAGATCAAGCGCTAAGCGATCAGCGTTATGTCCGTGCCTCTCTTGGACATCCGCTGTAAAAGCTTAAATAAACGGAACGAAGGCTGCTCGCGTTTGCACCCTCAGGCCCGTCCAACAGTAGTGTAAGAATGATCTGTTCCTTGAACAGCCACTTCGTGGAGCCTGGCTTTGGGGTGCAGTTTTTTCCTAAATGTCTGGGGCGTCCCCGGCCGGTTGTGCCTCACCTTGTTGTGGTGGTTCGGCTTGAGGGACCTTGTTCCTTGGTTTAATCAAGGAGCAGTGACCCGACTAAGCAGGCACAAATAAATATAGCAGAAGACGTGGCAGCAGCAAGAGAAGGAGAAGCAGGTGGAGGAGGAGGTGAAGCATGAGAAGGAGAAGCAGGAGGGCGAGAAGCTGCAGGAGGAGGAGAAAGAAGAGGAGAAGCAGGAGAAGAAACAACAGGAGAAGGAGAAAAAGCAGGAGGGGAAGCAAAAGCAGGAGGAGCAAAACCAGCAGGAGGAGAAGTAGCATGAGAAGATGCCGCAGGTGGAGATAGATAGAACGAACGAACGAACGAAAATTCATATTTGCAAAGGGTTTAGAATTGGGCATGCAGGCCCGTCTGACATTCTGCCTCTGTTTTCAATTGCCTCTCATACATTCTTTGATTCAGCCTTTCTTATGAAGCAAATCTATCAGAACAAAATAACAATAAACATTAAAACGCATGAAAGCTAATCAATAATACATGACTCACTGAGGCAATGTTCAACATAGGCATTATAAATACCCAAGGAAGGCGTAACGTGTCATACATATGAGGATGTTTTTTCGCCAGTTGTCGCTCGAGATAATTTACCATTATCATTGTCTTTGTTGCTGTTGTTGTTTTTTATGGGGACATGTAGTCTATCCTAAGGTAGTGTTCAAACAGGTTGCGACTGTATGTATAATGAATCGTGTTGTCTTTGATTTCTTCTGAAAGATTGTTCCACAACTGAGTGGCAGAGTATGCTAAGCTTGTTTTATATAAGTCTATCTTAGGTTTAGAGACATGAAGTATACTTAGTCGTTCGCTATGTCTTGCATTATATGTAAACAATGGCCAAAGGTAGCTTGGGGCATTTTGAAATAGGATTGTGTGAATTAGTTTAGACGTACTAAATAGTATGCGTTTGTGGAGAGGCAGTAACGGAAGACGTTCATGTAGGTTAGAATTGTCTGTAAGCTTATGGCCATTGATTAAACGCACTGCCCTTTTCTGGAGTGAATGCAGGCGTTTTGTTATTGATTTGGAGCATCCATCGCAGATTGAGGAGCAATAATCAATATGTGTTTGTATGTCGGAAGCATAGAATATCTTTCTTGTGTTTTCTTCGAGGACATTTTTAATTTTGGCAAGTTTGTATACTTTTTTGGCTATTTGTTTAACTAGAACATGAACTTGGGAATTAAAGGATATATTTTGATCTATGTTAAGACCCAGTGCCTTGTGCACAGTTACACTTTCTATAGGCGTGCTACCAATGTGCAGCTGAAGTGTTCTCTTTGAGTTTAGAGTATGAAGTCTTTGCTTGGTTCTTATTACCATAGATTTTGTTTTAGAAATGTTAATTTGCATGCTGTTTGCATGACTCCAGTTAACTACACTATTTAATTCCTGTTGCAATGATAATTCTAGCACATTATGATCGATAGCGTATGTATATACTGTGCACTCGTCTGCAAAAAGATCCCAGGACGACGACAGATATAAGGGAAGATCATTTATATAAATGGCAAATAACAGAGGGCCAAGTATAGACCCCTGAGGTACTCCAAAATTAATGGCAATGCCTTGAGATAGAGATTTATTGTGTGATACTACTTGTATCATCCATCAACCACTCATACCCACACATCACCCACTCACCCATCAATACATGCATCTTTCATCTACCCTCCAACCCACATACACCACAACCACCCAGCCAAACCACATCCTCCATCCTCACATAGATAGATAGATAGACAGACAGACAGGCAGGCAGGCAGGCAGCAGTCAGGCAGACAGACAGACAGGACAGAAAGACAGACAGACAGACAGACAGACAGACAGACAGACAGACAGACAGACAGACAGACAGACAGACAAACGGACGACCGGACAAACAGAGAGACAGACAGTCAGACAGACAAATGGACGGGCGGACACACAGAGAGACATGTAGATAGGTTTCTTTTAGATCAAGCGCTAAGCGATCAGCGTTCTGTCCGTGCCTCTCTCGGACATCCGCTGTAAAAGCTTAAATAAACGGAACGAAGGCTGCTCGCGTTTGCACCCTCAGGCCCGTCCAACAGTAGTGTAAGAATGATCTGTTCTTTGAACAGCCACTTCGTGGAGCCTGGCTTGGGGGTGCAGTTTTTTCCTAAATGTTTGGGGCGTCCCCGGCCGGTTGTGCCTCACCTTGTTGTGGTGGGTCGGCTTGAGGGACCTTGTTCCTTGGTTTAATCAAGGAGCAGTGACCGGTCTAAGCAGGCACAAATAAATATAGCAGAAGACGTGGCAGCAGCAAGAGAAAGAGAAGCAGGTGGAGGAGGAGGTGAAGCATGAGAAGGAGAAGCAGGAGGGCGAGAAGCTGCAGGAGGAGAAAGAAGAGGAGAAGCAGGAGAAGAAACAACAGGAGAAGGAGAAAAAGCAGGAGGCGAAGCAAAAGCAGGAGGAGGAAAACCAGCAGGAGGAGAAGTAGCATGAGAAGATGCCGCAGGTGGAGATAGATAGAACGAACGAACGAACGAAAATTCATATTTGCAAAGGGTTTAGAATTGGGCATGCAGGCCCTTCTGACATTCTGCCTCTGTTTTCAATTGCCTCTCATACATTCTTTGATTCAGCCTTTCTTATGAAGCAAATCTATGAGAACAAAATAACAATAAGCATTAAAACGCATGAAAGCTAATCAATAATACATGACTCACTGAGGCAATGTTCAACTTAGGCATTATAAATACCCAAGGAAGGCGTAACGTGTCATACATATGAGGATGTTTTTTCGCCAGTTGTCGCTCGAGATAATTTACCATTATCATTGTCTTTGTTGCTGTTGTTGTTTTTTATGGGGACATGTAGTCTATCCTAAGGTAGTGTTCAAACAGGTTGCGACTGTATGTATAATGAATCGTGTTGTCTTTGATTTCTTCTGAAAGATTGTTCCACAACTGAGTGGCAGAGTATGCTAAGCTTGTTTTATATAAGTCTACCTTAGGTTTAGAGACATGAAGTATACTTAGTCGTTCGCTATGTCTTGCATTATATGTAAACAATGGCCAAAGGTAGCTTGGGGCATTTTGAAATAGGATTGTGTGAATTAGTTTAGACGTACTAAATAGTATGCGTTTGTGGAGAGGCAGTAACGGAAGACGTTCATGTAGGTTAGAATTGTCTGTAAGCTTATGGCCATTGATTAAACGCACTGCCCTTTTCTGGAGTGAATGCAGGCGTTTTGTTATTGATTTGGAGCATCCATCGCAGATTGAGGAGCAATAATCAATATGTGTTTGTATGTCGGAAGCATAGAATATCTTTCTTGTGTTTTCTTCGAGGACATTTTTAATTTTGGCAAGTTTGTATACTTTTTTGGCTATTTGTTTAACTAGAACATGAACTTGGGAATTAAAGGATATATTTTGATCTATGTTAAGACCCAGTGCCTTGTGCACAGTTACACTTTCTATAGGCGTGCTACCAATGTGCAGCTGAAGTGTTATCTTTGAGTTTAGAGTATGAAGTCTTTGCTTGGTTCTTATTACCATAGATTTTGTTTTAGAAATGTTAATTTGCATGCTGTTTGCATGACTCCAGTTAACTACACTATTTAGTTCCTGTTGCAATGATAATTCTAGCACATTATGATCGATAGCGTATGTATATACTGTGCACTCGTCTGCAAAAAGATCCCAGGACGACGACAGATATAAGGGAAGATCATTTATATAAATGGCAAATAACAGGGGCCAAGTATAGACCCATAAGGTACTCCAAAATTAATGGCAATGCCTTGAGATAGAGATTTATTGTGTGATACTACTTGTATCATCCATCAACCACTCATACCCACACATCACCCACTCACCCATCAATACATGCATCTCTCATCTACCCTCCAACCCACATACGCCACAACCACCCAGCCAAACCACATCCTCCATCCTCACATAGATAGATAGATAGACAGACAGGCAGGCAGACAGGCAGCAGTCAGACAGACAGACAGACAGACAGACAGACAGACAGACAGACAGACAGACAGACAAACGGACGACCGGACAGACAGAGAGACAGACAGTCAGACAGACAAATGGACGGGCGGACACACAGAGAGACATGTAGATAGGTTTCTTTTAGATCAAGCGCTAAGCGATCAGCGTTCTGTCCGTGCCTCTCTCGGACATCCGCTGTAAAAGCTTAAATAAACGGAACGAAGGCTGCTCGCGTTTGCACCGTCAGGCCCGTCCAACAGTAGTGTAAGAATGATCTGTTCTTTGAACAGCCACTTCGTGGAGCCTGGCTTGGGGGTGCAGTTTTTTCCTAAATGTTTGGGGCGTCCCCGGCCGGTTGTGTCTCGCCTTGTTGTGGTGGGTCGGCTTGAGGGACCTTGTTCCTTGGTTTAATCAAGGAGCAGTGTCCGGACTAAGCAGGCACAAATAAATATAGCAGAAGACGTGGCAGCAGCAAGAGAAAGAGAAGCAGGTGGAGGAGCACGAGGAGGTGGAGCATGAGAAGGAGAAGCAGGAGGGCGAGAAGCTGCAGGAGGAGGAGAAAGAAGAGGAGAAGCAGGAGAAGAAACAACAGGAGAAGGAGAAAAAGCAGGAGGGGAAGCACAAGCAGGAGGAGGAAAACCAGCAGGAGGAGAAGTAGCATGAGAAGATGCCGCAGGTGGAGATAGATAGAACGAACGAACGAACGAAAATTCTTATTTTCAAAGGGTTTAGAATTGGGCATGCAGGCCCGTCTGTCATTCTGCCCTTCTTTTCAATTGCCTCTCATACATTCTTTGATTCAGCCTTTCTTATGAAGCAAATCTATGAGAACAAAATAACAATAAGCATTAAAACGCATGAAAGCTAATCAATAATATATGACTCACTGAGGTAATGCTCAACATAGGCATTATAAATACCCAAGGAAGGCGTAACGTGTCATACATATGAGGATGTTTTTTCGCCAGTTGTCGCTCGAGATAATTTACCATTATCATTGTCTTTGTTGCTGTTGTTGTTTTTTATGGGGACATGTAGTCTATCCTAAGGTAGTGTTCAAACAGGTTGCGACTGTATGTATAATGTATCGTGTTGTCTTTGATTTCTTCTGAAAGATTGTTCTACAACTGAGTGGCAGAGTATGCTAAGCTTGTTTTAAATAAGTCTATCTTAGGTTTAGAGTCATGAAGTATACTTAGTCGTTCGTTATGTCTTGCATTATATGTAAACAATGGCCAAAGGTAGCTTGGGGCATTTTGAAATAGGATTGTGTGAATTAGTTTAGACGTATTAAATAGTATGCGTTTGTGGAGAGGCAGTAACGGAAGACGTTCATGTAGGTTAGAATTGTCTGTAAGCTTATGGCCATTGATTAAACGCACTGCCCTTTTCTGGAGTGAATGCAGGCGTTTTGTTATTGATTTGGAGCATCCATCGCAGATTGAGGAGCAATAATCAATATGTGTTTGTATGTCGGAAGCATAGAATATCTTTCTTGTGTTTTCTTCGAGGACATTTTTAATTTTGGCAAGTTTGTATACTTTTTTGGCTATTTGTTTAACTAGAACATGAACTTGGGAATTAAAGGATATATTTTGATCTATGTTAAGACCCAGTGCCTTGTGCACAGTTACACTTTCTATAGGCGTGCTACCAATGTGCAGCTGAAGTGTTCTCTTTGAGTTTAGAGTATGAAGTCTTTGCTTGGTTCTTATTACCATAGATTTTGTTTTAGAAATGTTAATTTGCATGCTGTTTGCATGACTCAGGTTAACTACACTATTTAATTCCTGTTGCAATGATAATTCTAGCACATTATGATCGATAGCGTATGTATATACTGTGCACTCGTCTGCAAAAAGATCCCAGGACGACGACTGATATAAGGGAAGATCATTTATATAAATGACAAATAACAGAGGGCCAAGTATAGACACCTAAGGTACTCCAAAATTAATGGCAATGCCTTGAGATAGAGATTTATTGTGTGATACTACTTGTATCATCCATCAACCACTCATACCCACACATCACCCACTCACCCATCAATACATGCATCTCTCATCTACCCTCCAACCCACATACACCACAACCACCCAGCCAAACCACATCCTCCATCCTCACATGGATAGATAGATAGACAGACAGGCAGCAGGCAGGCAGCAGTGAGGCAGACAGACAGACAGACAGACAGACAGACAGACAGACAGACAGACAGACAGACAGACAAACGGACGACCGGACAAACAGAGAGACAGACAGTCAGACAGACAAATGGACGGGCTGACACACAGAGAGACATGTAGATAGGTTTCTTTTAGATCAAGCGCTAAGCGATCAGCGTTCTGTCCGTGCCTCTCTCGGACATCCGCTGTAAAAGCTTAAATAAACGGAACGAAGGCTGCTCGCGTTTTCACCCTCAGGCCCGTCCAACAGTAATGTAAGAATGATCTGTTCTTTGAACAGCCACTTCGTGGAGCCTGGCTTGGGGGTGCAGATTTTTCCTAAATGTTTGGGGCGTCACCGGCCGGTTGTGCCTCACCTTGTTGTGGTGGGTCGGCTTGAGGGACCTTGTTCCTTGGTTTAATCAAGGAGCAGTGACCGGACTAAGCAGGCACAAATAAATATAGCAGAAGACGTGGCAGCAGCAAGAGAAAGAGAAGCAGGTGGAGGAGCAGGAGGAGGTGAAGCATGAGAAGGAGAAGCAGGAGGGCGAGAAGCTGCAGGAGGAGGAGAAAGAAGAGGAGAAGCAGAAGAAGAAACAACAGGAGAAGGAGAAAAAGCAGGAGGGGAAGCACAAGCAGGAGGAGGAAAACCAGCAGGAGGAGAAGTAGCATGAGAAGATGCCGCAGGTGGAGATAGATAGAACGAACGAACGAACGAAAATTCTTATTTTCAAAGGGTTTAGAATTGGGCATGCTGCCCTTCTTTTCAATTGCCTCTCATACATTCTTTGATTCAGCCTTTCTTATGAAGCAAATCTATGAGAACAAAATAACAATAAGCATTAAAACACATGAAAGCTAATCAATAATACATGACTCCCTGAGGCAATGTTCAACATAGGCATTATAAATACCCAAGGAAGACGTAACGTGTCATACATATGAGGATGTTTTTTCGCCAGTTGTCGCTCGAGATAATTTACCATTATCAGTGTCTTTGTTGCTGTTGTTTTTTATGGGGACATGTAGTCTATCTTAAGGTAGTGTTCAAACAGGTTGCGACTGTATGTATAATAAATCGTGGTGTCTTTGATTTCTTCTGAAAGATTGTTCCACAACTGTGTGGCAGAGTATGCTAAGCTTGTTTTATATAAGTCTATCTTAGGTTTAGAGACATGAAGTATACTTAGACGTTCGCTATTCTAGCATTATATGTAAACAATGGCCACAGTTACCTTGGGGCATTTTGAAATAGGATTTTGTGAATTTGTTTAGACGTATTAAATAGTATGCGATTGTGGAGAGGCAGTATCGGAAGACGTTCATGTAGGTTAGAATTGTCTGTAAGCTAATGGCCATTGATTAAACGCACTGTCGTTTTCTGGAGTGAATGCAGGCGTTTTGTTATTGATTTGGAGCATCCTTCGCAGATTGAGGAGCAATAATCAATATGTGTTTGTATGTCGGAAGCATAGAATATCTTTCTTGTGTTTTCTTCGAGGACATTTTTAATTTTGGCAAGCTTGTATACTTTTTTTGGCTATTTGTTTAACTAGAACATGAACTTGGGAATTAAATAATATATTTTTATCTATGATAAGACCCACTGCCTTGTGCACAGTTACACTTTCTATAGGCGTGCTACCAATGTGCAGCTGAAGTGTTCTCTTTGAGTTTAGAGTATGAAGTCTTTGCTTGGTTCTTATTACCATAGATTTTGTTTTAGAAATGTTAATTTGCATGCTGTTTGCATGACTCCAGTTAACTACACTATTTAATTCCTGTTGCAATGATAATTCTAGCACATTATGATCGATAGCTTATGTATATACTGTGCACTCGTCTGCAAAAAGGTCCCAGGACAACGACAGATATAAGGGAAGATCATTTATATAAATGGCAAATAACAGAAGGCCAAGTATAGACCCCTAAGGTACTCCAAAATTAATGGCAATGCCTTGAGATAGAGATTTATTGTGTGATACTACTTGTATCATCCATCAACCACTCATACCCACACATCACCCACTCACCCATCAATACATGCATCTCTCATCTACCCTCCAACCCACATACACCACAACCACCCAGCCAAACCACATCCTCCATCCTCACATAGATAGATAGATAGACAGACAGACAGGCAGGCAGGCAGCAGTCAGGCAGGCAGACAGACAGACAGGCAGACAGACAGACAGACAGACAGACAGACAGACAGACAGACAGACAGACAGACAGACAGACAAACGGACGACCGGACAGACAGAGAGACAGACAGTCAGACAGACAAATGGACGGGCGGACACACAGAGAGACATGTAGATAGGTTTCTTTTAGATCAAGCGCTAAGCGATCAGCGTTATGTCCGTGCCTCTCTTGGACATCCGCTGTAAAAGCTTAAATAAACGGAACGAAGGCTGCTCGCGTTTGCACCCTCAGGCCCGTCCAACAGTAGTGTAAGAATGATCTGTTCCTTGAACAGCCACTTCGTGGAGCCTGGCTTTGGGGTGCAGTTTTTTCCTAAATGTCTGGGGCGTCCCCGGCCGGTTGTGCCTCACCTTGTTGTGGTGGTTCGGCTTGAGGGACCTTGTTCCTTGGTTTAATCAAGGAGCAGTGACCCGACTAAGCAGGCACAAATAAATATAGCAGAAGACGTGGCAGCAGCAAGAGAAGGAGAAGCAGGTGGAGGAGGAGGTGAAGCATGAGAAGGAGAAGCAGGAGGGCGAGAAGCTGCAGGAGGAGGAGAAAGAAGAGGAGAAGCAGGAGAAGAAACAACAGGAGAAGGAGAAAAAGCAGGAGGGGAAGCAAAAGCAGGAGGAGCAAAACCAGCAGGAGGAGAAGTAGCATGAGAAGATGCCGCAGGTGGAGATAGATAGAACGAACGAACGAACGAAAATTCATATTTGCAAAGGGTTTAGAATTGGGCATGCAGGCCCTTCTGACATTCTGCCTCTGTTTTCAATTGCCTCTCATACATTCTTTGATTCAGCCTTTCTTATGAAGCAAATCTATGAGAACAAAATAACAATAAGCATTAAAACGCATGAAAGCTAATCAATAATACATGACTCACTGAGGCAATGTTCAACTTAGGCATTATAAATACCCAAGGAAGGCGTAACGTGTCATACATATGAGGATGTTTTTTCGCCAGTTGTCGCTCGAGATAATTTACCATTATCATTGTCTTTGTTGCTGTTGTTGTTTTTTATGGGGACATGTAGTCAATCCTAAGGTAGTGTTCAAACAGGTTGCGACTGTATGTATAATGAATCGTGTTGTCTTTGATTTCTTCTGAAAGATTGTTCCACAACTGAGTGGCAGAGTATGCTAAGCTTGTTTTATATAAGTCTATCTTAGGTTTAGAGACATGAAGTATACTTAGTCGTTCGCTATGTCTTGCATTATATGTAAACAATGGCCAAAGGTAGCTTGGGGCATTTTGAAATAGGATTGTGTGAATTAGTTTAGACGTACTAAATAGTATGCGTTTGTGGAGAGGCAGTAACGGAATACGTTCATGTAGGTTAGAATTGTCTGTAAGCTTATGGCCATTGATTAAACGCATTGCCCTTTTCTGGAGTGAATGCAGGCGTTTTGTTATTGATTTGGAGCATCCATCGCAGATTGAGGAGCAATAATCAATATGTGTTTGTATGTCGGAAGCATAGAATATCTTTCTTGTGTTTTCTTCGAGGACATTTTTAATTTTGGCAAGTTTGTATACTTTTTTGGCTATTTGTTTAACTAGAACATGAACTTGGGAATTAAAGGATATATTTTGATCTATGTTAAGACCCAGTGCCTTGTGCACAGTTACACTTTCTATAGGCGTGCTACCAATGTGCAGCTGAAGTGTTATCTTTGAGTTTAGAGTATGAAGTCTTTGCTTGGTTCTTATTACCATAGATTTTGTTTTAGAAATGTTAATTTGCATGCTGTTTGCATGACTCCAGTTAACTACACTATTTAGTTCCTGTTGCAATGATAATTCTAGCACATTATGATCGATAGCGTATGTATATACTGTGCACTCGTCTGCAAAAAGATCCCAGGACGACGACAGATATAAGGGAAGATCATTTATATAAATGGCAAATAACAGGGGCCAAGTATAGACCCATAAGGTACTCCAAAATTAATGGCAATGCCTTGAGATAGAGATTTATTGTGTGATACTACTTGTATCATCCATCAACCACTCATACCCACACATCACCCACTCACCCATCAATACATGCATCTCTCATCTACCCTCCAACCCACATACGCCACAACCACCCAGCCAAACCACATCCTCCATCCTCACATAGATAGATAGATAGACAGACAGGCAGGCAGACAGGCAGCAGTCAGACAGACAGACAGACAGACAGACAGACAGACAGACAGACAAACGGACGACCGGACAGACAGAGAGACAGACAGTCAGACAGACAAATGGACGGGCGGACACACAGAGAGACATGTAGATAGGTTTCTTTTAGATCAAGCGCTAAGCGATCAGCGTTCTGTCCGTGCCTCTCTCGGACATCCGCTGTAAAAGCTTAAATAAACGGAACGAAGGCTGCTCGCGTTTGCACCGTCAGGCCCGTCCAACAGTAGTGTAAGAATGATCTGTTCTTTGAACAGCCACTTCGTGGAGCCTGGCTTGGGGGTGCAGTTTTTTCCTAAATGTTTGGGGCGTCCCCGGCCGGTTGTGTCTCGCCTTGTTGTGGTGGGTCGGCTTGAGGGACCTTGTTCCTTGGTTTAATCAAGGAGCAGTGACCGGACTAAGCAGGCACAAATAAATATAGCAGAAGACGTGGCAGCAGCAAGAGAAAGAGAAGCAGGTGGAGGAGCACGAGGAGGTGAAGCATGAGAAGGAGAAGCAGGAGGGCGAGAAGCTGCAGGAGGAGGAGAAAGAAGAGGAGAAGCAGGAGAAGAAACAACAGGAGAAGGAGAAAAAGCAGGAGGGGAAGCAAAAGCAGGAGGAGGAAAACCAGCAGGAGGAGAAGTAGCATGAGAAGATGCCGCAGGTGGAGATAGATAGAACGAACGAACGATCGAAAATTCATATTTTCAAAGGGTTTAGAATTGGGCATGCAGGCCCGTCTGACATTCTGCCCTTCTTTTCAATTGCCTCTCATACATTCTTTGATTCAGCCTTTCTTATGAAGCAAATCTATGAGAACAAAATAACAATAAGCATTAAAACGCATGAAAGCTAATCAATAATACATCACTCACTGAGGCAATGTTCAACATAGGCATTATAAATACCCAAGGAAGGCGTAACGTGTCATACATATGAGGATGTTTTTTCGCCAGTTGTCGCTCGAGATAATTTACCATTATCATTGTCTTTGTTGCTGTTTTTTTTTTTATGGGGACATGTAGTCTATCCTAAGGTAGTGTTCAAACAGGTTGCGACTGTATGTATAATGAATCGTGTTGTCTTTGATTTCTTCTGAAAGATTGTTCCACAACTGAGTGGCAGAGTATGCTAAGCTTGTTTTATATAAGTATATCTTAGGTTTAGAGACATGAAGTATACTTAGTCGTTCGCTATGTCTTGCATTATATGTAAACAATGGCCAAAGGTAGCTTGGGGCATTTTGAAATAGGATTGTGTGAATTAGTTTAGACGTACTAAATAGTATGCGTTTGTGGAGAGGCAGTAACGGAAGACGTTCATGTAGGTTGGAATTGTCTGTAAGCTTATGGCCATTGATTAAACGCACTGCCCTTTTCTGGAGTGAATGCAGGCGTTTTGTTATTGATTTGGAGCATCCATCGCAGATTGAGGAGCAATAATCAATATGTGTTTGTATGTCGGAAGCATAGAATATCTTTCTTGTGTTTTCTTCGAGGACATTTTTAATTTTGGCAAGTTTGTATACTTTTTTGGCTATTTGTTTAACTAGAACATGAACTTGGGAATTAAAGGATATATTTTGATCTATGTTAAGACCCAGTGCCTTGTGCACAGTTACACTTTCTATAGGCGTGCTACCAATGTGCAGCTGAAGTGTTCTCTTTGAGTTTAGAGTATGAAGTCTTTGCTTGGTTCTTATTACCATAGATTTTGTTTTAGAAATGTTAATTTGCATGCTGTTTGCATGACTCCAGTTAACTACACTATTTAGTTCCTGTTGCAATGATAATTCTAGCACATTATGATCGATAGCGTATGTATATACTGTGCACTCGTCTGCAAAAAGATCCCAGGACGACGACAGATATAAGGGAAGATCATTTATATAAATGGCAAATAACAGAGGGCCAAGTATAGACCCATAAGGTACTCCAAAATTAATGGCAATGCCTTGAGATAGAGATTTATTGTGTGATACTACTTGTATCATCCATCAACCACTCATACCCACACATCACCCACTCACCCATCAATACATGCATCTCTCATCTACCCTCCAACCCACATACACCACAACCACCCAGCCAAACCACATCCTCCATCCTCACATAGATAGATAGATAGACAGACAGACAGGCAGGCAGGCAGCAGTCAGGCAGATAGACAGACAGACAGACAGACAGATAGACAGACAGACAGACAGACAGACAGACAGACAGACAGACAGAAAGACAGACAGACAGACAGACAGACGGACGGACAGACGGACGGACAGACAGACAGACAGACAGACAGACAGACAGACAAACGGACGACCGGACAGACAGAGAGACAGACAGTCAGACAGACAAATGGACGGGCGGACACACAGAGAGACATGTAGATAGGTTTCTTTTAGATCAAGCGCTAAGCGATCAGCGTTCTGTCCCTGCCTCTCTCGGACATCCGCTGTAAAAGCTTAAATAAACGGAACAAAGGCTGCTCGCGTTTGCACCCTCAGGCCCGTCCAACAGTAGTGTAAGAATGATCTGTTCTTTGAACAGCCACTTCGTGGAGCCTGGCTTGGGGGTGCAGTTTTTTCCTAAATGTTTGGGGGTCCCCGGCCGGTTGTGCCTCACCTTGTTTTTGTGGGTCGGCTTGAGGGACCTTGTTCCTTGGTTTAATCAAGGAGCAGTGACCGGTCTAAGCAGGCACAAATAAATATAGCAGAAGACGTGGCAGCAGCAAGAGAAAGAGAAGCAGGTGGAGGAGGAGGTGAAGCATGAGAAGGAGAAGCAGGAGGGCGAGAAGCTGCAGGAGGAGAAAGAAGAGGAGAAGCAGGAGAAGAAACAACAGGAGAAGGAGAAAAAGCAGGAGGCGAAGCAAAAGCAGGAGGAGGAAAACCAGCAGGAGGAGAAGTAGCATGAGAAGATGCCGCAGGTGGAGATAGATAGAACGAACGAACGAACGAAAATTCATATTTGCAAAGGGTTTAGAATTGGGCATGCAGGCCCTTCTGACATTCTGCCTCTGTTTTCAATTGCCTCTCATACATTCTTTGATTCAGCCTTTCTTATGAAGCAAATCTATGAGAACAAAATAACAATAAGCATTAAAACGCATGAAAGCTAATCAATAATACATGACTCACTGAGGCAATGTTCAACTTAGGCATTATAAATACCCAAGGAAGGCGTAACGTGTCATACATATGAGGATGTTTTTTCGCCAGTTGTCGCTCGAGATAATTTACCATTATCATTGTCTTTGTTGCTGTTGTTGTTTTTTATGGGGACATGTAGTCAATCCTAAGGTAGTGTTCAAACAGGTTGCGACTGTATGTATAATGAATCGTGTTGTCTTTGATTTCTTCTGAAAGATTGTTCCACAACTGAGTGGCAGAGTATGCTAAGCTTGTTTTATATAAGTCTATCTTAGGTTTAGAGACATGAAGTATACTTAGTCGTTCGCTATGTCTTGCATTATATGTAAACAATGGCCAAAGGTAGCTTGGGGCATTTTGAAATAGGATTGTGTGAATTAGTTTAGACGTACTAAATAGTATGCGTTTGTGGAGAGGCAGTAACGGAAGACGTTCATGTAGGTTAGAATTGTCTGTAAGCTTATGGCCATTGATTAAACGCATTGCCCTTTTCTGGAGTGAATGCAGGCGTTTTGTTATTGATTTGGAGCATCCATCGCAGATTGAGGAGCAATAATCAATATGTGTTTGTATGTCGGAAGCATAGAATATCTTTATTGTGTTTTCTTCGAGGACATTTTTAATTTTGGCAAGTTTGTATACTTTTTTGGCTATTTGTTTAACTAGAACATGAACTTGGGAATTAAAGGATATATTTTGATCTATGGTAAGACCCAGTGCCTTGTGCACAGTTACACTTTCTATAGGCGTGCTACCAATGTGCAGCTGAAGTGTTCTCTTTGAGTTTAGAGTATGAAGTCTTTGCTTGGTTCTTATTACCATAGATTTTGTTTTAGAAATGTTAATTTGCATGCTGTTTGCATGACTCCAGTTAACTACACTATTTAATTCCTGTTGCAATGATAATTCTAGCACATTATGATCGATAGCGTATGTATATACTGTGCACTCGTCTGCAAAAAGATCCCAGGACGACGACAGATATAAGGGAAGATCATTTATATAAATGGCAAATAACAGAGGGCCAAGTATAGACCCCTAAGGTACTCCAAAATTAATTGCAATGCCTTGAGATAGAGATTTGTTGTGTGATACTACTTGTATCATCCATCAACCACTCATACCCACACATCACCCACTCACCCATCAATACATGCATCTCTCATCTACCCTCTAACCCACATACACCACAACCACCCAGCCAAACCACATCCTCCATCCTCGCATAGATAGATAGATAGACAGACAGACTGGCAGGCAGGCAGGCAGCAGTCAGGCAGACAGACAGACAGACAGACAGACAGACAGACAGACAGACAGACAGACAGACAGACAGACAGACAGACAGACAGACAGACAGACAGACAGACAGACAAACGGACGACCGGACAAACAGAGAGACAGACAGTCAGACAGACAAATGGACGGGCGGACACACAGAGAGACATGTAGATAGGTTTCTTTTAGATCAAGCGCTAAGCGATCAGCGTTCTGTCCGTGCCTCTCTCTCTGACATCCGCTGTAAAAGCTTAAATAAACGGAACGAAGGCTGCTCGCGTTTGCACCCTCAGGCCCGTCCAACAGTAGTGTAAGAATGATCTGTTCTTTGAACAGCCACTTCGTGGAGCCTGGCTTGGGGGTGCAGTTTTTTCCTAAATGTTTGGGGCGTCCCCGGCCAGTTGTGCCTCACCTTGTTGTGGTGGGTCGGCTTGAGGGACCTTGTTCCTTGGTTTAATCAAGGAGCAGTGACCGGACTTAGCAGGCACAAATAAATATAGCAGAAGACGTGGCAGCAGCAAGAGAAGGAGAAAGAGAAGCAGGGGGAGGAGCAGGAGGAGGTGAAGCATGAGAAGGAGAAGCAGGAGGGGGAGAAGCTGCAGGAGGAGGAGAAAGAAGAGGAGAAGCAGTAGTAGAAGCAGGAGAAGAAACAACAGGATAAGGAGAAAAAGCAGGAGGGGAAGCAAAAGCAGGAGGAGGAAAACCAGCAGGAGGAGAAGTAGCATAAGAAGATGCCGCAGGTGGAGATAGATAGAACGAACGAACGATCGAAAATTCTTATTTTCAAAGGGTTTAGAATTTGGCATGCAGGCCCGTCTGACATTCTGCCCTTCTTTTCAATTGCCTCTCATACATTCTTTGATTCAGCCTTTCTTATGAAGCAAATCTATGAGAACAAAATAACAATAAGCATTAAAACGCATGAAAGCTAATCAATAATATATGACTCACTGAGGCAATGCTCAACATAGGCATTATAAATACCCAAGGAAGGCGTAACGTGTCATACATATGAGGATGTTTTTTCGCCAGTTGTCGCTCGAGATAATTTACCATTATCATTGTCTTTGTTGCTGTTGCTGTTTTTTATGGGGACATGTAGTCTATCCTAAGGTAGTGTTCAAACAGGCTGCGACTGTATGTATAATGAATCGTGTTGTCTTTGATTTCTTCTGAAAGATTGTTCCACAACTGAGTGGCAGAGTATGCTAAGCTTGTTTTAAATAAGTCTATCTTAGGTTTAGAGACATGAAGTATACTTAGTCGTTCGCTATGTCTTGCATTATATGTAAACAATGGCCAAAGGTAGCTTGGGGCATTTTGAAATAGGATTGTGTGAATTAGTTTAGACGTATTAAATAGTATGCGTTTGTGGAGAGGCGGTAACGGAAGACGTTCATGTAGGTTAGAATTGTCTGTAAGCTTGTGGCGATTAATTAAACGCACTGCCCTTTTCTGGAGTGAATGCAGGCGTTTTGTTATTGATTTGGAGCATCCATCGCAAATTGAGGAGCAATAATCAATATGTGTTTGTATGTCGGAAGCATAGAATATCTTTCTTGTGTTTTATTCGAGGACATTTTTAATTTTGGCAAGTTTGTATACTTTTTTAGCTATTTGTTTAACTAGAACATGAACTTGGGAATTAAAGGATATATTTTGATCAATGTTAAGACCCAGTGCCTTGTGCACAGTTACACTTTCTATAGGCGTGCTACCAATGTGCAGCTGAAGTGTTATCTTTGAGTTTAGAGTATGAAGTCTTTGCTTGGTTCTTATTACCATAGATTTTGTTTTAGAAATGTTAATTTGCATGCTGTTTGCATGACTCCAGTTAACTACACTATTTAATACCTGTTGCAATGATAATTCTAGCACATTATGATCGATAGCGTATGTATATACTGTGCACTCGTCTGCAAAAAGATCCCAGGACGACGACAGATATAAGGGAAGATCATTTATATAAATGGCAAATAACAGAGGGCCAAGTATAGACCCCTGAGGTACTCCAAAATTAATGGCAATGCCTTGAGATAGAGATTTATTTAGTGATACTACTTGTATCATCCATCAACCACTCATACCCACACATCACCCACTCACCCATCAATACATGCATCTCTCATCTACCCTCCAACCCACATACACCACAACCACCCAGCCAAACCACATCCTCCATCCTCACATAGATAGATAGATATACAGACAGACAGGCAGGCAGGCAGGCAGCAGTCAGGCAGGCAGACAAACAGACAGACAGACAGACAGACAGACAGACAGACAGACAGACAGACAGACAGACAAACGGACAGACAGACAAACGGATGACCGGACAGACAGAGAGACAGACAGTCAGACAGACAAATGGACGGGCGGACACACAGAGAGACATGTAGATAGGTTTCTTTTAGATCAGGCGCTAAGCGATCAGCGTTCTGTCCGTGCCTCTCTCTCTGACATCCGCTGTAAAAGCTTAAATAAACGGAACGAAGGCTGCTCGCGTTTGCACCCTCAGGCCCGTCCAACAGTAGTGTAAGAATGATCTGTTCTTTGAACAGCCACTTCGTGGAGCCTGGCTTGGGGGTGCAGTTTTTTCCTAAATGTTTGGGGCGTCCCCGGCCAGTTGTGCCTCACCTTGTTGTGGTGGGTCGGCTTGAGGGACCTTGTTCCTTGGTTTAATCAAGGAGCAGTGACCGGACTTAGCAGGCACAAATAAATATAGCAGAAGACGTGGCAGCAGCAAGAGAAAGAGAAAGAGAAGCAGGGGGAGGAGCAGGAGGAGGTGAAGCATGAGAAGGAGAAGCAGGAGGGCGAGAAGCTGCAGGAGGAGGAGAAAGAAGAGGAGAAGCAGTAGTAGAAGCAGGAGAAGAAACAACAGGATAAGGAGAAAAAGCAGGAGGGGAAGCAAAAGCAGGAGGAGGAAAACCAGCAGGAGGAGAAGTAGCATGAGAAGATGCCGCAGGTGGAGATAGATAGAACGAACGAACGAACGAAAATTCTTATTTTCAAAGGGTTTAGAATTGGGCATGCAGGCCCGTCTGTCATTCTGCCCTTCTTTTCAATTGCCTCTCATACATTCTTTGATTCAGCCTTTCTTATGAAGCAAATCTATGAGAACAAAATAACAATAAGCATTAAAACGCATGAAAGCTAATCAATAATATATGACTCACTGAGGTAATGCTCAACATAGGCATTATAAATACCCAAGGAAGGCGTAACGTGTCATACATATGAGGATGTTTTTTCGCCAGTTGTCGCTCGAGATAATTTACCATTATCATTGTCTTTGTTGCTGTTGTTGTTTTTTATGGGGACATGTAGTCTATCCTAAGGTAGTGTTCAAACAGGTTGCGACTGTATGTATAATGTATCGTGTTGTCTTTGATTTCTTCTGAAAGATTGTTCTACAACTGAGTGGCAGAGTATGCTAAGCTTGTTTTAAATAAGTCTATCTTAGGTTTAGAGTCATGAAGTATACTTAGTCGTTCGTTATGTCTTGCATTATATGTAAACAATGGCCAAAGGTAGCTTGGGGCATTTTGAAATAGGATTGTGTGAATTAGTTTAGACGTATTAAATAGTATGCGTTTGTGGAGAGGCAGTAACGGAAGACGTTCATGTAGGTTAGAATTGTCTGTAAGCTTATGGCCATTGATTAAACGCACTGCCCTTTTCTGGAGTGAATGCAGGCGTTTTGTTATTGATTTGGAGCATCCATCGCAGATTGAGGAGCAATAATCAATATGTGTTTGTATGTCGGAAGCATAGAATATCTTTCTTGTGTTTTCTTCGAGGACATTTTTAATTTTGGCAAGTTTGTATACTTTTTTGGCTATTTGTTTAACTAGAACATGAACTTGGGAATTAAAGGATATATTTTGATCTATGTTAAGACCCAGTGCCTTGTGCACAGTTACACTTTCTATAGGCGTGCTACCAATGTGCAGCTGAAGTGTTCTCTTTGAGTTTAGAGTATGAAGTCTTTGCTTGGTTCTTATTACCATAGATTTTGTTTTAGAAATGTTAATTTGCATGCTGTTTGCATGACTCAGGTTAACTACACTATTTAATTCCTGTTGCAATGATAATTCTAGCACATTATGATCGATAGCGTATGTATATACTGTGCACTCGTCTGCAAAAAGATCCCAGGACGACGACTGATATAAGGGAAGATCATTTATATAAATGACAAATAACAGAGGGCCAAGTATAGACACCTAAGGTACTCCAAAATTAATGGCAATGCCTTGAGATAGAGATTTATTGTGTGATACTACTTGTATCATCCATCAACCACTCATACCCACACATCACCCACTCACCCATCAATACATGCATCTCTCATCTACCCTCCAACCCACATACACCACAACCACCCAGCCAAACCACATCCTCCATCCTCACATGGATAGATAGATAGACAGACAGGCAGGCAGGCAGGCAGCAGTGAGGCAGACAGACAGACAGACAGACAGACAGACAGACAGACAGACAGACAGACAGACAGACAAACGGACGACCGGACAAACAGAGAGACAGACAGTCAGACAGACAAATGGACGGGCGGACACACAGAGAGACATGTAGATAGGTTTCTTTTAGATCAAGCGCTAAGCGATCAGCGTTCTGTCCGTGCCTCTCTCGGACATCCGCTGTAAAAGCTTAAATAAACGGAACGAAGGCTGCTCGCGTTTTCACCCTCAGGCCCGTCCAACAGTAATGTAAGAATGATCTGTTCTTTGAACAGCCACTTCGTGGAGCCTGGCTTGGGGGTGCAGATTTTTCCTAAATGTTTGGGGCGACACCGGCCGGTTGTGCCTCACCTTGTTGTGGTGGGTCGGCTTGAGGGACCTTGTTCCTTGGTTTAATCAAGGAGCAGTGACCGGACTAAGCAGGCACAAATAAATATAGCAGAAGACGTGGCAGCAGCAAGAGAAAGAGAAGCAGGTGGAGGAGCAGGAGGAGGTGAAGCATGAGAAGGAGAAGCAGGAGGGCGAGAAGCTGCAGGAGGAGGAGAAAGAAGAGGAGAAGCAGAAGAAGAAACAACAGGAGAAGGAGAAAAAGCAGGAGGGAAAGCAAAAGCAGGAGGAGGAAAACCAGCAGGAGGAGAAGTAGCATGAGAAGATGCCGCAGGTGGAGATAGATAGAACGAACGAACGAACGAAAATTCTTATTTTCAAAGGGTTTAGAATTGGGCATGCTGCCCTTCTTTTCAATTGCCTCTCATACATTCTTTGATTCAGCCTTTCTTATGAAGCAAATCTATGAGAACAAAATAACAATAAGCATTAAAACACATGAAAGCTAATCAATAATACATGACTCCCTGAGGCAATGTTCAACATAGGCATTATAAATACCCAAGGAAGACGTAACGTGTCATACATATGAGGATGTTTTTTCGCCAGTTGTCGCTCGAGATAATTTACCATTATCAGTGTCTTTGTTGCTGTTGTTTTTTATGGGGACATGTAGTCTATCTTAAGGTAGTGTTCAAACAGGTTGCGACTGTATGTATAATAAATCGTGGTGTCTTTGATTTCTTCTGAAAGATTGTTCCACAACTGTGTGGCAGAGTATGCTAAGCTTGTTTTATATAAGTCTATCTTAGGTTTAGAGACATGAAGTATACTTAGACGTTCGCTATTCTAGCATTATATGTAAACAATGGCCACAGTTACCTTGGGGCATTTTGAAATAGGATTTTGTGAATTTGTTTAGACGTATTAAATAGTATGCGATTGTGGAGAGGCAGTATCGGAAGACGTTCATGTAGGTTAGAATTGTCTGTAAGCTAATGGCCATTGATTAAACGCACTGTCGTTTTCTGGAGTGAATGCAGGCGTTTTGTTATTGATTTGGAGCATCCTTCGCAGATTGAGGAGCAATAATCAATATGTGTTTGTATGTCGGAAGCATAGAATATCTTTCTTGTATTTTCTTCGAGGACATTTTTAATTTTGGCAAGCTTGTATACTTTTTTTGGCTATTTGTTTAACTAGAACATGAACTTGGGAATTAAATAATATATTTTTATCTATGATAAGACCCACTGCCTTGTGCACAGTTACACTTTCTATAGGCGTGCTACCAATGTGCAGCTGAAGTGTTCTCTTTGAGTTTAGAGTATGAAGTCTTTGCTTGGTTCTTATTACCATAGATTTTGTTTTAGAAATGTTAATTTGCATGCTGTTTGCATGACTCCAGTTAACTACACTATTTAATTCCTGTTGCAATGATAATTCTAGCACATTATGATCGATAGCTTATGTATATACTGTGCACTCGTCTGCAAAAAGGTCCCAGGACAACGACAGATATAAGGGAAGATCATTTATATAAATGGCAAATAACAGAAGGCCAAGTATAGACCCCTAAGGTACTCCAAAATTAATGGCAATGCCTTGAGATAGAGATTTATTGTGTGATACTACTTGTATCATCCATCAACCACTCATACCCACACATCACCCACTCACCCATCAATACATGCATCTCTCATCTACCCTCCAACCCACATACACCACAACCACCCAGCCAAACCACATCCTCCATCCTCACATAGATAGATAGATAGACAGACAGACAGGCAGGCAGGCAGCAGTCAGGCAGGCAGACAGACAGACAGGCAGACAGACAGACAGACAGACAGACAGACAGACAGACAGACAGACAGACAGACAAACGGACGACCGGACAGACAGAGAGACAGACAGTCAGACAGACAAATGGACGGGCGGACACACAGAGAGACATGTAGATAGGTTTCTTTTAGATCAAGCGCTAAGCGATCAGCGTTATGTCCGTGCCTCTCTTGGACATCCGCTGTAAAAGCTTAAATAAACGGAACGAAGGCTGCTCGCGTTTGCACCCTCAGGCCCGTCCAACAGTAGTGTAAGAATGATCTGTTCCTTGAACAGCCACTTCGTGGAGCCTGGCTTTGGGGTGCAGTTTTTTCCTAAATGTCTGGGGCGTCCCCGGCCGGTTGTGCCTCACCTTGTTGTGGTGGTTCGGCTTGAGGGACCTTGTTCCTTGGTTTAATCAAGGAGCAGTGACCCGACTAAGCAGGCACAAATAAATATAGCAGAAGACGTGGCAGCAGCAAGAGAAGGAGAAGCAGGTGGAGGAGGAGGTGAAGCATGAGAAGGAGAAGCAGGAGGGCGAGAAGCTGCAGGAGGAGGAGAAAGAAGAGGAGAAGCAGGAGAAGAAACAACAGGAGAAGGAGAAAAAGCAGGAGGGGAAGCAAAAGCAGGAGGAGCAAAACCAGCAGGAGGAGAAGTAGCATGAGAAGATGCCGCAGGTGGAGATAGATAGAACGAACGAACGAACGAAAATTCATATTTGCAAAGGGTTTAGAATTGGGCATGCAGGCCCTTCTGACATTCTGCCTCTGTTTTCAATTGCCTCTCATACATTCTTTGATTCAGCCTTTCTTATGAAGCAAATCTATGAGAACAAAATAACAATAAGCATTAAAACGCATGAAAGCTAATCAATAATACATGACTCACTGAGGCAATGTTCAACTTAGGCATTATAAATACCCAAGGAAGGCGTAACGTGTCATACATATGAGGATGTTTTTTCGCCAGTTGTCGCTCGAGATAATTTACCATTATCATTGTCTTTGTTGCTGTTGTTGTTTTTTATGGGGACATGTAGTCAATCCTAAGGTAGTGTTCAAACAGGTTGCGACTGTATGTATAATGAATCGTGTTGTCTTTGATTTCTTCTGAAAGATTGTTCCACAACTGAGTGGCAGAGTATGCTAAGCTTGTTTTATATAAGTCTATCTTAGGTTTAGAGACATGAAGTATACTTAGTCGTTCGCTATGTCTTGCATTATATGTAAACAATGGCCAAAGGTAGCTTGGGGCATTTTGAAATAGGATTGTGTGAATTAGTTTAGACGTACTAAATAGTATGCGTTTGTGGAGAGGCAGTAACGGAAGACGTTCATGTAGGTTAGAATTGTCTGTAAGCTTATGGCCATTGATTAAACGCATTGCCCTTTTCTGGAGTGAATGCAGGCGTTTTGTTATTGATTTGGAGCATCCATCGCAGATTGAGGAGCAATAATCAATATGTGTTTGTATGTCGGAAGCATAGAATATCTTTCTTGTGTTTTCTTCGAGGACATTTTTAATTTTGGCAAGTTTGTATACTTTTTTGGCTATTTGTTTAACTAGAACATGAACTTGGGAATTAAAGGATATATTTTGATCTATGTTAAGACCCAGTGCCTTGTGCACAGTTACACTTTCTATAGGCGTGCTACCAATGTGCAGCTGAAGTGTTATCTTTGAGTTTAGAGTATGAAGTCTTTGCTTGGTTCTTATTACCATAGATTTTGTTTTAGAAATGTTAATTTGCATGCTGTTTGCATGACTCCAGTTAACTACACTATTTAGTTCCTGTTGCAATGATAATTCTAGCACATTATGATCGATAGCGTATGTATATACTGTGCACTCGTCTGCAAAAAGATCCCAGGACGACGACAGATATAAGGGAAGATCATTTATATAAATGGCAAATAACAGGGGCCAAGTATAGACCCATAAGGTACTCCAAAATTAATGGCAATGCCTTGAGATAGAGATTTATTGTGTGATACTACTTGTATCATCCATCAACCACTCATACCCACACATCACCCACTCACCCATCAATACATGCATCTCTCATCTACCCTCCAACCCACATACGCCACAACCACCCAGCCAAACCACATCCTCCATCCTCACATAGATAGATAGATAGACAGACAGGCAGGCAGACAGTCAGCAGTCAGACAGACAGACAGACAGACAGACAGACAGACAGACAGACAGACAGACAGACAGACAAACGGACGACCGGACAGACAGAGACACAGACAGTCAGACAGACAAATGGACGGGCGGACACACAGAGAGACATGTAGATAGGTTTCTTTTAGATCAAGCGCTAAGCGATCAGCGTTCTGTCCGTGCCTCTCTCGGACATCCGCTGTAAAAGCTTAAATAAACGGAACGAAGGCTGCTCGCGTTTGCACCGTCAGGCCCGTCCAACAGTAGTGTAAGAATGATCTGTTCTTTGAACAGCCACTTCGTGGAGCCTGGCTTGGGGGTGCAGTTTTTTCCTAAATGTTTGGGGCGTCCCCGGCCGGTTGTGTCTCGCCTTGTTGTGGTGGGTCGGCTTGAGGGACCTTGTTCCTTGGTTTAATCAAGGAGCAGTGACCGGACTAAGCAGGCACAAATAAATATAGCAGAAGACGTGGCAGCAGCAAGAGAAAGAGAAGCAGGTGGAGGAGCACGAGGAGGTGAAGCATGAGAAGGAGAAGCAGGAGGGCGAGAAGCTGCAGGAGGAGGAGAAAGAAGAGGAGAAGCAGGAGAAGAAACAACAGGAGAAGGAGAAAAAGCAGGAGGGGAAGCAAAAGCAGGAGGAGGAAAACCAGCAGGAGGAGAAGTAGCATGAGAAGATGCCGCAGGTGGAGATAGATAGAACGAACGAACGATCGAAAATTCATATTTTCAAAGGGTTTAGAATTGGGCATGCAGGCCCGTCTGACATTCTGCCCTTCTTTTCAATTGCCTCTCATACATTCTTTGATTCAGCCTTTCTTATGAAGCAAATCTATGAGAACAAAATAACAATAAGCATTAAAACGCATGAAAGCTAATCAATAATACATCACTCACTGAGGCAATGTTCAACATAGGCATTATAAATACCCAAGGAAGGCGTAACGTGTCATACATATGAGGATGTTTTTTCGCCAGTTGTCGCTCGAGATAATTTACCATTATCATTGTCTTTGTTGCTGTTTTTTTTTTTTTTATGGGGACATGTAGTCTATCCTAAGGTAGTGTTCAAACAGGTTGCGACTGTATGTATAATGAATCGTGTTGTCTTTGATTTCTTCTGAAAGATTGTTCCACAACTGAGTGGCAGAGTATGCTAAGCTTGTTTTATATAAGTATATCTTAGGTTTAGAGACATGAAGTATACTTAGTCGTTCGCTATGTCTTGCATTATATGTAAACAATGGCCAAAGGTAGCTTGGGGCATTTTGAAATAGGATTGTGTGAATTAGTTTAGACGTACTAAATAGTATGCGTTTGTGGAGAGGCAGTAACGGAAGACGTTCATGTAGGTTGGAATTGTCTGTAAGCTTATGGCCATTGATTAAACGCACTGCCCTTTTCTGGAGTGAATGCAGGCGTTTTGTTATTGATTTGGAGCATCCATCGCAGATTGAGGAGCAATAATCAATATGTGTTTGTATGTCGGAAGCATAGAATATCTTTCTTGTGTTTTCTTCGAGGACATTTTTAATTTTGGCAAGTTTGTATACTTTTTTGGCTATTTGTTTAACTAGAACATGAACTTGGGAATTAAAGGATATATTTTGATCTATGTTAAGACCCAGTGCCTTGTGCACAGTTACACTTTCTATAGGCGTGCTACCAATGTGCAGCTGAAGTGTTCTCTTTGAGTTTAGAGTATGAAGTCTTTGCTTGGTTCTTATTACCATAGATTTTGTTTTAGAAATGTTAATTTGCATGCTGTTTGCATGACTCCAGTTAACTACACTATTTAGTTCCTGTTGCAATGATAATTCTAGCACATTATGATCGATAGCGTATGTATATACTGTGCACTCGTCTGCAAAAAGATCCCAGGACGACGACAGATATAAGGGAAGATCATTTATATAAATGGCAAATAACAGAGGGCCAAGTATAGACCCATAAGGTACTCCAAAATTAATGGCAATGCCTTGAGATAGAGATTTATTGTGTGATACTACTTGTATCATCCATCAACCACTCATACCCACACATCACCCACTCACCCATCAATACATGCATCTCTCATCTACCCTCCAACCCACATACACCACAACCACCCAGCCAAACCACATCCTCCATCCTCACATAGATAGATAGATAGACAGACAGACAGGCAGGCAGGCAGCAGTCAGGCAGATAGACAGACAGACAGACAGACAGATAGACAGACAGACAGACAGACAGACAGACAGACAGACAGACAGACAGAAAGACAGACAGACAGACAGACAGACGGACGGACAGACGGACGGACAGACAGACAGACAGACAGACAGACAGACAGACAGACAGACAAACGGACGACCGGACAGACAGAGAGACAGACAGTCAGACAGACAAATGGACGGGCGGACACACAGAGAGACATGTAGATAGGTTTCTTTTAGATCAAGCGCTAAGCGATCAGCGTTCTGTCCCTGCCTCTCTCGGACATCCGCTGTAAAAGCTTAAATAAACGGAACGAAGGCTGCTCGCGTTTGCACCCTCAGGCCCGTCCAACAGTAGTGTAAGAATGATCTGTTCTTTGAACAGCCACTTCGTGGAGCCTGGCTTGGGGGTGCAGTTTTTTCCTAAATGTTTGGGGCGTCCCCGGCCGGTTGTGCCTCACCTTGTTTTTGTGGGTCGGCTTGAGGGACCTTGTTCCTTGGTTTAATCAAGGAGCAGTGACCGGTCTAAGCAGGCACAAATAAATATAGCAGAAGACGTGGCAGCAGCAAGAGAAAGAGAAGCAGGTGGAGGAGGAGGTGAAGCATGAGAAGGAGAAGCAGGAGGGCGAGAAGCTGCAGGAGGAGAAAGAAGAGGAGAAGCAGGAGAAGAAACAACAGGAGAAGGAGAAAAAGCAGGAGGCGAAGCAAAAGCAGGAGGAGGAAAACCAGCAGGAGGAGAAGTAGCATGAGAAGATGCCGCAGGTGGAGATAGATAGAACGAACGAACGAACGAAAATTCATATTTGCAAAGGGTTTAGAATTGGGCATGCAGGCCCTTCTGACATTCTGCCTCTGTTTTCAATTGCCTCTCATACATTCTTTGATTCAGCCTTTCTTATGAAGCAAATCTATGAGAACAAAATAACAATAAGCATTAAAACGCATGAAAGCTAATCAATAATACATGACTCACTGAGGCAATGTTCAACTTAGGCATTATAAATACCCAAGGAAGGCGTAACGTGTCATACATATGAGGATGTTTTTTCGCCAGTTGTCGCTCGAGATAATTTACCATTATCATTGTCTTTGTTGCTGTTGTTGTTTTTTATGGGGACATGTAGTCAATCCTAAGGTAGTGTTCAAACAGGTTGCGACTGTATGTATAATGAATCGTGTTGTCTTTGATTTCTTCTGAAAGATTGTTCCACAACTGAGTGGCAGAGTATGCTAAGCTTGTTTTATATAAGTCTATCTTAGGTTTAGAGACATGAAGTATACTTAGTCGTTCGCTATGTCTTGCATTATATGTAAACAATGGCCAAAGGTAGCTTGGGGCATTTTGAAATAGGATTGTGTGAATTAGTTTAGACGTACTAAATAGTATGCGTTTGTGGAGAGGCAGTAACGGAAGACGTTCATGTAGGTTAGAATTGTCTGTAAGCTTATGGCCATTGATTAAACGCATTGCCCTTTTCTGGAGTGAATGCAGGCGTTTTGTTATTGATTTGGAGCATCCATCGCAGATTGAGGAGCAATAATCAATATGTGTTTGTATGTCGGAAGCATAGAATATCTTTATTGTGTTTTCTTCGAGGACATTTTTAATTTTGGCAAGTTTGTATACTTTTTTGGCTATTTGTTTAACTAGAACATGAACTTGGGAATTAAAGGATATATTTTGATCTATGTAAGACCCAGTGCCTTGTGCACAGTTACACTTTCTATAGGCGTGCTACCAATGTGCAGCTGAAGTGTTCTCTTTGAGTTTAGAGTATGAAGTCTTTGCTTGGTTCTTATTACCATAGATTTTGTTTTAGAAATGTTAATTTGCATGCTGTTTGCATGACTCCAGTTAACTACACTATTTAATTCCTGTTGCAATGATAATTCTAGCACATTATGATCGATAGCGTATGTATATAGTAGGCACTCGTCTGCAAAAAGATCCCAGGACGACGACAGATATAAGGGAAGATCATTTATATAAATGGCAAATAACAGAGGGCCAAGTATAGACCCCTAAGGTACTCCAAAATTAATGGCAATGCCTTGAGATAGAGATTTATTGTGTGATACTACTTGTATCATCCATCAACCACTCATACCCACACATCACCCACTCACCCATCAATACATGCATCTCTCATCTACCCTCCAACCCACATACACCACAACCACCCAGCCAAACCACATCCTCCATCCTCACATAGATAGATAGATAGACAGACAGATAGGCAGGCAGGCAGCAGTCAGGCAGGCAGACAGACAGACAGGCAGACAGACAGACAGACAGACAGACAGACAGACAGACAGACAGACAGACAGACAAACGGACGACCGGACAGACAGAGAGACAGACAGTCAGACAGACAAATGGACGGGCGGACACACAGAGAGACATGTAGATAGGTTTCTTTTAGATCAAGCGCTAAGCGATCAGCGTTCTGTCCCTGCCTCTCTCGGACATCCGCTGTAAAAGCTTAAATAAACGGAACGAAGGCTGCTCGCGTTTGCACCCTCAGGCCCGTCCAACAGTAGTGTAAGAATGATCTGTTCTTTGAACAGCCACTTCGTGGAGCCTGGCTTGGGGGTGCAGATTTTTCCTAAATGTTTGGGGCGTCCCCGGCCGGTTGTGCCTCACCTTGTTTTTGTGGGTCGGCTTGAGGGACCTTGTTCCTTGGTTTAATCAAGGAGCAGTGACCGGTCTAAGCAGGCACAAATAAATATAGCAGAAGACGTGGCAGCAGCAAGAGAAAGAGAAGCAGGTGGAGGAGGAGGTGAAGCATGAGAAGGAGAAGCAGGAGGGCGAGAAGCTGCAGGAGGAGAAAGAAGAGGAGAAGCAGGAGAAGAAACAACAGGAGAAGGAGAAAAAGCAGGAGGCGAAGCAAAAGCAGGAGGAGGAAAACCAGCAGGAGGAGAAGTAGCATGAGAAGATGCCGCAGGTGGAGATAGATAGAACGAACGAACGAACGAAAATTCATATTTGCAAAGGGTTTAGAATTGGGCATGCAGGCCCTTCTGACATTCTGCCTCTGTTTTCAATTGCCTCTCATACATTCTTTGATTCAGCCTTTCTTATGAAGCAAATCTATGAGAACAAAATAACAATAAGCATTAAAACGCATGAAAGCTAATCAATAATACATGACTCACTGAGGCAATGTTCAACTTAGGCATTATAAATACCCAAGGAAGGCGTAACGTGTCATACATATGAGGATGTTTTTTCGCCAGTTGTCGCTCGAGATAATTTACCATTATCATTGTCTTTGTTGCTGTTGTTGTTTTTTATGGGGACATGTAGTCAATCCTAAGGTAGTGTTCAAACAGGTTGCGACTGTATGTATAATGAATCGTGTTGTCTTTGATTTCTTCTGAAAGATTGTTCCACAACTGAGTGGCAGAGTATGCTAAGCTTGTTTTATATAAGTCTATCTTAGGTTTAGAGACATGAAGTATACTTAGTCGTTCGCTATGTCTTGCATTATATGTAAACAATGGCCAAAGGTAGCTTGGGGCATTTTGAAATAGGATTGTGTGAATTAGTTTAGACGTACTAAATAGTATGCGTTTGTGGAGAGGCAGTAACGGAAGACGTTCATGTAGGTTAGAATTGTCTGTAAGCTTATGGCCATTGATTAAACGCATTGCCCTTTTCTGGAGTGAATGCAGGCGTTTTGTTATTGATTTGGAGCATCCATCGCAGATTGAGGAGCAATAATCAATATGTGTTTGTATGTCGGAAGCATAGAATATCTTTCTTGTGTTTTCTTCGAGGACATTTTTAATTTTGGCAAGTTTGTATACTTTTTTGGCTATTTGTTTAACTAGAACATGAACTTGGGAATTAAAGGATATATTTTGATCTATGGTAAGACCCAGTGCCTTGTGCAAAGTTACACTTTCTATAGGCGTGCTACCAATGTGCAGCTGAAGTGTTCTCTTTGAGTTTAGAGTATGAAGTCTTTGCTTGGTTCTTATTACCATAGATTTTGTTTTAGAAATGTTAATTTGCATGCTGTTTGCATGACTCCAGTTAACTACACTATTTAATTCCTGTTGCAATGATAATTCTAGCACATTATGATCGATAGCGTATGTATATACTGTGCACTCGTCTGCAAAAAGATCCCAGGACGACGACAGATATAAGGGAAGATCATTTATATAAATGGCAAATAACAGAGGGCCAAGTATAGACCCCTAAGGTACTCCAAAATTAATTGCAATGCCTTGAGATAGAGATTTGTTGTGTGATACTACTTGTATCATCCATCAACCACTCATACCCACACATCACCCACTCACCCATCAATACATGCATCTCTCATCTACCCTCTAACCCACATACACCACAACCACCCAGCCAAACCACATCCTCCATCCTCGCATAGATAGATAGATAGACAGACAGACTGGCAGGCAGGCAGGCAGCAGTCAGGCAGACAGACAGACAGACAGACAGACAGACAGACAGACAGACAGACAGACAGACAGACAGACAGACAAACGGACGACCGGACAAACAGAGAGACAGACAGTCAGACAGACAAATGGACGGGCGGACACACAGAGAGACATGTAGATAGGTTTCTTTTAGATCAAGCGCTAAGCGATCAGCGTTCTGTCCGTGCCTCTCTCTCTGACATCCGCTGTAAAAGCTTAAATAAACGGAACGAAGGCTGCTCGCGTTTGCACCCTCAGGCCCGTCCAACAGTAGTGTAAGAATGATCTGTTCTTTGAACAGCCACTTCGTGGAGCCTGGCTTGGGGGTGCAGTTTTTTCCTAAATGTTTGGGGCGTCCCCGGCCAGTTGTGCCTCACCTTGTTGTGGTGGGTCGGCTTGAGGGACCTTGTTCCTTGGTTTAATCAAGGAGCAGTGACCGGACTTAGCAGGCACAAATAAATATAGCAGAAGACGTGGCAGCAGCAAGAGAAAGAGAAAGAGAAGCAGGGGGAGGAGCAGGAGGAGGTGAAGCATGAGAAGGAGAAGCAGGAGGGCGAGAAGCTGCAGGAGGAGGAGAAAGAAGAGGAGAAGCAGTAGTAGAAGCAGGAGAAGAAACAACAGGATAAGGAGAAAAAGCAGGAGGGGAAGCAAAAGCAGGAGGAGGAAAACCAGCAGGAGGAGAAGTAGCATAAGAAGATGCCGCAGGTGGAGATAGATAGAACGAACGAACGATCGAAAATTCTTATTTTCAAAGGGTTTAGAATTTGGCATGCAGGCCCGTCTGACATTCTGCCCTTCTTTTCAATTGCCTCTCATACATTCTTTGATTCAGCCTTTCTTATGAAGCAAATCTATGAGAACAAAATAACAATAAGCATTAAAACGCATGAAAGCTAATCAATAATATATGACTCACTGAGGCAATGCTCAACATAGGCATTATAAATACCCAAGGAAGGCGTAACGTGTCATACATATGAGGATGTTTTTTCGCCAGTTGTCGCTCGAGATAATTTACCATTATCATTGTCTTTGTTGCTGTTGCTGTTTTTTATGGGGACATGTAGTCTATCCTAAGGTAGTGTTCAAACAGGCTGCGACTGTATGTATAATGAATCGTGTTGTCTTTGATTTCTTCTGAAAGATTGTTCCACAACTGAGTGGCAGAGTATGCTAAGCTTGTTTTAAATAAGTCTATCTTAGGTTTAGAGACATGAAGTATACTTAGTCGTTCGCTATGTCTTGCATTATATGTAAACAATGGCCAAAGGTAGCTTGGGGCATTTTGAAATAGGATTGTGTGAATTAGTTTAGACGTATTAAATAGTATGCGTTTGTGGAGAGGCGGTAACGGGAGACGTTCATGTAGGTTAGAATTGTCTGTAAGCTTGTGGCGATTAATTAAACGCACTGCCCTTTTCTGGAGTGAATGCAGGCGTTTTGTTATTGATTTGGAGCATCCATCGCAGATTGAGGAGCAATAATCAATATGTGTTTGTATGTCGGAAGCATAGAATATCTTTCTTGTGTTTTATTCGAGGACATTTTTAATTTTGGCAAGTTTGTATACTTTTTTAGCTATTTGTTTAACTAGAACATGAACTTGGGAATTAAAGGATATATTTTGATCAATGTTAAGACCCAGTGCCTTGTGCACAGTTACACTTTCTATAGGCGTGCTACCAATGTGCAGCTGAAGTGTTATCTTTGAGTTTAGAGTATGAAGTCTTTGCTTGGTTCTTATTACCATAGATTTTGTTTTAGAAATGTTAATTTGCATGCTGTTTGCATGACTCCAGTTAACTACACTATTTAATACCTGTTGCAATGATAATTCTAGCACATTATGATCGATAGCGTATGTATATACTGTGCACTCGTCTGCAAAAAGATCCCAGGACGACGACAGATATAAGGGAAGATCATTTATATAAATGGCAAATAACAGAGGGCCAAGTATAGACCCCTGAGGTACTCCAAAATTAATGGCAATGCCTTGAGATAGAGATTTATTTAGTGATACTACTTGTATCATCCATCAACCACTCATACCCACACATCACCCACTGACCCATCAATACATGCATCTCTCATCTACCCTCCAACCCACATACACCACAACCACCCAGCCAAACCACATCCTCCATCCTCACATAGATAGATAGATATACAGACAGACAGGCAGGCAGGCAGGCAGCAGTCAGGCAGGCAGACAAACAGACAGACAGACAGACAGACAGACAGACAGACAGACAGACAGACAGACAGACAGACAGACAGACAGACAGACAGACAAACGGACAGACAGACAAACGGATGACCGGACAGACAGAGAGACAGACAGTCAGACAGACAAATGGACGGGCGGACACACAGAGAGACATGTAGATAGGTTTCTTTTAGATCAGGCGCTAAGCGATCAGCGTTCTGTCCGTGCCTCTCTCTCTGACATCCGCTGTAAAAGCTTAAATAAACGGAACGAAGGCTGCTCGCGTTTGCACCCTCAGGCCCGTCCAACAGTAGTGTAAGAATGATCTGTTCTTTGAACAGCCACTTCGTGGAGCCTGGCTTGGGGGTGCAGTTTTTTCCTAAATGTTTGGGGCGTCCCCGGCCAGTTGTGCCTCACCTTGTTGTGGTGGGTCGGCTTGAGGGACCTTGTTCCTTGGTTTAATCAAGGAGCAGTGACCGGACTTAGCAGGCACAAATAAATATAGCAGAAGACGTGGCAGCAGCAAGAGAAAGAGAAAGAGAAGCAGGGGGAGGAGCAGGAGGAGGTGAAGCATGAGAAGGAGAAGCAGGAGGGCGAGAAGCTGCAGGAGGAGGAGAAAGAAGAGGAGAAGCAGTAGTAGAAGCAGGAGAAGAAACAACAGGATAAGGAGAAAAAGCAGGAGGGGAAGCAAAAGCAGGAGGAGGAAAACCAGCAGGAGGAGAAGTAGCATGAGAAGATGCCGCAGGTGGAGATAGATAGAACGAACGAACGAACGAAAATTCTTATTTTCAAAGGGTTTAGAATTGGGCATGCAGGCCCGTCTGTCATTCTGCCCTTCTTTTCAATTGCCTCTCATACATTCTTTGATTCAGCCTTTCTTATGAAGCAAATCTATGAGAACAAAATAACAATAAGCATTAAAACGCATGAAAGCTAATCAATAATATATGACTCACTGAGGTAATGCTCAACATAGGCATTATAAATACCCAAGGAAGGCGTAACGTGTCATACATATGAGGATGTTTTTTCGCCAGTTGTCGCTCGAGATAATTTACCATTATCATTGTCTTTGTTGCTGTTGTTGTTTTTTATGGGGACATGTAGTCTATCCTAAGGTAGTGTTCAAACAGGTTGCGACTGTATGTATAATGTATCGTGTTGTCTTTGATTTCTTCTGAAAGATTGTTCTACAACTGAGTGGCAGAGTATGCTAAGCTTGTTTTAAATAAGTCTATCTTAGGTTTAGAGTCATGAAGTATACTTAGTCGTTCGTTATGTCTTGCATTATATGTAAACAATGGCCAAAGGTAGCTTGGGGCATTTTGAAATAGGATTGTGTGAATTAGTTTAGACGTATTAAATAGTATGCGTTTGTGGAGAGGCAGTAACGGAAGACGTTCATGTAGGTTAGAATTGTCTGTAAGCTTATGGCCATTGATTAAACGCACTGCCCTTTTCTGGAGTGAATGCAGGCGTTTTGTTATTGATTTGGAGCATCCATCGCAGATTGAGGAGCAATAATCAATATGTGTTTGTATGTCGGAAGCATAGAATATCTTTCTTGTGTTTTCTTCGAGGACATTTTTAATTTTGGCAAGTTTGTATACTTTTTTGGCTATTTGTTTAACTAGAACATGAACTTGGGAATTAAAGGATATATTTTGATCTATGTTAAGACCCAGTGCCTTGTGCACAGTTACACTTTCTATAGGCGTGCTACCAATGTGCAGCTGAAGTGTTCTCTTTGAGTTTAGAGTATGAAGTCTTTGCTTGGTTCTTATTACCATAGATTTTGTTTTAGAAATGTTAATTTGCATGCTGTTTGCATGACTCAGGTTAACTACACTATTTAATTCCTGTTGCAATGATAATTCTAGCACATTATGATCGATAGCGTATGTATATACTGTGCACTCGTCTGCAAAAAGATCCCAGGACGACGACTGATATAAGGGAAGATCATTTATATAAATGACAAATAACAGAGGGCCAAGTATAGACACCTAAGGTACTCCAAAATTAATGGCAATGCCTTGAGATAGAGATTTATTGTGTGATACTACTTGTATCATCCATCAACCACTCATACCCACACATCACCCACTCACCCATCAATACATGCATCTCTCATCTACCCTCCAACCCACATACACCACAACCACCCAGCCAAACCACATCCTCCATCCTCACATGGATAGATAGATAGACAGACAGGCAGGCAGGCAGGCAGCAGTGAGGCAGACAGACAGACAGACAGACAGACAGACAGACAGACAGACAGACAGACAAACGGACGACCGGACAAACAGAGAGACAGACAGTCAGACAGACAAATGGACGGGCTGACACACAGAGAGACATGTAGATAGGTTTCTTTTAGATCAAGCGCTAAGCGATCAGCGTTCTGTCCGTGCCTCTCTCGGACATCCGCTGTAAAAGCTTAAATAAACGGAACGAAGGCTGCTCGCGTTTTCACCCTCAGGCCCGTCCAACAGTAATGTAAGAATGATCTGTTCTTTGAACAGCCACTTCGTGGAGCCTGGCTTGGGGGTGCAGATTTTTCCTAAATGTTTGGGGCGTCACCGGCCGGTTGTGCCTCACCTTGTTGTGGTGGGTCGGCTTGAGGGACCTTGTTCCTTGGTTTAATCAAGGAGCAGTGACCGGACTAAGCAGGCACAAATAAATATAGCAGAAGACGTGGCAGCAGCAAGAGAAAGAGAAGCAGGTGGAGGAGCAGGAGGAGGTGAAGCATGAGAAGGAGAAGCAGGAGGGCGAGAAGCTGCAGGAGGAGGAGAAAGAAGAGGAGAAGCAGAAGAAGAAACAACAGGAGAAGGAGAAAAAGCAGGAGGGGAAGCAAAAGCAGGAGGAGGAAAACCAGCAGGAGGAGAAGTAGCATGAGAAGATGCCGCAGGTGGAGATAGATAGAACGAACGAACGAACGAAAATTCTTATTTTCAAAGGGTTTAGAATTGGGCATGCTGCCCTTCTTTTCAATTGCCTCTCATACATTCTTTGATTCAGCCTTTCTTATGAAGCAAATCTATGAGAACAAAATAACAATAAGCATTAAAACACATGAAAGCTAATCAATAATACATGACTCCCTGAGGCAATGTTCAACATAGGCATTATAAATACCCAAGGAAGACGTAACGTGTCATACATATGAGGATGTTTTTTCGCCAGTTGTCGCTCGAGATAATTTACCATTATCAGTGTCTTTGTTGCTGTTGTTTTTTATGGGGACATGTAGTCTATCTTAAGGTAGTGTTCAAACAGGTTGCGACTGTATGTATAATAAATCGTGGTGTCTTTGATTTCTTCTGAAAGATTGTTCCACAACTGTGTGGCAGAGTATGCTAAGCTTGTTTTATATAAGTCTATCTTAGGTTTAGAGACATGAAGTATACTTAGACGTTCGCTATTCTAGCATTATATGTAAACAATGGCCACAGTTACCTTGGGGCATTTTGAAATAGGATTTTGTGAATTTGTTTAGACGTATTAAATAGTATGCGATTGTGGAGAGGCAGTATCGGAAGACGTTCATGTAGGTTAGAATTGTCTGTAAGCTAATGGCCATTGATTAAACGCACTGTCGTTTTCTGGAGTGAATGCAGGCGTTTTGTTATTGATTTGGAGCATCCTTCGCAGATTGAGGAGCAATAATCAATATGTGTTTGTATGTCGGAAGCATAGAATATCTTTCTTGTGTTTTCTTCGAGGACATTTTTAATTTTGGCAAGCTTGTATACTTTTTTTGGCTATTTGTTTAACTAGAACATGAACTTGGGAATTAAATAATATATTTTTATCTATGATAAGACCCACTGCCTTGTGCACAGTTACACTTTCTATAGGCGTGCTACCAATGTGCAGCTGAAGTGTTCTCTTTGAGTTTAGAGTATGAAGTCTTTGCTTGGTTCTTATTACCATAGATTTTGTTTTAGAAATGTTAATTTGCATGCTGTTTGCATGACTCCAGTTAACTACACTATTTAATTCCTGTTGCAATGATAATTCTAGCACATTATGATCGATAGCTTATGTATATACTGTGCACTCGTCTGCAAAAAGGTCCCAGGACAACGACAGATATAAGGGAAGATCATTTATATAAATGGCAAATAACAGAAGGCCAAGTATAGACCCCTAAGTTACTCCAAAATTAATGGCAATGCCTTGAGATAGAGATTTATTGTGTGATACTACTTGTATCATCCATCAACCACTCATACCCACACATCACCCACTCACCCATCAATACATGCATCTCTCATCTACCCTCCAACCCACATACACCACAACCACCCAGCCAAACCACATCCTCCATCCTCACATAGATAGATAGATAGACAGACAGACAGGCAGGCAGGCAGCAGTCAGGCAGGCAGACAGACAGACAGGCAGACAGACAGACAGACAGACAGACAGACAGACAGACAGACAGACAGACAAACGGACGACCGGACAGACAGAGAGACAGACAGTCAGACAGACAAATGGACGGGCGGACACACAGAGAGACATGTAGATAGGTTTCTTTTAGATCAAGCGCTAAGCGATCAGCGTTATGTCCGTGCCTCTCTTGGACATCCGCTGTAAAAGCTTAAATAAACGGAACGAAGGCTGCTCGCGTTTGCACCCTCAGGCCCGTCCAACAGTAGTGTAAGAATGATCTGTTCCTTGAACAGCCACTTCGTGGAGCCTGGCTTTGGGGTGCAGTTTTTTCCTAAATGTCTGGGGCGTCCCCGGCCGGTTGTGCCTCACCTTGTTGTGGTGGTTCGGCTTGAGGGACCTTGTTCCTTGGTTTAATCAAGGAGCAGTGACCCGACTAAGCAGGCACAAATAAATATAGCAGAAGACGTGGCAGCAGCAAGAGAAGGAGAAGCAGGTGGAGGAGGAGGTGAAGCATGAGAAGGAGAAGCAGGAGGGCGAGAAGCTGCAGGAGGAGGAGAAAGAAGAGGAGAAGCAGGAGAAGAAACAACAGGAGAAGGAGAAAAAGCAGGAGGGGAAGCAAAAGCAGGAGGAGCAAAACCAGCAGGAGGAGAAGTAGCATGAGAAGATGCCGCAGGTGGAGATAGATAGAACGAACGAACGAACGAAAATTCATATTTGCAAAGGGTTTAGAATTGGGCATGCAGGCCCTTCTGACATTCTGCCTCTGTTTTCAATTGCCTCTCATACATTCTTTGATTCAGCCTTTCTTATGAAGCAAATCTATGAGAACAAAATAACAATAAGCATTAAAACGCATGAAAGCTAATCAATAATACATGACTCACTGAGGCAATGTTCAACTTAGGCATTATAAATACCCAAGGAAGGCGTAACGTGTCATACATATGAGGATGTTTTTTCGCCAGTTGTCGCTCGAGATAATTTACCATTATCATTGTCTTTGTTGCTGTTGTTGTTTTTTATGGGGACATGTAGTCAATCCTAAGGTAGTGTTCAAACAGGTTGCGACTGTATGTATAATGAATCGTGTTGTCTTTGATTTCTTCTGAAAGATTGTTCCACAACTGAGTGGCAGAGTATGCTAAGCTTGTTTTATATAAGTCTATCTTAGGTTTAGAGACATGAAGTATACTTAGTCGTTCGCTATGTCTTGCATTATATGTAAACAATGGCCAAAGGTAGCTTGGGGCATTTTGAAATAGGATTGTGTGAATTAGTTTAGACGTACTAAATAGTATGCGTTTGTGGAGAGGCAGTAACGGAAGACGTTCATGTAGGTTAGAATTGTCTGTAAGCTTATGGCCATTGATTAAACGCATTGCCCTTTTCTGGAGTGAATGCAGGCGTTTTGTTATTGATTTGGAGCATCCATCGCAGATTGAGGAGCAATAATCAATATGTGTTTGTATGTCGGAAGCATAGAATATCTTTCTTGTGTTTTCTTCGAGGATATTTTTAATTTTGGCAAGTTTGTATACTTTTTTGGCTATTTGTTTAACTAGAACATGAACTTGGGAATTAAAGGATATATTTTGATCTATGTTAAGACCCAGTGCCTTGTGCACAGTTACACTTTCTATAGGCGTGCTACCAATGTGCAGCTGAAGTGTTATCTTTGAGTTTAGAGTATGAAGTCTTTGCTTGGTTCTTATTACCATAGATTTTGTTTTAGAAATGTTAATTTGCATGCTGTTTGCATGACTCCAGTTAACTACACTATTTAGTTCCTGTTGCAATGATAATTCTAGCACATTATGATCGATAGCGTATGTATATACTGTGCACTCGTCTGCAAAAAGATCCCAGGACGACGACAGATATAAGGGAAGATCATTTATATAAATGGCAAATAACAGGGGCCAAGTATAGACCCATAAGGTACTCCAAAATTAATGGCAATGCCTTGAGATAGAGATTTATTGTGTGATACTACTTGTATCATCCATCAACCACTCATACCCACACATCACCCACTCACCCATCAATACATGCATCTCTCATCTACCCTCCAACCCACATACGCCACAACCACCCAGCCAAACCACATCCTCCATCCTCACATAGATAGATAGATAGACAGACAGGCAGGCAGACAGGCAGCAGTCAGACAGACAGACAGACAGACAGACAGACAGACAGACAGACAGACAGACAGACAGACAAACGGACGACCGGACAGACAGAGAGACAGACAGTCAGACAGACAAATGGACGGGCGGACACACAGAGAGACATGTAGATAGGTTTCTTTTAGATCAAGCGCTAAGCGATCAGCGTTCTGTCCGTGCCTCTCTCGGACATCCGCTGTAAAAGCTTAAATAAACGGAACGAAGGCTGCTCGCGTTTGCACCGTCAGGCCCGTCCAACAGTAGTGTAAGAATGATCTGTTCTTTGAACAGCCACTTCGTGGAGCCTGGCTTGGGGGTGCAGTTTTTTCCTAAATGTTTGGGGCGTCCCCGGCCGGTTGTGTCTCGCCTTGTTGTGGTGGGTCGGCTTGAGGGACCTTGTTCCTTGGTTTAATCAAGGAGCAGTGACCGGACTAAGCAGGCACAAATAAATATAGCAGAAGACGTGGCAGCAGCAAGAGAAAGAGAAGCAGGTGGAGGAGCACGAGGAGGTGAAGCATGAGAAGGAGAAGCAGGAGGGCGAGAAGCTGCAGGAGGAGGAGAAAGAAGAGGAGAAGCAGGAGAAGAAACAACAGGAGAAGGAGAAAAAGCAGGAGGGGAAGCAAAAGCAGGAGGAGGAAAACCAGCAGGAGGAGAAGTAGCATGAGAAGATGCCGCAGGTGGAGATAGATAGAACGAACGAACGATCGAAAATTCATATTTTCAAAGGGTTTAGAATTGGGCATGCAGGCCCGTCTGACATTCTGCCCTTCTTTTCAATTGCCTCTCATACATTCTTTGATTCAGCCTTTCTTATGAAGCAAATCTATGAGAACAAAATAACAATAAGCATTAAAACGCATGAAAGCTAATCAATAATACATCACTCACTGAGGCAATGTTCAACATAGGCATTATAAATACCCAAGGAAGGCGTAACGTGTCATACATATGAGGATGTTTTTTCGCCAGTTGTCGCTCGAGATAATTTACCATTATCATTGTCTTTGTTGCTGTTTTTTTTTTTTTTATGGGGACATGTAGTCTATCCTAAGGTAGTGTTCAAACAGGTTGCGACTGTATGTATAATGAATCGTGTTGTCTTTGATTTCTTCTGAAAGATTGTTCCACAACTGAGTGGCAGAGTATGCTAAGCTTGTTTTATATAAGTATATCTTAGGTTTAGAGACATGAAGTATACTTAGTCGTTCGCTATGTCTTGCATTATATGTAAACAATGGCCAAAGGTAGCTTGGGGCATTTTGAAATAGGATTGTGTGAATTAGTTTAGACGTACTAAATAGTATGCGTTTGTGGAGAGGCAGTAACGGAAGACGTTCATGTAGGTTGGAATTGTCTGTAAGCTTATGGCCATTGATTAAACGCACTGCCCTTTTCTGGAGTGAATGCAGGCGTTTTGTTATTGATTTGGAGCATCCATCGCAGATTGAGGAGCAATAATCAATATGTGTTTGTATGTCGGAAGCATAGAATATCTTTCTTGTGTTTTCTTCGAGGACATTTTTAATTTTGGCAAGTTTGTATACTTTTTTGGCTATTTGTTTAACTAGAACATGAACTTGGGAATTAAAGGATATATTTTGATCTATGTTAAGACCCAGTGCCTTGTGCACAGTTACACTTTCTATAGGCGTGCTACCAATGTGCAGCTGAAGTGTTCTCTTTGAGTTTAGAGTATGAAGTCTTTGCTTGGTTCTTATTACCATAGATTTTGTTTTAGAAATGTTAATTTGCATGCTGTTTGCATGACTCCAGTTAACTACACTATTTAGTTCCTGTTGCAATGATAATTCTAGCACATTATGATCGATAGCGTATGTATATACTGTGCACTCGTCTGCAAAAAGATCCCAGGACGACGACAGATATAAGGGAAGATCATTTATATAAATGGCAAATAACAGAGGGCCAAGTATAGACCCATAAGGTACTCCAAAATTAATGGCAATGCCTTGAGATAGAGATTTATTGTGTGATACTACTTGTATCATCCATCAACCACTCATACCCACACATCACCCACTCACCCATCAATACATGCATCTCTCATCTACCCTCCAACCCACATACACCACAACCACCCAGCCAAACCACATCCTCCATCCTCACATAGATAGATAGATAGACAGACAGACAGGCAGGCAGGCAGCAGTCAGGCAGATAGACAGACAGACAGACAGACAGACAGACAGACAGACAGACAGACAGACAGACAGAAAGACAGACAGACAGACAGACAGACAGACAGACAGACAGACAGACGGACAGACGGACGGACAGACAGACAGACAGACAGACAGACAGACAGACAGACAGACAAACGGACGACCGGACAGACAGAGAGACAGACAGTCAGACAGACAAATGGACTGGCGGACACACAGAGAGACATGTAGATAGGTTTCTTTTAGATCAAGCGCTAAGCGATCAGCGTTCTGTCCCTGCCTCTCTCGGACATCCGCTGTAAAAGCTTAAATAAACGGAACGAAGGCTGCTCGCGTTTGCACCCTCAGGCCCGTCCAACAGTAGTGTAAGAATGATCTGTTCTTTGAACAGCCACTTCGTGGAGCCTGGCTTGGGGGTGCAGTTTTTTCCTAAATGTTTGGGGCGTCCCCGGCCGGTTGTGCCTCACCTTGTTGTGGTGGGTCGGCTTGAGGGACCTTGTTCCTTGGTTTAATCAAGGAGCAGTGACCGGTCTAAGCAGGCACAAATAAATATAGCAGAAGACGTGGCAGCAGCAAGAGAAAGAGAAGCAGGTGGAGGAGGAGGTGAAGCATGAGAAGGAGAAGCAGGAGGGCGAGAAGCTGCAGGAGGAGAAAGAAGAGGAGAAGCAGGAGAAGAAACAACAGGAGAAGGAGAAAAAGCAGGAGGCGAAGCAAAAGCAGGAGGAGGAAAACCAGCAGGAGGAGAAGTAGCATGAGAAGATGCCGCAGGTGGAGATAGATAGAACGAACGAACGAACGAAAATTCATATTTGCAAAGGGTTTAGAATTGGGCATGCAGGCCCTTCTGACATTCTGCCTCTGTTTTCAATTGCCTCTCATACATTCTTTGATTCAGCCTTTCTTATGAAGCAAATCTATGAGAACAAAATAACAATAAGCATTAAAACGCATGAAAGCTAATCAATAATACATGACTCACTGAGGCAATGTTCAACTTAGGCATTATAAATACCCAAGGAAGGCGTAACGTGTCATACATATGAGGATGTTTTTTCGCCAGTTGTCGCTCGAGATAATTTACCATTATCATTGTCTTTGTTGCTGTTGTTGTTTTTTATGGGGACATGTAGTCAATCCAAAGGTAGTGTTCAAACAGGTTGCGACTGTATGTATAATGAATCGTGTTGTCTTTGATTTCTTCTGAAAGATTGTTCCACAACTGAGTGGCAGAGTATGCTAAGCTTGTTTTATATAAGTCTATCTTAGGTTTAGAGACATGAAGTATACTTAGTCGTTCGCTATGTCTTGCATTATATGTAAACAATGGCCAAAGGTAGCTTGGGGCATTTTGAAATAGGATTGTGTGAATTAGTTTAGACGTACTAAATAGTATGCGTTTGTGGAGAGGCAGTAACGGAAGACGTTCATGTAGGTTAGAATTGTCTGTAAGCTTATGGCCATTGATTAAACGCATTGCCCTTTTCTGGAGTGAATGCAGGCGTTTTGTTATTGATTTGGAGCATCCATCGCAGATTGAGGAGCAATAATCAATATGTGTTTGTATGTCGGAAGCATAGAATATCTTTATTGTGTTTTCTTCGAGGACATTTTTAATTTTGGCAAGTTTGTATACTTTTTTGGCTATTTGTTTAACTAGAACATGAACTTGGGAATTAAAGGATATATTTTGATCTATGTTAAGACCCAGTGCCTTGTGCACAGTTACACTTTCTATAGGCGTGCTACCAATGTGCAGCTGAAGTGTTCTCTTTGAGTTTAGAGTATGAAGTCTTTGCTTGGTTCTTATTACCATAGATTTTGTTTTAGAAATGTTAATTTGCATGCTGTTTGCATGACTCCAGTTAACTACACTATTTAATTCCTGTTGCAATGATAATTCTAGCACATTATGATCGATAGCGTATGTATATACTGTGCACTCGTCTGCAAAAAGATCCCAGGACGACGACAGATATAAGGGAAGATCATTTATATAAATGGCAAATAACAGAGGGCCAAGTATAGACCCCTAAAGTACTCCAAAATTAAAGGCAATGCCTTGAGATAGAGATTTATTGTGTGATACTACTTGTATCATCCATCAACCACTCATACCCACACATCACCCACTCACCCATCAATACATGCATCTCTCATCTACCCTCTAACCCACATACACCACAACCACCCAGCCAAACCACATCCTCCATCCTCGCATAGATAGATAGATAGACAGACAGACTGGCAGGCAGGCAGGCAGCAGTCAGGCAGACAGACAGACAGACAGACAGACAGACAGACAGACAGACAGACAGACAGACAGACAGACAGACAGACAGACAGACAGACAGACAGACAAACGGACGACCGGACAAACAGAGAGACAGACAGTCAGACAGATAAATGGACGGGCGGACACACAGAGAGACATGTAGATAGGTTTCTTTTAGATCAAGCGCTAAGCGATCAGCGTTCTGTCCCTGCCTCTCTCGGACATCCGCTGTAAAAGCTTAAATAAACGGAACGAAGGCTGCTCGCGTTTGCACCCTCAGGCCCGTCCAACAGTAGTGTAAGAATGATCTGTTCTTTGAACAGCCACTTCGTAGAGCCTGGCTTGGGGGTGCAGTTTTTTCCTAAATGTTTGGGGCGTCCCCGGCCGGTTGTGCCTCACCTTGTTGTGGTGGGTCGGCTTGAGGGACCTTGTTCCTTGGTTTAATCAAGGAGCAGTGACCGGACTAAGCAGGCACAAATAAATATAGCAGAAGACGTGGCAGCAGCAAGAGAAAGAGAAAGAGAAGTAGGGGGAGGAGCAGGAGGAGGTGAAGCATGAGAAGGAGAAGCAGGAGGGCGAGAAGCTGCAGGAGGAGGAGAAAGAAGAGGAGAAGCAGTAGTAGAAGCAGGAGAAGAAACAACAGGAGAAGGAGAAAAAGCAGGAGGGGAAGCAAAAGCAGGAGGAGGAAAACCAGCAGGAGGAGAAGTAGCATGAGAAGATGCCGCAGGTGGAGATAGATAGAACGAACGAACGAACGAAAATTCTTATTTTCAAAGGGTTTAGAATTGGGCATGCAGGCCCGTCTGACATTCTGCCCTTCTTTTCAATTGCCTCTCATACATTCTTTGATTCAGCCTTTCTTATGAAGCAAATCTATCAGAACAAAATAACAATAAACATTAAAACGCATGAAAGCTAATCAAATAAGCATTAAAACGCATGAAAGCTAATCAATAATACATGACTCACTGAGGCAATGTTCAACATAGGCATTATAAATACCCAAGGAAGGCGTAACGTGTCATACATATGAGGATGTTTTTTCGCCAGTTGTCGCTCGAGATAATTTACCATTATCATTGTCTTTGTTGCTGTTGTTGTTTTTTATGGGGACATGTAGTCTATCCTAAGGTAGTGTTCAAACAGGTTGCGACTGTATGTATAATGAATCGTGTTGTCTTTGATTTCTTCTGAAAGATTGTTCCACAACTGAGTGGCAGAGTATGCTAAGCTTGTTTTATATAAGTCTATCTTAGGTTTAGAGACATGAAGTATACTTAGTCGTTCGCTATGTCTTGCATTATATGTAAACAATGGCCAAAGGTAGCTTGGGGCATTTTGAAATAGGATTGTGTGAATTAGTTTAGACGTATTAAATAGTATGCGTTTGTGGAGAGGCAGTAACGGAAGACGTTCATGTAGGTTAGAATTGTCTGTAAGCTTATGGCCATTGATTAAACGCACTGCCCTTTTCTGGAGTGAATGCAGGCGTTTTGTTATTGATTTGGAGCATCCATCGCAGATTGAGGAGCAATAATCAATATGTGTTTGTATGTCGGAAGCATAGAATATCTTTCTTGTGGTTTCTTCGAGGACATTTTTAATTTTGGCATGTTTGTATACTTTTTTGGCTATTTGTTTAACTAGAACATGAACTTGGGAATTAAAGGATATATTTTGATCTATGTTAAGACCCAGTGCCTTGTTCACAGTTACACTTTCTATAGGCGTGATACCAATGTGCAGCTGAAGTGTTCTCTTTGAGTTTAGAGTATGAAGTCTTTGCTTGGTTCTTATTACCATAGATTTTGTTTTAGAAATGTTAATTTGCATGCTGTTTGCATGACTCCAGTTAACTACACTATTTAATTCCTGTTGCAATGATAATTCTAGCACATTATGATCGATAGCGTATGTATATACTGTGCACTCGTCTGAAAAAAGATCCCAGGATGACGACAGATATAAGGGAAGATCATTTATATAAATGGCAAATAACAGACGGCCAAGTATAGACCCCTGAGGTACTCCAAAATTAATGGCAATGCCTTGAGATAGAGATTTATTGTGTGATACTACTTGTATCATCCATCAACCACTCATACCCACACATCACCCACTCACCCATCAATACATGCATCTCTCATCTACCCTCCAACCCACATACACCACAACCACCCAGCCAAACCACATCCTCCATCCTCACATAGATAGATAGATAGACAGACAGACAGGCAGGCAGGCAGGCAGCAGTCAGGCAGATAGACAGACAGACAGACAGACAGACAGACAGACGGACAGACAGACAGACAGACAGACAGACAATCAGACAGACAAACGGACGACCAGACAGACAGACAGACAGACAGACAGACAGACAAATGGACGGGCGGACACACAGAGAGACATGTAGAAAGGTTTCTTTTAGATCAAGCGCTAAGCGATCAGCATTCTGTCCCTGCCTCTCTCGGACATCCGCTGTAAAAGCTTAAATAAACGGAACGAAGGCTGCTCGCTTTGCACCCTCAGGCCCGTCCAACAGTAGTGTAAGAATGATCTGTTCTTTGAACAGCCACTTCGTGGAGCCTGGCTTGGGGGTGCAGTTTTTTCCTAAATGTTTGGGGCGTCCCCGGCCAGTTGTGCCTCACCTTGTTGTGGTCGGTCGGCTTGAGGGACCTTGTTCCTTGGTTTAATCAAGGAACAGTGACCGGACTAAGCAGGCACAAATAAACATAGCAGAAAACGTGGCAGCAGCAAGAGAAAGAGAAAGAGAAGCAGGGGGAGGAGCAGGAGGAGGTGAAGCATGAGAAGGAGAAGCAGGAGGGCGAGAAGATGCAGGCGGAGGAGAAAGAAGAGGAGAAGCAGTAGTAGAAGCAGGAGAAGAAACAACAGGAGAAGGAGAACAATAAGGAGGGGAAGCAAAAGCAGGAGGAGGAAAACCAGCAGGAGGAGAAGTAGCATGAGAAGATGCCGCAGGTGGAGATAGCTAGAACGAACGAACGAACGAACGAACGAATATTCTTATTTTCAAAGGGTTTAGAATTGGGCATGCAGGCCCGTCTGACATTCTGCCCTTCTTTTCAATTGCCTCTCATACATTCTTTGATTCAGCCTTTCTTATGAAGCAAATCTATGAGAACAAAATAACAATAAGCATTAAAACGCATGAAAGCTAATCAATAATACATGACTCACTGAGGCAATGTTCAACATAGGCATTATAAATACCCAAGGAAGGCATAACGTGTCATACATATGAGGATGTTTTTTCGCCAGTTGTCGCTCGAGATAATTTACCATTATCATTGTCTTTGTTGCTGTTGTTGTTTTTTATGGGGACATGTAGTCTATCCTAAGGTAGTGTTCAAACAGGTTGCGACTGTATGTATAATGAATCGTGTTGTCTTTGATTTCTTCTGAAAGATTGTTCCACAACTGAGTGGCAGAGTATGCTAAGCTTGTTTTATATAAGTCTATCTTAGGTTTAGAGACATGAAGTATACTTAGTCGTTCGCTATGTCTTGCATTATATGTAAACAATGGCCAAAGGTAGCTTAGGGCATTTTGAAATAGGATTGTGTGAATTAGTTTAGACGTATTAAATAGTATGCGTTTGTGGAGAGGCAGTAACGGAAGACGTTCATGTAGGTTAGAATTGTCTGTAAGCTTATGGATATTGATTAAACGCACTGCCCTTTTCTGGAGTGAATGCAGGCGTTTTGTTATTGATTTGGAGCACCCATCGCAGATTGAGGAGCAATAATCAATATGTGTTTGTATGTCGGAAGCATAGAATATCTTTCTTGTGTTTTCTTCGAGGACATTGTTAATTTTGGCAAGTTTGTATACTTTTTTGGCTATTTGTTTAACTAGAACATGAACTTGGGAATTAAAGGATATATTTTGATCTATGTTAAGACCCAGTGCCTTGTGCACAGTTACACTTTCTATAGGCGTGCTACCAATGTGCAGCTGAAGTGTTCTCTTTGAGTTTAGAGTATGAAGTCTTTGCTTGGTTCTTATTACCATAGATTTTGTTTTAGAAATGTTAATTTGCATGCTGTTTGCATGACTCCAGTTAACTACACTATTTAATTCCTGTTTCAATGATAATTCTAGCACATTATGATCGATAGCGTATGTATATACTGTGCACTCGTCTGCAAAAAGATCCCAGGACGACGACAGATATAAGGGAAGATCATTTATATAAATGGCAAATAACAGAGGGCCAAGTATAGACCCCTGAGGTACTCCAAAATTAATGGCAATGCCTTGAGATAGAGATTTATTGTGTGATACTACTTGTATCATCCATCAACCACTCATACCCACACATCACCCACTCACCCATCAATACATGCATCTCTCATCTACCCTCCAACCCACATACACCACAACCACCCAGCCAAACCACATCCTCCATCCTCACATAGATAGATAGATAGACAGACAGACAGGCAGGCAGGCAGGCAGCAGTCAGGCAGATAGACAGACAGACAGACAGACAGACAGACAGACAGACAGACAGACAGACAGACAGAAAAACGGACGACCAGACAGACAGACAGACAGACAGACAGACAGTCAGACAGACAAATGGACGGGCGGACACACAGAGAGACATGTAGAAAGGTTTCTTTTAGATCAAGCGCTAAGCGATCAGCGTTCTGTCCCTGCCTCTCTCGGACATCCGCTGTAAAAGCTTAAATAAACGGAACGAAGGCTGCTCGCGTTTGCACCCTCAGGCCCGTCCAACAGTAGTGTAAGAATGATCTGTTCTTTGAACAGCCACTTCGTGGAGCCTGGCTTGGGGGTGCAGTTTTTTCCTAAATGTTTGGGGCGTCCCCGGCCGGTTGTGCCTCACCTTGTTGTGGTGGGTCGGCTTGAGGGACCTTGTTCCTTGGTTTAATCAAGGAGCAGTGACCGGACTAAGCAGGCACAAATAAATATAGCAGAAGACGTGGCAGCAGCAAGAGAAAGAGAAAGAGAAGCAGGGGGAGGAGCAAGAGGAGGTGAAGCTTGAGAAGGAGAAGCAGGAGGGCGAGAAGCTGCAGGAGGAGGAGAAAGAAGAGGAGAAGCAGTAGTAGAAGCAGGAGAAGAAACAACATGAGAAGGAGAAAAAGCAGGAGGGGAAGCAAAAGCAGGAGGAGGAAATCCAGCAGGAGGAGAAGTAGCATGAGAAGATGCCGCAGGTGGAGATAGATAGAACGAACGAACGAACGAATATTCTTATTTTCAAATGGTTTAGAATTGGGCATGCAGGCCCGTCTGACATTCTGCCCTTCTTTTCAATTGCCTCTCATACATTCTTTGATTCAGCCTTTCTTATGAAGCAAATCTATGAGAACAAAATAACAATAAGCATTAAAACGCATGAAAGCTAATCAATAATACATGACTCACTGAGGCAATGTTCAACACAGGCATTATAAATACCCAAGGAAGGCATAACGTGTCATACATATGAGGATGTTTTTTCGCCAGTTGTCGCTCGAGATAATTTACCATTATCATTGTCTTTGTTGCTGTTGTTGTTTTTTATGGGGACATGTAGTCTATCCTAAGGTAGTGTTCAAACAGGTTGCGACTGTATGTATAATGAATCGTGTTGTCTTTGATATCTTCTGAAAGATTGTTCCACAACTGAGTGGCAGAGTATGCTAAGCTTGTTTTATATAAGTCTATCTTAGGTTTAGAGACATTAAGTATACTTAGTCGTTCGCTATGTCTTGCATTATATGTAAACAATGGCCAAAGGTAGCTTGGGGCATTTTGAAATAGGATTGTGTGAATTAGTTTAGACGTATTAAATAGTATGCGTTTGTGGAGAGGCAGTAACGGAAGACGTTCATGTAGGTTAGAATTGTCTGTAAGCTTATGGCCATTGATTAAACGCACTGCCCTTTTCTGGAGTGAATGCAGGCGTTTTGTTATTGATTTGGAGCATCCATCGCATATTGAGGAGCAATAATCAATATGTGTTTGTATGTCGGAAGCATAGAATATCTTTCTTGTGTTTTCTTCGAGGACATTTTTAATTTTGGCAAGTTTGAATACTTTTTTGGCTATTTGTTAAACTAGAACATGAACTTGGGAATTAAAGGATATATTTTGATCCATGTTAAGACTCAGTGCCTTGTGCACAGTTACACTTTCAATAGGCGTGCTACCAATGTGCAACTGAAGTGTTCTCTTTGAGTTTAGAGTATTGTGACGAAACGGATAAAGATCGGCAGATCTCTGCATAATATCCCTTTGAAGGGAGTGCGATGCGTTGGTCTCCCTTGAATTAATATCAATTAATAGGGGATTCCCCATCAAAAAATAGTGCGGGGCGGAGCTATTCTAGTTATTTATAGAAAAATCTAGAATATTCCCTCAAGTGCGTACGTAGTAGAGATCTCTAAGTTCACAAGTGCTTCATGCAGCACGGGGTGGTGGAACTTATCGTGACTCTGGTTTTCTTCATGAATCATGAAAGTCACGCGGGCCGTGTAGGCGAGTGGAAGGCGCACTGACTTTGTCGTGAGCAGTCGCCCACCAAACCTCAGCGTAGACAGATCGCAGCCAACAGGCTGATGTAATTTTGATGTCAATATTCGCGGCCAGTGCGGACATCTGCAGTCAAGGTTGTGATTCTTCAATCACAGGTTAGTTGAGTACTTATTCTATTATTTAATTGTTGTCGTGATGCCGTGCTGATTCCCGGAATGAATTAATTGCCATCGCAAAATTGAGTTGTCGCGTAGCGTTATCCGTTACAGTTGGCGGTTTGCATTTTTAAGTAGGCTTTATCGATCAGCACTGTAATGTGTTACCTGACGGAACAAGCCGTATTCCACAGCGCGTGGTGTGTAAATAAAATAGGCCGAACGATGTGCTGTACAGTGTGTAGCAGTTACGGGTTTGGTTTATTCATTACGCAGGCAAGGCGACAGTTTGTCCGTCATTACATCAACATGCTAGACGCTGTAAATGATAAGGTAGAGCTTATTATTAGAAATGTATAATGTGCTTCGTGACATTAGAATGGTAACGTAATTGTTCTATCAGTGATGGTGATGTTTCGAGGAATCAAGGTGAAATCAGCAGTGGTGTATTTGCTGTGTGCAGATAGCAGTGTTATTCCGCGTAAGCCGAATGGCGTTGCATCGGTAGGATAACAATTGATAAGAAGTATTCATGATACTATTGTTACTGCTTGTTGTCATGTCCGCCCGCAAGGATGACCGTGCGTGTTCCATCGTACGTTTGTCTAGGCAGCGGGAGGTAGGCCGGTAACCCCAACCCGATCGGTAATAGGTCCGACCCAATGCAATCGTGCATATCCGATGAATGAACATACCCGATCGAGGGTGATGCGGCGCTCCGTAATTCGAGGCCGAGGTGTCTAGATAGATCGAGGTTTGAACCTAACCGTTTCTCTCTCTAATATTCTACTCTTCTGGAACCCTGACTCGGTTCACGGAGTACTTGGAGTACTGCCGTGAAGTAGTAGTATATGAGGGGCATAACACCCCCCCCCCCCCAAAAAAAAAAAAGGTGGAGCCAGAGTTTGGTAGTGGAGTCTGGAGGTTTGCTACATTGGATGACGTGACTTAAGTCGTCACGGGACAAGGTACACGAGACCCACAGTAGCTGTGGGACAGTGTAATGGTGGATGGCCACCACAGCTGTGCTCGACCGGCACAGGTATGACTGACCTGAAAGATAGTCAGTGAATACAAGGGCAACTCAGGATCTGGGGCAGGGATCCCAGACCTGACACTATGGCTGTGATATGATTTTGTTAGTTAAGTGTAACAAGTCATGAGTTCTCCTTAGTTAATGCTATAGTAATGAATTATCAGGAGTATAATTCATTATGGACATATAGTTATTAATGTGTGTAATTCATCAGTCCATGGGTGAAGGGATTGAGGAATTGATGAGTCTGTCAGGAAGGAGATGTCCGGCTGGACACCTTCTCGATACAGTAATCCCTACACTGAAAGGAAAGTAAGTGTATATGTTGATTGATGATGGGAGATGAAACCGGATTGGACTGGCCCCACGCGAAGGATGCTTGACAGAGTCATACAGTCGACTCTGGTGCTAGGGGTTATATGTAGCCCAGAAGTGTTACTTGACTGAACAGGTGTGCTATTGCTTTTTCTACCATCATTATGCCTATATATTATAGTGACTAAGTAGATCTATGATGTGATGATTTCATACTCATGTTGGTAGACATGAGGAATGTCTGAGAGGCAGGTGACAGGGTGGAGATGCTGGTAGTCTTTGTTGTAGTTGAGTACTCACACCAACCTCTCCGTGTTTCAGGATCTGTTATTACTATACAGAAGAAGATTCAAGAGCTGCACCATGAGCTCTATGGGCCCACTCATTCCAGTGCCTATCCAGAAGTTGATTGAGGCCATACTGGGAGTGGTTGTCTGAGTCTGCGAGATCAATGTTGGAAGGAGCTGAGTGCTGAATAAGTCGGTAGGTCTAGGTTAGGACCTCCGTCAAGAGTCCGACGAGTGTCATCCGATCCTGAGAGGATCCAACACTGAAACGTCTGGTGATTCAAGCCAGTGAAGCACTGGTGACATTCAGTCTCTGTGTAAACCTTGGTAATTGCAAGGTAGTGACCTTTCAAGTTGAGCGAAGTGATCATTGTTACCGGTCACCATGACCTGTGTTATATGCTTCTGGCCCGGCTGGGTTATGGGACACCATGTATCAGTTGATGCTTAAATAGTGTTTTTACATCGGTTACCTTTATGAAGCCAACATGTGGTCCAGTGAACTAGGACATTGATTACAACATTGGTGGAAACACCTGAGTGACATGTTTGTTAAGGTAGGGAGCTACCTCATGCCAACGTGATGAACTGTTGACAATGTTTGTGAAGGTAGGGAGCTACCTCATGCGATCGTGATGAACTGTTGACAGTGTATGCTAGGTTGTGATTACTACCCATTGATCAGGGTAGTTACATGATACTGTGTGAAGATCTATTGTCCAAGGACATGGAACTAAGGTGAAGTGTTTAGTCACCTGATAGACTTTACCAGTGACATTGTGTGTTCGTGTGGAGCAACCGCTTATTGTGTAGGTGACATATCAGTGTGTGGGTCACTGATGAGATAGAAGAGTGACCTGGCTCTTGTGTATTTTGAGACGGTGCTACATGTATTTTTTCTGCAAGTGGGAGACCGCTAATGTTATAGGGTCGGCCCAGACTTCATCAGGAGTGTGACGAGGGAAATAGTACGACAGCAAGGAAGGATCCTTGTTCATCAGTGCAGTGTCAGTCAGGCAGTGGTACTGCGCTTGATCAGCCCTTGCTTGGTTCTCTGGGTGAAGAGGGAACTTTGGAGAGGCAGCAGACCTTGGAGTTCCAGTCCACTGGAGGAGCCTGGGTGAGTCGCTACCACGACTGGACAACCGCACGAGCTATCGTCCGCCTCCATGATGAATACTCATCTGCGTCTTTGATCTTGTACATAGTTCTTCTAGTCTGGCTTTCAGCCATCCTTCTCTGTGTTGTGGTTGACGTAGTTCAGAATTAAAATTTTGTTCTCGTAGCTATGACTTTGTGCAGTGATATGACTGGTGTCTGGTCCGAGCCCCCTTGGGGTTTGGAACCCTAGGTGAGGGAGGGAAGGTTAAGCTGTCCCGGCTTGTGTGGGGCCTGGTAGATGTAGAGTGCTATTGAGGTGGTTGGAGCAAAGGCAGGGGATAGTATCTATCGTGGCAAACCAGACCAAGCCCCGGCGGTCTTGTCACAAGATAGAGTGGGGGCCCGTCCGGGATCTTCTCTTTGTTCTGACCTCTCGTAGGAATAGGTTATAGTGTCATCTGTCCTATACCTATTATCTACTTGACGAGTAGGGCTACTGAAACCTTTCTCTTCGACGTGGACAGACATTTAGTTAAGTTAGTATAGATACATAGTTACAGTGTTGGTTGGAGTACAGTTAGCATTGTGATTGGGTATTGCATATCTATACTGATACTAAGTTACACTAAGCATGGCTACTCGTACTTTAGATTTAGCTAAGGTGCGGGCATCTGCAACTGAGATGGGATTGGAAGGTGAGGAGTTCAAAGCCTATGTACTGGAAGTAGAGCGAAACTTCAGAGCAGAAGAGAGTGAGCGAAGAAAGTCAGAAATTGAGCTGGAAGCTCGAAAGGTAGCACTTGAAGAGCAAAAGTTGGTGGCAGACCAACAGGCACAAAAACTGGCAGCTGACCTAGAGTCTAAGAAATTAGATGCTAGGAAGTTGGAAATGGAACATGAGTTCCGTATGAAGCAACTTGAGGTAGAGGCTAAATCGGTTGGAGAGTCTGAGGGAGCAGTAGGTGGAGTAGCTTTACCTAGCTCATCAGTAGCCAGCAGACCAGCTTACCATGCTATGAAATGGCCGTTTCCACCATTTGAACCGGACCAAGAGAAGATAGATCAATTCTTAGAGAAGTTCGAGGCAATGTGTAAAGCTATGGGTTTAGAGCCTGAGCGTTGGAATCTTAAGCTTTCACAAGGACTCCGTGGCACCGCGTACGAAGTGTATGCGCGTCTTCCCCCAGGGATGGAAAATGATTATCCAACCCTGAAATCGGCTCTTTTGAAAAGATTCGAAATGACAGCCCATGCTTACAGGCGGAGGTTCAGAACTTCCAAGAGAGAACCAGGTGAGATGTTCTCGGCCTATAGTGTGAGGTTGAACTCATACCTGTTGAAGTGGATGGCATTGGCCAATTTCAAAGAGGATTATGAGAGTCTGAGAGAGTTGATGGTGGTGGATCAAATGAAAATGCAGATGTCCAAGCCTTTAAGGAATTTCTTAGGGGAAAATGGGGCGGAAAGGCTAGACATAGTAAATAAGCTAGCTGAAAGGTATGTGGAAGTCTATGGTGAGACTGGGGATTCCAGTCAGACTGATTCACAGAAAAGGCAGAAGGGGCTTGATCAGAAGCCCAAGACCAAAGGTCCCAAGGAATCATCCAATGTAGCAGATCCTGTGGTAAAAGACTCTGGTAAGAAACCCGATAAGCAAAGCCCTCCCGCCTCCCCAAAACGGAAGTGGAGTAAGAGGTGGTGTAAGCACTGTAAGTCTCATTCCCATAATACTGTAGATTGTCTGAGGAAGCCAAAGGACTTGCACTTTGCGTGTCTCGCCTCTACTAGAGGTAGACCTAGCGAGATCACACCTAAGGGTCGGGAGAAACCAAAGTCTGAGAAATCACCTGTGATCGAAACGATAGAGGTGAATGGGAAGCAGGTGGAATGTCTATACGATACAGGATTGCAGTTTGAAGCTGTAATCTCATCCCACCTTGTGAGCCCAGGGCAGCTCACCGGCGAGACAAGAGAATTTCAGCTGGCCATGAGGAGCTCCGTAGCTATGGACTTGCCGATTGCTCGGATTGACATTCGGTGCAGGTACGTTACGGGTAGCATCCAGGCGGCTGTGCTGCCTGATCCTATTTACCCTTTGATCCTCGGTCGTCCGCATGTATTCCTGGGGGACCCCAGGGAACATTGTCTAGTGAGCGCTAGGCAGGCCAGGGCTAAGGATGGAGAAAGGCAGTGTGGTAAGAAAATAGACCATTCTCTTGCGAGGTTAGTGAGCAGTGCTCAAAGTAGGGACCCGACTTTGCGTCCTTACTTACTGGAGGTGTCCCAAAGTTCTGTCCCGCCAACTCCGGGTCAGTTCTATGTAGAAAACCGGTTGCTTTATCGTAGAGCCGGGCAAGGGGATAGCCAGTACGGTCAGATGGTAGTCCCTACTGACTACAGATCCCGCTTGATACATAGAGTGCATACCTTATCCTTAACCGGACATAAGGATGTGGGGACAACAGTCCAGTGTCTTTCCAGCCACTACCACTGGCCTGGAATGACAGGCGACGTGCGGAGATATATCCGGTCGTGCCCAACGTGTTGTCTGGCAGCACCAAAGCACAAGACCAAAAACGGTTTATCTCTGCAGATTGGAGATAGGGTTCTCGCGCTTCTCCCAATCGAGGGGGCGGAATTCGAACTCGGATGGCAGGGCCCTTTTCCTGTGGAGCGGATAATGTCCCGATCCACGTATGAGGTGAAGGTCCGCGGGGAATTGCGTAAGTTCCATTGTACTCTCCTTCAGAATTTGGAGAGGTCCGAGGTAGTTTCTCCACAAGATAGTGCGACTACCATCGCGCTAGATTCGGTTCTGGGTCCAGACGAGGGCGAGGAAGACTCAGTCCTACGCAGTACATCCTGTGGGGAGGGTCTGCGGTTTCCTGAGCATTCAACCGTGGATAGGGCGAACGGGCTCCGTCGGGAAGAGGCCCATGGTGTTAAGCACACTGGGAATCGAGGTCGGACAGGCGAAGTCACATCTGGCACGACGGGATCGTCGGGTGACTCGATACGCCGACAGGCTCACTGTCCTTACTCGCGGGAGAGAAGGCAGGAGCAAGGGTACTCCAGACGAACCTGGAGTAAGCGACCATTCATTTTGGTCGACATCCGCGAACAGTCCACGAAGGTGATGCCTAGTCGGGATAGGAAATATCCTATTGTCGGAAGGGACGAACGAACCTTCAGTAAAGTAACCGATGGCCTGCAACAGGTGGATGCGGAACAGTCCAGTGTAGACAGATCCTGTAAGCCAATCACCAGGCCGTTACGTTTCGGGCCTAATCGCTGGAGATAACGTAGGTTTGAGGCGGTGGTTGGTGATCCAGCATCCAGACCATTCTGGTGGATCTCCGCAGGGAAAGTGAATGTTATGGAACGTCTTTTCCTGGGAATCCAATCTTGATAGAGTAGAGGTTCAGAGTTCAGACCGATCTGTGTGTAGTGAGTTCGACCGGGTCGACCATCTTAAGTGGGGGCCTATGTGACGAAACGGATAAAGATCGGCAGATCTCTGCATAATATCCCTTTGAAGGGAGTGCGATGCGTTGGTCTCCCTTGAATTAATATCAATTAATAGGGGATTCCCCATCAAAAAATAGTGCGGGGCGGAGCTATTCTAGTTATTTATAGAAAAATCTAGAATGTTCCCTCAAGTGCGTACGTAGTAGAGATCTCTAAGTTCACAAGTGCTTCATGCAGCACGGGGTGGTGGAACTTATCGTGACTCTGGTTTTCTTCATGAATCATGAAAGTCACGCGGGCCGTGTAGGCGAGTGGAAGGCGCACTGACTTTGTCGTGAGCAGTCGCCCACCAAACCTCAGCGTAGACAGATCGCAGCCAACAGGCTGATGTAATTTTGATGTCAATATTCGCGGCCAGTGCGGACATCTGCAGTCAAGGTTGTGATTCTTCAATCACAGGTTAGTTGAGTACTTATTCTATTATTTAATTGTTGTCGTGATGCCGTGCTGATTCCCGGAATGAATTAATTGCCATCGCAAAATTGAGTTGTCGCGTAGCGTTATCCGTTACAGTTGGCGGTTTGCATTTTTAAGTAGGCTTTATCGATCAGCACTGTAATGTGTTACCTGACGGAACAAGCCGTATTCCACAGCGCGTGGTGTGTAAATAAAATAGGCCGAACGATGTGCTGTACAGTGTGTAGCAGTTACGGGTTTGGTTTATTCATTACGCAGGCAAGGCGACAGTTTGTCCGTCATTACATCAACATGCTAGACGCTGTAAATGATAAGGTAGAGCTTATTATTAGAAATGTATAATGTGCTTCGTGACATTAGAATGGTAACGTAATTGTTCTATCAGTGATGGTGATGTTTCGAGGAATCAAGGTGAAATCAGCAGTGGTGTATTTGCTGTGTGCAGATAGCAGTGTTATTCCGCGTAAGCCGAATGGCGTTGCATCGGTAGGATAACAATTGATAAGAAGTATTCATGATACTATTGTTACTGCTTGTTGTCATGTCCGCCCGCAAGGATGACCGTGCGTGTTCCATCGTACGTTTGTCTAGGCAGCGGGAGGTAGGCCGATAACCCCAACCCGATCGGTAATAGGTCCGACCCAATGCAATCGTGCATATCCGATGAATGAACATACCCGATCGAGGGTGATGCGGCGCTCCGTAATTCGAGGCCGAGGTGTCTAGATAGATCGAGGTTTGAACCTAACCGTTTCTCTCTCTAATATTCTACTCTTCTGGAACCCTGACTCGGTTCATGGAGTACTTGGAGTACTGCCGTGAAGTAGTAGTATATGAGGGGCATAACCCCCCCCCCCCAAAAAAAAAAAAAAGGTGGAGCCAGAGTTTGGTAGTGGAGTCTGGAGGTTTGCTACATTGGATGACGTGACTTAAGTCGTCACGGGACAAGGTACACGAGACCCACAGTAGCTGTGGGACAGTGTAATGGTGGATGGCCACCACAGCTGTGCTCGACCGGCACAGGTATGACTGACCTGAAAGATAGTCAGTGAATACAAGGGCAACTCAGGATCTGGGGCAGGGATCCCAGACCTGACACTATGGCTGTGATATGATTTTGTTAGTTAAGTGTAACAAGTCATGAGTTCTCCTTAGTTAATGCTATAGTAATGAATTATCAGGAGTATAATTCATTATGGACATATAGTTATTAATGTGTGTAATTCATCAGTCCATGGGTGAAGGGATTGAGGAATTGATGAGTCTGTCAGGAAGGAGATGTCCGGCTGGACACCTTCTCGATACAGTAATCCCTACACTGAAAGGAAAGTAAGTGTATATGTTGATTGATGATGGGAGATGAAACCGGATTGGACTGGCCCCACGCGAAGGATGCTTGACAGAGTCATACAGTCGACTCTGGTGCTAGGGGTTATATGTAGCCCAGAAGTGTTACTTGACTGAACAGGTGTGCTATTGCTTTTTCTACCATCATTATGCCTATATATTATAGTGACTAAGTAGATCTATGATGTGATGATTTCATACTCATGTTGGTAGACATGAGGAATGTCTGAGAGGCAGGTGACAGGGTGGAGATGCTGGTAGTCTTTGTTGTAGTTGAGTACTCACACCAACCTCTCCGTGTTTCAGGATCTGTTATTACTATACAGAAGAAGATTCAAGAGCTGCACCATGAGCTCTATGGGCCCACTCATTCCAGTGCCTATCCAGAAGTTGATTGAGGCCATACTGGGAGTGGTTGTCTGAGTCTGCGAGATCAATGTTGGAAGGAGCTGAGTGCTGAATAAGTCGGTAGGTCTAGGTTAGGACCTCCGTCAAGAGTCCGACGAGTGTCATCCGATCCTGAGAGGATCCAACACTGAAACGTCTGGTGATTCAAGCCAGTGAAGCACTGGTGACATTCAGTCTCTGTGTAAACCTTGGTAATTGCAAGGTAGTGACCTTTCAAGTTGAGCGAAGTGATCATTGTTACCGGTCACCATGACCTGTGTTATATGCTTCTGGCCCGGCTGGGTTATGGGACACCATGTATCAGTTGATGCTTAAATAGTGTTTTTACATCGGTTACCTTTATGAAGCCAACATGTGGTCCAGTGAACTAGGACATTCATTACAACATTGGTGGAAACACCTGAGTGACATGTTTGTTAAGGTAGGGAGCTACCTCATGCCAACGTGATGAACTGTTGACAATGTTTGTGAAGGTAGGGAGCTACCTCATGCGATCGTGATGAACTGTTGACAGTGTATGCTAGGTTGTGATTACTACCCATTGATCAGGGTAGTTACATGATACTGTGTGAAGATCTATTGTCCAAGGACATGGAACTAAGGTGAAGTGTTTAGTCACCTGATAGACTTTACCAGTGACATTGTGTGTTCGTGTGGAGCAACCGCTTATTGTGTAGGTGACATATCAGTGTGTGGGTCACTGATGAGATAGAAGAGTGACCTGGCTCTTGTGTATTTTGAGACGGTGCTACATGTATTTTTTCTGCAAGTGGGAGACCGCTAATGTTATAGGGTCGGCCCAGACTTCATCAGGAGTGTGACGAGGGAAATAGTACGACAGCAAGGAAGGATCCTTGTTCATCAGTGCAGTGTCAGTCAGGCAGTGGTACTGCGCTTGATCAGCCCTTGCTTGGTTCTCTGGGTGAAGAGGGAACTTTGGAGAGGCAGCAGACCTTGGAGTTCCAGTCCACTGGAGGAGCCTGGGTGAGTCGCTACCACGACTGGACAACCGCACGAGCTATCGTCCGCCTCCATGATGAATACTCATCTGCGTCTTTGATCTTGTACATAGTTCTTCTAGTCTGGCTTTCAGCCATTCTTCACTGTGTTGTGGTTGACGTAGTTCAGAATTAAAATTTTGTTCTCGTAGCTATGACTTTGTGCAGTGATATGACTGGTGTCTGGTCCGAGCCCCCTTGGGGTTTGGAACCCTAGGTGAGGGAGGGAAGGTTAAGCTGTCCCGGCTTGTGTGGGGCCTGGTAGATGTAGAGTGCTATTGAGGTGGTTGGAGCAAAGGCAGGGGATAGTATCTATCGTGGCAAACCAGACCAAGCCCCGGCGGTCTTGTCACAAGTATTAAGTCTTTGCTTGGTTCTTATTACCATAGATTTTGTTTTAGAAATGTTAATTTGCATGCTGTTTGCATGACTTCAGTTAACTACACTATTTAATTCCTGTTGTAATGATAATTCTAGCACATTATGATCGATAGCGTATGTATATACTGTGCACTCGTCTGAAAAAAGATTCCAGGGCGACGACAGATATAAGGGAAGATCATTTATATCAATGGCAAATAACAGAGGGCCAAGTATAGACCCCTGAGGTACTCCAAAATTAATGGCAATGCCTTGAGATAGAGATTTATTGTGTGATACTACTTGTATCATCCATCAACCACTCATACCCACACATCACCCACTCACCCATCAATACATGCATCTCTCATCTACCCTCCAACCCACATACACCACAACCACCCAGCCAAACCACATCCTCCATCCTCACATAGATAGATAGATAGACAGACAGACAGGCAGGCAGGCAGGCAGCAGTCAGGCAGATAGACAGACAGACAGACAGACAGACAGACAGACAAACGGACGACCAGACAGACAGACAGACAGACAGACAGTCAGACAGACAAATGGACGGGCGGACACACAGAGAGACATGTAGAAAGGTTTCTTTTAGATCAAGCGCTAAGCGATCAGCGTTCTGTCCCTGCCTCTCTCGGACATCCGCTGTAAAAGCTTAAATAAACGGAACGAAGGCTGCTCGCGTTTGCACCCTCAGGCCCGTCCAACAGTAGTGTAAGAATGATCTGTTCTTTGAACAGCCACTTCGTGGAGCCTGGCTTGGGGGTGCAGTTTTTTCCTAAATGTTTGGGGCGTCCCCGGCCGGTTGTGCCTCACCTTGTTGTGGTGGGTCGGCTTGAGGGACCTTGTTCCTTGGTTTAATCAAGGAGCAGTGACCGGACTAAGCAGGCACAAATAAATATAGCAGAAGACGTGGCAGCAGCAAGAGAAAGAGAAAGAGAAGCAGGGGGAGGAGCAGGAGGAGGTGAAGCTTGAGAAGGAGAAGCAGGAGGGCGAGAAGCTGCAGGAGGAGGAGAAAGAAGAGGAGAAGCAGTAGTAGAAGCAGGAGAAGAAACAACATGAGAAGGAGAAAAAGCAGGAGGGGAAGCAAAAGCAGGAGGAGGAAATCCAGCAGGAGGAGAAGTAGCATGAGAAGATGCCGCAGGTGGAGATAGATAGAACGAACGAACGAACGAATATTCTTATTTTCAAATGGTTTAGAATTGGGCATGCAGGCCCGTCTGACATTCTGCCCTTCTTTTCAATTGCCTCTCATACATTCTTTGATTCAGCCTTTCTTATGAAGCAAATCTATGAGAACAAAATAACAATAAGCATTAAAACGCATGAAAGCTAATCAATAATACATGACTCACTGAGGCAATGTTCAACATAGGCATTATAAATACCCAAGGAAGGCGTAACGTTTCATACATATGAGGATGTTTTTTCGCCAGTTGTCGATCGAGATAATTTACCATTATCATTGTCTTTGTTGCTGTTGTTGTTTTTTATGGGGACATGTAGTTTATCCTAAGGTAGTGTTCAAACAGGTTGCGACTGTGTGTATAATGAATCGTGTTGTCTTTGATATCTTCTGAAAGATTGTTCCACAACTGAGTGGCAGAGTATGCTAAGCTTGTTTTATATAAGTCTATCTTAGGTTTAGAGACATTAAGTATACTTAGTCGTTCGCTATGTCTTGCATTATATGTAAACAATGGCCAAAGGTAGCTTGGGGCATTTTGAAATAGGATTGTGTGAATTAGTTTAGACGTATTAAATAGTATGCGTTTGTGGAGAGGCAGTAACGGAAGACGTTCATGTAGGTTAGAATTGTCTCTAAGCTTATGGCCATTGATTAAACGCACTGCCCTTTTCTGGAGTGAATGCAGGCGTTTTGTTATTGATTTGGAGCATCCATCGCATATTGAGGAGCAATAATCAATATGTGTTTGTATGTCGGAAGCATAGAATATCTTTCTTGTGTTTTCTTCGAGGACATTTTTAATTTTGGCAAGTTTGTATACTTTTTTGGCTATTTGTTTAACTAGAACATGAACTTGGGAATTAAAGGATATATTTTGATCCATGTTAAGACCCAGTGCCTTGTGCACAGTTACACTTTCTATAGGCGTGCTACCAATGTGCAACTGAAGTGTTCTCTTTGAGTTTAGAGTATTAAGTCCTTGCTTGGTTCTTATTACCATAGATTTTGTTTTAGAAATGTTAATTTGCATGCTGTTTGCATGACTCCAGTTAACTACACTATTTAATTCCTGTTGCAATGATAATTCTAGCACATTATGATCGATAGCGTATGTATATACTGTGCACTCGTCTGAAAAAAAAATCCAAGACGACGACAGATATAAGGGAAGATCATTTATATAAATGGCAAATAACAGAGGGCCAAGTATAGACCCCTGAGGTACTCCAAAATTAATGGCAATGCCTTGAGATAGAGATTTATTGTGTGATACTACTTGTATCATCCATCAACCACTCATACCCACACATCACCCACTCACCCATCAATACATAAATCTCTCATCTACCCTCCAACCCACATACACCACAACCACCCAGCCATACCACATCCTCCATCCTCACATAGATAGATAGATAGACAGACAGACAGGCAGGCAGGCAGGCAGGCAGCAGTCAGGCAGATAGACAGACAGACAGACAGACAGACAGACAGACAGACAGACAGACAGACAGACAAACGGACGACCGGACAGACAGAGAGACAGACAGTCAGACAGACAAATGGACGGGCGGACACACAGAGAGACATGTAGATAGGTTTCTTTTAGATCAAGCGCTAAGCGATCAGCGTTCTGTCCGTGCCTCTCTCGGACATCCGCTGTAAAAGCTTAAATAAACGGAACGAAGGCTGCTCGCGTTTGCACCCTCAGGCCCGTCCAACAGTAGTGTAAGAATGATCTGTTCTTTGAACAGCCACTTCGTGGAGCCTGGCTTGGGGGTGCAGTTTTTTCCTAAATGTTTGGGGCGTCCCCGGCCGGTTGTGCCTCACCTTGTTGTGGTGGGTCGGCTTGAGGGACCTTGTTCCTTGGTTTAATCAAGGAGCAGTGACCGGACTAAGCAGCCACAAATAAATATAGCAGAAGACGTGGCAGCAGCAAGAGAAAGAGAAAGAGAAGCAGGGGAGGAGCAGGAGGAGGTGAAGCATGCGAAGGAGAAGCAGGAGGGCGAAAAGCTGCAGAAGGAGGAGAAAGAAGAGGAGAAGCAGTAGTAGAAGCAGGAGAAGAAACAACAGGAGAAGGAGAAAAAGCAGGAGGGGAAGCAAAAGCAGGAGGAGGATAACCAGCAGGAGGAGAAGTAGCATGAGAAGATTCCGCAGGTGGAGATAGATAGAACGAACGAACGAACGAAAATTCTTATTTTCAAAGGGTTTAGAATTGGGCATGCAGGCCCGTCTGACATTCTGCCCTTCTTTTCAATTGCCTCTCATACATTCTTTGATTCAGCCTTTCTTATGAAGCAAATCTATGAGAACAAAATAACAATAAGCATTAAAACGCATGAAAGCTAATCAATAATACATGACTCACTGAGGCAATGTTCAACATAGGCATTATAAATACCCAAGGAAGTCGTAACGTGTCATACATATGAGGATGTTTTTTCGCCAGTTGTCGTTCGAGATAATTTACCATTATCATTGTCTTTGTTGCTGTTGTTGTTTTTTATGGGGACATGTAGTATATCCTAAGGTAGTGTTCAAACAGGTTGCGACTGTATGTATAATGAATCGTGGTGTCTTTGATTTCTTCTGAAAGATTGTTCCACAACTGTGTGGCAGAGTATGCTAAGCTTGTTTTATATAAGTCTATGTTAGGTTTAGAGACATGAAGTATACTTAGTCGTTCGCTATTCTTGCATTATATGTAAACAATGGCCAAAGGTAGCTTGGGGCATTTTGAAATAGGATTGTGTGAATTAGTTTAGACGTATTAAATAGTATGCGTTTGTGGAGAGGCAGTAACGGAAGACGTTCATGTAGGTTAGAATTGTCTGTAAGCTAATGGCCATTGATTAAACGCACTGTCCTTTTCTGGAGTGAATGCAGGCGTTTTGTTATTGATTTGGAGCATCCATCGCAGATTGTGGAGCAATAATCAATATGTGTTTGTATGTCGGAAGCATAGAATATCTTTCTTGTGTTTTCTTCGAGGACATTTTTAATTTTGGCAAGTTTGTATACTTTTTTGGCTATTTGTTTAACTAGAACATGAACGTGGGAATTAAATGATATATGTTTATCTATGATAAGACCCAGTGCCTTGTGCACAGTTACACTTTCTATAGGCGGCTACCAATGTTCAGCTGAAGTGTTCTCTTTGAGTTTAGAGTATGAAGTCTTTGCTTGGTTCTTATTAACATAGATTTTGTTTTAGAAATGTTAGTTTGCATGACTTTAGTTAACTACACTATTTAATTAATGTTGCAAGGAAAATTCTAGCACATTATGATAGATAGCGTGTGTATATACTGTGCACTCGTCTGCAAAAAAAATCCCAGGACGACGACAGATATAAGGGAAGATCATTTATATAAATGGCAAATAACAGAGGGCCAAGTATAGACCCCTGAGGTACTCCAAAATTACTGGTAATGCCTTGAGATAGAGATTTATTGCGTGATACTACATGTATCATCCATCAACCACTCATACCCACACATCACCCACTCACCCATCAACACATGCATCTCTAATCTACCCTCCAACCCACATACACCACAACCACCCAGCCAAACTACATCCTCCATCCTCACATAGATAGATAGACAGACAGAGAGACATGTAGATAGGTTTCTTTTAGATCAAGCGCTAAGCGATCAGCGTTCTTTCCGTGCCTCTCTCGGACATCCGCTGTAAAAGCTTAAATAAACGGAATGAAGGCTGCTCGGGTTTGCACCCTCAGGCCTGTCCAACAGTAGTGTAAGAATGATCTGTTCTTTGAACAGCCACTTCGTGGAGCCTGGCTTGGGGGTGCAGTTTTTTCCTAAATGTTTGGGGAGTTCCCGGCCGGTTGTGCCTCACCTTGTTGTGGTGGGTCGGCTTGAAGGACCTTGTTCCTTGGTTTAGTCAAGGAGCAGTGACCGGACTAAGCAGGCACAAATAAATATAGCAGAAGACGTGGCAGGTCCTTTAACAGTGCGACAGGACACAAAAGCAACTGCATGCAACTGAATGGAGGCCAAGCAGTAGTTAGTTGAGAATGTCCAAGTTTATTGCAAGAGTTGTCATCTTGTAGCAAAATGAATACATGGAATACAAATGCAGACTACGTCCTGCTGGCATGAGATCTTGGTGGTGACTAATCTATCTCCCCCTTAAACGTCAACGCGTGAGCGTCACTAGCTACTTAGCTACCGGGTGCTCACGCGTGGATTAGCTAGTCAACCCATTTCCCCTTTTGCACGCCACCTAAACCCTACTCTGTTACATTTCCTTTCTACCCTCAACGAGACTTTTCCCCGAAAAGTCTTAACTCAAAACTCACCCAACCTAACTCTCCGACCCCCGAGTTATTCCTCAAGACTACCCGCTAATTCTATATTCTTACCCCAATTAAGCTTATATCAAGCTCTATTTCCCATTTACTTCTTCTTCAATTCTCAAGCAACCCGCTTATATCATATACGAGCTTAACACGGCTCAACTCCCAACTACGAAAACCATATACCTCTAACCTGTAACATTAATTACTCCCCAGTCCTTCTACTCCACTATTTATGTCTTATAGCCACCCGCTATAACTCTAACACTTCTTCGTTAACTTATACTTCTTCTTCGTTCACCACCAACATTACATCTTAATTTATTTCTTTTATATGTTCCCATCGTAACATCGTACATTCTACATTACAAGATCTCACTTTATAAAACAGTTCACAAGCAATCCAGCTAGATATTTCAAAGACACATATGTCCATCGAAATCATTGGTATATAAACAAAAATTGAAGATTATCATGCGTTATGCACATATCATATTCTCCCGAACCTCAACACAACAACACAGGATAGACAGAAAAGTGGTTGGTGTGCACCGAATAAGATAAGATAGTAAGTAGTAGTGTCAGAGTCTTGCGTAGAGCAAGATAAGTAGCTCGTTTTCTGGCAAGTGTGAAGCAATATCAAACTATCAAATCACACGAAGTGAATATCCGTAAGTATTATTCACACGCTTTATTTACGTGCTGCATTTATTATCGCACAAACATCGCGCAATGACAATCCATAGCAATCATTACGGCATGAACAATATCACTACAATCTTATATATACATTAGGATGTGCGTATCTCTGTATGTATGTATGTATGTCCTTTATACGCTCGCGAACGGCCCATCCGATTGAGATGAAATTTTCTACACGCCTTCCTTTCATTCCAGAGATGCCAACTGTCGTTGTTTTTTTTTTTCTTCTTCCTCCTCCTCCCTGCTCCCTCCTCCCCCTCCCAAAATACGTACGTCCAGGAAATGGTCTTCTACATAGACACTTCTCTCTGAGGTCCGCGATAACATATTAACCTGGTGGGATGGCAATCAATCATCCTACTACCTCCTCCCTCCTTCTCCCTTCTCCCTCTTCCTCCTCCCTCTTCCTCCCTCCGCCTCCTCCCTCCTCCCACTCTCTACTCCTCCTTCCTCCTCCCTCCTCCTTCTCCTCCCTCCTTTTCCCTCTTCCTCCTCCCTCTTCCTCCCTCTTCCTGCTCCCTCCGCCTCCTCCCTCCGCCTACTCTCTCCTCCTCCTCCCTCCTCCTCCCTCTCCCTCCTCCTACTCCCTTCTCCTCCTCCTCCTCCTCCTCTCTCCTCCTCCCTCCTTCTCCCTCTTCCTCCTCCCTCCTCCTCCCCTCCCCCTCCACCCTACTCCTCCCTCCTCTTCCTAATCCCTCCTCCTCCCTCCTATTCCTCCTGTCTCCTCCTCCCTCCTTCTCCCTCCTCCTTCTACCTCTTCCTCCCTCCTCCTTCTCCCTCCACCTCCTCCCTTCTCCTCTCTCCTCCTCCTCCCTCCTCCTCCCTCTCCCTCCTCCCTTCTCATCCTCCCCCACCTACGTTCTCCTCCTCCCTCCTCCCTCCTCCTCCTTCTCCCTCCTCCTCCCCCTCCTCCTCCTCCTTCACCCTCCTCCCTCCTCCTCCTCCTCCTTCACCATCCTCCCTCCTCCTCCTCCCTCCTCCTCATCCTCCCTCCTCCCTCCTCCTCCCTCCTCATCCCTCTTCCTCCTCCTCCTCCCTCCTCCCTCCTCCTTCTCCCCTTTCCCCCCTCTTTCTCTTAATCCCTCCTCCTCCCTTCTCCTCCCTCCTATTCATCCCTACTCCTCCTCCTCCCTCCTCCTCCTCTCTCCGCCTATCTCTTCCTCCCTCCTCCTCCCTCCACTCTCTTCCTCCTCCCTCCTCTCTTTTCCTCCTTCCTCCTCCTCCCTCTTCCTCCTCCTCCTCCCTCGTCCTTCCTCCTGCTCCCTCCTCCTCCTCCCTTCTCCTCCCTTCTCCTCCTCCTCCCCCTCCTACCCCTCCCTCCTCCCCCTCATCCGTCTTCCTCCCTCCTCCTTCTTCCTCCCTCCTCCTCCCCCTCCTCCCCCTCCTCCTCCCTCTCCTCCTCATCCCTCCTCCTCCATTCTCCTCCTCCCTCCTCCTCCTCTCTCTACCTCCTCCCTCCTCCTCCCTTCACATTCCTCCTCCTCCCTCTTCCTCCTCATCCCTCCTCCTCCTCTATCCTCCTCCCTCCTCCTCCTCCTCCCTCTACCTCCTCCCTCCTCCTCCCTTCACATTCCTCCTCCTCCCTCTTCCTCCTCCTCCCTCTCATCCTCTTCCCTCCTTCTCCTCCCTCTTCCTTCTCCCTCTTCCTCCTCCCTCTTCCTCCCTCCGCCTCCTCCCTCCTCCCACTCTCTACTCCTCCCTCCTCCTTCTCCTCCCTCCTCCTCCTCCCTCTTCCTCCCTCTTCCTGCTCCCTCCGCCTCCTCCCTCCGCCTACTCTCTCCTCCTCCTCCCTCCTCCTCCCTCTCCCTCCTCCTCCTCCCTCTCCTCCTCCTCCTCCTCCTCCTGCGATCTCCTCCTCCCTCCTTCTCCCTCTTCCTCCTCCCTCCTCCTCCCCCTCCTCCTCCACCCTACTCCTCCCTCCTCTTCCTAATCCCTCCTCCTCCCTCCTATTCCTCCTGTCTCCTCCTCCCTCCTCCTCCCTCCTCTTCCCTCCTCCACCTCCCTCTTCCTCCTCCCTCCTCCATTTACCCAAGACAGACAGACATACAGATAGTCGGGAACGGGATCTTATATGACTACTTATATGATTTAAATGAGATGCTCTCCACCATGGGCTGGGCCGGGTCAGACAGACAGACAGACAGACAGACAGATAGATAGACAGACAGACAGACAGACAGTCGGGAACGGGAGCTTATATGACTACTTATATGAATTAAATGAGATGCTCCCCACCAGAGTCTGGGCGAAGCCGGGCCGTGTCAGCTAGTACATAATAATACATGCAAGCAATAAACATCTCACTTACAAGTCAAACTATTCAAGCGTTCGAATCAGTCTCCCACTGTCGTACAGGCTAGCTCTCAATGCAGATTCAAACACTCCTCGCATACCCATGCGACCTGTCCATTCAAACACCATAAACCCGTCTGCCAGTTCTGCCGTTCTACACGCTACACGCCAGTCGGCGCTCACGTCAGCTAGTGTGACCCCTGCACGGTTCACGGGGTGTACTGCTGACCAGCGGTCGTTTAAGCTTCGCTCAATTGCTGTGCTTGGCTGCTTATCCGGGCGTCGTCGAAGACGCCGCGTTCTCTCTGCAGTGTTTAACATCACTCAGGGTTGCGTGTTGTTATGTTGTCTGGCGTTGGTACAGACAACGCGTCGCAACCTCGGATGTGAGACCTTGACACTCTCCACACCCCTTTTTCATGAAAGGATTTACTTTCTTGTACAATATATATCTAGGTGTTATTAAACATGTCAAAGTCGAACATTGTACCTTAACAATTATAATAAATATATACAGGTGAATAGTAAACAATATGTATACACCAATTATGTTGCACTATGAAGTACAACAGTCAAGTACAATCTATTTCATGGGCATTACCTCGCTGTGACACAGCTAGTCCGATAGGTATCGGCTAAACTGGCCCCTACCTCACAACCAAGAACAAAAATACTAAAATAATCAGGTCAAGCCATGAGCATCTCCCTCTGAGATAGCTCCATCATCAGACCTCTGTTTAGAGTTTCTAATGAAGGTCAACAGTTTTGGCAATATACTGTCCATATCTAAACGACGTTACATTGACATGTTATTTATCAAGCACACATGTTAATGGTTACAATACATATTTACATATCACCAACAATTTAGAGTAATGTCCCCTGGTTATTATACAAAAAATTTAGGAACAATAATTTATCGTCGTTTACAAGACATAAATTACAATTGCAAATTTATTTCTTAGTGTCATAATTTGATCCTTATTGACAAATGTGCACAAAAAGTCACGTTTGTAAAGAAGCAATCAAGTTACGATGCTGAGATTACATCTTATAAAAATCGACATATACAATTCCGTATATGGAAATATTTTAACTTACAATTTAATACAATTGTCATACATTTATAGACTTTTTAGCGTAGTCTGATAACTTTTAATATTAATATGCAAAAAAATCGGAAGTATACAGCTGTCCTGTTACATGTGTTGTGGTGTCATTCATACAACGTTGGTCCGTTCTGGATGGATCTTATATAAACGGAGTAGTAGTTGTTACTATCAGCTGTTGGATCGTCTCTTCCGCCTTCTGCTCGGATTGTACTGTCGCAGTCATCTTTCGTACCTTGTTAAAACGTCTTGGACACCTCGGTCTGGATACCTTCAGGATTACCTCACGTTGTAGTGGCTTGGTAACTTCCTAGACCCTGTAGTGTTGTCCAGTGACACTTCTCTGTAGTGTCTGGTTGTTACAATATTTATGTATTTACAATAATAATTGCATTCTTTCTCATATCTCACAGTTATACAACACATTAGTTTACATAATACTGATTCCATTCTTTCCCATATCTCACAATTATACACGCATTCATTCGCATGATAATAATAAGAATCGCAATATGTACATAAGTTATATACATTGGGAGATACAATCTTCCCCATCACAATGGTGTACACAGTGTTACTGACACATTGTCACAATTGGCTGTGGTACTGAGCACTATCTACGTTGCAGTTTTATACACCCTCTGCACTGTGCTCTGGTGTTGACTGGGTATTAGGTTCGTCGTATGGACATCTCGACAAGAGATCTGCAAGACAGTTTTGTGAACCCTTTATATGGTTAATCTCATAGCTATAGTCCTGCAGAAGAAGGGGCCATCTTGCCACCTTGCTGTTACTTGGCGTTCCTCTGGTAACAATTGTCAGCGGACTATTATCTGTTTCAATAATGAAATGTTTACCTAACAAGAATATAGAAAGTTTACGTACCGAAAATACCATGGCAAGAGCCTCGAGTTCCGGTGTACTGTAATTTCGTTCGCTGGTGTTCAGTTTTCGAAAGACGTAGTATACTTGGTACAAGATTTGGTCGTGTTTTTGGAGAAGCACACCTCCAATGGCTACGGAGCTTGCATCACATCTTAATCTAAAATTAATGTTCAAATTTGGCAATTTCAGAATAGGTGATTTAGAAAAATGTGACAGAATCTTATTAAATGGTGGCCTTAAACATTCACTGTTTACAATCACGTTGGGATGTTTATTTGTTAGTAGATCAGTGAAACATTTGGTCAATTCAGCAAAATGAGGAATAAACTGTCTATAATAGTTTAAAAGACCTAACACACTTCACAACTGTTTCTTAGTTGTTGGAAGCGACAATTTCAAAATTCTGGACATTATGTTATCGTCAGTTGATATAAAGCCATTTGAGATCTTATAGCCCAAAAATGAAATTTCCTGAAAGGCTATATCAACTTTGGAAGGTTTTACAGTCAGTCCATGATGTCTAATCTTGTCAAATGTCTGCTGTAGTTTTGTATCAGTTGTCTGCAACTGTCAGTCTGTGTCTGCGTCAGTTTAGGATTTACCTTAATGTCCTGTAAGTTGGTCGTCGTGTCAAGAACTGGTGTCGGTATCTCGTCGGTGTCGTTGTCGTTCGTCTGGTCCACTATGGAGGTGCTTGCTGCAGTCTCTACTTGTTCGTCTTGCCTGTGGTGATATGGTTTGAGCATGTTAATATGGAAAATTTTATGTTTGTCCCTAACTGCAATCTCGTAATCTACCGTCGAAATTTGTCGTAGCACTTTGAACGGTCCTTGCCATGAGTCAGTTAGGAGATTCTATCACTTGGCAAAAGATGAAGAACGTCCTGTCCTGGCGTCAGTGTAATAGTTCTATTTCTCTGGTAGCATATTGTCGGTAAATAGCTCCTGATTTTTGGAGAGCTTCTTTAGCTAAGATACATGATTTCATAATTCTATCACGCAATGATGTTACATGTTCATATGGTGAAATGGGTATAGACAAAGTTGTACTTTCAGTCAACATAGATTCATACAGAGATAATGGGCCGCGTGGTTGTGCACCATATAACATTTCGAATGGTGAGAACCCAGTGCTGGAATGGGGCACTTCCCTATATGCAAACAAAATGGCAGGCAGATAAGTATCCCAATCTTCAGGATGTTCTTGGGTTACCTTAGAGAGCATATGTTTCATATCGCCATTAATCTTTTCCACTATACCGGTCGAATGTGGGTGGTATGGACTGTTGAAGCATTGTTTAACACCCAACATTTTGGTAAAGGCTTGTGTAGCTGAGGAAATAAACTGGCTACCCCGATCTGAAAGGATGGTATCAGGGAATCCTACCCTCGCAAAAATATGAAAGAACACTTCCATGATGTCTTTGGAAGTTATGTTCTTCATTGGAATCGCTTCTGACCAACGAGTACATAGATCAATGAGTGTTACAATGTATCTATTACCTTTAGATGTTATATGGTTCAGAGGACCAACTATATCGACCGAGATCTTTTCAAACGGTCTACTAGCCAAATCAGTAACTTGCAATTCAGCTTGTGGGTGTTTACCCTTTTTGACAAGCTTTTGACAGATGTCACACGATCTGCAATACTGTTTGGTATCGCTGCAAAACTTTGGCCAATAAAATTGAGTAAGTAACCTTGCTCTAGTTTTAGCATACGCCATGTGTCCTGCAAAGGGTATGTCATGAGCTAAATTCAATGCTTGCTTGCGGTTTTCTAACGGTAGCACTGTTTGTTCGATAGTGCTGGAACCTTTGGTGTAGTACCGTGTTAGAATTCCGTTCTTCAGAGCAAAGTACCATTGAGCATTCTTTGCTACTCTTGGCTTTTGGCCTACAAGTTTAAAATACTTTTGCAGAGATCGATCGGCTTTTTGAGATGTTATAAACGTCTCCCTAGTTGTCTCAGGAGATGTTACAACTGGACTTACTCGTTGTACAGCCTCTATCTGATAGATTCGATCTTGCATCTGTGCAGTAGATCTAGTTACTGCATTTACTACATTACAGCGATCATTCTCATCACACATTGATGTTACATTCACACAATTACATGTATGTTCTGGCGTAGCCAGGTTGGTATTTGTACATTCATTTACAGGTGGTAATACATCATGAATGGTGACTGGTGATGAAGGTGAAATGGTAGTATCAATATTACAACTGACAGTTGATGTACTGCTGTCATGCGGTATGTCATTCACTTCAGGAAGATTTCCAATGATAATATCGCAGCAAGGATTGGTTAATGCTGCGCATTTAACCTTTCCTGTAAGGAATGGTGTAGTTATATATGCCCATGCAAGTGGATATTTCTCTATGTTTCCTGAGAATGTCCTGCATGTGACATATTTACCAATATATTGTGATGGTAAAATATAATCTCTCTTTACACCAATGAGAGTACTCCCGCTATCACGTAAAACTGTGGCAGCTCTACCATTAACATACCCCTGGTGGATGTTTAGTTTACCTTTGGAGTTTACTACAGAATTGGCCTCCTCACTGGTAAAAGGTATAGAATGGCCGCATGTTAACACGCCATCCTCATGAAATTGATCACAAATGGTACATTTTTCCTGATGGAACACCTCAATGGAATGTGCTGAGTTTACTGGGTGATCTTGTACACTTTCATCTTCTGACGAAGAACTGTCAAACATGGCTGCATTCGCCTTTTTGGTCATTGACTTGCATTTACAATCTTTACGCCAGTGACCATAAGCTTTACAAAGGTAACATTTGGTAACTTTTCTGTAGTTCTTCCTTTCTTTATCTTGCTTAGAAATGTAATTATGCAAGTACGTAGTGTACCCAGGGTGTTGGTCGCACATATCATTCTCATTGTGTTTATAATCGCAATATTTGCACTGATACAATTTCTCTGCAGCTTGTTTATAAGGTATTTGTTTGGTATTTGACCCTGCCTGATATTTGCCATATGTAGCTACTGCTACAAAGTCTGTGCTGGTCAGACTACTAGAGAAACAATGCTTATTGGCTGCAAAATAACCAGAGCCACGACTTTCAATCTGTTGAACACTTTCACACTGACATTCCAACAAAAATTTAGAAAAGGGGGGTGGGAGAGATGCGATAATCTTATCTCTCAACATAAGATCAACTAATTTGTCATAAATTCCATTTACTTTGGCTGCTGACAGCCAATTAGAAAAAATATTTTGAATTTCTGAGATGTAATCAGAGAAAGTGTGTGTTGGCTTGGGAGACAACTTCCTAAACTGTTCTCTATAACCTGATTCATCCAGTAGAAAATGTGACATAATTTTAGATTTAATGTACAGATAATCTTCTTTCGGGTCATTTGGGATCGACTCTATGACTTTAAGAGGTTCCCCACAAAGACTTCTTACATATACTATCCCCCATTCAGGTTTTGGAATTTTGTAATGATCCATAACAAATTCATTTTTCTGGAATTCGACACTCACCTCTCCTCCAGTAAGTATAAGCGCAAACCAAGCCATTTATTTTCTCACTTCATTCTACTCAATAGTGTCAGTCTCTTAATTGGTCTCTATTACCACATTGGTCTTACTTCTAATTGTACTAGGTCTGGGGAGCACATCATACATTCGACTTCTCAAGCTCTACATTCTTCCGTAACATTAGTCTCCCATTCATAACGTTTACTGTTGACTGCTTTTAAACACCTGGCGTAAGAAACGCTGCATTCTTCCGTATTATTAATTCCTCAAGCTCTTAATAAGCTCTACATTCTAACATGCTTCTAACGATTCACATGCTTCTTTACATAATACTTTCTCAGAATTACTCACTTCTGCCTCTCTCACCCTTACTCCTCAATTTTCTTTATTATCTTCACTAACCACCTAATACTCGCTTATTCGACCATCAACTTTCAACCTCTTCTCTTCACAATTTAACTCAGACAAGTAATTCTTCACCAACCCCCATCATCCAACACATTAATCCTGCTGCCTATACCTTTTACTCGCTGACAATCACTTTCCAATTTATCAGCAGCCCTTCGAAACTAACTTCTCTGTGTTCTCTCATTCCTCCGCACACTCACATCCGCCAACGACATGGAATCTGCTTCTTAAAACAATAAACGGAACGTTAATTCTCTATCTGTCACCCTGTCATAGAATTTTCATTAATTCTGTCCATCCATCCATCCATCATGTGCCATGCCAGTAAGCGTGGGCGGTCATGTTCTGCCATCTCACTCGATCAACAGAGTCGTGGATCAGTTCCGTGTTTCTGTCTCGACCATGCCACAAGGCAAAGCCATCCAGATACTTGTTTCTAGGTCTTCCCCTTGGTCTGTTCCCCTCGATCTTACCAGTTGTCACCAAGTTCTCCAAATCATTTCTTCTCATAACATGCCCAAAATATTGTGACTGTCTACGTCTAATGTCTCTGATCAGTTTACGATCTTCATTTGTTTCTTGAAGGACTTGTTCATTGGTCTTTCTGGCTGTCCATGGTATTCTTTGCATTTTCCTCAGAAACCACATTTCTACAGCCATCAGATGTTTTTCAGCCTGGCTGCTCATTGTCCAAGCTTCACATCCATATAAAAGTACAGGTTCTATGTGGCATCTCAACACTCTTTTTCTCGTTTCAATTGACATCTTTTTATTGGTCAGTATGTTTTTCATCTTGCTAAAGGCTACTTTTGCCATGGCAATTCTTGTTCTAATCTCTTCAAGGCATCTCCCATCAGATGTTATTACTGTTCCGAGATAATTGTACCTATTCACTTGTTGAAGAATATTTCCATTTACTTGTATATTACACTGTGGTATTTCGTTCTTCCTAGTGACGACCATAATCTGTGTCTTTTTACAATTTAATTCTAACCATTGTTGTTCACTGTGTGTAACAACCGCATCTACTAAATTTTGCAGGTCCTGTTCATTGTCTGCAATCAAGACTGTATCATCTGCATATCTAATGTTATTGATGCATCATCCACCAATGTTGATTCCATCCATATTTTCAATATTTCTGAAAATATGTTCACTGTACAGGGAAAACAGATCTGGAGACATTACACATCCCTGTCTCACACCTCTCTTAATAGGCTGATATTGGCTTACTTCATTATCAACTCTTATGGCAGCTTGTTGTTTCCAATATATGTTTTTTACAAGTCTAAGGTCTTTCCCATCAATTTGTAGATCTTCAAGCATCCTTATCATGTTGACATGTCTCACTTTATCAAAAGCCTTTGTGTAGTCAATAAAGCAAAGGTGTAGATCTTTGTTTACTTCTATAGAACGTTCGATTACGGTTCTCAGTATATACACAGCATTTACTGTACCCTTGCCTACTACAAACCCACATTGTTCTTCTCCTATTTCAGGTTGTATTTTCCTCCTAGCTCTGTCCAACACCACACATTCTAAACAGAAGACATCACAAATTTCCAATCATCTTCTCTCTACCTCCCAACTTTCGCATACTCAGTTACTCTGTCCTCCACGAAATCACCGGTATGCTTTATCAGCGTCACCACTCAGCAATTCTTCGCATATTCGCACGGCACTCGTATTTTATGCTTGCTCAGACAGTGACACAATCTCCCTTCACACCGCTTCAAGTCTAAGATATACCAAGCGCCCCGTACATCCATGCGCTATTACCAATCACTTGACATCGTTCTATCCGTGCACTCCACCCCAAACGACTTTTCAAAACTTCCCTCTTCAGCGCGACGAACACATGTTTGTCTACACTTTTACACACGCAAGGACAACGCATAACTAGACGAATCACTCCACTACTCAACTATTCACTCACTTCTCCTCAATCTCCTCATCCTACACTATTAACGAGTCGGATTCTCTCAAGGTATTCCGTCAGGTCACTCATCAGTCAAGCTTTCAAGTCTAGCCATAACAAAGTATCCTCTGACAATAGTGTCTGTCTTCATGAGTAGTAGCAGCCAAACTCGTTTTCAATATCTGTAGCTGTAAAGTATTGAGGTCTTAACCTCATATACTCCCTAAGCTTTCTCTCGTCATCTTCTGTATAGGTCGGTTTAAATGCTTTCATTCGTTTACTCCTATTTGTTGTTCGTGTAGTTACTGCGTCCGTCTGCTCACTATTTTCTGTATAAGTAACATATCTCTTATACTTTCCTTCCTCGTCTTCAGAAGATTCACTAATGATGGTTCCCTCAACAGGCTTATTACAGTTGACTGCAGACATGGCAATAATATCCCTATAGCCGGCACTAGAACGTCTGACCTTCTTCTTATTTATACCTCCATCTTTCATGCTATCTGAGGAACCTGCCACATCAGTCGTACCTACATTAACTACCAATCTTGTTGCATTTCTATCCTTAATACTTTTTCTAACCTTTCTGACATTTTGGTCTTTGTCTGTCTATCTTTCTTAATTTCAACAGTGTCTCCTTTTTCTAATTTTACATGAGGAGTTTCTACAATTTTCAGTAACTCGGTTTGTCTTCCCTTCGTTATCTTGCTGGCTGGTTGTACTTGGGTTTTCTTTTCCACGGTATCAATTTGTGTCTGTGTGTTATTATCTACCACTTCAATCATCTGCGTCTGTGTCTCTCTTTCCTGTCTGTCCCTAAAAACTGCAAACACCTTCTGACCACCTGAGTTTTTATTGACCTGATCTTCTCTTTTACTCAACCTTGCAACTGAATGTCTCAACCGTCTGATCTCGAACCACTGATTTCGCAATGTTCTCACCTCTTCATTATTAGATGGCCAGTTCCATCGTTTCTTATAAAAATTCTTTCTCTGATAAGCATTGACTTCTGGTTTATTATGTTGTTTTTCCATATACCTCCGTGTCTTTGCCACGTCAGATTTAATATTTATACAGTTTATATCACGACCGCAGTACTTTCTGTCACTGTTATAAAGCGGCTGTCTATTATTTGGACACGGTCTATAAAAGTGTACTTCCTGCCCACCGTTAAAGCAGGTTGAAGCAAGACGTGGCCTTAGCGTAGTGGTTTTATATTGGTTATTTGGATTGAAACTCCGACCATGTCGACTTCTATTATATGTCAGTGTTTCTATAATACTTATCCTATTTCTCCGTCTCCAGCTATTTCTATTTTGCCTCCCATTAACATGATTCTGTGTGTTTGCCTGAGCGCGTCTGTTGCCGAAAAACCTATAACCATGTCCATTCCGTCCACAATTCCAACAGACCATATTTGTACTACCTACTGTCTCTCTTATAGGATTTCTCATCTGTCTATCTCTATCGTGAGTACTTTCATTATTTCTCTGCAGTGTCTGTATTTCTCCTCTTCTTCTCCATCCATACCTTGCTTGTCCTATTTCCATAGGTTCCTCCATTCTGTCTTCTCTATTGCTTCCTATTTCCCTTCCTACTCTTAACCTGAACCTCCTTCTCAAACTTTCTTCTTGTATGGCTATATCTACAGCCTGTGATAACCTAGTTGGATTTTCCCTCATTAACTTGAATTTCAGTCCATCCACGAATATTCCAACCAGCATCCTTTCTACCTCTTCCCCTTGTACATTCTGCCCTAGAAACGCCTCTTATGCTAGATTAATAAGCCTATCAGTATATAGCTGAACACTTTCACCATTGTCTTGTCTAGACTGTCTTAATACTGACAATTCGTGTTGGGGATCTGTGATCTCTGCGTATTTGTGTGCTAAATCATCTTTAAAATGTTCCCAAGTCTCATCTACCCCAGCTTCTAATTTTCTCCTAATATGGTCCGATACTGGCGTTACAGTTGTCTGGTAAGCAAATTTTTTCTTCTCTTCATCTGTCGCTCCCACCAAAAATGCATGTTTCTCTATAGCTACAAACCATTTTTTGAAACATCTGGCCTGCCCACTGAATTTCTCAATATCAATACCTATGTTCTGCTGTTTCAAGGCAGTGTCCAACTTAGATATGGCTCTCCCTACCCCATTCAATACCTGCCCCAATGATATGTCTTCTTGTTCCATTCTAAGTTAATAATATAATGCAAAATTATAATTTATATGTCAAATTTATAGGTCAAATTTCAATTTTTCTTAATTAATTAATTAAATATCGTTCAATACATTACTTCCGTTGCGTTATCCGTCCAGTTTCGTTTCTGTCTCGTAGATGTTGTCCTCTCCAACAAGTTTTAAACAAACGACAAAAGAGCGGTTCATCTTCCAACGCTTAAAGAGCAGCTCATTCTTGACAGCTGGTTCTCGAACGATTAAAGAGCAGTTCGACCGATTATTGAGCAGGACTGGTAGGTACAGCAATCAGCGACCCTGGTTGGCCCCTTGAATTTAGCGAAAGAACGACAGCAGCAATCAGCGACCCTGGTTGGCCCTTTGAATTTAGCGGAAAACGACAGCAGCAATCAGCGACCCTGGTTGGCCCTTTGAATTTAGCGAAAAAACGACAGCAGCAATCAGCGACCCTGGTTGGCCCCTTTGAATTTAGCGAGCAGTACTGTGCGATAACGATCAGGCTCCTGTGTAGCAATGATTCAGCCATTAATGCAGAACATCGGTCTTGGTCAGGCTATCCAGACAACCGACAGTACTGAGCAGCTTCTTAAAACGAACGATTGTACTGGACCTCGACTTGAGCAAGATTCTTGCCCTTCACACAGGCCTAGGTTACGACGATTCAGCAGCCTGAGAAATCACAACAACTACCCTTGGCTGGGCTTTCAGCTGCTGTGTCTCTCAAAATAAACAACGAGAATGTTGTGGCAACAGCATCCATTTTCAGGCGCGTTCAACAAACGTCTTCAACTGTGCCAAGGTTATTTCTTTCTCCACAACAACCCAGGGTTTTCAGAATCCGACGTCGCGGCACCAATTTGCGTCCTTTAACAGTGCGACAGGACACAAAAGCAACTGCATGCAACTGAATGGAGGCCAAGCGGTAGTTAGTTGAGAATGTCCAAGTTTATTGCAAGAGTTGTCATCTTGTAGCAAAATGAATACATGGAATACAAATGCAGACTACGTCCTGCTGGCATGAGATCTTGGTGGTGACTAATCTATCTCCCCCTTCCACGTCAACGCGTGAGCGTCCCTAGCTACTTAGCTACCGGGTGCTCACGCGTGCATTAGCTAGTCAACCCATTTCCCCTTTTGCACGCCATCTAAACCCTACTCTGTTACACAGCAGGAGAAGGAGAAGCAGGGGGAGGAGCAGGAGGAGGTGAAGCATGAGAAGGAGAAGCAGGGGGCGAGAAGCAGCAGAAGGAGGAGAAAGAAGATGAGAAGCAGAAGTAGAAGCAGGAGGAGAAACAACAAGAGGAGGAGAAAAAGCAGGAGGGGAAGCAACAGCAGGAGGAGGAAAAACAGCAGGAGGAGAAGTACCAGGAGAAGATGCAGCAGGTGGAGATAGATAGAACGAATGAGCGAACGAAAATTCTTATTTTCAAAGGGTTTAGAATTGGGCATGCAGGCCCGTCTGACATTCTGCCCTTATTTTCAATCGCTTCTCATACATTCTTTGATTCAGCGTCTCTTATGAAGCAAATCTATGACAACAAAATAACAATAAGCATTAAAACGCATGAAAGCTAATCAATAATACATGACTCACTGAGGCAATGTTCAACATAGGCATTATAAATACCCAAGGAAGGCGTAACGTGTCATACATATGAGGATTTAGTTGTCGAAGCCTTATCCTGGTGCGAGGAAATGCAACCCAAAGACAAAATAAGTCATGGCAGGGCAGTCCAGGCCCTAAGCCTTGGTTGGCAGCTGGTCTAGGATCGAAGCTCCGACAGGCGGACAGTTAGAGCATTGCTTTGCTGATCCGGCAACTTCTGCAGCTTGTCTTGTTCCAGATGTATAGGTGTTAACTTTCCTCTGGAGTGAACTAGGCAGGCCGAGAGAAGGGATCATGCTGCATGGGCAACACTTGGTTTCTTTATTTCAGCCCAGGCTTTGTGCTATGGAGAGGCAATAACTCCATCCCTGGTCTTAACCGGTCTCGGAATCAAAGCGAGAGGCAACTGTTACGGGTTATAAGTCCTTGTCAGTTGGCGTAGACATGGGGCCCCACGCGTTGCCTCTGACGGTGGGAGACACCTACAGGTGTCACTGATCAGCTACCGCCCGCCTCAAGCTGGGCAGCCCCCGGCCAATTGGGTGCTGATCCGCCACAGCCTGCCTGCTTCAATCGGTGCTTGGGGCTAGGACAAAATCTGAATCGCAGGTTGTAAAACCAATGCACCAGGTACTAATAAAAAGAATAATAGAAACCTCATCGTGGGCAAGGACTCAAGCTCATGGCCAGTGTGCCTTGGAAAATACAACATCGGTCACATGAATGATAATGGGCAAAGGCTACTGGAGCATTGCACTAAAAATGACCTATGTATTACAAACTCCTTTTTTAAAACAAAAGAGCTGCATAAGGTCACATGGAAACATCCAAGATCCGGCCATTGGCATCAGCTGGACTTCATTATCACACGGAGACAACATCTGAACCATACATCATTAACTCGAAGTTACCACAGTGCTGACTGTGATACAGATCATTCTTTGGTTGTTGCAAGGGTTAGACTGAGACCAAAGAGAATCTACACAGCTAAACACAAGTCTAGCCCCAGGATTAATATTATTAACACTCACGATCCTGGAAAGTGCTTTGAATTTCAACAGCAACTTGAAGACGCTTTCACTGATACATCAGAAAATTGTATAGTAATTGATAAATGGAGTAAACTTAAGGAAACTATTTATAAAACAGCGGTAGGGGTTTACGGCACTGTGAATCATAAGAGGCAGGACTGGTTTGCGGCAAACAGCCAGATACTGCAGCCCTTGATTGATAAAAAGAAGATAGCTCTCTTAAGAAACAAGGAAAGACCAACGCATAACACTCTGAGTGAGCTGAAGCAAGCGAGGAAGGATGTACAAAAGGATGCCAGGCAGTGTGCGAATGACTATTGGATCAAGTTATGTGAGTCCATTCAAATCGCAAGTGATAAGGGAAACATCAGAAGCATGTATGAAGGGATAAAGAAAGCCTGTGCTCCAATGATCAAAAGAAGTGCACCGCTGAAAACCTTGACTGGAGAAATCATCACTGATAAGAAACAGCAGATGGATAGATGGGTCGAGCACTATTTAGAGCTTTACTCAAGTGAGACCAAACCAGCGGATGATGCCCTCAACGCCATAGAGGCCCTGCCAACTCTTGACCACCTGGACACACTTCCCACTATAACAGAAGTTAAGTGTGATATAAATGAGCTTGCATCTGGCAAGGTTCCAGGTAAGGATGGGATTCCAATAGAGGTAATCAGGAGTGGGCACGACACACTTGCTCTACAGATCCACCAGCTAATAGAGCTATGCTGGCGAGAAGGACAAGTCCCACAGGATTTCAAAGATTCAAACATCATAACGCTGTACAAGAACAAGGGCGATCGGAGCGACTGCAACAACTATAGGGGTATCTCACTTCTGCGTATTGTTGGGAAAGTATTTGCCAGAATTGTCCTGCGCAGACTACGCGGCTTCCGTCAGAACCGGTCTACCATTGATATGATATTCTCATTGCGACAGATGCAAGAAAATACCGGGAACAAAATCAGCCACTGTTTATTGCCTTCATCGACCTCACAAAGGCATTCGATTTGGTCAGTCGTGAGGGTCTGTTCAAACCACTAAAGAAGATTGGCTGCCCACCAACTTTTCTGTCCATTGTGGAATCGTTCCACACAGGCATGAAGGTTATAATCAAGTTTGATGGCTCAACTTCAGAAGAGTTTGAAATCAAGAGTGGAGTTAAGCAAGGCTGTGTACTAACCCCCACCCTCTTTGGGATATACTTTTCACTTCTACTGAAATATGCCTTTCGTGATCAGGATGACGGTATATACATTCACTCACGCTCAGATGGTGGCCTCTATAATGCTCAGAGATAGACCAAAATTAGGAGGGTGCTAATCAGAGAGTTGCTTTTTGCGGATGATGCTGCGATTACGACCCACTCTGAGGAAGAATTACAACATCTACTATCTGCATTCTCCAATGCTTGTTCTGAATTTGGTTTAACAATTAACAAAAAGAAGACACAGATTATGTCACAAGGTGCACATGGTGTACCATCAATTTTTATTGACGACGCCGAACTGGAGATAGTAGACCATTTTACATATCTAGGATCAGAGGTAAATAGCAAATTATCCCTCGATCAGGAAATCAACATCAGGATTGGCAAGGCAGCAACAACAATGAACATGTTAGCAAAAAGAGTCTGTGAGAACAGGAAGCTTGCTGCCAAAACAAAAGTCCTCTTCTACCAAGCCTGTGTCCTTAGTACTCTTCTTTATGGCAGTGAAACCTGGACAACTTACTCACGCCAAGAGAAACGTTTAAACAGCTTTCATATGCGGTGTCTGCGAAGAATACTTGGTATTAAGTGGCAAGACAAAATCACAAATACTGAAGTATTGGAAAGATCAGGTTGTGTGACTGTGTATTCCATGCTCAGTCTTCGTAGACTTAGATGGATAGGACGTGTTAGGAGGATGGATGATGGTAGAATACCAAAGGACATCTTTTTTGGTGAATTACAGACGGGTAGGAGATCTCAGGGTCGGCCTCTACTACGATACAAAGATGTGTGTAAGCGGGACATGATTGATACAGGCATAGATAATGCACATTGGGAGCAAGTCGCCGCTGAACGTGTTGCATGGAGGGCAAACATCAGAAATGGAATAAAGACAAAAGAGAAAATGATTGCATATAAAGCACACACAGAGCGTAAGAGACGTAAGATGGTGCACAATGGTGGAAATGACCAGGTTTTCACATGCATCTACTGTGGGCAAACATTTTCAGCAAGAATTGGCCTTACCAGCCACACTCGCCACCGCCATGGGTTATAGTTTCTAAGCCTTTTTGAATCACAATGTACCAAACTATCGTCTGTCAAGACGGAAAGGTGCCAATAGCGTTCGAGATAATTTACCATTATCATTGTCTTTGTTGTTGTTGTTGTTTTTTATGGGGACATATAGTCTGTCCTAAGGTAGTGTTCAAACAAGTTGCGACTGTATGTATAATGAATCGTGGTGTCTTTGATTTCTTCTGAAAGATTGTTCCACAACTGAGTGGCAGAGTATGCTAAGCTTGTTTTATATAAGTCTATCTTAGGTACACTGGCGACAAGATGAAGCGTTACTTTTCGGAGGGACGCTATTTAGTGTTTTTCATTGGATTTCGTGTGATTTCCTTTGAATTACCTGTGAATAGTGTTTCCCTGTGGATTATGTGATGTTATATTGTATTCCTTTTATTGGAAGTTTTCAAAAGAAGCCACGGAAGGCAGGTGGTGGATGTAATTTTGAGGGCAGCCGACAGATATGTGTGGGTCATGGCCTCGAGTTACACGACGGCAGGCAGTGGAACTCGTCTTGAGTCAATGACTGCGGTCTCCGACCAATAAGGTCACTGCCATAGAGGAAAGCAACGGCAAACTACCTCTTTAAAAGTGCCTACTATATCATGATTCGCTTAAAGACCGATCATCGCAAGACAAGGACAGAGACGTTAAAATTAGCAACTTGGAACGTTAGGACGTTAAACAACGACGGAAAATTAGAGAACATAAAACAAGAAATTGAAAGGGAAAAAATTAATATTTTAGGTATGTGCGAAACGAGATGGACAGGAGCCGGCATCAAGATAGAAGAAGATTTCAAGATTATTTATTCTGGAGGTGAAGATCGTCATAGGGGAGTGGCAATTATTCTGGACCGGAAAACATCAAAATCTATTCAAGGATATTGGGCCGTGTCGGACAGAGTTCTACTAGTTAAATTAAGTGGCAGACCTGTTAGCATAAATATTATTCAAGTATATGCCCCAACAGGAGAATCCAGTGAAGATAGTGTAGAAGAATTTTATAATGACATAGAATCCGCCTTAAAGAAATGTAAAAATTCAGAAATAAACATCATAATAGGGGACTTCAATGCAAAAGTAGGAAATCAAGGAGATAGATACACAGTAGGAAACTATGGTTTAGGAGAGAGAAATGAAAGAGGATACAGACTCGTAGAGTGGACAAAAGAACAGGAAATGATTGTAGGAAACACCTGGTTCAAACAACACCCCAGAAGATTATGGACATGGAGGAGTCCTGATAGCAGGATTAGAAACCAGATTGACTACATTCTGATTAGCAGAAGATTTAGAAACGCATTAACAATAGCAAAAACAGTTCCCAGTGCTGATTGTTATAGTTACCACAGATTACTCACAGGAACATTGAGGATAAAGTTGAAGAAAGTCAAGTATATAACAGGAAACACTAAATATGATTTGTGTACATTGAGTAATGACAAGGAAATACAAAACAAATTCAACATAGAAGTACAGAACAGATTTGAAATTTTGTCTGATCTAGAGATCCTATTCCAGGATGTGGATGATCAATGGGAAACGTTGAAGAATTCAATCAATGTGGCTGCAGAAACAACTATTCCAAAATTAAAGAAGGTAGGTCGTAAGAAATGGATGACTGAAGAAATTTTACACCTCATGGAAACAAGAAGACTCAACAAAAATAATTCTGTCAAATATGAAGAAATTCACAGACAAGTCAGAACATTATGTAAGGAGGCAAAAGAAGCATGGCTTGAGGAAAAGTGCTTAGAAATTGAAAGCCAACACAACAGTCAAAATACCAAATTAGTGCACAAAAGAATTCAGGAACTTACTAATAAAAGAACAAGTACATTAACAGGGTGTCTAAAAACTGAAGATGGCAAAATCATAATAGAAAAAGACCAGATTCTACAGGTATGGACAGATTATGTGAAACACCTCTATGATGATAACAGAGACGAACAGTATGATATTAGATTTAATAATGAAGGACCGCCAATTTTGGAGATGGAGGTTCGAAATGTTCTTAAGCATATGAAAGCTGGCAAGGCCCCCGGTGCAGATAACATCACAACAGAAATGATTAAAGCTTTAGAAGAATTTGGACTAGATCAAGTCACCAGAATGCTGAACACATTATATGATACTGGAGATATACCTCTTGAATTATGTAACTCTATATTTATTGCAATCCCAAAGAAATCAGGAACCTTGGAATGTAATCAACATAGAACAATTAGTATAATGAGTCACATCACAAAGATGGCTGATAAGGCCTATTTTGGCTCGAAATGTTATTTGACAATGTGGACAAGGAAAGCTTGACGTTTCTGGAGGAGGATTTCCTGCAGTGGTTTTTCTGTCCTGCCTTATCTTTACAGCTCTTGCAGTCCTGGTTGCCTCACATATGACTGCACCCTTGCGTAATGATGCACGCCACGAATTTCGGTCTCTGGCTGCAGCCTCCCAGGTGTCATGATGAATTCTAAAAGCCTTCAGTGAAATTTTCAGAGTGTCTTTAAAGCGTTTCCTCTGGCCACCTTAGGAGCGTTTACCACAACGCAGTTCGCTGTAAAAAATTCGTTTAGGGAGCCTGTGATCTGGCATGCGAGTCAAGTGACCAGCCCAGCGAATCTGATTTTTCATCAGTAGAGTGTGGATACTGGGCATGCATGCTCTTTCTAGGACTTCAGTGTCTGGAATCTTGTCTTGCCATTTAATCTTCAGTAGCTTCCTTAGGCAGTCTGTGTGGAAGTGGTTTAATTTCCTAGCGTGTCGCTGACAAACAGTCCAGGTTTCACAAGCATATAGCAGTGTGGATAATACAACTGCTTTGTAGACTTTTAGCTTTGTTTGCAGGCTTATTCCAGTTCTGTCCCATACATTCTTGTACAGTCTGCCAAAGACCGCACTGGCCTTGGAGATTCTTGCATTCACATCGTCATCAATTGTGGCAGCTTGTGACACAGTGCTGCCAAGATAGGTGAATTTGTCCACAACACTTAGTCTATGATCATTCACTTTGATATTCGGCACAGTGCGATTATTCCCTGGAGCTGGCTGGTACATAACTACAGTCTTCTCCAAGTTGATATTGAGCCCAAAGTTGGCACAGCCATGTGAGAAAGCTGAAACATTATGTTGCATGTCCGCCTCTGAGTTGGCGTACAGAGCGCAATCATCAGCAAACAGGAGCTCTCTGACGGTGTCGCTGTTAATTTTGGTTTTAGCTTTCAGCCTTCTGAGATTGAATAACTTTCCATCCATACGGTAGTTGATGTCTATTCCAATGTCGTCGTTCTCGAAGGCATTCATCAGGATGGCTGAAAACATGAGGCTGAACAGTGTTGGTGCCAGGACACATCCTTGCTTCACTCCATTAGTGACAGGAAAGGGTTCAGACAGTTCGCCATTTTCCTGTACTCTTGCCTGCATGCCATCATGAAATAGCCGCACTATTTGGACAAACTTTCGTGGACAACCATATTTTGCCATAATCTTCCACAGTCCTTCTCTGCTGACTGTATCAAAAGCCTTGGTAAGGTCAATGAAAGTGGAGAACATTTAGCAGTTCTGTTCATGACATTTCTCTTGCAGCTGCCTTGCAGCGAAAATCATGTCAACAGTTCCACGTTCTTTTCTGAAGCCACACTGACTCTCAGGAAGAAGACCTTGATCAAGACGGGCTGTGAGGCGATTGAGAAGAATTCTGGTGAGTATCTTCCCTGCAATTGAAAGCAAGGAGATGCCTCGGTGGTTGTCACAGGATTGGCGGTTTCCTTTACGTTTGTAAAGGTATACTATTGACGCGTCCTTGAAATCTTGTGGCATAGTCTCGTTCACCCATATGTTTGTAAAGACTTGGTGAAGCCGCTCTGTTAGGACCGGCCCACCTGCCTTGTATAGCTCTGCTGGGATGGAGTCAGGACCAGGTGCCTTGCCGCTGGAGAGTTGCTGGATGGCTTTGTTTACTTCCACTGTGGTTGGCAGGTCATCAAGTGTCTCATTGGTAGGAACTTGAGGAAGGCAGTTGATGGTTTCATCATCGAAGAAGGAAGTTGCATTTAATATGTTGCTGAAATGCTCTGCCCAGCGTTGAAGGATTTCTTTCTTATCGGTGATCAATGTTCCCCCATCTGCACTGAGGAGGGGAACTATGCCTGGTGATGAAGGACCATAAACCGCTTTCAGTGAGTCGTAGAAGTTTTTCATATCATGTCTGTCAGCAAAGCCCTGAATTTCATCAGCTTTGCTGCTCAGCCAGGAGTCCCGCATGTGCCGAAGTTTCTGCTGCACTACTCTCTGAATGTTCTTAAAGGCATCTTTTTTATATTGACTTTGGGTCATTCAAATGTGCCTTGAGGAGAAGATGTTTCTCGGCCAGCAATTGGTTGATGTCTTCAGAATTTTCATCAAACCAGTCTTTATGCTTTCGGGGGGCTGGACCAGGATTTCCAAAGCAGTGTTGTAAATTATGTCCTTTAGGGCTCTCCATTCTGTTTCTGTATCCTGTTTAGATGCAGCATTTGGCTTGAGGCGGTCTTCCAGCATATTTTCAAACTACTGCTGCATTTTCTTGCTGTTTAGGCGGGTGACATTTAGCTTTTTTTGCATTTTCACCTCTTGAGGACGCCGTGGTGGCCTGATGTGAATGTTTATTTTTGAGACAATGAGACGATGGTCTGTCCAACATTCGGCACCACACATGGATTTTGTCACTCGGACGTCTTGTCTGTCACTCCTCCTGACAATGACATAGTCAATGGAGTGCCAGTGTTTCGAGCGAGGGTGCATCCACGATGTCCCATTTCTCATGGGGAGACGGAAAATTGTGTTCGTAATCAGGAGATCATGTTCGGCACATGTCTGAAGGAGGCGGAGTCCATTGCTGTTACAATTTCCGACTCCATGCTTTCCAATAATGCCACTCCAAGAGGTGGTGTCCGTGTCTACTCTGGCATTGAAATCCCCAAGGAGTATAAGTTTGTCTCCTTTGGGAACAGATGTTAATACATTGTGCAAGTCCTTATAGAACTTGTTCTTGACATCATCTTCGTTGGTCATAGTTGGTGAGTAGACACTCACAATGGTTGCATGCTTCCTTCCATTCAGCAGGGGTAACTTCATGGTCATGAGCCTGTCGTTTATAGCCTTTGGATATTTGAGGAGCAATAATCAATATGTGTTTGTATGTCGGAAGCATAGAATATCTTTCTTGTGTTTTCTTCCAGGACATTTTTAATTTTGGCAAGTTTGTATACTTTTTTAGGCTATTTGTTTAACTAGAGCATGAACGTGGGAATTAAAGGATATATTTTGATCTATGATAAGACCCAGTGCCTTGTGCACAGTTACACTTTCTATAGGCGGCTACCAATGTGCAGCTGAAGTGTTCTCTTTGAGTTTAGAATATGAAGTCTTTGCTTGGTTCTTATCAACATAGATTTTGGTTTATAAATGTTAATGTGCATGCTGTTTGCATGACTTCAGTTAATTACACTATTTAATTAATGTTGCAAGGATAATTCTAGCACACTATTTTCGATAGCGTGTGTATATACTGTGCACTCATCTGCAAAAAAATCCCAGGACGACGACAGATATAAGGGAAGATCATTTACATAAATGGCAAATAACAGAGGGCCAAGTATAGACCCCTGAGGTACTCCAAAATTAATGGTAATGCCTTGAGATAGAGATTTATTGCGTGATACTACATGTATCATCCATGAACCACTCATACCCACACATCACCCACTCACCCATCAACACATGCATCTCTCATCTACCCTCCAACCCACATACACCACAACCACCGAGCCAAACCACATCCTCCATCCTCACATAGATAGATAGATAGATAGACAGACAGAGAGACATGTAGATAGGTTTCTTTTAGATAAAGCGCTAAGCGATCAGCGTTCTGTCCGTTCCTCTCTCGGACATCCGCTGTAAAAGCTTAAATAAACGGAACGAAGGCTGCTCGGGTTTTCACCCTCAGGTCCGTCCAACAGTAGTGTAAGAATGATCTGTTCCGTTGAACAGCCACTTCGTGGAGTCTGGCTTGGGGGTGCAGTTTTTTGTTAAATGTTTGGGGCGTCCCCGGCCGGTTGTGCCTCACCTTGTTGTGGTGGGTCGGCTTGAGGGACCTTGTTCCTTGGTTTAATCAAGTAGCAGTGACCGGACTAAGCAGGCACAAATAAATATAACAGAAGACGTGGCAGCAGCAAGAGAAAGAGAAAGAGAAGCAGGGGGAGGAGCAGGAGGATGTGAAGCATGAGAAGGAGAAGCAGGAGGGCGAGAAGCTGCAGGAGGAGGAGAAAGAAGAGGAGAAGCAGCAGTAGAAGCAGGAGGAGAAACAACAGGTTGAGGAGAAAAAGCAGGACGGGAAGCAAAAGCAGGAGGAGGAAAAACAGCAGGAGGAGAAGTAGCAGGAGAAGATGCAGCAGGTGGAGATAGATAGAACGAACGAACGAACGAAAATTCTTATTTTCAAAGAGTTTAGAATTGGGCATGCAGGCCTGTCTGACATTCTGCCCTTCTTTTCAATTGCCTCTCATACATTCTTTGATTCAGCGTCTCTTATGAAGCAAATCTATGACAACAAAATAATAATAAGCATTAAAACGCAGGAAAGCTAATCAATAATACATGACTCACTGAGGCAATGTTCAACATAGGCATTATAAATACCCACGGAAGGCGTAACGTGTCATACATATGAGGATGTTTTTTCGCTTGTTGTCGTTCGAGATAATTTACAATTATCATTGTCTTTGTTGTTGTTGTTGTTGTTTTATGGGGACATGTAGTCTATCCTAAGGTAGTGTTCAAACAGGTTGCGACTGTATGTATAATGAATCGTGTTGTCTTTGATTTCTTCTGAAAGATTGTTCCACAACTGAGTGGCAGAGTATGTATGCTAAGCTTGTTTTATATAAGTCTATCTTAGGTATAGAGACATGAAGTATACTTAGTCGTTCGCTATGTCTTGCATTATATGTAAACAATGGCCAAAGGTAGCTTGGGGCATTTTGAAATAGGATTTTGTGAATTAGTTTAGACGTATTAAATAGTATGCGTTTGTGGAGAGGCAGTAACGGAAGACGTTCATGTAGGTTAGAATTGTCTGTAAGCTTATGGCCATTGATTAAACGCACTGACCTTTTCTGGAGTGAATGCAGGCGTTTTGTTATTGATTTGGAGCATCCATCGCAGATTGAGGAGCAATAATCAATATGTGTTTGTATGTCGGAAGCATAGAATATCTTTCTTGTGTTTTCTTCGAGGACATTTTTAATTTTGGCAAGTTTGTATACTTTTTTGGCTATTTGTTTAACTAGAGCATGAACGTGGGAATTAAAGGATATATTTTGATCTATGATAAGACCCAGTGCCTTGTGCACAGTTACACTTTCTATAGGCGTGCTACCAATGTGCAGCTGAAGTGTTCTCTTTGAGTTTAGAGTATGAAGTCTTGGATTGGTTTTTATTAACATAGATTTTGTTTTAGAAATGTTAATTTGCATGCTGTTTGCATGACTCCAGTTAACTACACTATTTAATTCCTGTTGCAAGGATAATTCTAGCACATTACGATCGATAGCGTGTGTATATACTGTGCACTCGTCCCAGGACGACGACAGATATAAGAGAGGATCATTTATATAAATGGCAAATAACAGAGGGCCAAGTATAGACCCCTGAGGTCAATCAATCAATCAATCATGTGCCATGCCGGAAAGCGTGGGCGGTCATGATTCGCCATTTCACTCGATCACCAGAGTCGTACTCCACAATTAATGGTAATGCCTTAAGATAGAGATTTATTGCGTGATACTACTTGTATCATTAATCAACCACTCATACCCACACATAACCAACTCACCCATCAACACATGCATCTCTCATCTACCCTCCAACCCACATACACCACAACAACCCAGCCAAACCACATTCTCAATCCTCACATACATCCTTCATCTACTCGCACATCCCACACCTCCCCCTAACCACCCACCCCTCACACGTCTAGATAGATAGATAGATAGATAGATAGATAGATAGATAGATAGATAGATAGATAGATAGATAGATAGATAGATAGATAGATAGATAGATAGATAGATAGATAGATAGATAGATAGATAGATAGATAGATAGATAGATAGATAGATAGATAGATAGATAGATAGATAGATAGATAGATAGATAGATAGATAGATAGATAGATAGATAGATAGATAGATAGATAGATAGATAGATAGATAGATAGATGGATAGATAGATAGATAGATAGATAAATAGATAGATAGATAGATAGATAGATAGATAGATAGATATATAGATAGATAGATAGATAGATAGATAGATAGATAGATAGATAGATAGATAGATAGATAGATAGATAGATAGATAGATAGATAGATAGATAGATAGATAGATAGATAGATAGAACGAACAGACTTTATTTTCAAAGGGTAACAAATTGGTCACGCAGGCCCGTCTTACATTCGGCCCTTCCAATCACTCATCTTTCTTTCATCAACAGTGCATAGGAAAAAAACATTGTCACATGAATTTTGTAAACATAAACAATGCATATTACTATGTTATGAGACACATCCACCACCCACCCACACATCCCCCATTCACTCCAACTCCCCCACCCACCCAACCACACACACATACAATACATTCCCCCACCCATCCACCACATCCCTACACCTACACATCTCCCCACCCACACACACCTCTAATCCACACACATCCCATCCACCCACACCCCAAGCACACATACATTCAATAACCCACACATCCCCCACCTACACACATCTCCCCACCCATTCACATATCCTCTACCCGTCCCATTTCCCACCAACAATCACTCACCCAATATCCTCCTCCACCCACACACCTCCAACCACCCAGCCAAACACACATTCCTCAGCCACACACCCATCTCCCCGTCAACTCACATATTCCGCACCTACCCACACACAAATTCCACACTCACCCACATAATCTCCCATCTCCCCCAGCCCACTCACTGATCCCGAGCCCACACCTACAAACATCCCCCACCATCTCCTAACCTGCACACACTCACCCACCCACATATCTTCTACCCACCCACACATCCTCTACCCACCCATCCCCCAACCAAACATCCCTTAACCACACACCCTTACTCATAAACAATAACCCACCAACACATCCTCTACCCAACCACACATCCTCCATCCACCCATTCCCCCAGCCACACATCAATTAATCACACATCCCTACCCATATACACACACATCCCCACCCACGCACAATCTCCCCACCCATACAAACATCCCTCACACATATCCCCACCCACCAACACATTCCCCATTCACAAACACACACCTCCCATCCACGCACACACAACCCACACACACATCCCCAACTCCTACATTCATCCCCTCACACATCCCTAGACACACGTACTTATCCCTCAACCACTAACACCCACATATCCCTTACCCACTCATCAACACATACATCTCCTATCTACCCACCCACACTCACACATCCCAACCACCCATCTAAGCACACATCCCCCACCCTCACACACATCCTTCACCCACCCGCCAACCCAACCACACCTTCACCCACCCAAACAAACATCATTTATCCACACCCAGCTCCCCTCCCACACAACACCACACCCACACACATCCCAAAGACACATCCCACACACACATCTATCCACACATCTCCTACCCATCCACACATCCCCCAACTACAATCACCCTCACTACCCACACATACTTCTTCCATCCAGCCACACACACCCCCACCCAGCCAGATATATCCCCCACCCACACACACATCTCCAAATCCATCACCCACACCCATCACGCATCCCTCCCCCAACCCACACACATCCCCCACACACATTCACCCTCACATCTCTCACCCACACACACTCCCCACCCATCCACCCAAACATCCCACACCCATACACATCCCTCACCCACACACACATCCCCAAACCCACAACTACCCCCACCTGCACACATCTCCCACCCACCACATATACCCACACATATACCCCCACCCATCCAATAACCCACCATCAATCATCCACCAACATATCCTTCTCCACCCACTCACCCACAACCACCTAGACAAACACACATCCCCACCCACAAACACATCTCCCCATACACCCATACATCTCGCACGCATCCACACACAAATCCCCCACCCACCCACACACAAATCCCCCACCACCCACACAATCCCACCCCGCCCACCCACACATCCTGAGCCCACCCACCCACACATCCTGAGCCCACCCACACACATCACGAATCCACCCACACACATCCCCCCATCCCCCAACCTACTATTATGATCAAACTCCCGCACTTTACACACACATACAGTGATGATTGTCGTGAGCATTGTCGCAAAATTGTAAAGAAAATAGAGAAAAATTGTACATATACATTTTGTAACTTAAAAATTAGTGATGTAATTCAACTCTCTCTCTCTCTCTCTCTCTCTCTCTCTATATATATATATATATATATATATATATATATATATATATATATATATATATATATATATATATATATCTCACTAACGCTCTCACTCACATTACAGTAATGTTATATTCAATCAATCAATCAATCATGTGCCATGCCGGAAAGCGTGGGCGGTCATGATTCGCCATTTCACTCGATCACCAGAGTCGTGGATCAGCTCAGTGTTCCTGTCTCGTCCATGCCATGTGGCCAAGCCATCCAGGTATTTTCCTCTCGGTCTTCCTCTTGGTCTGTTCCCCTCGATCTTGCCAGCTGTCACCAAGTTCTCCAGTCCATTTCTTCTCATAACATGTCCAAAAAATTGTGACTGTCTACGTCTAATTTCTCTAATCAATCTACGATTTTCATTTGTCTCTTGTAGTACTTGGTCATTGGTTTTTCTATCTGTCCATGGTATTCTTTGCATTTTCCTCAGAAACCACATTTCTGCAGCCATCAGATGTTTTTCAGCTTGACTGCACATTGTCCAAGTTTCACATCCATACAAAAGAACAGGCTCTATGTATCCCCTCAACACTCTTGTTCTCGTTTCAATTGACATCATTTGATTGGTCAGAATGTTTTTCATCTTGCTAAAGGCTACTTTCGCAATGGCGATTCTTGTTCTAATCTCTTCAAGGCATCTGCCATCAGATGTTATGACTGTTCCGAGATAATTGAACCGATTCACTTGTTGAAGAATATTCCCATTTACTTGTATATTACATTGTGGTACTTCGTTCTTCCTAGTGACGACCATAACCTGTGTCTTCCTACAATTTAATTCCAACCCCAGCTGCTCACTGTGTACAACCACCGCGTCTACTAATTGTTGCAGATCCTGTGCATTGTCTGCAATCAATACTGTATCATCTGCATATCTAATGTTATTTATGTTTCGTCCTCCAATGCTGATTCCATTTAGGTCTTCTACATTTCTGAAAATATGTTATATTATACATGATAAAATCAAGTGTCATACATACAAAATGATAATGTGAAAGATGAAAATACACAAAAAATATGGAATGGCATGTTACAGGACATGCGAGCACTCAATTCTCTTTCTCTCTCTCTCTCTCTCTCTCTCTCTCTCTCTCTCTCTCTCTCTCACACACACACACACAGGCACACACACATTCCCCACACACACACACACATACACACACACACACACACACATATCCCTCACATACACACCCATACACACATCCTCACATCTAGACAAATACATGATGCCTCACATGATCACTGAAACTAATAAGAACAAACTCCCACACTTTACACACAATTGAGACACTGACGATTGTAGTGAGAATTCTCGCAATTGCAAGAAGTGGAGAAAAAAGTGTACATATACATTATGTAGCGTAAAAATTAGTGATGCAATTCAACTCTCTCTTTTTTCTCTCTCTCCCTCTCTCTCTCTCTTGCGTTCTCTCTCTCTCTCTCTCTCTCTCTCTCTCTCTCTCTCTCACACACACACACACACACACTAACTCTCTCACTCACATCACAGTAATGTTATATTATACATGATAAAATCAAGTGGCATACAAACTGATAAGATGAGAATTTAAAATTTAAAAAAAGAAAAAAAAATATGGAATGGCATGTTACAGGACAATCAGGTGGCATTAAACGATACCTCGTAATATGAAAGATGAGAATACATAAAATATATGGAATAGCATGTTACATGACATGCGTGGGCTCAGCTCTCTCTCTCTCTCTCTCTCTCTCTCTCTCTCTCTCTCTCTCTCTTTACATACACACACTCTCACACTCATTCACTCTCCCTCTCTCTCTCACTTACACTCACTAACTCTCTCACTTGCTTTACAGTAATTTACATGAATTCATTTTATGCATGTTAAAATCAAGTGCATCAAAATGATAATATGAAAAAAATGAGAATACACAAAACATATGGATCAGCATGTTAGATGACATGCGTGCGCTCAACTCTCTCTCTCTCTCTCTCTCTCTCTCTCTCTCTCTCTCTCTCTCTCTCGCTCTTCTCTCTCACACACATGCACACACACACACACCCACACACATCATACCCACGCAATACACACACCTGCACACATCCATATACTTACTCACAGGTACTCACATAACACCCGAATATACATTCCCTCGCATACACTGCATGCATATACACTTAAACATACAAAGACATACAATACATACACGAGAACACACACACACACACTCATCCATACACACATACATACACGCACATGCATATAAACGCATATAAACACATGAACGCACACCTTAACACACGTACAGACATACACACAGAGGCACACACAGATACACACATGTACACACATATACACCCAAACACACATCCAGACATGCACATACATACATCACACTTTCTCATGCACTCTCTCATTCACCCACGCTCTCTATTTTACACACTCACTCGCTCTCACACTCACTCATTTGCGCACATACACGCATACCCACAAATTCTCTCTCACTCACTCACGCTCCCTTACTCACTCATTTACTCGATGACTCTCTAACTCACACTCACTCACTAACTTTCACACTCTATCACACAGACAGGCAGACACACAACACACCCACTCTCTCAGATTCACTCATTCTCTAACTAAATCTCTCACACATATGTCCACACACTCACTCACTTTTACACTCACTCAGGCATACGCGCATGCATACTCTCTCACTCATACTAATTCTTCCACTCACACTCTTTCTCACTCACTCTCTCACCCACTGTCTCGTTCACACACATACAGTGAAGAATGATAGTGGAAAAATGATACTAGTAGGTGACTTATGGAGGCATATAGTCGGTATGAAGTAAGTATTGAAAGAGTTTTCGGTTGAATGTGTAGGGACTCATTGGTGTTTTCAGTTCTGGTGGAAGGCTATTCCACAAGTGAGCACCAGAATATGCGAAACAAGTTTTGTATAAGTCCAATCTAGGCATAGGAAGCTGTAATAAATTTAAGCGCTTACTGTTCATTGCATTAGATTGAATTAACGGTAGAAGATACTCTGGGGTATTTTCAGATATAATTTTATTCACTAATTTGGCTTTGTTAAAAAGGAAGCGCTTTTGAAGTGGTAGAAGTCTTAGATGGCTGTATAATTTATTACTTTCAACGTGCTTTATGCTAGAAACTAGACGTATAGCGCGGTTTTGAAGCGAACACAATCGTTTCATATTAGATTTAGGGCAGCCATCCCAGACTGTGGAACAATAATCGAGAGGTGATTGGATATAGGATGCATAGAATATTTTACGTGTGCTTTCATCCAAAAAGTGTTGAATTTTAGCAAGTTGGTAAACTTTTTGTGCTATTCTCTTGGTAAGGGCGTGAACATGAGGGCTCCAGTTTAAATGTCTGTCAATTAAAAGACCTAATGTTTTATGTTCATTTACATTAATTATAGGTAACGTGTCCACGTGGAGCTCGAGCGCTATCCCAGTTATGGCTAGGGTCTGTAGTTTTTGTCTGGTCGTTATTAGCATGGATTTGGTTTTATCGATGTTAATTAACATGCGATTTTCATTGCTCCATCTACTAAGTTGTCAAGTTCGTTTTGTAAAGAGCTCTTTAAGTCACAAAGGCTCTCTTGACTTGTATAAATAGTGCAGTCGTCCGCAAATAGATCACACGAAGTATTGAGGTATAAAGGAAGATCGTTAATATACACTGCAAAAAGCAGCGGACCTAGTATTGAGCCCTGAGGCACCCCAAAATTAAGTTGTGTGGGGCTTGATAGACAGTTATTGAAGGACACTACTTGTTGTCTGTCTGATAAAAATGACGTAATTAGGTTCACCATATTGGTGCTAGTCTTCATGTATTTTAATTTTCTAATTAAAATATCATGATCTACCATATCAAAGGCCTTTTTAAAGTCTACAAATACTGCTCCACAAATGTTGCCATTGTTGATACAAAGATGCCAGTTATCGGTCATTTTTGTAAGGGCACTATGGCAAGAATATTTAGGTCGAAACCCAGATTGACTGTCAATTATTAGATTGTTGTTAATTAAATGATGTAGTGTTATTTTATGCATGTGTTTTTCTAATGGCTTTGATAGCGACGATAGTAAGGAAATAGGTCTATAATTACCCAAGACGCTAATATCAGTTGAGCCATTTTTAAGTAGAGGATACACTTTAGCAACTTTAAAGGCAGATGGAAAGTAGTTTTTGGATAGGCACTGGTTATATATGAACGTTAAGGACTCACTAATAATAGGTGCAGCACACCGAAGAATTATATTACTGATACCATCTAGGCCTTCTGAATTTGTTGCTTTGAGATTCGAGAGATATTTATATACTTCTGCAACAGACATCAAGGGAATCTCAGGGGGAATATTTCTAGGGCACTTCCCTTCACAGAATGATGACAGTGAACTTAAATTACATACTGAGTCTGGTATTGAGGACTTTAGATTCTCTATTTCTGATTGAAAGAAGTAACTGAAATCCTCGCATGTTATAGAGTTTGGTATTGCTGACTCTGAAGCGTGTTTCTTGCTGGTTAGCGAGTTAATAGCCTTCCATATATTTGTGTTATTTGATTTATCTACAATCAAATTTTTGAAATGATCTTTCTTTATCCTACGAATTTCATATTTAACTTTATTTCTTAGTCTGCGGTAACTGATAAAATCTTTATTTTTGTGTGCCGTATCTCGTTCTCTCATGATTTCGAGAACTTCGCTAGTGACCCACGGGGACTTATGTTGATTCTTGACTCGAACTTCTTTGACTGGCACATGTTTATCAAATACATTGTAGACTGTCTTTGTCCAGTAGGCTAGTGCATCATCCGGGTCAGAAAGTTGGTAAACATGTTCAAGGGCTGCATTTTTTAAGTCGTCTAAAAATAAATTTTGGTTGAGAGCTTTAAAGTTTCTAAATTTGATGCTTAAGTGTTTATTTTTAGGAGTTTTGAACCCAATTTTTGACCATGTACAACATATTGGGTAATGGTCATTAACTGCACTAACAGGAACAGAACATTCGGTAATATTAACTGGACAAGTAACATATATATGATCAATTATAGTTGAGGAGGTGTCTGTAACTCTTGTGGGACGATTTATTAGTTGTTTGAAATTGTAGATAGATAGATAGATAGATAGATAGATAGATAGATAGATAGATAGATAGATAGATAGATAGATAGATAGATAGATAGATAGATAGATAGATAGATAGATAGATAGATAGATAGATAGATAGATAGATAGATAGATAGATAGATAGATAGATAGATAGATAGATAGATAGATAGATAGATAGATAGATAGATAGATAGATAGATAGATAGATAGATAGATAGATAGATAGATAGATAGATAGATAGATAGATAGATAGATAGATAGATAGATAGATAGATAGATAGATAGATAGATAGATAGATAGATAGATAGATAGATAGATAGATAGATAGATAGATAGATAGATAGATAGATAGATAGATAGATAGATAGATAGATAGATAGATAGATAAATAGATAGATAGATAGATAGATAGATAGATAGATAGATAGATAGATAGATAGATAGATAGATAGATAGATAGATAGATAGATAGATAGATAGATAGATAGATAGATAGATAGATAGATAGATAGATAGATAGATAGATAGATAGATAGATAGATAGATAGATAGATAGATAGATAGATAGATAGATAGATAGATAGATAGATAGATAGATAGATAGATAGATAGATAGATATCATTGGCACCATTGCATTCTTGACAGACGATAGTTTGTGCTTTTACACGGCATAATAACTTTCACCTATGGCGGTAGCGAATGTGACTGATAAGGCCAATTCGCGCTGTAAATGTCCGTTCATAGTGGGTGCATGTGAACACGTGGTCATTTCCACCATCATGCACCATCTAAAGTCTAACACGCTCGGTGTGTGACTTATCTGCAATAATTTTCTCCTTTGTCTTTATTCCATTTCTGATGTGTGCCCTCCATGCAACACGTTCAGCGGCGACTTGCTCCCAATGTGCATTATCAATGCCTGTATCAATAATGTTCTGCTTACACACATCTTTGTATCGTAGTAGATGCCGACCCTGAGATCTCTTACCCATCTGTAATTCACCAAAAAAGATGTCCATTGGTATTCTACCATCATCCATCCTATTAAGATGTCCTATCCATCTAAGTCTACGAAGACTGAGCATGGAATAAACTGTCACACAACCTGATCTTTCCAATACTTCAGTATTTGTGATTTTGTCTTGCCACTTAATACCAAGAATTCTTCGCAGACACCGCATATGAAAACTGTTTAAACGTTTCTCTTGGTGTGAGTAAGTTGTCCAGGTTTCACTGCCATAAAGAAGAGTACTAAGGACACAGGCTTGATAGACAAGGACTTTTGTTTTGGCAGCAAGCTTCCTGTTCTCCCAGACTCTTTTTGCTAACATGTTCATTGTTTTTGCTGCCTTACCAATCCGAATGTTGATTTCCTGATCTATGGATAATTTGCTATTTACCACTGATCCTAGATATGTAAAATGGTCTACCACCTCTAGCTCGGCGTCGTCAATAAAGATTGCTGGTACCCCATGTGCACCTTGTGACATAATCTGTGTCTTCTTTTTGCTAATCTTCTACTTCTTCTTCAGCGTTCCGAGCTAAATTTTTGCTAATTGTTCAACCAAATTCAGAACAAACATTGGAGAATGCAGATAGTAGACATTGCAATTCTTCCTCAGAGTTGGTCGTAACTGCAGCATCATCTGCAAAAAGCAACTCTCTGATCAGTACCCTCCTAATTTTGGTCTTAGCCTTCAATCTCTGAGCATTATAGAGGCCGCCATCTGAGTGTGAGTGAATGTATATACCACCATCCTGATCACGAAAGGCATATTTCAGTAGAAGTGAAAAGTATATTCCAAAGAGGGTGGGAGCTAGTACACAACCTTGCTAAACTCCACTCTTGATTTCAAACTCTTAAGAAGTTGCACCATCAAACTTGATTATACCCATCATGCCTGTGTGGAACGGTTCCACAATGGACAAAAGAGTTGGTGGGCGGCCGATCTTCTTTAGTGCCTTGAACAGACACTCACGACTGACCAAATCGAATGCCTTTGTGGGGTTGATGAAGTCAATAAACAGTGGTTGATTCTGTTCACGGCATTTTTCTTGCATTTGTCGCAATGAGAATATCATATCAATGGTAGACCGGTTCTGTCGAAAGCCACACTGTGATTCGGGGTAGACTTGATATCCTAGGACTTGAAGTCTGCGCAGAATAATTCTGGCAAATACTTTTCCAACAATACACAGAAGTGAGATACCCCTATAGTTGCTGCAGTCGCTTCGATCGCCCTTGTTCTTGTACAGTGTTATGATGCTTGAATCTTTGAAATCCAGTGGGATTTGTCCTTCTCGCCAGTATAGCTCTATTAGCTGGTGGATCTGTAGAGTGAGAGTGTCTTGCCCACTCCTGATAACCTCTATTGGAATCCCATCCTTACCTGGAGCCTTGCCAGATGCAAGTTCATTTATAGCACACTTAACTTCTGTTATGGTGGGAAGTGTGTCCAGGTAATCAAGAGTTGGTAGAGCCTCTATGGCGTTGAGGGCATCATCCGCTAGTTTGGTCTCACTTGAGTAAAGCTCCAAATAGTGCTCTACCCATCTGTCCATCTGCTGTTTCTTATCAGTTATGATTTCTCCAGTAAAGGTTTTCAATGGTGCACTTCTTTTGATCACTGGACCACGGACTTTCTTTATTCCTTCATACATGCTTCTGATGTTTCCCTTATCACTTGCGATTTGAATGGACTCACATAACTTGATCCAATAGTCATTCGCACACTGCCTGGCATCCTTTTGCACATTCTTCCTAGCTTGCTTTAGCTTACTCAGAGTGTTAGGCGTTGGTCTTTCCTTGTTTCTTAAGAGAGCTATCTTCTTCTTATCAATCAAGGGCTGCAGGGTCTGGCTGTTTGTCGCAAACGAGTCCTGCCTCTTATGATCCACAGTGCCGTAAACCCCTACGGCAGTTTTATAAAGAGTTTCCTTAAGTTGACTCCACTTTTCATTTACTGTACAATTTTCTGGTGTATCAGTGAAAGCGTCTTCAAGTTGCTGTTGAAACTGAAAGCACTTTTCAGGATCGTGAGTGTTAATAATATTAATCCTGAGGCTAGATTTGTGTTTAGCTGTGTAGATTCTCTTTGGTCTCAGCCTAACCCTTGCAACAACCAAAGAGTAATCCGTATCACAGTCAGCACTGTGGTAACTTAGAGTCAATGATATATGGTTCAGATGTTGTCTCCGTGTGATGATGAAGTCCAGCTGGTGCCAATGGAAGGATCTTCGATGCTTTCATGTGACCTTATGCAGCTCTTTTGTTTTAAAAAAGGAGTTTGTAATACATAGGTCATTTCTGGTGCAATGCTCCAGCAGCCTTTGCCCATTTTCATTCATGCGACCTATGTTGTATTTTCCAAGGCACACTGGCCATGAATTCGAGTCCTTGCCCACACGAGCATTGAAATCACCGAGCATATAAATGTAGTCAGATTTTTAAACTGCCTTGATCACGGAGTCTAACTCCTCATAGAACGAATCATTCACATCATCAGAGGAATCGAGTGTCGGTGCATATGCAGTAATAATGGTGGCAAAACCACAAGAGGTTGCCAAGCGCAGAGATAATAGTCTTTCATTTCCTCCTACTGGAATTTCAATCATTCCCAGTAGCGAATTCTTCACTGCAAAGTCCAAACCGTGTTGCCTTTTTTTCTGCCTGCCCTCTACCCTTCCATAAAACGGTATAATTGTTTTCCCTGAGTGACCTTTCCTCAGCGAGGCGAGTCTCCTGCAGGCCAGCAATATCAATGTTAAGACGATTGAGTTCGGCATCAATCACAGCCGTTTTTCTCACATCGTCAATATTGGTCAATTCAGTGGAAAATCCTGGACACATGGTTCTCACGTTCCAGGTTGCAAGCCGTAGCTTGAGGTTTCTATTTTTTTTCTTTTTATTAGTACCTGGTGCATTGGTTTTACAACCTGCAATGGAGATTTTGTCCTAGCCCCAAGCACCCATTGAAGCAGGCAGGCTGTGGCGGATCAGCACCCAATTGGCCGGGGGCTGTCCAGCTTGAGGCGGGCGGTAGCTGATCAGTGACACCTGTAGTGTCTCTCACCGTCAGAGGCAACGCGTGGCGCCCCATGTCTACGCCAGTTGACAGGGACTTATAACCCGTAACAGTTGCCTCTCGCTTTGATTCCGAGACCGGTTAAGAGATAGAGTTATTGCCTCTCCATAGCACAAAGCCTGGGCTAAAATATAGAGATCATGTGTTGCCCATGCAGCATGATCCCTCTCTCTGCCTAGTTCACTCCAGAGGAAAGGTAACACCTCTATATCTGGAACAAGACAAGCTGCAGAAGCTGCCGGAGCAGCAAAGCAATGCTCTAACTGTCCGCCTGTCAGAGCTTCGATCCTAGACCAGCTGCCATCTGGCAAAGACATTTGTCTTTAGGTTGCATTTCCTCGCACCAGGGTAAGGCTTGTACCCTCTCAATTGCGCTCTTCCGCCTGAAGCCGTTGGTGCAATGTAGGGTGTCGGGTTTGGTAAGCGCCGCCCAACGCTTGGCGCTAACAGAAAGCAGGTAGTCATACGGTAGCTCATTCATATCTGACTAAGACCTGACACCAATGTATATATATATATATATATATATATATATATATATATATATATATATATATATATATATATATATATATATATATTCTTCTTCTCCAGCGTTCAGAGCCATTGAGGTTCTTTGCTGCAGATACAATCCGTCTCCATTCGTCTCTCTGGTTGACCTTCTCTTGCCAGTCGTTGATTCCGAGGGCTTGTAGGTCTGTATATATATTATCTCTCCATTGTCTTCTTGGTCTACCTCGGGGTCAACGGTCATTTACTTCCTGAGTGTAAGCCAGTGCCTATTATCTTCCATTCTTTCTATATGCCCCAGCCATTGTAGTCTATTAGCCTTCATGATACCAGTGATTAGTAGGGACTTAAACAAATCATAAATGTCTTTATTACCTCTTCTTTTCCACTCTCCACTTTGTGTATCCCTAATGGGTCCAAAGATGCGTCTTAAAATTTTGTTCTCAAAGGTTTGTATCAAGGCTTCGTCTCCTTTCGTTGTACTCCAGGTTTTAGAGCCATACAGCACAACTGGTCTGATCAGTGTTTTGTATATTGTGATCTTGGTGTTACGACATAGTGCCTTTGATTTTAGCAGATGTTGTAGTGCAAAGTATATCTTATTTCCAGAATTGATTCTAGTTTGTATTTCTTCCCTTATGATGTTGGAGCAGTTGAAGATTGTACCCAGGTATCTGTATGTTTCCGTTCTTTTAATGGTCATATTATCTATTTGTATGTGGCCAGAGTTTTTAGCCATTCCTTCTCTTGAAATTACCATATATTCTGTCTTATCTTGGTTGATAGCCAGCCCCATCTGTTGGGCTTTTTCCTTTAAATGAGTAATATTTCCAATGTCTTTTGTTCATTTTCCCCTATAATATATATATCATCTGCATAACCAAGCAGCTTGGGTGTTCCTCCAATATCACATTCCTCCTTTACCCTCCTTACAACTTTCTCTATAGCCAGATTGAAGAGTAGCGGCGATAGTGAATCACCCTGTTTCAAGCCAAATGTTATTTGGAAAGGGTCTGATTTCCTGCCTTTATATGTTACTATATTATAAGTATCTTCCATGCATAGTCTGGTCATGTTGATTAACTTCCTTGGTATTCCGAATTCCCGCATAGCATTCCATAGACTATTCCTATGGACACTATCATAAGCCTTTTTTTAAATCCACAAAAATGTTATGGAGATCTCTTTTATATTCCCAATTTTTCTCGGCTATTTGTCGTAAGATAAATATCTGATCTATTGTTGATCTGTTTTGTCTAAATCCCGCCTGGTAGTCACCTAATATGTATTCTGAATATGGTTTTAGTCTATTTAATAATACTGCGGATAGTATCTTATAGCTTATGGACAGTAGTGATATTCCTCAAAAATTTTCACACTGGAACTTGTCTCCTTTCTTAAAGATAGGTATCAATAATGACTCTTTCCAGTCATGGGGTAATTCTTCAGTCCTCCAGATTTTTATTATTAGTTCGTATAGCTTTAGATGTAATGCATGGCCACCTGCCTTTATAAATTCATCAGCAATTCCATCAGTCCCAGTTGCCTTATTGTTTTTAAGTCGTGTGATTACATATAGGATTTCTTCAAATGCAGGTTCTTCAATTTGTGGTTCACACGTTAGAACCTCTTCCTGTGGAAAAGTGTTACTTGGAGCTTCACAATTTAATAATTCAACAAAGTATTCTTTCCATGTGTTGCACATTTCCTCATTGGTATTTATCATATTCCCATTTTTGTCTTTTAAACCATATGTGTTGTGTTGGTGCCCTCGTTTCATTGACTTCAGTTCTTTAAAAAATGTTCTGGATTCGTTTTTCTGGTGATTAGTTTCTATATCTTTGATTATATTACTCATATATTCTCGCTTCTGCTGTCGAACTATTTTTGTAGCCTCTTTACATTCATTTCTATATTGCTCTTCCTTTTGGATGTTGTTGATGTCATTTAGCCATAGCTGTCTGGCATTCTTTTTCCTAATGACTGCTTTTTCACATTTTGGATTGAACCATCTGTTCTTTCTATGCGTGGTTAACACACCGAGACATTCTTCTGCGGTAGATTGAATTGTATTCTTGATGTTCAACCAAGTTTGGTCAACGCTTTCCTCCAACGGATTTTGTAGAATTTCAAGTTTACATTTTATTTCATCTGAAAATTTCTTGTAGTTTTTCTCTGTTATATGTTGGGTGCAACCTATGTAGCTTAGCATAGAAAGCTCTCTTAAGTTTTATTTTAAATTTTGCCCCAACGAGGAAGTGGTCGCTGTGGCACTCAGCTCCTCTATACCTTCTAACTTGCTTTATGTTTGATGCATTTTTGTTGTTAATTAAAATGTGATCTATTTGATTATAGGTTCTCTTGTCACATGATTTCCAAGTTTGTTTGTGTATATCCTTTCTTTGTAGTCTGGTACTGCTGATCTGCAGTCCTTTGGCTTTTGCTATCATTTGAACTTCCATTATCATTTGAAGCTGTATGTAGGCTTTCCATACCGGCAACTTTTTAATGAGTTTGCTCTCTACCTATTTTTGCGTTGAAGTCTCCCAGCACAATTAGGATGTCCTGTTTGGGGGTTTCTTCTATGACATCTTCCAGATCATTATAAAAGTCTTCTTTAATATCATCTTCTTTCTCTTCAGTAGGTGTATGTACATTAATTATCGTTATATTTTTCCATTTATCTTTTATTCGTAATTTACTAATCCTATCATTAACAGCTTTAAAGTTTAGAACGTTCCCCCATAACTCTTTTTTGATGACAAATCCTCTTCCTAATTCATGTCTATTTTGGGTGTTTCCTCCATATATTATAATCATTCCATTTTGCTCTAAAGTACCCTCTCCTTGCCACCTTATTTCTTGAATTGCTGTTATATCCATTTTATACTCAACCAGTTCCCGGGTTAATTCTTCGGTCGCTCCAGCTCGATATATTGTCCATACATTCCATGTTCCAAATCTCAAACGTCCTTTAACGTTCCAAGGTCGATGTCCAAATAAGTCAGTTCGAATTCGAGGCTCATGTATCTGTTTCGTAACAAAATGGATTTTACAAAGGTGGGGATGTTAACCCCACGCCTCAACCCCCAACCTGGAGGACCAGGGTGTTTCTCTTTGTCTGTTCTCTATCCTTTGACCTGTCCGGCTTGGGAGGCCCTGCTGGTAGCAACGCTACCGCCGGCATAGCTCTCAGGGTCATTGAAAAACTCAAGCTCCCCCACCACGATAAGGTGGAAACACCATCGGGATATATATATATATATATATATATATATATATATATATATATATATATATATATATATATATATATATATATATATAATCTTACGAACACTAATAGAAAGGTCAATAGAGAAACAGAAAGATATATATTTGTGCTTCGTAGATTATACTAAAGCATTTGATAAAGTAAAATATGATGAACTGATTAAAATGTTAGAAGATATCAACATTGATGGGAAAGATTTAAGAATAGTAAAGAATATTTACCATAACCGAGTAGCAGCAATTAAAATTGGAAATAAAGAGAGTAGTACGAACAGATAAAAAGCTAGGAGTACGACAGGGGTGTGTCTTGTCACCGGATCTCTTCTCCCTCTATCATCATCATCATCATCATCATCATCATCTTCCACTTCTGCCGTCAAGCGGCGTGGGGAGGAATAATTAGCGTTCCAGCGCCCGGTGGGCGGCACTGGATAGTGTCATTCCGTGTGGCTGTACAATGTCTTTGATGTCGTCAATCCATTTTCTTCTTGGACGTCCTCGTGGTCTCGTCGCAGATGATCTTTGATGTAAAACCAGTGATGGTAGTTGATGGTGTTGCATTCTAACGACATGGCCAAACCACTTGATCTTCTGTCTTTCAATAAATGTGGCACAAGGTGTTGATCCCTCAGTCTGTCTGATAATAGTATTTCTTACTCGGTCTCGGATTGTTAAATTGGCAGCTCTCCTAAGGCATCTCATTTCGCAGGTGTTGATTTTGCGAAGGTGTAATTTGGATAAGGGAGAGTCTATTCGCAGGGCCCTGCGAATAGACGCTTTGTTTATTCGCAGGGCCGGCCTTGTCAATAGACGCTTTGTTTATTCGCAGGGCCCTACGAATAGACACTTCCTTTGGATAAAGTCCAGGTTTGAGATTGGTAGCATAGGGTTGGTGTGAATTTGCTGTTTATTATCTGTCGTTTTGCGGACATGGGTATATTTGGATGTTTCAGTAAGGGTGATAGTTCATATGTAAGTGCACTAGCTTTTGACATCTGATTTCCATTTCTCTGTCCAATCTGCCATCTTCTGTGATCATACTTCCAAGATATTTGAATTCTTTAACTTGTTTCAGAGTTGCGCTACTTATCTGTATACTTAGTGGGCCCGGCGATCTGCTAACTCGCATTACTTCGGTTTTGGCTGTATTTATACACATATTGTATCTCCTGCATGTTGAACTCAGATTATTAATATGATTTTGCAATCTGCCCTAGTCGCTGCAAAACAGGCACTGATCGTCTGCAAATAGACGTTCATTTATTTCCTGTGGATCAGTTGTTTCATCTGGAGTAAAGAGTTCTAAATTTTCTGAATCTGTTCTGTCGAGACTTGCTTCTTTGGAAATTCTGTCCATGTAGATATTAAATAGCAGGGGAGAGAGCACACAGGCCTGCCTCACTCCTGTATTGACTGTGAACATATCTGATATACCTTCTTGTGTTCTTACTGCACTTTGGCTCGATTGGTACATGACTATGATGTTTTCTAGCAGTTGCCCTTGTATCCCACTCTTCAAGGATGGTCCATAATTTGTATCTGTCTACTCTATCGAAAGCCTTTTCCTGATGTACAAACACAATATTCTGCTGGTCACTATATTCGATAGTTTTTTCACATATTTGTCTAAGTATAAATATTGCATCAGTGCAACTTTTACCTTTCCGAAAACCGAATTGTACTTTGCTTAATTGTTGTTCAACTATGGGTCTAGCTCTTTGTTCCAATAGTTTTGCATACATTTTCCCTGTATGGCTCGGGAGTGATATACTTCTGTATGTTTCGCACTCTCAAATATTGCCTTTCTTTTTCCATATTGGTACTATTATTGCCTCTTGCCAATAATCTGGGACTTTTCTTTTTTCCCGTGCTATATTAAAAAGTCTTGTTAGCCATTTAACTCTTGTTTCCCCACAGGCCTGAATAGCTTCAGTGGTTATTCCAACTGGACCTGGTGATTTGGTTTTAGGATTTTTCTGTATTGCCTTTCTTTTTCCATTTTGGTACTATTATTGCCTGTTGCCAATAATCTGGGACTTTTCTTTCTTCCCATGCTATATTAAAAAGTCTTGTTAGCCATTTAACTCTTGTTTCCCCACAGGCCTGTATAGCTTCAGTGGTTATTCCAACTGGACTAGGTGATTTGGTTTTAGGACTTTTCTGTATAACTGCTTTGACTTCTGCAGGTATGAAATTTGGTTCTTGCTGTCCCTGACTTTTAGGCACAAAAGTGAGGTTTTTTATGTTATGTGTGGTGTTATGTAGTTCTTGAAAGTATTCTGCCCACCTTGCTAGTATCTGTTGTGGATTAAATATCGGTATACCTCTTTTGCTGTTTATGATGGTAGTTGGGTTGTAGCATTCATCTATGTTTCTCATTGTGATGACACGTTTATATAATTCTCTTGGGCAGTCTTTGCTAAGGTTCGCCATCTGTTCACCGTATATTCTCCAGGATTCATCTTTAGATGCTCTAATTGTTCGTTTGGCATTACGTCGTGCTATTCTATAAGTAACATAGTCTTGTTCAGATTTAGTTGTGATCGACTTTTTGAACGCTACCTTCTTTTTGAATATGCTGTCTTTAACTTCGTTGTTCCACCAGGCTGTTCTTAATCTTTTGTCCTGCCCTACTTTGTTCCACATTTATTTTCCAGTGTGTCGAGCATGGCAGCCTTGAAACATGTCCATTCCTTATCTACGCTTGAGTGGTCATCAGGGATGTTCTTATGTAGGTGTTTGATTTCTTGATTGAATTCGTCTTTAACCGTATTTTCCTGTAGCCTCCTATAATTGATCACATGTGTTGTTACTTGTTTGTTTCTTATTTTCCTGTATGTTGAAACCTTTTTTATTATGACTGGTTTGTGATCAGTAACAAACATCTGTATTTGGGAGTGCTCTTGAATCTAATAGTAGTCTTCTGTCTGATTTCCTAATTAGAATAAAGTCAATTTGAGATGCTTGGTCTATGTCATTCTATTTAAACCAGGTTTTGGTGTGGCTACGACGATGTTGAAAATAACTATTTGCTATTATTAGTCCGTGTTTGGAGCATATGTTGAGTAGATGTTGTTACAATCAGTCTCTGTGCCGCTGAATGGCCCCATGCAATCATCCCACGGTGTTCTTCGTGTGCTTATTCGTCTGTTAAAATCACCCATCACAATTAGTTCATCTGCCTCCCTTACATTATTTAACTTGTCTGCAAGTTTATCAAAATACTCGTCTTTGTCTTCGTCGCTGTAAGTGTCGTTACATGGGGCGTATGTTTGTATAAAAGTTGTTGTTCTATTTCCTTCTTTGATCTCATCTCATCATCTCTCATCTCATCATGTTCCTCTTGTACCTTGCGGTGTCGAGGTGAAGCATAAACATCTGGAGAGTGCCCGCTTATGGGCTTCATGTATCTATATTCCCATGGACTCTGTTATTCCCTACTTCCTTCATTTACGTAGTCGGCCTCTTCCTCTGTTTCCCTCTAGTCTGTAAATCATTGCTTGTTGTGGTATACTGTTAGTTGGTAACCTACTTGCATGGCCAAACCATTTGACTTGCTGCTTTCTAATAAAATCTAGTGCAGCTGTAACCCCCACTTCTTTGATCTGCACTAGTATTATCCTTTCCGATATAAATTTAGTGTTGATAATGGCTTTCGCTTTGTCTGGATGAAACAAAATACCCTCTCCATGTTTAGCTGTATCTCGCTGGTGGACGCCACTCTATATAAGAACGTAACCTTCATGTGATCGTTTTGTGTTCTGCCCCTTTTTCCTAGTATCTGCGAGTACTATTATTTGAATATTTGATTTTTTCATTAACTCTACGAGAGCTGGTTCTTTATATCCTAGACTAGTAACATTCCAAGTCGCGAAAATCTCCTTTCTATTTGAAGTATTTCGAAGTTTAGCAGTTGTTGTTGTTAGTCGCTTGTTGTTGTTCGGCTTCGGTGTGTTGTTTCCGGCGTGAAAGCTGATTGAGTTGCGTTTTTCTTTCAATTTTCTCCATAATTCTCTAGCAATAGTTCTTGAACAAATAAATTCCCTACAGGTTTGCTGGACCTGTCGTAGGTTCATCCTTATTTGAACAGATTGATGTTAAGAAACACGCACAGAACACATAATTAAATCTCTATAGCGAAGTAATAATGAGAGATCGAAAAGTAGTCAGGAATACTAATCGGAGGATATAATATAAACAATATACGTGTCAGCAACTCACTTGCGACAGGCATACAAGGATTCCCTACTTTTGCACCACACGAAAGTGACAACTCGTATTGTTTGCAAAAGGATACATTTTATTTGGAGCTGATCGTACATGAGCGGAATACCACATCGGTATTAAACATCATAGTATGTTATGAAGATGTAATGAGGAGATGATGTTAATGATAATAACTACTGAAGCTAAGCTTAAGTCCTAACTATTGATACTGTCCTTCTTAACAACAAAGTATCCACAGCGGATATACAGTCTGTTCCCTACGCCGTCGAGTCTCTGTCTGAACAAGCTCTCTGTGGCGTGTTCAGCCACGAGCAATTAGCTCTCCCTGCATCCGCTAGTTTACGTGCTTGGAGTTCCAGCACGCTGGTCACTTGGTTGTAGTAACCAGAATTACATGGTCACTTCTCGTGATGCGGGTAACCCCAGCTCACGTACACTCGTTGCCCTCCTTGTTGACACGAGTGTGTCCCGATATAGCTATTTATAGTGTTTGTGTCTCTTCTGTCTGGTCTCCTAGATCGTTATGTTACTTGCCCTTTTCTCTAGCTCTATTTGCTCTCCTTAGCTCTGAGCTCTTACGTAGCTCTTTGACAATACGCTATGCAGATGACACAGTATTGGTGGCGGAAAATGCAACAGACCTACAGCAATTATTGGACATTGTAGTATCAGAGAGTGCACAGAAAGGACTCTCCTTGAATATCAAGAAAACAGTAACAATGGTGATATCAAAGAAAAAGGTAACACCAAAATGTGACATACAAATAGAAGGAACCATTATTAACCAAGTGAATCATTTTAAACACCTATAACATCAGACTCTGGTGATCGAGTGAAATGGCGAGTCATGACCGCCCACGCTTTCCGGCATGGCACATGATTGATTGATTGATAACATCAGATGAAAAATGTACAACAGAGATTAAGAGTAGAATAGGGCAGGCAAAAGCCGCATTTAAGAAAATAAAGAGTATCTTATGCAATGAGTCACTATCAATGAATGTAAGAAAGAGAATGCTGAAATGCTATAGTGCACCAGTTTTGCTGAATGGCAGCGAATCTTGGAATGTAAATTAACAAATTAGGAAGCAGTTAGGAGCAACAGAAATGTGGTTTTTGAGACGAATGTTGCGAATTCCTTGGACTACCACAGTAACTAACAACGATTGTCTGAAAGAGCCTAATGAAACTAGAACACTATATACAACAATAAGAAAGACACAACTTTATTTGGTTATGTGATGAGAAGAAAGACATTGGAGAACATCGTGACAACTGGAAAGATCGAGGGAAAGAGAGGCAGAGATAGACCAAGAGAAATGATGCTGGACGGATTGAGACGGTGGCATGGAGGAATATCATCAGCAGAGTTGATCCAGAACGCCAAAGACCGAGATCTGTGGAGAACCATGAACGCCTATGCCAACTGGCAGGCACTTGATGATGATGATATGTCCAAGATAGGAGAAACGTTTTACTTCTTCTAGTATCTCCCCGCCGGTCTCTCTGGCTGTGGGGTTACAACACTTTCTCTCTGTAATCCCGTTTATCACGCAGAGTCTCGCAGCGGAGCGAGAACTGAGGTGGTTCGACCCCCGCTCGTGACTTGCGGGTACTGAGCCGGCCGCTCAGAAAGCAATGGCAAACTACTGAGCGTAATCTTGCCAAGAGATCAACAGACAGCTGAAAGATGCTGCTGTTGACAGCTAAGTCCTGTAAAAGGATACGCAAAAAAAAAAAAAAAGTATCTCCCCGTTTATTGTGATGTTCATTGGGATAGAGAATTGTTTCCAAGGCATCAGAGCCAGGTTCTATACTGGCCAAGACCTACTGACACGTCCTAGTCTCGCCTCCTGGGCAACAGGTCCCTTTGGGTTCCTGGCTAACGTCAGTAGGATCTCTGATTCCTCCGAAGTCGGAGAGTATCTGGCTGCACGGCGAGGAACCACCAGTCTGCACACCAATAAGCCAGACATAGGACTTCGAATACTCACGCAAACCTGACTCCGGTATGACATCACACTGATGTTGGACAACAGGGTGTCACCATCCAATATACAGGACTTCACCTAGCGTTCACAGCCAGCGAACGCAAGCAAGCAAGCATTGATGACCTTTCCTTTCCACTGCTAATTATCATAGTTTGGGTTTTTTGGATGTTAATATCCAAGCCGCATTCTGCACTCTGCCTATTTACTTGTTCCATTAGGTCTTGTAACTCTTGCTCGCTTTCTGCGGTATCATCAGCATACCTAAGATTGTTTATGATTCTTCCATTGATGTTAATTCCAGGCATTTCAACTTGTTTAAAAATTCTTTCTGTATATAGGTTGAAGAGGCTTAAGGACGGCACACATCCCTGCCGTACTCCTCTTTTTATCTCTATAGGCGACGAATAGTTATTTCCACATCTAATAGATGCTACTTGTTCCCAGTACAAGTTACTAATAAGTCTGATGTCCTTTCCGTCTACTCCTATATCTTGAATTCATGTAATTAGTCGTTCATGTTGTACTCTATCAAAAGCTAGCGGGAGATAGGGGAGAGTAATATTCCACACGTTGACCGATAATAATTGAACAAGTTCTGAAAGGTATTTAGTAATTACTCATGACTATGTGTGTTGATTTATGGTAATGTAAATTAAGGGTTAATGCTGGAAAAGGTAACAATGTGTGATTTTTGTTTAGAATTATTGTTGACACAGCAGTGCGATGTGGGTTGTAGAAGCGATCCTTGGACTGACAGCCACGGAGCATAGGAAATAGTGTACCTTTAATACGCTGAATTTTTGTTTTCATATCATTTTTACAGGACATCGCTGTTAACACCAGCATTTTACTGCTGTTGTTATCTTGGCAAGTTTACGTTCAGTAATTTGTCATTGCTTTCTGAACGATCGACTCCCATACCAAATTCGTTAAAACCCAGTGCAACGCGGTCTGCTGCCAAATCGGGCGCAACTGTGTTTCGAACGCTAGTAAGCGGGATTATGAATTGCGATCACAACACCTTCACCACGGAGACCGAAAATACGATGAATGCGTATTGATAATCATGTAACATAATTGTTTCAGACGTTGACATCCCCAGTCCCTTTACATTTCTCAATACTTAGTAGTTAACCACAGTAAGCCGTCTTGATACCCTAACTAAAAATAGAATCGAAGATTCTAGTTTAGGGGAAGGAAGATGAACGGTGGGGACTCCATTTGATTGGGTAACCCTTGGGCTGGTAACGCTCCTTAATACATAATTAGCCCGCCAGTCGAAGCATTGATTCCAACCAGTAAAGATGTATTCAGGATGCAGTGGTAAAACTTGCCCAAAAGCATTCTCTAAGATGTAGTCTTCTGCACTTCAGGTACCAAAATCATTTAATATGTTATGTGTAAACCTGATGAAGTGAGAGAGAGACGAATGGCCGAGTAATTTCTTGAGAAAATGTGAAAAGAAGACAGAACTTCGTTGTACAGTGACTCTAAAACTGCCGCTCAAAACCTGTCATGTCTACCACAGTGAAACATCTTTACCATGTCTATTGTCTGTCTGATCTGATGATTTGCATATGCTTGTGACTGTAAACTACACTCAATGCCTATTGCAAAACCTTTGTGCGCTCTGAACATTCATTGAGTGCCTATCATTCTTAACCAAACTGTACATTGCTCTTGAGAGTTACCTTTGGCAGTTCTGTTTCAGAATACATGATGCTGCATGTAATTTCTCCCTTATAATGGCTGAGAATGTTTGAGTGAATGAGATAGTAATTATATAATTAACTTCTCATATTTGTAAAAGTAAAGACGCTTATTATATCCATGTTTGCAGGACTGCATTGCACTTTAGAAATTACAAAGTCCATGTAATGTCTGGTGACTGTATTACGATCAAGAAAATTGTCAAAAGCATTCATAAAGAGTTGCCTGGGATGCAATTTCTCTTTGACGTTATGCACTGGTCCTTTGCAACAATGGTTTAGGTTTATATGAACTACATTCCAATAAGAGGCAATATGTGACATAACCTACAGTGTCTGTCAGATGAATACATGGGAAGGCTCATGCTATTTTTCAGGGAAAATTCATGTTTTCTTTCATTATGTGTATTCCACATGTGAAGGCAATTCTAGTGCATGATTTCTGCCATACAATGCCTACTTCTTGGTGCTTAATCACACTGTCTGTTCTCATGGTACACCGGTTCCTGTGATCTACTCATTGTGAGAATTTACAAGATAATTGTGTGAGCTGCCTCTGATTAGGAGTATGTGCCTATGATTTCACAAATTTGGGGATGAACCTTGAGAAAAGATATCACCCCAAACCACCAAATAAAATTGCACTTCATCATCAGTGAGAGGCGGGTGTTCGAATATCACACTCCCCTTTCCCCTCCCATTCCTCTCTGAATCTGTAATGGTACTGCATAACTATGTCAATGTTTAAATAGATGTAAAACACATATTGTGCCTTTGTTTATTAATAGAGAATGAGGAAGATGGGAAGGCCTTCAATTACCAGGACAACTCCAGGGAAGTCCTTAGCTCTGGCTTCAACTCCAGCTGAAAAATAAGACTCCAAAAAGTACCACATGAACAACAGGTTGCAAATGTTCAGCCTGAATTCACTAATTCTGGCCTATACAGATGGCACTGAAGAAATGGTCTTTTATGAAGAACCTAAGACACGGATACTCTCCATCTTTGTAAATGCTCCAAGCAATATCTTCAAGATAAATTCAAGAAGAGACCATAGGAGGAGAGATCACCTGGTTTTCAGCATGTCACTACTGGCTAAGAGTGGACATCAATGTGTACATGAAGATTACCATATTTCTCCTCAAAACCATATCTTGAGGAGTATTCCAGCTTAATACTGGCTGAAAGGTTAATGGAGAAGAAGTATAGAATATAGAGCAAATTCTCAAAATGGATTAGTGATAATTAGGTGTGGTGATTTCAGTTACATCAGAACCTTTTGTGGGAGATAGACTGGCAGGGAAGAATGATGGGACATAATAGTTTTTAGATCTTCATCTACTGAAAAGTAAAGCTAATCCCAATTATCAACTTTGCGAACAGTCTACTCACCCTTCGGAAGGACATGTTTGTCAATTTCGAACTTGTCAAAGTAGGGAATAGCCTGAACTGGAAAAACATTATGGGGAAAACTGAAACCTGAGACATTCCCAACACCTTCATAGGTGATAACAGAGGTACACGGATCAGTATAGCAGTGTCTCCCTATACTTGTGCCCGGCTATAGGTTTATCATGTGTTTCCCTCATTTGACGGTTGGAAAGGTGATAGCATGATTAAAGTGTTGTGGTGTAGGATAACTTTATGGAGTAGAGATGAGAAGGAGGAGGGTTTGTTTTAGATTAATGTTTCTGTGGGGATATTGAGTGATGTGTTTGGGTTTCATAGATAATGTCACTATATTTTGCATATAAACTTATATTTGAGATGTAAATTGTTGGCAGAATATGAAGCCTGAGTCTTCACTTGACCTCATCAGACATTAATAAAAGATTAGTAGTAAGAGAACAGTTTTTGAGATACATGTCTCTGTGATTGTCTTGTACACTGTTGAGAAAGAAATGCCCAACTGTTGTCAAGCATCTTCATGGTGACTGTTACTCTACTGTTGTTGTTGGTTACAGATATTGTGGAAGTTCTGTGTGGTTGTTGTCAAGTATTTTCCATGATGTATGACTTGTCTAACCTGTTGGTGTGATCATTCTTTGTGAATGTGTGTCCAACTGTTGTCAAGATCTTCTCATGTTGATGTCTTGTTCAACCAGTGTAAAGTACAGTTGTTGTTGTTTATGTTCACTACAATGGTTCAATTGTCAATGTGATCATTTGTCCAAGTGTCTTGTGTCACTTGAAATAATTAACGAGATCAAAAATGAGGTTGGCGATCAGAGCACAGTCAGCTGGAAGATGAGAGAACTGCTTTCATTGCTTACTGTGGCTAACTGCCAAGATCTATATATATATATATATATATATATATATGGCCTAGAAGAGAAATCATCTATAAATAATTCTGTGTAGAACTTAACTTAGGTCTAATTTCTCACAGTGGGGGTACTCGATGAGCCAAAATTCTGAATGGTTTCTCTACAAGGGTTATGCGAGAATAAATATCAATACCTCTAGACAACACTTGCTGTTACTAACCTGTGTCTTTTATAGAGAGATATACTTTATAGAACTTCACTCATTAGAACTTCTGTAATTCTCTATAAACCCACAAAAAACCTCACAAATCATAATATAATCATAATGACTGTGAGTGATATGTGGAACACATCAAATATGTTGTACATGAGAAGAACAATGTGTTAATGTATTAAGTGTTTTATATTAGAAAAATTAACACTGTTCACTTATGGTATGATGTATCATGACACTGTAGTTCCCAGTATATGATAGTTATTTGTATGCAGAGCGGCATATAGAGACACTGAGAAATTGGTTATATGAAGTGTATCATTGCGTGAGGAAGGGAACTGTGCACTTCAGTTATATAGTAATGGAATTTTACGCTCATAAAGCACTGCTGTAATCCATTTAACAATCCGAGGGCCGACCTCGATGTCCAAAAGAGTGCATATCAAACGATCATACCTGACCTTGTTGCAAGCATCTTCCTGGTCAAGTGTCACCGCTCTCATAAAACAGAAACCGACTAAGTCCACTACATGGAGTTGACAACCGTTTCGTAAGGTGCCGAAGTAATGTTGCAAAGTCATTCACAATTTTTCAAACTTCAATATAAATATGAAGAAAAAACAAATATTATGGTTTGCAAAATGTATATTCTGAACACAACCTTTTGACAAATGTATTATAAAGTTGCCATATGTCCATTTTGTTAAAACAGAAAGTCAAATAGTTTGAAGAACACAATAATGAAGTAAATCAAATGAAGAAATAGCTGAAGTGTAACACATCCGTGGACACGCTCATGGGTAATTCAAGTCATTAATTCGTTTCTGACTCTCCTCTTTTTGAGTTTACATTCCCAGTTTACTATTACCTATTAACTATTATATATGACCGTTGAGAAAATGGCCGGGTTGATCCAATATCTGTCCAAAGAAGCTCAAAGAGCGGTGATTCAGTTTCTTTCATTTGAAGGATGTCGACCAGAGGACATTCATCGAAGAATGCACGCAGCGTAGGTAAAATGTGTGTCGAAGACAACAGTGACAGACTGGGCACGAATGTTTCGGAAAGGACGTCAGTTCACGACAGATCTTTGACGGTCGGGTCAAGCGCATATTGTTGCAACAGAAAAAAAACATCACCAAAATTGAAATAGCAATACAGATGAACCGTTGTCGAAGCATACGTTCGCTAGCGAAAGAATTTGATATGTCAATTGTGACAATTCAAAAGGTCATTCGTAAGAAACTGCAATATTGGTAGGTGTGTTCACAGTGGGTACCACGGATGTTGACTGACCACCAAAAAGAGGAACGCATGGGATGGTGTTTGAACCACTTGCTGCGTTACAGAGTGGTGGGTGATGCATTTCTCTTCCGCATAGTGGCAGGCGATGAATCATGGTGTCACCACTTTGAGCCGAGCAGCAAAAGAGAGAGCATGCAATGGAAGCATGCTGGATCATCAAAAGTCAAAAAATTCAAGTTACAGGATTCCGCTGGCAAGGTTATGCTTTTTTTTTTTAAGCGCATATTTTGACAATGAAGGGCTATTGTTGGCCGACTTTAAAGAACCTGGTGTCAACATCAATTCTACCCACTATTTGCAAACACTAGACAAGCTGCAAAAAGCCATCAAGAATAAACGACCCGACATTCTTTCTTACGGTGTGATTTTGTTGCACGATAATGCTCGTCCGCATGTCGCAAAGATTGTGTAGGAAGCATTAGCAAGGAAGAAGTGGGAAACTCTGCAACATCTAGCCTATAGTCCTGATTTGTCACCATGTGATTTTCATTTGTTCGGACCTCTAAAAAAAAGAGCTCTCAGGGAACAACGATTTTACACAGATGCAGACGTAATGAACGCGGTAAACACTTGATTCAATGAGCAACCACAATCTTTTTTTGCGGACGGCATTAGCCGCCTACCTAAGCAATGGAATGCTTGTCTGAATGCATACGGCGACTTCTTCTGACCAACCCATGATGCATAATTCATTCAAAGTGAATGCTTTGTTTAATTCTACCACATCTGTTAATGCTTCTTTCATGCTTTTGTAACAAAGTCATTGGAAAGGGTTTCAAATGAACGTCCCTAATATTTTACGCAACCACATGTAAACACAATTCAAGATTGGTAAATCAGCCATGTGCACACGTGGATTGGGACACAGACAGCAGATCACATACTCCAACACAATAGACAAATCTAGGCAAATCTTCAAGTCTAGAGAAATAACAGTCGCAGATAATCTCAATGGAGCACTGAGTGTTTAAAAACGAAAAAAAAAAAAAAGACAGTTAAATTTACACAAGAGACAACATTGCAGTTATAGACAAATTATAAAGTGAACGAAAGAAGACGAAGCATGTACCCAATACATGTAGTCCTCCACACTTGCTTTCACAACTCCTCCTCCACATCTTTCCCTCCCATGTTACATTCCAGCTGAGATTTAAGGTCTAACAAATCAGATAAGTATCTGTGAAGTTCAACCCTAGTCAGGCTGCCTCACACGCAAACTTTGTTATGACAATAACAAATAATGAATTACTTGATGCCGTTACACTAGCCTGTTTGTTACTACGAGGGGAAGTCAATAAGTAAGTCACAAATGGCTGTAGAAAAATAACTAAACTAGATAACACCTTGAAATGAGTTTATTTTTATACAAACATTGTCCCTTTATTTCTAAACATAATTTCCACCAAAATTGATGCACTTATCCCATCGCTTTATCAGTCCTCCCAAACCGGCTGCATAGAACGCCGTGCTCTGTTTTCTAAACCACATTTTCACTTCACATTCAACTTCGGCGTCATTCGCAAAATGTCTCCCGCCAAGGTGGGTTTTCAGTGGGCCAAAAAGGTGGAAATCGCTAGGGGCTAAGTCTGGAACTGTTCCAGAACTTCCCACATTAATTTTCTCCTGCGTTAATCGAGCAGGATGCTGTCTGGCATTGTCATGAAAAAGCAACACTCCTCTAGTCAGCAGTCCTGGACGCTTTCTTCGAATTGCATCATGAAGCATCGATAGAACTTCACAGTAAGATTCAGAATTCACATTATCACCTTTCCTCTAATCATCTTCTCCACCCGTTGCACGGATGCTTCTGTTGCAATCTCAACAGGACGACCAGATCGGATTTCATCAACAATTTTAGAGCGTCCGTGGGAAAATATTTTCTACCCAGCTATGCACCGCTTTACGGGACAGACATTTGTCAGCATAACAGGAAACATTTCCGTATGAATGTCCTTTTCAGGTGGTCCTTTTGCCCACAAAAACGCACAACGGCACGTTGCTCTTTGGTTGTACACTCCGTAAAATACAGTCGCCATTTTGTTTATATGTTGCGCATGCGTATGATCCACCTAGCGCCACCTGACGAACGGTAATATAAAGTTCGATGTTGCTGTCACCTAATGACATCTGTATAAAACAATAACTACATTTACCTGCCATACCACAGAACTGTGTCACTTACTTATTGACTCGCTCGTGTATATTTTACAATAATAGGCCATTAATTATATAGCTTCTATCAGATATAGAAGACTAGACATGATTTAGAAGATAAAATCAGTAAGTAGATGTTAGCAAAATACATGCTTAAATAAATACTATTTAATAGTAAAATTTTACCGTTACTATTTAAAAATAAAATAATACCACTGCAACCAATCTAATAATGCCCAAAACCATGCTGTTGATAACAATCATTATTTACATATATTTTTTTCTTATCCTTTTTACAGGACATCGCTGTCAACACCAGCATTTTACTGCTGTTGTTGATGCCTTGGCAAGATTACGTTCAATAGTTTGCCATTGCTTTCTGAACAACCGTCTCTCATACCAATTAGTTAAAATTTGGCGCAATGCGGTCTGTTGTCAAATCTCGCGCAGCTGTGTTTCGAACGCGGGTAAGCGGGTTTACGAATCACGCCCGTACGGCCTTTAGCCATGGAGACCAGCAGATATACATTATTTTGGCCAAATAATATATGTTGGGGGGAAAAAACGAAATGCATAGCTATCCGGGGCGCTTTTTTATGAGATTGTAAAACAATTTAGTGCTAAGGTATATACAATTCAGCCTCACAGTTTCTTTACAGTGTCAAATTAACGTGTTGACCTGAATAGCGTTTGTTTTTGTAATCTTACAACGCAGTGGTCAATAGTGTTTATGACCAAATTATTACAACAACTCATGATGCGACATAATTTGGGGTGAACACGATACACTGACTAGGCAATTGAAACCATATACAAGTATAACGCTACACACAAAACAATTCGGTTAAATTTCAAGCAGACATTTATGACGTCTCTGTCGATACAATTAAGGAACATTGCTATTGGCAGACTGCATGCGGGCGAAAAGTCAAAGTCAGGTTGCCAGACATCTCAACGTGCATCAGAGTACCGTCAGTTGACTTTGGCGCCGGTTTCAAGCCACTGGAAGACCCATAGTGACAACAGCAGCAGAGGATCACTTAATTCGGCTTAGTCACCTCAGAGACCGATGTATAACAGCTTCCTCAACTGACCAGTCACTGCCTGTAGGATATAATGTGCCTGGTCAAACTGTCCGGAATAGACTGCATGCCGATGGACTTCGGGCACAGAGATCTAACCGAGGATCTGCCCCTAAGCGCGGCCATCGCCAAAATCGACTTCTTTGGGCTAACCAGCATCGTCCCTGGGCAGATGACAATGAATGTAGACGTTCTGGTTTAGTAACGAATCTTTCTTTTTGTTGCAGCGTCATGATAGACGGAGAAGGGCCTACTTTAGGCGAATGAACGTTTTGCTCAGAATTGCGTTGACGGTGATGGAGGTGCAATGGTTTGAGGAATGATCAGCTGCAACGATATGACAGAGACGTATCGACAGAGACGTCATAAATTACTCGTGTCCTTACACTTTTGGCTACCCAAAGGTCTGTGTTTCAACAGGACAATGCCAGATCCCATTGTGCAAGTTTGACAAGCAGTTCCTAACTGCCAACAACATTCTTACCCTTCCCTGACCATCCCTGTCTCCAGACATGAGTCCGATTGAGCACGTGTGGGTGAGCTGCATAGACGTGCTTGTCGCTGAGACGTTGCTCCAGTCAATCGTCGTGATCAGTTCCAGGCACTCCAGGAAGAGTGGACTGTCATCCCACAGGCCCACATCAGACGTCTGATGGCATCAATGCCCTGGAGATGCCAGTCGCTTATTGATGCAAGAGCAGGTCACACACCATACTAACGCGAGAGCTCCAACGCCAACAAATATCTCATGACGCAGATGCAAAACAATTTTCAATTGATCGGTTGATCCCTATGGTATGCTATTGTGCAATTTGAACAATTAACTCGTTACATTTCTTTTTTCTTTTTTTTTTTTTTTTTTTTGGGGGGGGGGGGGGGGGGGTAAGTTATTGAATGACAAAATTATGGCTGTGTTTGTGACTTTAAGACTATGTGTTAAACAGTTATTACAACTGTTTAAATTGTTGGTAAATAATGAAATATTTATTTACAATTGTGTTGACAATAATTCACTATAAATATACATACATATTATATATTAACTAACTTACACAAAACTCCGAGCACCCTTTAAACTTCTTAACTGTAAGCGTGAACACCTCCGATTACTGAAAACAAGCAAAAATAAAGGTGGGAAAAATCTAGAACAAAAATGACATGAAATGTTCCTGTCTAAGGATATCACAGGAACAATAATGCAATGACGAGAAGAACAACTATCTCTAATGTGAGTGGTTTTCCTGGTATCTGAAACAAGAGAACTACTCACAAATGTCGTGACTAACATTGGCTCTGGTCTTGGTTTATTTAGCCCGAACGAACTCCCAATAATGTCATGAGACGGCTTCCTAGATTCTATCACGACACGAACCACCCAGAAAATTCGTAGGGTTGGTGTCGCTGACATAGAAAGATCATTATATCTGACAAAAGCATGAAGATAAAATAAGAATTCTCCCAAGGTTTTTAGTTAAAGACAGATGCATGCTGAAATCTTAGAAAAACTGCTGTCGGGAGACTTTCTATGAAAAATAAGAGATTTTCTAGGCAGACAATATAATTAGGACATCCAAGCCTGAGAACCTATATCTTAAAAAATCTTGGCTTTCTAACGGTTTTGTTAAAGATAAGGTATTCTGTGGTTTCACAACTTTGGAGATCCTGCCGGTTTATGTTATATTTACGTGTTAACAAAGTATATTTGCTTCACATACTTTCCCTGACAATATTATCAACACGGGATATTTAAATAAACTCAAGATTAGAGTACACAAACATAACAGTGATCAATTAGCTGTCGTTGCGTTTTTGTTATAAATAACTCAATGATTGGTTCCCACGTTCATAATCTCTGTGTATACATTGTTACTTCACAATCACAGGAAACATTCATCAATTTACATATTGTACCCTTCAAACACAAGCGAATAAGTGTCTTGAGATCTTGAGGGTGAATAAACAGGAGAATGAAAACACGGGGAATTGTGTTGTTAAGAACATGTGAGAGGGTGCCAGTTCGAAATGTCAGTAACTCACGAAAGAATACTCATGGTGTTGTTCTCATAATAACATAAGCAATAATATCACTGCTATCACTCTAAGAAAGACACCTGGTGTTGTATCTGTGATAGCATAAGCAAGTATGACACTTGTATCATTTTAAGAAAATTATCTGGTGTTGTTTGCATATTAACATGAGCAAGTTTGACACAATTATCTCTCTCACATATTGTTGCACCTCCTGAAATAATAGTTACAGTTTCAAACTGTGACCAGTGTATACATATTCTTCATTATAGTGAGGAATTTAGGGCGAGAAACAATCTTCTTCGTCTTAGTTCATAAATCAAGTTGCTTGTGGGTAGAATAAGCGCTGTCAACAACAGGCCCCAAAAAACAAAAACAAAATCAAATTGACCACATCTGTATCGACAAGAATTTTCGATGATCTCTACACGACATTGGAGTTTTTAGAAACAGACGTAGACGCAGGAAAAAAAATACGAAAGCAAACAAAGAACTAAAAAGTAATTTATTGACACAGTCTCTATTTCTTATAAGGCAATGCAATTGTTAGTTGAAGAAGCAACTACGAAAGACCAATGGCTGCAGGCTAAAAACTGCTGAAAATATTTTTAAAAGAAGCAATGAAAAAGTTACAAATTTGAATGTTAGAAAACCAGAGCTATGAAAGCCAGAGCCCATGGAAAATTCTCTAATAAAGAAGTTGAGAACTGCAGAATAGCTGCATAACAACTGCGAGAAATCCTTTAAAGAGGAGATTAGTAAAGCTATAAAACAACTGAATTATGGAAAAACTGCCGGCCCCGGTAGCAACCCAACTGAGGATATTAAAACTAATATAAACATATTAACTGTGTTACTGCACTAATTATGTAGCAGTACCTGGGAGAATACAGCAGCATGGAGAGAAAATTATCCTGTAAAGTTGTCAAACAGAGGGGACTAACATGAGTGTGAACATTATAGAGAAACATTGTTTCTGTCAGTTCCTGTGAAAATATTTAGCAGGATCATTAAATACTGGAATATGTCATTGACAAATAGCTAAGGGATTAACTGGCAGACTTCAGACCAAACTGATTCCGCACTGACCAAATAGCCACATTATGCATAATAATAAAGCAAATCCTCAAACTGAGCTAACCACTTTATGCATAATAATAAAGCAAATCCTCGAACTGAGCTAACCACTTTATAGTAGATTTGTGGACTAGGTAAAGGCCTTTGATAGTTTTGATAGAGAATCGCAATGAAAATTATGAGGAAATTATAGGATCCCACAGAAAATAATGATCTTAACAAAGACAACATACAGAGACACAGCACCCAGGGAACCGCAATGGGTATGTGAAGTGTTAAAACTAAGACATTTTTCTAGGTCTGGGTGCACGGAAGAAAATATGGTCTTTCTCTCAGGTGGCGAACGACAAGAGCTGGGATCGAACCCTTGTCTGACCCCACTCGTGTCATTGTCAGAGTAGCATCCTAACCATTACACTAACACGCTCGGTAATATCTATTGTAGGCTTGTCTCAATTTCCAGAATTTCGACCTTTTTTGTTACATGTGGTATCTAGTTTTAATGATGAAATTATGGAACTGAACAGTATCTCAGCATAACACATGAAATTATGGAATTTATCATTATTTCGACATACATCATGAAATTACGAAATAAATCATTATTTTGACATAAAACATGAAATTATGAAATTAATAATTGTTTCCACATAAACCATGAAATTAGGGAATTAATCGGTATCTTTAGATAACATAAAATATTGTAATTGATTAGTTCTGCAAATGATATGTGAAATCACAGAACTGAACTGCATGTAATTACCCTAATCAACACATTTTCAAAAGTTATTTGTATTAGAATTTACATACACCATTTCTTATTCATTTTGACATGCTGATTTCAAATATAATGAAATTCACCAACTGAGTGTGTTTTTTTTATGATGAGTTTACATTACAGTAATACAAATAATGTACCTTTATTTATTTCTCTAGGATGAACAGTTAGTCTTTCTGCTTTAGCATTATAAAACTTGTCGTTACATACTCAATTAATTGATATTCCAATATAACATAAAAGAAAAAAGAAAAACATTATTTAAAGTTCACATAAAATGTTTTAAAAAGGCACAACTGAACCCATTCCGTCATTATTCAGGGCTCTCTTTGCTTGCTTCTTGTAGTCAGTCGATGAGGTGTCTCTTGTCACAGTCCAATTGCCTTGATACCTTGTCTCCATGGCAGCAATGTTCTGGTGAACTCGTTCACCATGCTCATCACTGACAGCTCCACAGTTTGGCGTAAAAAAAATATAGATGAGAATTCAGTACATCAATTTTAAAAGACATATACGTCAGAAGGAGATTTTCTACAATTTCATTGTAATTATCAGATCTGTTGTTTCCAAGAAAATTATGTTGAACACAATTATAACGCACCTCAGGTGTGTAAAATGGCTCCTTATTTACTTTATAAAGACATCCACTTATCTCACTAAAAAACATGAAAAGAAAACAACTTTGCCATGAACATTCTTGTCGATTTTGTACACAGATGAAAATAACATATCGCCAGCTTTCATGGGAACAACACCGATACCGCATGAGGTTGTCTGTTTCGCCATAGCTGAACTCACACATACAGAAGTACTCAAGATTCCTTCCTGATGCTGCCTGTATTTGACAGCCACTTGCAGTGCCTCTTCGTCTGAGAGAAGCAATGAAATAGATGCCACATAGAGTCCATCAACTGGAGCTGTGAATATCCCACTATCTGCATCAAAGTTATCGCCGATATTGGTGTGTGTTATCTCGTACTGCCTTATAATGTTTTCTTCTATTTCTCCAGCGATCAATGTCTCCGCACTAAACCCACAGCTGGCTCTTGAACATTTCAGTTCTGTAAAAGAAACAAGAGCTTTCGTCCTGTTATGATATCATTTGTTATAATTAACAGCAAAGTTTTCATGTAGTGAATTTGAATAATGAAGACACAAAAAATAGATTCCATAATTTATTATTCTGTCCTTTTACCCTCTATGCCCCATTGGGTCATGGGCTCTCAGTCAGTTCACTCTAAGCCAGTGTTTCCCAACGTGGGGCCCACGCCCCACAGGGGGGCAATTCAATTGTTAAGGGGGGGAGGGGGGGGGCAATTCGAAAATGGAAGAAATCGGCTGGATATAACAAAACGGGGAGACTTGAGACTGAAATTAACTAAATTGGCACCTGACATAAAATCTTTTTGCAGCAAGCATCAAGCGTAATGATCTCACTAAATTTAAATAATTACTAATAATTAAAATAATATAAAAAAGTCTTTTATTAAAATTATTTTGTACTTGAATTTCAGTTCTTCATTACATGTTTTGAAAATTTACTTACTGTGTTTGTTCAATAATTTCCTAGCTATTATCGGTCATTTGGCTAGGATCTGGTGCATTTGCTGCTCTTCCCCTAGTAGTGCACCTGGTCTGGTCGGGGGCCGGGATGATCAAATAAACACCCAAATCTTTTTCCTCCATTCCGACTCGACGCGCTATCGAGATCACGTCGCCTTATCCGCTAACGCAGAGTATCAATCAATCAATCATGTGCCATGCCGGAAAGCGTGGGCGGTCATGACTCGCCATTTCACTCGATCACCAGTGTCGTGGATCAGCTCAGTGTTCCTGTCTCGTCCATGCCATGTGGCCAAGCCATCCAGGTATTTTCCTCTCGGTCTTCCTCTTGTTGCAAAGATAGGTGCCTCGTATTAAAAGTGCCGCGCAGAGACATGCGCTATACACAGTCGGGAAGAAGAAGGTAGAGGCGAGAAAGGCCGCTACGACTGCTGAACCTATATCTACGAACAGCAGTCCGGCTCCTACACCAGCTGAAGCCGTCCCAGTTGATGAAGATACCACATCTCAAGCCAGCAGTAGCCGGGAAGTTACAACCAGCTCCAAGACGATGCAGCCCAATCTACCAGTGACCTCCACACAGGGGGAAACAACAGCAACATCTGAGAACCTCACCGACAGAATACTGCTCAAACAGACAAGAGTGGGAGAAGTGAAACTGTCGGCGCTACCAACAGACAAGATAATCAGTCTGTTGGAAAACGAGCTGGGAAGACACAGCATCAACCAGCTGCGCAAGACACCTGATGGAGTAGTGGTTTTCAACAACAAAAACCCAAAGACCACAGCACTGATACAGAAGATCGCACGAAATGAGGAAGCCGACATCAAGCTTCACCGCGGCATCTTATTGGAAGCCAACCGACACAGAATGATGAAACGATGGGTCATTAAACGAGTCAAGACCCATCTCACCAACGACCAGATCAGGCAGTTGGTGACAAGAGAGCACCACAAACTCAAGACCACCAGTGCCGAGACGATCATCGGAAAGAACAACATCCCCTCTACTGTCGTCGTCGTACCATCAGAGGTCCGATTGATCCCTCAGTACATCAGTTGGGACAAGAGAGACCAAGTTCCAGAGCACTATATACCCAGAGTGCTGCAGTGCTCTAAGTGCCAGAAGTTTTGGCACACCCGTGCCACATGCAAGAGTGAGGTGGAGGTTTGCAGATATTGCTCTGGACCTCATCCATACAGCCAGTGCCAGCATGCAAAGATAGACAAGGACTTCAGGAGGCCTAACAATAACAGAAAATGTGCCAACTGCCTCGGCAACCACGGCGCCAGGTACCTCGGCTGCCCCTGCCACCAAGACAGCAAAGAAGCCATGAAAATCGCCATCAAGTCTAACCTACCATATAAAGAAGCCAGGAGGCAGTACGAGGCGACCAACCGACTCACCAAAAATGACAAAGTGCAACTGGAAGGCCAACTGAAGGACCTGAGAACACAGTTCAAAACCGTGGAGGAAGGAAAAGTCAAGACGCAAGAAACACAGATAACAGCCGCTCAGCGCATCCTGGACGAAACGAAGCAAGTTCAGCAGAAGATTGAGCAGGATGTCACTCGAATTGCTGTTATACAAGATGAGACAGAAGAAAGGCTATCAAGCAGGGAGAAAGAAAAGGACAAGAAGCAAGAAACAGCGCATCCTCGGCGAAATTAAGCAAGTTCAGCAGAAGATAGAACAGGATGTCGCTCGAATGGCTGCTATAAAGGCTGAGACGGATGAACAGCTACTCAAAATACAAGACACTTTTCATGAGATGCTCGACCTGCTCCAGACCAAAACCCGGACAGCCACACCCGAACCAGAGGATACAAGAGCACAAACAGAAGAAGAAGCAACAGATCCGACTGGCGAACGCCGAGAAGATTCGAAGGCATCTCACGACGGGGAAATAGGAGGAACACCAGGAGAGATGACAAATGGTAAAACTCCCTTAAGGAAAACAGCACCATATGACGGGGTGGGTATCCAATTACTCCAGGCCTCAACAAGTGCGCGACTCTGTCCAGACATGAAAAACCTCATCAAGAAAGTAACGAACGCAATCAACCCATCAGAAGCCGAGAAACTGACAACAAGCAGCCCAAAGTACGAAAAAGGAACTTCAAGCTACACCATAGACACCCTACATAGCCAAGTCGAAACCCGAAGGCTGAAAGGGGGTACTCGTACCAAAATTTAGATTGGATTGGTTCACCTTAGATGTGGGCCTGGTGGACCACTATGGGCAATAGCTCACAGTGAGACTAAGGGTCCACACAAAAAGGGGGAGGCAGGAGAACCAGCTTGTCTGGGGTAACCGCCAACAACAACCCCCCCCCCCTTCTTTCCCCCCCCCCCTCAAAAAAAAATTCACCCAACACAACCGACACACAACTCTGGCCCCTCTGGGAACCGTGAGCCCTTCTAAACAAAACAAAAAACAAAATTCAAGTTTCTTTGGTGAACATTTCAATTTTTGAATATTAAAAATGATGCATATGTTGGGGGTGGGGGCGGGGGGGCATAAGAATTTTAGAAAGGCTTAGGTGGGGCATAGCACAAAAAAGGTTGGGAAACACTGCTCTAAGCCCTCCCATCCTTGGCTGTCTCATGCAGTCTATGTCCTCTCCAAATTATTAATCTCTGTTTTATATCTCCCGTCTATATAATTCTAGATCTTCCGCTGTTTGTTTTACCCTGTCGATTCCAGCCTTTCCATCAGTTCCTGAGCTCATATTTGCCTACGTCTTAATGACAGGCAGGCAAGACATTTCTCACACCTTCTTCTTCAGTCAGTGACAATATACTTTAAGCATTTCAGCCAAAGTATAATTCATTTAGTCACTTCAAATTGTATGTAAATGCAGTATGGACCAGATGAGATGAGATCTCATCTCATCTCATCGTGTTCCTCTTGTACCTTGCGGTGTTGTGGTGAAGTAAAAACAGCGTGAGAGTACCCGCTTATGGGCTTCATGTATCGATATTCCCATGGGCTCTGTTATTCCCTGCGTCCATCGTTTACGTGGTCGGCCTCTTCCTCCGCTTCCCTCTGGTCTGTAGATCATTGCTTGTTGTGGTATACTGTTAGTTGGTAACCTACTTGCATGGCCAAACCATTTGCCTTGTTGCTTTCTAATAAAATCCAGTGCAGCTATAACCCCCACTTTAGTCCTGATTTCTTCATTTCTGATCTTACCTCTTCTTCCTGGCAATATATCCTCAAACCTATTGTTTGTGGCACTGTGTGTAAATTTACTCGATCTCTTTTTCCTTATCTGTCCAATAATAATGACAATACAGACAAATACCATTGCCCTGGGTACGCCAGTTATATAAACCCTACTGGGCAGAAGAGACATGGACAAGGTCTGCTGGTGAAGGAAGGAGTGAAGCATGTTTTACTCAACTTGAGCCAGTGGAATCACAGTGCAAGAGAGGTCCAGGGTATACAAATGGAGATTGGTGGCTTAAGTTGGAACATCATAAATGTATATGCCACAGTGGACTGTTTTGTCAGAAAGGAACATTGGGTCTGGCTTAAGGAACTGGAGGAATTACCAGGTGATAGGCTACTCATATGTGGAGACTTCAATGCAAGGAACAGAGATTGGGACAGTAGTGGAGAAAACCGACAGGGAATTTCCCTTACAGATGCCATGGTGGACTCCGATGTGGTCTGCATAAATGATGGTAGGCCGACAAGAATGGCAATGAGGCCTGGCGATGCAGACACAGCTATTGACTTGGCACTTGTCTCCCAGTCATCAGTCCTTGATGTAAAGTGGAATGTTTTGAATGACCATGGGAGTGATCACATGCCATGGTCAGTCCTGATCTCTAAACCCAGGAAAGTTAAAGCTGTTAGAGCGCGCAAAACCTTCCGGTATGAGAGGACCGATTGCCTTCTTGGACGCCTCAGACAAGGGGCATGCAACAGGACTGTTAAAACTCCCTTTTGCATCCCCCATGGTGGACCCCAGAAGTAGACCATGCTTGGAAAGCAAAGAGAGCTGCAGTGAAGCAGCTAAAGAAAGTGCGACAGACACTTCGAAGCTCACGAGAGGAAGTGGACACAGCAGAAAATGTCAAGAAAGACAAGGTGGAGATTTTCAAGCGCTGTGCTGCAGAGGCCAAAATGGCAAAATGGGAATGTTTCATGAAGGAGATTGGAGGTGATAAAACACTGCACAAATTCTGGAAACTGCACAGGCAAATGCAGAGAAAAGATAGGCCGATGACAGTGGGAACAATCTATAGAGATGATGGTGTGCGTGTGACAACAGACAAAGAGAAAGGGGAGGCGTTTCTCCAGAGATTTTTAGAGCAGACCAATCATAATGATGCGGACACCAGGGATGCAGTTAGAGAGGAGCTATCTGGCACCACGAAGAATATGCAGTATGAAGACATCATACGGGTGGAAGATGTTAAACACATTTTGAAAAAGGCAAAAGACACGGCACCGGGGCCCGATGGGGTCAGGTATGGCCACATGAAGGGTTTGAGCGAAGCAGACCTGGAGGAGATGACCGACTGCTTTAACCAGAGCATTAGGACAGCATCAGTACCGCAGGATTGGGTGCACAGCTGTCTCATCCCTCTCCCAAAACCATTTAAGGATCAGTCAAAGCTTAGCGGCTTTAGGATCATCATCCTTCAAAATACATTTGGGAAGGTTTTAGGGAAGATAGTCGCTGTTACGCTGCAGGATTTTTTGGAAAGGGGGAAGCTTCTTCCAAGAGGCCTGGGGAGCTACAGGCCAGGAAAAGATACCTGGTCTAATGCAGCCACTTTTGCCTTTGATGTTTATGAGGGGTTCCAGAGTAGACAGGAAACGATGGTGGTAGCTCTTGATCTCGAGGATGCGTACAATAGAGTTCGATATGATATTTTGATGACCGCACTGATGGAGAAGGGGGTCAATCCCTGGTTGGTGAACTGGATAGCAGCCGTCCTGCACTCTCGTCGGGTTGCTCTCCGTCTGGGCGCATGGACCTCAGAGAAACATATGTTAACCCGGGACTGCCACAGGGATCTGCAGTCTCACCGGTGCTCTTTAATGTGTATACGAGCAAGATTGCAAACCTAGAAGCACCAGGGGTTGGAAGAATACTAACATTTGCAGATGATATTCTTGCATATAGGCAGGGTAGAGATAGGGAGCAAACAGCCCAGGAGTTACAGGCGACAGTAGATGAAGTGATTGACTGGTGCACAGAAATGAGTGCTGTCATCCACCCCGAAAAGGCGGCTGTTTTGTGGTGCTCTCTTGACAACAGGATTGTAAGAGCTGATGTCCCAAGCCTCGCGATAGATGGTAGAAATGTCAGCAGAGAGAACAAACTGAAGTATCTGGGGATCACATTTGACAGGAGCCTATCCTTCAAGGACCATGTGGAGACGGTCGTGGCAAGAACTCAAAAGGGACTCAATGCACTTAAAACTATGGCTGCAGTGGACATATAGCAGAGAATGCTTTTCACACTATACCAGCACTTGGTCCTCTCAGTAATTGATTATGGATTAGGTCTGCTCACTGTCTCAGAGAGTCAGCTGGTGAAGTTAGAGCGCATACAGAACGAAGCTATGCGGGTCATTCTGGGTTGCACTAGAGACACCCCAGTAGTGTGTATGTGTTACATCCTTGGTCTGCCGACTGTTGCTGGTAGGCTCAAGGTGATGCAGGCGAAGGCATACCTCAGAGTAGCTGCAGACACAGACCACCCACTGCATGAGGCGCTGGACGCAGTTAAGGGTCAGCGATTGATAAGAGGGAAATCATGGATGGCTCAGGCGGAGGATACGATCAGACAGGTGTACCCCCTGGAGAACATTAGGCGTGGAGAGTAGTGGGTCAGAGTGCCAGCGGAGCAGTCAGACTTGTGCAGATTTATAATCACATTATGCCGGGAGTGCAGGGAGTGGCCAGCAGGGGCCACGGAAGTGGAAATCCAGCAACTAATTCAGGACAATGCTCACTCGAGTGATGTGATTATCTACACAGATGGTTCGGTGTGAAGAGGTGAGAGAAGTGGCTGGGGTTTCATAGCCAAAGCTAATGGTCGACGTTTGGTGCAGGAGAGCCTGGCATATGATACCACAACATCCAGCTTAAGAATGGAAGTGGAGGCAGTAAGACTTGTGCAGATTTATAATCACATTATGCCGGGAGTGCAGGTAGTGGCCAGCAGGGGCCACGGAAGTGGAAATCCAGCAACTAATTCAGGACAATGCTCACTCGAGTGATGTGATTATCTACACAGATGGTTCGGTGTGAAGAGGTGAGAGAGGTGGCTGGGGTTTCATAGCCAAAGCTAATGGTCGACGTTTGGTGCAGGAGAGCCTGGCATATGATACCACAACATCCAGCTTAAGAATGGAAGTGGAGGCAGTCACTGCGGCTCTCCGCTGGATGGAGAATACGACACACACACACACAAACACACACACACACACACACACATCGTGATTGTAACTGACTCAGAAAGCATGCTGACGAGGGTGAGGACGGGCAGACTTCGTGCGGAGTGGCTTGCTTCGCTTCGGAGGTCACGGGTGACAAGCATCGCCTGAATCTTTTCCCCGGGGCATGCCGGTGTGCTGGGAAATGAACAGGCGGACAGATTGGCTGGCTCTGCAGAACTTGGTGGAGTATTGATACATGACAAGGCAGACGTGGTTGCGGCCTTGTGGGAGCACGTGCACACCTCGGAGGAGCAAATGGATTACCATGGTCTGGCAAGAATGAGACAACGAGGAGTGACGAAGGGATCTGGCCGACGCTCAACGCTTAAAAGAAAGGCGAGACGGACTTATAATCAGATTGCTACTGGTACTATTAGTGTTGGAACTCTTCGCTGGCTGCTGAGGATGGGGACGGAGCACTTATGGGAATGCCCCGAATGCTGTGATGTCGATTCCTAAATCAATCAATCAATCAATCAATCTGTCCAATAGTCACAATTTGTTCCAGTTATTCTTCTCCTAAAAGAGAGCAAGCCCAAACAGGTGGACCAAAAAATAATCATATGAGCGACGTCAGCTCGACAAAAATATCTAAAAACAAAGATGAGAAGAGAGTAATATACGCCAATGTCCTCACAAGACCAGATACTTGAAAAATAATAAAACAACAACAACAACAACAACAAAAACAACAACAACAACAACAACAACAACAACGTTATAGCAATAACTGTTTGGAAGATGTAAGAATTACCTAACTGGTGTAATCTCGGTGACATTAATGATAACTCCTGAATAACCTGTGACAGCTGCAAAAGTAAAAAAGACGATATACGATATTATATTATATTATATTATATTATACTAGCTGACCCTGCCCGGCTTCGCCCAGACCCTGGTGGGGAGCATCTCATTTAATTCATATAAGTAGTCATATAAGTTCTCGTTCCCGTTACCGACTGTCTGTCTGTCTGTCTGTCTGTCTGTCTGTCTGTCTGTCTGTCTGTCTGTCTGTCTGTCTGACCCGGCCCGGCATTTCCCAGCTCCTGATGTGGAGCATCTCATTTAATTCATATAAGTAGTCATATAAGTTCCCGTTCCCGACTGTCTATCTGTCTGTCTATCTGTCTGCCTGACCCTGTCCGGCTTCATTAAATTCATACAACAAAAAAAGTAACTTAAAAGAACGTTCTTCTACACACCATCCATTATTTTTAATGAAAACCCTTTCTAATCACCTGCATGACTACAGTAACTTCTTAAGCAAAAAAAGATGAGTTACAATGTTATGCATTGTGCATCATTTTTATGAAAACTTTGAAAATGCCTTACAGATTGTATCATTATTTATTATAACTCATATGCCGGTACATAACTATGGACAAAGAGTTTATAAATCTTTGAAAACGATGCCACAATATGACTATAAGTTATACAGAAAAGTTATGCCCCTTGAAATAACTTTTACAGAGTTAGGTCCCCTGAAATATATGAAATTATGATGAAAAATGAAAAATGAAATAATACTGAGTAAGCAGGCGATTTCACACTAACAAAATATCACAGTTGTCAGCTCTGGAATGAAAGGAAGGCGTGTAGAAAATTTCATCTCAATCGGATGGGCCGTTCGCGAACAAATAAAGGCCATACGGACAGAGATACATAAATACATACAGAGATACATACGCACAAGTCTTTTTTATATATAAGATTATATTATATTATATTATATTATATTATATTATATTATTGCATTATATTGTATTGTATTGTATTGTGGTGTATTACATTACATTACATTACTTTACCTTATCTTATCTTGTATTATTAGACGTTATGCCATGTTATGTTGTGTTACAATATGTTATGTTATATTTTTTTATGTTCTGTTGTCTCTGATTGTTACATCTCACTTCAGTACTTGGAAATCACAATTATTTGAATTGTTGTGAAGCACCGTATTCAACTTAAATATTTTATTCACAGGAAACAAAATATTAACGCGTGGCCTTTAATTGGTCAGTTGTCAGATTACCCTCACTACACATTGGACTATTCAAGCTATAAGTGCCCAGATACCCTCCTCAGCGTCTCCTTCAGCCTGTTACGATCGACGACACAAGTTCTGTGTTGGCTATTTGTCTTTGGCACCCCGTATAGCGCTCTTACCCGACTTCACCCCTTTTTACGTGATGTTCTTGTGAGTCTCTTCAATGTTGCAGATCTGCAGTCGTAAATTGATTCGTTTAATCGCCCTGCCTCTCTGAGGCATTAGCTAGAACTGCCGGGTTCATTGCTCGTCCGCTTTCTACAGTAGCCTGGCTCGCAAGCCTATCAATTTGTTCGTGCAGCACAAAAATTAACCTGATGTTTGTTAAATTCGACATCCCCAGAATCTCCGCCTACGGTCTTCGAACCCAGCCCATCTGGATCTTCCTGCGCATACTAACTGAGTCACTGGTAAATAATGCCTGAGTGAAAGTATGTGTCTCCGGTTAGACTATAGCTTTAGTTACTGCCATGAACTCCTTAGCCAGGCTACGTACTGTCAAGAGGTCTTCCTGCACAGTTATACCACCGATCTCAGCCGTGCAACCTATGCTCTCTTCACGTGTCTAGCAAACAAATCCATCCGTGTGGATGACTGCTTCACTCTACCAATAATTCTCAAATATTTAGATAACACTTCTGCCTCTACATTTAATGCATTGTGTTTTCTAGTGCACACATCAATTGACATAGTGTTTTCTGGTGCACACATCAATTGACATTGTGTTTTATGGTGCACACATAAATTGACATTGTGTTTTGTGGTGTACACATCAATTGACATTGTGTTTTCTGGTGCACACATCAATTGACATTGTGTTTTCTGGTGCACACATCAAATGACTTTTGGGTACCAAGAAATAACTTGGGAAGTAAAATCAGCCGGTGTAACACTGACCACATCAGCCTCCGAGTGCCGGTTGGTCTCTAAATATATGTGTCTAGCACCATGAACCTAATGCAGCTTAGGTATTGTTACGGAAGTCTCCGTGGCGAAGTGGTTGTACCACCTGCCTTGTGCTCCGAAGGTTGTGGGTTCAATTCCGACCTACGTCGTTGGGTTCGCAAGTGCAATTTTTGCTAAGACGCACGGAGGTCGTCGCTGAAGCTAAGAAGTTCGTGCTTTATGTGGGGAATTTCGGCAGGCCGCCCTGTGGAAAGAGACTGAACCATACGAGATAAATCTCGGTGCAGTGAAGTCGATTCCCCCTGCCTGTTATATATATGTTTGCATATCCTTTACAGGACATTGCTGTCAACATCAGCATCTTTCAGCTGATTGTTGATTTCTTGGCAAGATTACGATCAGTAGTTTGCCATTGCTTTCTGAGCGGCCGGCTCACATACCCCGTAAGTTACCGACGCGATTCGAACCACTGCTGATTCTCACCGTCGTCACGTTACTTACGAGAGTATTCGAGATTACGGAGAAAAGTCGCTAACCTCTATGCCAGGAATCCGGCCCCTGCCTGTTAAAAACATTTAATGTTAAATATTGTAAACGAGATTTTCCTTTCTTTTGCTAACCTGTTACTTTATACACATTACACGCGAGGGTCACCGCATTTGCCACAACATCCATTCTTTAGCTATAATTGCCCAGTCCCATTTAGAGATGTTTACATTTCTTCAGGTGATCGTGTATTCCCTCCCCCCATCCCCCCAACCACCTGGCCAGGCTGTTGTTTGTCCATCAAGAATGATGATGACCATTCAATTCATCCAATGGGGTTGAAAGTATGGAGCCGTGAGTTCTAAGATGGAAATGGCTGATAAGGCCTATTTTGGCTCGAAATGTTCTTTGACAATGTGTTCCAGGAGGAGGATCTCCTGCAGTGGTTTTTCTGCCCAGCCTTTTGTTACAGCTCTTGCAGTCCTGTTTGCTTCACAAGTGACTGCACCCTTGCGTAATAATATACGCCACGAATTTCGGTCTCTGGCTGCAGTCTTCCAGGTGTCATGATGAATTCCAAAAGCATTCAGTGAGATTTTCAGAGTGTCTTTAACGCGTTTCCTCTGAAGCCTTGGGAGCGTCTGCCACAACGCAGACATTTTCCCAACCCTGCAACTACTGTGACAATAACTTGCAAAAAGAAGAGCTGGATAAAAGACACATGAATCAACACGAATAAAACTTATTTTATTTCGCTTCACTGGTGGCACTAGCAGGTGTGATCACAGCCGGGGACAACACAGATGCATTCATAATCAGTGCTGTTGTGTGACAGCAATCTGGCAAAGATTGCCCACCATTTGTGTTTAACAATTATTTACATGAGTTGAGTTAAGTGGAGTCAAGAACCGACATCGCAGAACGCGGAACATTCCCTTGCATGTTACGTCTTCATCTACAACAGCCAGAAAAGAGTCCCAATACTAAAGTTATCAACAGCAGTCTGATTGTGTTTCCGTCTGGCTTTTCCTACATATATCAGACAAATTAAATCGTTGCAGCAGCCGCAACATCTTTCTCCTAAGATATATCATTGAAAATCGTAAATATCGATTTCTGTTAGATCTATACCGTCTAAACATCTTAAACATGGAGTACTTGGCCATCAATAAGGTCTCAGAATCTCAGAATCTCAAATATCGTCTGAAACTCAGAGTACTATCTCATTTATACCATCTCAAATTTTCAAAACCAGAGTACTTGGCAGTCTTTATAATCTTAAATATAGTTCTCTTTAGTTCTCTTAAATACAATCTTAGTACTCAGGAGGGCTGAGTGGTCTCGAGGTATGGTGTCCACCTCGAGTGCTGGAGGTTCCGGGTTCAAGCCCCAATGAGGGCCAGGATTTTTTCACGTAGACTTCAAGTAACAAAATTTCCCCTGGTCTTTGGGTAGTGAGATCGGACGCCCGTGTGTTATGTTGCGCATGTAAACAACCCCTTGGCAGTTGGAAATCGAAAAAGAGTAGCCTAACGGAGCTTCCCGGGCAAAATTTCCAGTTAAAATTCTACCCAAAGTATTTCAGGATCCTCGCCGGTGCTACGGAGTTCATGCACTGAGCTGAGATTCTCCAGACTCAGGCTTGAGTTAGGAGTAGAACGGAGCACTTATGTGTTACACCCATGTGCCGGTATGTTGATCCGTCGACTAAACTAAACTAAACTAAACTGAACTAAACTAAACTAAACTAAACTAAACTAAACTAAACAATCTTTTAAAGTCTCAAAAACAGAGTACTTGGTCATCTATACGGTTTTAAAGTTTCAAATGCAATGTACTTGGTAATCTATACAGTCTCAAACTCAGAGTTCTTCGTCATTTATACTTTCTCAAAGTATCAAACACAGGCAAATGTTCAGGTGGAACTGGAAATGAGACATCTGACCACATTGTTCGGGAATGCGCATCTTAAAAGAGATTTCATCTGCCAGAAGTCGCCAGAATTTTGAGATACAATAGAAGTTATGGCAGTGCCGCTGGGGAGCATTACCCTAAATTAGACGATGAGCTTCATCCTGGCAACAGTAAAAAATTGTTTGCATATCCTTTACAGGACATTGCTGTCAGTATCATCATCTTTCAGCTGATTGTTCATTTCTTGGCAAGATTACGCTCAGTAGTTCTGGCAACAGTGCAGATGATCAATGACTAGAACGCAAAGAAGAAAACAATAAACACACCTTGCATATAAACAACAAACACCCACTTGCGTGTAAAGTGTTATCGAAAAGATAAAGAGTTAGTGTTAATCGTAAGTATAAACAATTCCTCTGTTGAAAAGTTCATACTCACGTTTGCCTCTCCTTTCTCAGCCTGTTCCATGACGTGTCCGATGTTTCTCTCATAGTCTTCTTCCAACGCTTTCAGCCTTCTCTCCCATTTTTTCAACACCGTCATTTTTTGTTCTTGATCTATAGATAAGACCTGCACAGTACCACCTAATGCATCAATGTGTTCTTTAACATGCTCAACCTGGGTAAGTGCGGGAACAAGTTTCGATATGAGCTCTGCCTGAGATTTCAACTGTACTTCCAATCTGTCTTGTGTTGCAAGTATGTTCTGCATCTGTTTCTCGAGACTTTCTAGTTCTGTATTCTATTCTTGATTTATTGCACCTTGTGCGTCACTATTATCAATAATTTGCTCTGTGACTTGACTAAACCTTGAGTTCTTCTTGTCTGGTTCTGATAGTTTTAAAGCTAATTCCTTGTGTTGCTGATCAATGTCTCTCTGTTGATCAGCATTGCTCCGGGAGGAATTCGTGGCCTCTTCTGTGACAGCAGTTCCGACTAAAACCGGCTTCTGCTGGGTGTTATCTATGCATAATATCAAACAACACATTGTTAATAAATAAAATACATTAGTTATTGCAGGCATATATTTTATTGACATGTTATCATTAAACTCGGAGCAAAGATAGAGCACTTGAACACTGCAGCTTAGATGTATGTTGTTAACTGATTCAGTGCCGAGGGACAATATCTCGTCAAATGTGACCTCCTATTTGGACAGAAGGATAATATATCGGCATATGTGACCTCCCATTTGAACAGAAGGATGATATATCGCCAAATGCGACCTCCCATTTGAACAGAAGGATGATATATCGCCAAATGTGACCTCCCATTTGAACAGAAGGATAATATGTCGCCAAATGTGACCTCCCATTTGAACAGAAGGATAATATGTCGCTAAATGTGACCTCCCATTTGAACAGAAGGATGATATATATATACCCGTACTGGGGTCATCGCGTTATTTGTTTTGTATCCTGATATCTTCCACAATTTCAATGCTAAGTGAATGGAAATTTACAATATAATATTGGTCACTTACCAAGCAAGCTGAATAGCGCATAAATGCCTTTGAGTATAAATGTTGTAAACGAGTTCTAAGAATATCTTGGATATAAAAAAAAAAGAACAAATGCACCCATACGTCAAGAGCTGAATATTGAAGAAGGTTGGCTATTAAAGACGATAAAACAAAGAAAATTAAAATATTTTTCTCACTTAAAACGTCACGAAAGTTTGGAGAGAACAATAATGGAGGGGTATATACCTGGGAAGAGAGGAAGAGGAAGGCCAAAGAGAAGATGGGTGCAGGATGTGGCGGATAATCTCCAGATGGCTGTATCGGACGCGGGACATCTCGCTTATGATCGAGAGGTTTTCCGGAAGGTTGTTATGGGAGCGAGGTTCTGCAAAGGACATGCTACTGAATGAATGAATACTTGTTTATCTGTTTGTGTGCCATGTTTCGTCCAAACCTACTATTTGTCTGGCACTGAATCAGTTTTTTTTTTTCGCATATCCTTTACAGGACATCGCTGTCAACGGCAGCATTTGACGGCTGTCGTTGATTTCTTGGAAAGATTTCGCTCAGTAGTTTGCCATTGATTTCTGAACGGCCGGCTCATTTATCACGTAAGTTACCAATGCAGCGAGAACCGCTTCCAATTTTCGCGTTACCCTACGTGAATAAACGGGATTACGGAGAAAGTCGTTAAATCCCTAGGCCAGGGAGACCGGCACTGAATCAATTACTAGAGAAAAATAAAGAGAAACAAATTGTTCCCTTTACTGATGCGACATTTTTATTATGTTTACATATTAAAGCGCAGGCGCAGTGCGGAAGTTGTGGATTTAAAAGCATCACTCTGTAAGCTGCCGGCTCCGTAGCGAATGTGTTACGGACACAGTTCGTAATTCCGTATACCCACGTTCGAAGCACAGGTGTGAGAGATTTGGTAGCATACCACCTTGCGTTGATTTTTTAACTAACTGGTATGGGTGCATGTCGTAAAGAAAGTAATGACAAACTATGGTGTGTGTCTTCGTTATTCAAACTACTGAACGTAAATTTACCAGGAGATCACAACAGCACGCGCGCACACACACACACACACACACACACACACGCAGGCGCGCGCACAACACACACACACACACACTCACACAAAATGATGGTATTGATTGCGATGTCCTGCAAAGGATATACAACTAACTTTTAACTTTGTAAGCTACGTCATAAATCCAAACGGTTTGTAATACTCTGGATCCTCTCGCATTGCAACAGACATGGAAATGAAGAGGCCGACAGAAGAAGGTGGAAGATTATACTTCAGCCTGATTTAGACATATCCTGTGATATGGTCAAGAGATTTATAAGAAGCAATTATAGAAACCAGTGGAAATCAGAGCTTCCAGGCCACCAGAAAGATTATGTGTATTACCAATTGAATTGAGTTGAGTCAAGAGATTATTGTAACGTGTGCGTGCGTGCGTGTGTGCGTGCGTGTGTGTGTGTGTTTGTGTGTGTGTGTGTGTGTGTGTGTGTGTGTGTGTGTGTGTGTGTGTGACTATAAGAAGAAAATGTTGCCCTGTATAGTCTTGAAACAAACACTGTTTATTTTAAATTTCCTTTAGTTTCAGTTATTGTAGGTCTGGTGTATAATATTAGTTATTGAAAAGCCTTAATGAACACTCTAAGACAATGACAGGTGTCAGTAAAACATATGTTACTGTCAATACATCACATTGTTATTTACCTTCCCAGCTAGTTCTTACCTGCTAATTCTTACCTGTTAGTTCATCACATTTTTCACATAGGAACGCAGATGCAGTTTCTATCCTCTGACACAACTCCAGGTATCCCAATTTGCTGTCTTCTCCTTCTATCCACGATTCTGTTGCTGTGATTATCTGCAATGATACAACCATTCTCAGGGGTTAATCACTAATCAATGAATGTATAATAAGTACCACAACCGAAATGCCCAGATACAAAACTGACTACACAACCTCTCATGCAGCTACTGGAAGTATCAGTGGACAATACCAGAAGTGAGAATTTAAACTGCAGATTTCAACACACCTCTACCGGTAAAGTTAATTATTATATTGGGAATTATGCTCCAGTCGTTGTATTGGTCTGGATATATTTAGTCGTATTAGGAATGGTACAGTTAGTCGTTGTATTGGAAATGGTACAGTTGGTCGTTGTGTTGGAAATGTTAGGGTTTGTCGTTGTATTGGAAATGGTACAATGAGTCATTGAATTGGAAATGGTACACTATAGTCGTTGCACTGGAAATGGTACAATTAGTCGTCGTTGTATTGGAAATGGTACAATTACCGTTGCATTGGAAATGGTATAGTTACTCGTTGTGTTGGAAATGGTACAATTAGTTGTTGTATTGGCAATGATACCGTTAATCATTGTAATAGAAATGGTTCAGTTAGTTGTTATTTTGGAAATGGTACAATTAAACGTTGTATTGGAAATGGTCTTCGTGGCTTAGAGGTTAGCGACTTTTCTCCGTAATCTCGTATACTCTCGTAGGTAACGTGATGACGGTGAGAATCAGCAGTGGTTCGAATCGCATCGGTAACTTACGGGGTATGTGAGCCGGCCGCTCAGAAAGCAATGGCAAACTACTGAGCGTAATCTTGCCATGAAATCGACATACAGCTGAAAGATGCTGGTGTTGACAGCGATGTCCTGTAAAGGATATGCAACTAAAAACAAAAATTGGAAATGGTACCGTTAATCGTTGTAATGGAAATGGTACAGTTAGTTGTTATATTGGGATTGGTACAATTAGTCATTGTACTGGGAATGGTACAATTAGTCGTTGTATTGAAACTGGTAAAGTTAGTCATTATACTGAAAAAAAAGTACAATTAGTCGTTGTATTGGAAATGATAGAATAAGTCGTTGCATTGGAAATGGTACAATTAGTCGTTTTATTGGAAATGGTAGAGTTAGTCGTTGTATTGGAAATGGTAGAGTTAGTCGTTGTATTGGAAATGGTATAGTTACTCGTTGTATTGTAAATTGTAGAATTCGTCGTTATACTGGAAATGGTCATATTATCCGTTGTGTTAGAAATGGTAGAGTTAGCAGTTGTATTGGAAATGGTAGAGTTAGTAAATGTATTGGAAATGGTACAGTTAGTCGTTGTATTGGAAATGGTATAGGTTTATCGATGTTTGGATGTATACATACGGGAGAAGATGTGGAGAAAGCATGATTGTCTATTTCAGTAGCCAAGGTACTTGATGAGGATGATAATGATGATGATAACATTTTAGAAAACTTAAATGATTTTAATTGTTCTTTTTTTAAACACCAGAAATACACAACACTTACCTTGTTGACAAACAATCCAACAGCGTTGATCAAATGATCTCCTTGATATTTCAAGAATTTTAGCTTGTAGGGCAAATAATCTGTTTTGCCCATTTTTGCAGACGCCATCTGATTAATTTTTCAGTAGCTCTCTAGTCCTAGGAAAGTGGATAATCAACCATCTCAGCAATTTAATTGTTCAAAATACTAAAACATGGGGAAATTTGTTGGATCTTTTCCCCAGGACATGCTGGTGTGTTGGGAAATTAGTAGGCGGACAGATTGGCTGGGTCTGCGCTGATATGTGGTGTATTAGTGCATGAAAAGGAAGATGTGGTCAGTCCCCTTTGGGATTACGTGTATAGCGTGGATGAACGATTAAAATGTCATAGACTGGAGAGAATACAAGGAATGACCAGATGATATGTTTGACAACCAGCACTCAGAGGAAAGGTCAGACGGACACATAATCAGGTTACAACTGATACCATTAGTATTTGGACTCGTCGTTGTCTGTTGAAGATGGGAACCGAGCACGTATGGGAATGTCCTGCTTGCTGTGATGTCGGTTCTGGACTCAACTTAACTCAATAATGTTATGGCAATGTTACCTTGGCAACAGATCATATTTCCATTTTTAATGGATTTGCTGAAGCAGAAAACAATGTTTTCATTGTGTTTTCAGTATGATCAATTTTACCACACGAAATAGCTGTTAGAATGGGAAATATCTCCATTTTACCTCAAGTGATAGCTGTTAGAATGAGCAATTTCTTCATTTATCACAAGTGAAAGCTGTTAGAATTAGAAATTTCTCAATTTATCATAAGTGATAGCAATTAGAGTAAGCATAATCTCCATCTTACCACAAATGATAGCAGTTAGAATTAGCAATTTCTCCAACAATCACAAGTGATAGCAGTTAGACTGCGCAATGTTTACATCCTGTCACGGGTGATAACAGTTAGAATGAGCAATTTCTCCATTAATCACAATTGACAGCAGTTAGAATGAGCAATTTCTCCATTTTACAACAAGTGATAGCCGATAGAATGAGCAATTTTTAAATCCTGTCTCGAGTGATAAAAGTTAGAATGAGTGATTTCTCTAATCTGCATAAGTGATAGCAGTAGAAGAGTAATTTTTTTTTCTACTCTACCACAAGTAATAGTAGTTAAATGAATTAATGTATCCACTCTACCACCGCTGTTAGACACTTAGAATGAGTTAATTTCTCCACTCTATTGCCGCTGTTGGTCACTTAGCATGAGTTCATTTCCCCACTCTACCACGGGGGTAGCGAAGGAGTTACGAACGGAGAGAGATTTGTAAGCAGACCTTGCGCTCATGTTCGTACAAAGGAAAGCAATGGCAAACTACTGATCGTAAACTTGCCAAGAAATCATAAACAGTCAAAAATGCAGGGGTTGACTGCAACGTCCTGTAAAGGATATCATCATTCAATGCCTTGCCGGCTGGCGTAGGCGATCACGCCTCTTCACAAATTGCGATCTTCGACGTCATGGATCAATTCGTGTGTTGACTCCCTTCCGACCATGTCACAAGACTGTCAAGAATCTTCTCACGCTGTCTTCCTCAATCTCTCTTTCAGCAAATCTTTCCAGTTGTCATAACATGTTCCAGTTTTAGACTTCTCATAATGTGGCGAAAACACAATGACCGCTTCTTCCCCATGTGTGTGATAAGTTATCTTTGCGACTCAGCTTCCCTTAAAACGTCAAGATTGCTCATTTTGTCTGCCCAATTAATTTTCAGCATTCTTCTATAAAACCACATCTCCAGGGATTCCGTGGATTTTTTTGCCTGTTTACTAATTATCCAGAATACGCAACCGTACGTTAAAACTGGCTCTATATAACAGGGCAGTGCCGTGCTATGATACAGAGTGGCGGCCGTATCAGGCGCGTAAGGGGATTCATAAATTGACGGCATTTTTAAGGGAAAAGATTGATTGATTGATTGATTGATTGATTGATTTAGGAACCGACATCACAGCATTCGGGGCATTCCCATAGGCGCTCCGTCCCCATCTTAAGCAGCCAGCGAAGAGTTCCAACACTAATAGTACCAGTAGCAATCTGATTATATGTCCGTCTCGCCTTTCCTCTGAGCGTCAATCGTCGGCCAGATCCCCTCGTCACCCCTCGATGTCGCATTCTTGCCAGACCATGGTAATCCATTTGCTCCTCCGAGGTGTATACGTGCTCCCACAAGGCCACAACCACGTCTGCCTTATCATGCATCAATACTCCACCAAGTTTTGCAGAGCCAGCCAATCTGTCCGTCTGTTCATTCCGCAGCACACCAGCATGCCCCGGAGAAAAGATCCAGACGATGTTTGTCACCCGTGACTTCCGAAGCGAAGCAAGCCACTCTGCACGAAGCTTGCTTTCTGAGTCAGTTACAATCACGATGTGTTAAGGAAAAGAAAAACGTGTAAGGGGCGGCATTTCGAAGACTTGCATCATAGTGAGACAATCTACCGCAAGGTCCTGCTATGCAACATGCAAGAACTCATTTTCTAACTTCCAAGGACAATGACGCTTTCGGCAGACCACCCTGCGGAAAGAGACCGAGCCATGTGGGATATAACTCGGTGCAGTGAAGTCTTTGTATATGTCGTAAAGTAGACACAATTAACTTTATAACCACAAGTGTTAGCCACTTATAATGCGTTAATTTCTCCACCTTCAACAAGTGTCACAAAATAACTATAAAGTCACCGTTACTCATTGTTTAATCTAAATGTGTAAGTAAGCATTAGTAAGCTTTGCCTCATTTTAAATTCCAAAATAAAGTTCAATAAGAATAGTGCGTTATTTGTGAGTGTCCTGATTTTCTGAGAGTGACCCTATTTGTTGCATTGTACGAGGGTAAGTTAATGGCTGCAGAATAATAACTACATATGATAACAACTTGAAACTAATTTATTTTTATATATAAATTGTCCCTTTATTTCTCAACATAATTTCCACCAACATTGATCACTTATTCCATCGTTTTATTAGTCCTCCCAAACTGGCGCATAGAACTGCATGCTTTGTTTTCATTGAACTGTGTGACTTACTTATTGACTCACCCTCGTAACATTTTTCTACCCAGCTATGCACCGCTTTACGGGACGAACATTTGTCAGCATAAACACTGACAACACACCTTGGCTGGAGACATTTCGCGAATGACGCCGAAGTTGAATGTGAAGTGAAAACGTGGGTTAGAAAACAGAACACGCAGTTCTATGGAGCAGGTTTGGGAGGACTGATAAAACAACGGGATAAGTGCATCAATGTTGGTGGAAATTATGTTGAGAAATAAAGGGACAATGTATGTATAAAAATAAACTGGTTTCAAGTTGTTATCATATTCAGTTATTTTTCTACAGCCATTTGTGACTTACTTATTAACTTACCCTCGTATATTTGGAATAATATAGGCTTGCAAACAAAAATCGATACACGACGATCTAACCCGACAAAAGTTTCTTAACTGATCAAGTGCCGTGGGGTAATTAATCGTCTTAAGCTACCTCACGCATCTGCAATGTGCTAATATACAGTAGTTTTCTTTTGCAACCCTCTTAATTTAATATATAATCCAAACTTCTGCTACCATATTAACAACTTTTAAGCCATAACTGTGACACACCTACTTCTTATTTTGCGCTATACATTTTTGTTTGATCCAAGCCTTCTTTTTGTTTGGCACTGAATCTTGTACAAGGTAACAGGCTCGACTTCATTGCACCGGGTTTTATCCCATAAAGCTCGGTCTCTTTCCGCATGCGGTCTACCGAAAGCGTCGAACAAAGCACGACCGCCGAAGCTCCAATGACGAACCTACAGGAGTATCCGAGAAAATTGTACTCGTTAACCGTACGACCCACAACCTTCGGACAACCAGTTAGGCGGCGTAATTACAACGCCACGGAGACCCCTGATCTAAACTGAAATAACTACAAAGTCACCGATACTCAATGAGTGAGCTACTTGTGTAAGTAAACGTTAGTAAACTTTGACTGCTCTTATATCCAAGAATTAAGTTTAATAAGAAAAATAGTGCGTTATTTGTGAATGTCCTGATTCTCCGAGAAACAAAATTCACTTGCAATACCACGAATCTTTTTGCTTCATTATATTATATTTGAACTTTATAGGTTTGCAAACTGACACCGAAACACGCCGATCTTACCCGTAATAATTATAGTCAATGTTTAAGCTAAATGTGTGAGTACGCCGTACCTTGCCTGCACTTCAATCCAAGAATAAAGTACGACAAAAATAGTGCGTTAGTTCTTAATACCCGGATTTTCCGAGAAATAAAACGCTTTTGCAATTCAGATAACACAGAAACGGGAATTCCCAAAATTATATCTACTATCACGTGACCACATGCGTGAGCGCACGATTATTCTATAACTGAATGATAAAGATGCATTATTTTTAACTCTCACAGCACGATTGGAAGGGGTTAACGACTTTCTCTGTAATCCCATATATCCACGTGAGGTACACAGCTGCGCGAGATTCGGCAGCGGATCACGACGCTTTGGTTACTTACGAGGTATGTGAGCCGGTCACTCAGAAAGCAATGGCAAACTAACTGAGCGTAATCTTGCCAAGAACACCAACAGCAGTTGAACAATGCTGGTGTTGTCTGCAACGTCCTGTAATGGATATGCAACTTTTTTTTTTTAAATCACGGTTGGCGGTTGTGAGCTGGCCAGTGTATCAGTTGTCCAGTAGCAAGTGGGCCCTGTGGACCTCTGATGAAGTGAGCCCCCTTAAACATGAAACACTATGTTACATTTGTTCAATCAATAGTCAAAGTGAATTAAAGTAATAGCTGTCTATCACAGATGTACTTAAAGTAACAACTGGATACACTCGAAGAGGCTAGAGTTACAACTATCTAGAGTAGAAACAGTTATAATACGATTGTCATGCAAAGTAAGAGACGTTATATCTTCTTTTCCTTCTTTCGGTAGCCTGAAATGGACTCCCTATATCTGCAATGTTTTAGTACCACCAGCAGTCCATAAACTCCATGTTCTACAGTTGTTTCTCTAGACCAGAAGGTTTGCCTAGATACGCAGAAAAATTTAACATTGTGATCATCATCTTCTTCTTCAGCGTTGCGTTGATGTTCTTTGCTGCAGATATAATCCGTCTCCATTCGTCTCTCTGGTTGACCTTCTCTTGCCAGTCGTTGATTCCAAGTGCTTGTAGGTCTGTATATATATTATCTTTCCACCGTCTTCTTGGTCTACCTCGGGGTCTACGGTTATTTATTTCCTGTGTGTAAGCGAGTTTTGTTTCCCTATTGTCTTCCATTCTTTCTATATGCCCCAGCCATTGTAGTCTGTGATCATCTAGAGTAGAAAAATTAATACACATCTAAGAATAGCATGAGTTAATTTTTGACGCGATTAAAGTATGAAGAATTCCAGTAATAACTATTGAAAGTAGACGGGATGAAACAAATAACTCTCTAGAGAAAAGATCAACAGTAGCGACTCTTCTCCACGTCTTGAGGGGTCGTGGATAAATGGCGCTAGCCCAGGAATTTTTATAAACAAATCTTCAATCAGAGTAGAGTGACATGACCAATATTACAGCATCCGAATTTGTTTCTCAGAATATTTCCCGGCACCCATTTAAGACTGGGTGGAGCCTAATAGCCTATGTCAAGTTATCCAAAAAAAATAAAAAAATCTTTGCCTTGATGAAGGTTGGAACTGATTACCTCTGAGTCGGCAGGCACACGCACTAGCTACTGCCCAACCACGCCACTCTGTGTGTATTATGTCAAGTTGGCAGAGGTCCCATTTACAAGTCTAGGGCGCATTAGGGATGTAGTGCTGCACCCATGTTTGTACCGACGGTATGATATTGTCCACATCACCCAATCATAACCCGAACATGCCTCAAGGTGAGTAAAGGGATCACAGAGTTGACTGTGTTATATTGCGCGTTAAATAAAATACTTTCGTCTGTGGCCAGCTCCCATGGATGTTGCCTAGTGGATTCTTTCAGGAAATTTTGCATTCAGTGACCTTCACCTTTGAAGTAGAAGTTTACGTTCAGTAGTCTCATCTCACCTCATCATGTTCTTCATGTACTGTACATTGCGGTGTCGAGGTGAAGTATAAACAGCGGGAGAGTGCCCGCTTATGGGCTTCATGTATTGATATTCCTTTGGACTCTGTTATTCCCTGCGTCCATCGTTTACATGGTCGGCCTCTTCCTCTGCTTCCCTCTGGTCTGTACATCATTGCTTGTTGTGGTATACTGTTAGTTGGTAACCTACTTGCATGGCCAAACTATTTAACTTGCTGCCTTCTAATAAAAACTTATGCAGCTATAACCTCCACATTAGTCCTGATTTCTTTATTTTTGATCTTATCTCTTCTTGATACATTGAGTATTCTTCTCAGGAATCTCATTTCTGTTGTTGTGATTTTTCTTTTCTCTTTTTCTGTCGTGGTCCAGGTTTGGCATTGGTAACATAGAGTTTGTAGGAAGATTGTGTTGTAAAATGCTTTCTTAGTAGTTATTGATACATGTTTGTTCTTTAGTATTGGTGCCATTTGTCCAATGAGTAGGTGTGCCTTATTTTCGATCTCCTCTACTGATGTGCCATTTGATGATATTATACTTCCTAGGTACTTGAAACTCTTTACTTGTTTCAAGGGATGTTCGTTTAGGCGAATCGTTGTTGCTTTTTCTTCTTTAGTTATAGTCAATACCTCTGTTTTACTTGTGCTAATTTTCATGACATGTTCCCTACACATTTCGTTTAGACTATTCATGTGGTCTTCTAATTCAGCTTCTGATTTTGCTATTAGTGCTAGGTCGTCCGCAAACAGGAGTTCTCTAATGGTTAGATTTGCAGATGGTTCTTCTTCTGTGTTCTTCTATTCTTAGCTCCTTCGACGCAGAACCGATTTTTTATTAATTAATTACGATTTTTAGCAAAAGGTGCGTGCAAGAATAAACATACTAGATAAATATCTAGAAGTAGAAGGGACAGGAAGGAAAGAAGAAGGCAGTGAAGAACAGAGGAATGTCACCTTACGTTTTGTTACGTTAAAATCTAACCTGTTGGAAACGCACATTGTCGACTCGTACTTCTTCGCCTGCTCGACCAATGCAACCCCATTTGTCAACGCCACGAGGGCTTCACTTTGATGCGTCACATGACTCGATGTCCATAGAAAATGGGAGGAGCCAGGAGCGTTACAACCCTCGTTTACCAACTCAGCGTTTAAAGTTGTCACTGATCTCGACAGTTTTGGAGAAGAGGAGACGGTAGAAAACCTCCCCATTGATGGATAAGAGAGATGCAATAATCCCTCGTCTACGCTGGAAAAAGACTCCGAGGAACCAAGACCCAAGAAAACAAACCCAGACGATAAAACGCGGGCCTTTTACAGTGTTAGCCCAAGAAAACAAAAACACAGACAATAAAAGGTTGTAACGCTCCTGGCTCCTCCCATTTTCTATGGACATCGAGTCATGTGACGCATCAAAGTGAAGCCCTCGTGGCGTTGACAAATGGGGTTGCATTGGTCGAGCAGGCGAAGAAGTACGAGTCGACAATGTGCGTTTCCAACAGGTTAGATTTTAACGTAACAAAACGTAAGGTGACATTCCTCTGTTCTTCACTGCCTTCTTCTTTCCTTCCTGTCCCTTCTACTTCTAGATATTTATCTAGTATGTTTATTCTTGCACGCACCTTTTGCTAAAAATCGTAATTAATTAATAAAAAATCGGTTCTGCGTCGAAGGAGCTAAGAATAGAAGAACACAGAAGAAGAACCATCTGCAAATCTAACCATTAGAGAACTCCTGTTTGCGGACGACCTAGCACTAATAGCAAAATCAGAAGCTGAATTAGAAGACCACATGAATAGTCTAAACGAAATGTGTAGGGAACATGTCATGAAAATTAGCACAAGTAAAACAGAGGTATTGACTATAACTAAAGAAGAAAAAGCAACAACGATTCGCCTAAACGAACATCCCTTGAAACAAGTAAAGAGTTTCAAGTACCTAGGAAGTATAATATCATCAAATGGCACATCAGAAGACGAGATCGAAAATAAGGCACACCTACTCATTGGACAAATGGCACCAATACTAAAGAACAAACATGTATCAATAACTACTAAGAAAGCACTTTACAACACAATCTTCCTACAAACTCTATGTTACCAATGCCAAACCTGGACCACGACAGAAAAAGAGAAAAGAAAAATCACAACAACAGAAATGAGATTCCTGAGAAGAATACTCAATGTATCAAGAAGAGATAAGATCAAAAATAATGAAATCAGGACTAATGTGGAGGTTATAGCTGCACAAGTTTTTATTAGAAGGCAGCAAGTTAAATAGTTTGGCCATGCAAGTAGGTTAAATTTAAAATAAAACTTAAGAGAGCTTTCTATACTAAATTACAAAGATTACACCCAACATATAACAGAGAAAAACTGCAAGACATTACAGTCAAAGATAAATTTACAGATGAAATAAAATGTAAACTTGAAACTCTGCAAAACCCTTTGGAGGAAAGCATTGACCAAACTTGGTTGAACATCAAGAATACAATTCAGTCTACCGCAGAAGAATGTCTCGGTGTGTTAACCACGCATAGAAAGAACAGATGGTTCAATCAAAAATGTGAAGAAGCAGTCATTAGGAAGAAGAATGCCAGACATGTATGGTTAAATGACATCAATAACATCCAAAAGGACGAGCATTATAGAAATGAATGTAAAGAGGCTACAAAAATAGTAAAAACAGCAGAAGCGAGAATATATGAGTAATATAATCAAAGATATGGAAACTAATCACCAGAAAAATGAATCCAGAAAATTTTTTAAAGAACTGAAGTCAATGAAACGAGGGCACCAACAAAACACATATGGTTTAAAAGACAAAAATGGGAATATGATAAATACCAATGAGGAAATGTGCAACACATGGAAAGAATATTTTATTGAATTACTAAATTGTGAAGCTCCAAGTAACATTTTCTCACAGGAAGAGGTTCTAACATGCGAACCACAAATTGAAGAACCTACATTTGAAGAAATCCTATATGTAATCACACGACTTAAAAACAATAAGGCAACTGGGACTGATGGAATTGCTGCTGAATTTATAAAGGCAGGTGGCCATGCATTACATCTAAAGCTATACGAACTAATAATAAAAATCTGGAGGACAGAAGAATTACCCCATGACTGGAAAGAGTCATTATTGATACCTATCTTTAAGAAAGGAGACAAGTTCCAATATGGAAATTATAGAGGAATATCACTACTGTCCACAAGCTATAAGATACTATCCGCAGTATTACTAAATAGACTAAAACCATATTCAGAAGACATATTAGGTGACTACCAGGCGGGTTTTAGACAAAACAGATCAACAATAGATCAGATATTTATCTTACGACAAATAGCCGAGAAACATTGGGAATATAAAAGAGATCTCCATAACATTTTTGTGGATTTTAAAAAGGCTTATGATAGTGTCCATAGGAATAGTCTATGGAATGCTATGCAGGAATTTGGAATACCAAGGAAGTTAATCAACATGACCAGACTATGCATGGAAGATACTTATAATATAGTAACATATAAAGGCAGGAAATCAGACCCCTTCCAAATAACATCTGGCTTGAAACAGGGTGATGCACTATCGCCGCTACTCTTCAATGTGGCTCTAGAGAAAGTTGTAAGGAAGGTAAAGGAGGAATGTGATATTGGAGGAACATCCAAGCTGCTTGGTTATGCAGATGATATAGATATTATAGGGCAAAGTGAACAAAAGACATTGGAAATATTGACTCACTTAAAGGAAAAAGCCCAACAGATGGGGCTGGTTATCAACCAAGATAAGACAGAATATATGGTAATTTCAAGATACGGATTGGCTAGAAACTCTGGCCACATACAAATAGATAATATGACCATTAAAAGAACGGAAACATACAAATACCTGGGTACGATCTTCAACTGCTCCAACATCATAAGGGAAGAAATACAAACTAGAATCAACTCTGGAAATAAGATATACTATGCACTACAACATCTACTAAAATCAAAGGCGCTATCTCGTAACACCAAAATCACAATATACAAAACACTGATCAGACCAGTTGTGCTGTATGGCTCTGAAACCTGGAGTACAACGAAAGGAGACGAAGCCTTGTTACAAACCTTTGAGAACAAAATTTTAAGACGCATCTTTGGACCCATTAGGGATACACAAAGTGGAGAGTGGAAAAGAAGAAGTAACAAAGACATTTATGATCTGTTTAAGTCCCCGCTAATCACTGGTATCATGAAGGCTAATAGACTACAATGGCTGGGGCATATAGAAAGAATGGAAGATAATAGGGAAACAAAACTCGCTTACACTCAGGAAATAAATGACCGTAGACCCCGAGGTAGACCAAGAAGGCGGTGGAGCGATAATACATGTACAGACCTACAAGCACTTGGAATCAACGACTGGCAAGAGAAGGTCCACCAGAGAGACGAATGGAGATGGATTGTATTTGCAGCAAAGAACCTCAATGGCTCGGAACGCTGAAGAAGAAGAAGATGCAAGTAGGTTACCAACTAACAGTATACCACAACAAACAATGATGTACAGACCAGAGGGAAGCAGAGGAAGAGGCCGACCATGTAAACGATGGACGCAGGGAATAACAGAGTCCAAAGGAATATCAATACATGAAGCCCATAAGCGGGCACTCTCCCGCTGTTTATACTTCACCTCGACACCGCAATGTACAGTACATGAAGAACATGATGAGGTGAGATGAGACTACTGAACGTAAACTTCTACTTCAAAGGTGAAGGTCACTGAATGCAAAATTTCCTGAAAGAATCCACTAGGCAACATCCATGGGAGCTGGCCACAGACGAAAGTATTTTATTTAAAGCGCAATATAACACAGTCAACTCTGTGATCCCTTTACTCACCTTGAGGCATGTTCGGGTTATGATTGGGTGATGTGGACAATATCATACCGTCGGTACAAACATGGGTGCAGCACTACATCCCTAATGCGCCCTAGACTTGTAAATGGGACCTCTGCCAACTTGACATAATACACACAGAGTGGCGTGGTTGGGCAGTAGCTAGTGCGTGTGCCTGCCGACTCAGAGGTAATCAGTTCCAACCTTCATCAAGGCAAAGATTTTTTTATTTTTTTTTTTGGATAACTTGACATAGGCTATTAGGCTCCACCCAGTCTTAAATGGGTGCCGGGAAATATTCTGAGAAACAAATTCGGATGCTGTAATATTGGTCATGTCACTCTACTCTGATTGAAGATTTGTTTATAAAAATTCCTGGGCTAGCGCCATTTATCCACGACCCCTCAAGACGTGGAGAAGAGTCGCTACTGTTGATCTTTTCTCTAGAGAGTTATTTGTTTCATCCCTTCTACTTTCAATAGTTATTACTGGAATTCTTCATACTTTAATCGCGTCAACAATTAACTCATGCTATTCTTAGATGTGTATTAATTTTTCTACTCTAGATGATCACAGACTACAATGGCTGGGGCATATAGAAAGAATGGAAGACAATAGGGAAACAAAACTCGCTTACACACAGGAAATAAATAACCGTAGACCCCGAGGTAGACCAAGAAGACGGTGGAAAGATAATATATATACAGACCTACAAGCACTTGGAATCAACGACTGGCAAGAGAAGTGTAACAGAGCAGGAACTCACAAGACGTGATGGTTTAATACAAATACTGTTTATTTCTTCATGATGACAAGTTAGCTTCTTCTCCTGTCAAAGGCTTGATGTTAACTTCCCTTGCCAACCCAATACGTCACGATTGAGCATCTCTCCCCGCTTTCAGTCTCAATGCTCAATCGTGCTGTATCTGTTTCCCACTAGATCCTAATAATACCCCAGTACTCCATTACTGTTACACCTCCCCATGTTTATTAAAGACTTTTCCTTATAAAGGAAAAATCTTTACTCCTAATCCCCTTACTCTATTCCCTCTTTTTCTTTACTTCTCGCAGTTCCTCTAATCTTCCCCAAACCAACTCCATCTTAAGTAAATATTCTATTTCTTTAACTCTTTCCCCTGCTATATATCAACCCACTTCTTCTTCGTTTTTGGCCCTTCAAACAAACATAACATATTTACATATAACCTTTAAATCTCAACTTTATACAACATATCATAACATCATAACACGTCTTCTTAAATACTCCTTCTTCTCTTCATAAGCAATCTGCTTAAAATTTCAAACGCTAACACCAACTCCTTATTTTTATCACCAACTCTACTAATCCCCCACTTTCAACTAACCTGAAATTACTTTCACACGATAGGAAGACAAAGAATCGGTGGCCACCGGTATTTAAAAGAAGCAGTAGAACTCTTCCACACAAAGACCACACTCAGCTACATCACACACCCCCTTTACCAAACCATACTCCTTTACCCTCCTATGTCATTTGAGACTTTATGTAATAAAGTCTAAAACCACACTCACCTAAATCACACACCTTTACCACTCATTATGGTAAACGTTTACGCTGCTATCAAAAACATTATTCACATCCAATTGTCTATATATTACAGACACTACTACTTTTATGTCTCTGAACCTTACTTTAACCTCTCATTGTAATGTCAACCACAAAACAATATCCCGAGGACACAATTAAAAAAATCTATTTTCCTTTAAGACCTCTTCCAACATTATACACATCACCTCACATAACTAATCTTCTCCTATACCTCACTCAAAAATTCTCTCTTAATGTCCATTTCTTATGGGCATATCTACTAAAACCTCCACTTATGCCGTTATCAACAGCAACCTTATACTACTCCTAACTCCTGTCTGTGACTACTTGCAATCGACTTTATCACAGTCCATCTATTACGGACTCTCAAAAACCCTATGTCATTATGTCTCCACTATGTTCATTTCTCATTAACACACTTACACCCCTTTATTATTGTACTGTTATCCACAGTGTCTAGTCAAACATGGATCCAATTCATGTTTACTCTTCGTCTGGGGTAACTTTCTTCTATAACCCAGCAATCTCGTGTATATCATGGCTCTTCTGACCCCACGGAAACTATGTTCAAAACTTTTCTCAGCTTTACCCCACTGAATATATTCATTAATCTTTTCTTCTCCCATGTGGCTTCTAATCTCATATATTTCTAATTAATGCTTACTTTAGTGTATCTCTAAAGTTTCCCATAACCATTTTACTTGTGTAGTAAGCTCGTCTTATGCTTCCAGCACTTCATAACCATATCAACCTCATTATGCTGATTATCACAGCCACAAAATACCTATGAACTTACTCTTCACAAAGAGAATGTGTCTCTCTATTAGCTCTCCGTAGTTTTATTAACTCTTTTCTGAACGAAGGGTCCTAATTAAAGCCCCCTGTATTGTCTTTATTCTAGACAAAACCCTCGTAATTTAAACATAACTTAATTAACTACTATTTAACATACAAAACAGCGAAATAAAATCACAACAGGACATCAAACCCCCCCCCCCCAATTTTTGTAACAATCATTTATGTTTCCCCGCAACTCAACTAAAAGTATGATGATGATAGTGATGATGATGGTGACGATGATTAAAATAATACAACATACATCCTAATCTATTGTTACCTACTACTACTGGTCTCTTTTACGGACCAGTAGTTTTTATCCAAAAGTCTACGAACACAATAATCCTATTCTAAAATAATAACAATCATTTTACAGGACCAAATCAAGCAAAAAAAAAACATTTTATACATGAGGCATCAACACTCAGACTCCACAAAACAATTGTCTTCTTGCTAAAGAGAAGGTTTTCAAAAAAAAAAAAATAATTCCCTTTACAATTAACTACGTACAGTGGCTCATCCTCATTGGCCTTCTATATTAATCACTGTAACACATATTTCTTCCTACAATTCATACCTATTTTGTTATAAAACAAAACCATTCAATGTCAAGCATTAATGCCAAAATACTTATATACATATATATATATATATATCTATATCTGTTATCTACAGATCATCATAACGCGGAACAATACTTGTTCTCCTCAACCAAAATCACTACTCAACAACTGACCGTTCCTTTTTCTGGAAGTCAAACTTTGATTATCTCCCCTCACAATTTTCTATCTTTTTCTAGCCTAACTCCTAATACTTCATAACATCTGGAATAACATCTTAAACAAACACTGTAAACTACAGGTTGACTCCTTTTATCCATTCCTAATGTGGCGACTATTCCAATGTCAACTCAATGTGCCAGCCATCATCCACTTATTAATAACCTGTGGCTCGGCACACCAATTGTTTCCCTTGGCTTTATACAAAACATCACTACCACTTCTTAATCATTACTGTTAACTACAGTATCTCCACCATGCTACTCCCATCAAAAGAACTTGTCTATTTACTATAGACCTCTCACCAAAGCAACTAACTCTACTTCTAATTTTCTCGTCTACCCTACGCAATTAATATTTCATCCTCCTGCACTACTCTAAGCTATCCTCAAGTCTCTTCTAGCACTCTTACATCGTGACGACAATCAAACCGGTCACCTTCCTCGGAACACGTTCTCCAACATTCATTTAACTAAGCTTGTTTACCTTTGTATCTTTCAACTTTCTTCCCATTTATTGGGATTCTTTCAGAACTGCAAGCCACGCCACTTACAACTGACAGCAGACCTCACTTTTCTCGTTTCTCAGTATTGGGCACTCTTGCTTCGACATTTCCCTGTCAAGAATATTCTGTTTCTCGATCCCAGCACGAGGTATTTTCCTAGACTCGCCGTCAGATTACGCTCTTCTCAGGTTACTCAAACACTAGGATTCTGCGTCAGCCGAAATTCAGTTGCGGAGTTCAGGTAGCGGAGTTCAGTTAGTCTGTCTCCTCCCAGGTAACTTCGTCTCTTGGGATGCCTGGATAAATTTCAACCCATGGTAGGGTCCCGACCAGTCTTCTGGCTTCTGACTTCACCCCGGGTGGGGCACTTCATCGATGTCTTGAGATAGCGAGCGGCTCTCAACTGTAGCAGAGCCCCGAGATGCCTTATTTATTTGCTGTCTTTTTTTTCAGTTGTTAGCGTTCAGAATGAAACCTATTAACCTTGAGGCTGAACTTGATTATTTTATTAAAATGTTCTTTCTCACCTGACTCAACGATCAGACGACTGGGTTTTTGGATTGCCCCCTTTTTCCAAAGTTCTGTGAAGTCTAGAGCATGGGTGTCCCAGTTTTTGAATGATCAAAGAGCATCATTTTCCGACAGCAAGTTTCAAATCGATCAGACACGATCACAGGGCAGTCTTGGTCAGCTCCCCGAAACAACGATGTATGGCAGCGGCTTTGGTAGCCCGTTGAAACAAACGTCACCGCAGGTGGCGTCTTGGATCAAGCTCTTGAAACTGGCAAAATTCAGGCTATGGTAAGCCCTTTGGAAGTGATAATTCTAGGCAACGGCTATGGTAAGCCCCTTGAAAACGATAAAATTCAGGCACCGGCCATGGTAAGCCTCTTGAGGTAAAAAACTGCCGTGACGGTTATACCAAGCCTCTTGACGCTAATTTATTTGTTATCTCAAGTCTTGAAAAAGACTTACAGAGGACCACCCCTGGGCGGGCTTTTGGCCTCTGTATTCACAGATAACTG
>OY992891.1:66726403-66763903 GCA_963921405.1 Cepaea hortensis | reverse complement strand
GTGAGTCGGTCGCTCAGAAAGCAATGGCAAACTACTGAGCGTAATCTTGCCAAGAAATCAACAATCAGCTGAAAGATGCTGATGTTGACAGCGATGTCCTGTAAAGGATATGTGAATACACACACACACACACACACACACACACACACACACACACACACACAAAATATCCCTTATAGGAGGCTGCAGTCAACACCAGCATTTTTCAGCTGCTGTTGATGTTTTTGGCAAGATTACGCTCAGTAAGTAACCAACGCGACGCGATCCTCTGCCGAATCTCGCGCAGCTGTGATCCTCGCGTGGATATACGGGATTACGGAGAAAGTCGTTAACACCTTCGCCAGGGAGACCGGCATGACCAACTAGATAGCCCTAAAAATGAGTGTCTTCATTAGCCACCTGAACCCACAACTGTGGAATACAGACATAATTTGAATCTTACCATTGAAATAGTACCATAGGTCTCATAATTTTGTATTAACATACCATAGATTTTAACAATTAAAAAAAAAAAAAACAAGAATACAACCACTTTAGACCGTAAACCTCTATTTCTTCTTGAACATCTTCATTATCATCATCATAAGTTTTATTACCATCTTTTTCTACTCGTCACTATCACTAACATTGTCATTATCATCAAAAGCAATGTCCTCCTTTTCCTCTTCCGCATAATCATCATCCGCTGCACGTCGTCGTTATCGTCAATTTCAACATCATCACTGCCACCTTTGCCATCATTATCACGAGATTCACATTTTCTATATTTTACCACCTCCATTATCATCATAATCAACATCATCATCGTCATTCATTTTTTTTTTATCACCACATTACCTTTGGCATCATTACTATCATGATTATTTTTTTATTATTATCCCTACCATCTACGTCATCACTATCATGGAATTCACAATGCCTTCGTTTTCACTGTTACCGTCAACTTTATTATCATCATCATTATCATCATCTCATCATCATAAACATGATCATCATTATTATCATCATCACCGTCACCGCTAGTATTTTTTTCATCATCATCATATCCATTATTCCTCGTCGTTATCATCATCATCATCACCACCACAATTATCATCATTATTGCTACCACTACCATATAATAACGTAAATCATCGATACAGTCATCATCATCATCGTAACCCGGTCGTGGTGGTCCGACCTCAGCGGCCTCTCCCCGTGGCAAAGTGAAAATGCATGACGTGTATGGAGACACATAGGAGCCCTAAGTAATCTGACAGACGGCGTTAACACTAGAACCCAGCCACTAAACTAAGATATCCCATCCGGAAATGAAAGTTAACGACGGATATTTCTTTTTAAAATTTTTTATTCCATATCCTTTACAGGACGCCACAGTCAACCCCAGGCATTTATTTTTTGACTTTTTGTGATTTCTTTACAAGTTTACGTTCAGTAGTTTGCCTATGGACAGCCAGAAAGACCAATGAATAAGTCCTTCAAGAAACAAATGAAGATCGTAAACTGATTAGAGACATTAGACGTAGACAGTCACAATTTTTGGGCATGTTATGAAAAGAAATTATTTGGAGAACTTGGTGACAACTGGTAAGATCGAGGGGAACAGACCAAGGGGAAGACCTAGAAGCAAGTACCTGGATGGCTTGGCCTTGTGGCATGGTCGAGACAGAAACACGGAGCTGATCCACGACTCTGGTGATCGAGTGAGATGGCAGAACATGGCCGCCCACTCTTACCGGCATGGCACATGATGGATGGATGGATGGAGTTTGCTTTTGCTTTTTGAACGACCAGCACGCATGAAAACCCGCACGAGGCCGTCTGCTTTCAAATAGTCTAAAAGCTGTGTTTTCCTCACGGGGTTCGAGTTTTGCTAATTGCTAGTACAGTACATGTAATTGAATCTCTAGCGATAGGGCAACTGAAACACAAATAGATAAAATTATCTTAGCGTCGCCCCCTGGTCACTACTGATGTAATTGCAATTACTTCTTTCAACCACTTAGACTCGCCTGAATGTTGTACGTCACGGGATAGTAAATTTCCCCTAGAGGTGGTGTAAAGAATTGGACATCAGCGTAACCTGTAACCAAATGTTGTGTACATGTTGGGCTGGGCTGCTGGTATTGGCATAATTATAGGAATGCCTAGCCTTTTCGGCCATCGCGTTTTAATATAAATGTTAACACATCAGACCTCTCCATTAATGAGCCATGCTTTTCTGTAACTTACAACACAGAGACCAAAAAAAAAAAAAACTCGCGCGCACACAAACACAGACCGATGCGTCAGATTTTCAACAAGCATGGCGTCGGTTCAATCAGTGTATTGAGGCGTGTGCTGTTTGCGATTGTTTACACGATGAAGATGGCAAGTGTGTCATTGAAGCGACATGTGTATAAATACATCTTTTTCTTTTTTTTTTAATATTACATAAAGGATCAGACAAAGAGAGTTAGTAATTAACTACATGGCATTAAGCCATTATTCTCCAAACATTTCAACCACACCGACATGTTTTGTCTCTGTTTACAATTCCCATCGATGATTCAATTATCAGAATTTACTATAACGCATCATCAGCATCATCACCATGTGCTGTTTCAGTCATTGGGCCAGTCGTGAATCTTCCTGTCCGTCCCATTCCACAAGTATCTATATGCCGACTTCTTTATTGTCTGAATCTGAGTTCATATGGTAGTTTTCCCTTTACTTCCACGTCCACCCCGTTTTGATTGCCAGCGAACTTTAACAATGTTTTAGATTCCTTGTTTCAATGATCGTCTGTACTGTAGCATCCTGGCTAAGTAGCCACTACACTTCATGTTGTCCATTTACCACCATAGGCACTCGGTCACCACAGCTGCATTGCCGCAGCTTAGCGTGCAATTCCTACTTCTCATGAAAGTGCATTTGGCCGTTTCTCATCTCCTAGTTTGTTGCATGTTCTTTACAGGACGTAGCAGTCAACTCCTGAATTTTTTAGCTGTTTGTGATTCCTGGGTAAGTTTATCGTCAGTAGTTTGACATTGCTTTCTGAACGCCCGGCACTCTTACCATTGTATGAAAACCAACGCTAGGCAGTCTGCTTCTAAATCACCCGCAGCTGTGTTTTGAACGTGGTATGCGGGATTACGAATTGCATTCGTAACTCCTTCACCACAGCGCCGGTTTTCTCAATACTGAGACGAAATTGATAGTGCTCAGTCTCTCCAGTAGTTTGTAAAGGACTCCTAACTCTCCAGTTGTTTGTAAAGGACTGCTAACTCTCCAGTTGTTTGTAAAGGACTCTTAACTCTCCAGTTGTTTGTAAAGGACTGCTAACTCTCCAGTTGTTTGTAAAGGACTGCTAACTCTCCAGTTGTTTGTAAAGGACTGCTAACTCTCCAGTTGTTTGTAAAGGACTGTTAACTCTCCAGTAGTTTGTAAAGGACTCCTAACTCTCCAGTTGTTTGTAAAGGACTGCTAACTCTCCAGTTGTTTGTAAAGGACTGCTAACTCTCCAGTTGTTTGTAAAGGACTGCTAACTCTCCAGTTGTTTGTAAAGGACTGCTAACTCTCCAGTAGTTTGTAAGGGACTGCAAAGTCTCGAGTAGCTTGTAAAGGACTGCTAACTCTCGAGTAGCTTGTAAAGGACTGCTAACTCTCCAGTAGTTTGTAAAGGACTGCTAACTCTCCAGTAGTTTGTAAAGGACTCTTAACGCTCCAGTAGTTTCTTCTTCTTCTTCTGCTTTCATCCGGAGTTGTGTTTTTTTTTTCGGACGTGATTGCGCTGTGCCTGTTTACAGCAGAGCTGCGTTCTTGCGCCATTAGGCCGACACATCCAACTTCTGCGGCATTATATGATACAGCGCACATGACATGATTTAGCACTTCAAATAAGATACAGTGCACATGAGATGAAACAGTGCACATTATATGATACAGCGCACATGACATGATTTAGCACTTCAAATAAGATACAGTGCACATGAGATGAAACAGTGCACATTATATGATACAGCGCACATGACATGATACAGCGAACATAACGTGATACAGCGCATATTAGATGATAAAGCGCACATGACACGAATAAGCGCTTCAAACAAGATACAGCACTCCTGTCAAAGATCAAGCGTGCAAACAAGATACTGCGCAGTTGACACGATAAAACTCAACTGATACGGTACAGTGAAATTTGCTTGGCAAACATCTGGTTAATCGTATGTGTCTTCTTTGTTTAAATATTTTCTATTTGTGTGTGAAATCGTTCTGTGTCCGAAATTCGTGGCGTACATCATTACGCAAGGGTTTAGTCTCTTATGAAGCAAACAGGACTGCAAGAGCTGTGGGGGGAAAGAGGCTGGACAGAAAAACCACTGCAGGAAATCATTCTCCTGGAACGGCAAGCATTCTTTGCCCACATTGTCAAAGAACATTTCGAGCCAAAATAGGCTGTACCAGCCATCTTAGAACTGACGGCTCCATACTTTCAACCCCACTGGATGAAATGAATGGTCATCATCATTCTTGATGGGCAAACACCCCAATTAGTACCTTCTCATTTAGTATCGGCTATTGCTGAATTTACTGATTTGCCTGTTCGGATCACGAGTGCATTTTCAGGATACTCCTAGGAGTCGGCGCTGGAGCTACGGAGTTCGTGCTTAATGCGACGCTTTCGGCGTGTCGCCCTACGGATAGAGACAGAGCCATTTGAAAAACCCGGGTCAATGAAGTCTTTCTGATGACTGCCGATTCCATCGACGATGAACCGTGGTTTTCGTGGAAGACTTTTGTGTTGGCATTCTGGCGGCGGCATTATGCACAATGTACTTGTGCGGGCTGTTGGATTGCCGAGACTCCTGTCTGTTCCACTTTTCACATTGGACAGCGGGGAGCATTTTGTGTGATATTCACTGGCACAGGAACGGAGCATAGTGGGGACGACTCGTTGCCGTGAAGTTGGAACCTCGACTAACTAACAAACTAACCTTCTCAAAGTGGGATAAGATTGTAACACTTGACCTACACTCTTAGCTCGACCTAGTATAAAACGGGAGCATTAATATAATGTCGAGGAATTACAATTTTAAAAAAAAATTATTTAAAAAAAAAAAAACAGAAAACAAAAGTTACCCGTTTCTTATCTTCCAATGCATCCTCAATTCCTTGCGAGCAGTAAGTTGTCTGATGTTCGGTAGAATCAAACTGCCTAAAGCCTGCCAGCTGTGGCATATCAACGTGTTAACTTTCACTGTATCACGTAGTCCGTGATTGATGGTGTACTCTATTGCCGTGTGTAGACAGATTGTAAGGCTGACTGGTCTGTCTCTAGTTTTATGAGATTAACCAAGATTGATTTTCTCCAGGTCTGTGGAACTTTGTCTAATGTCCAGCAATTTTTGAACATCTGCAGCATCTTTATTTTGGCTATTGTTTCTAGGTCCTTGATCATTTCATTTCATATTCTGTTAACGCATGGTAAATGTTTATGATTTGGATGGTCATATTGCTATCTCCAGTTCACAGAATGTAATAGGTGCTTGCGGTGCTCATGTGCTATTTCATTATGTCCAGTATGGTGTTGTTTTTCTCGAATCTCTTGTTGTTTCGCATGGCTGATTTCAGTATTGTTTTCTCAGGCAAAGGAGTCTGAAAATTGTCAACTATGTGTTTTGCTGTTAAGACGTTTCCGTATTTAAGAAGTGCAATCTTTACATCTCTTCATGTGTCTCATCGTAAAGAGTATTACACGCTTCCACAACGTCCTTGTGTCTCAATCAAGAAACTGTTGTCTTCTGTCAACATTTCCGTCTAGCCTGCAACTTGGTTCTTTAAAATCTCGCCTGTGTTTGCTGGTATTCATTGCTCTTGGCATTGTGTGTTTTCTACCTGCTTTCTACATGTGCTCTAATTCACTCATCCAGATACCTGAGTCTATTGCAACCCTTGTGAAATCTGAATATTAGTATTTGGTCTTCCCTTTGGTCGACCTTATGAAAATGGGTCGCGAATGAAAAAACGTATGAACATTTTTTTTAAATCTCTGTACCAAGCAGTATGCCGGTCTCTCTGGCCGAGGGCTTACAACACTTTCTCCGTAATCCCGTTTATCACGCAGGGTCTCGTAGCGGGGCGAGAGCTGGGAGCGGTTCGATCCCCGCTGGTGACTTGTGGGATAACTGAGCCGGCCGCTCAGAAAGCAGTGGCAAACTACTGAACGTAATCTTGCCAAGAAATCAACATACAGCTGAAAGATGCTGATGTTGACAGCGATGTCATGTAAAGGATATGCAAAAAAACAGTGTAAACCAAGCAGTATTTGGTTGATAGGATTTTTCTCTGGGCATTGACCTGGAACACGTCGACAATGAAATACCTACAATACTTGGGGTCAGCGTGACTAACCCACACCTGGTCTCTGCCAGTCTGACGTGCTGTGCTGCATGATGACCTGGTTACATCCTACAATGTCGCTCCGTATATGTGGCAATTCTGATACCGGTCTTACACACCCTGGTGGATTCTGTGTATTGAAGGGGGTGGGGGTGAGGGGGGATTGAGAGAATGTGGCACTTGAGAAGAGAGAGAGAGAGAGAGAGAGAGAGAGAGAGAGAGAGAGAGAAAGAGAGAGAGAGAGAAGGGGTAGCTAGAAAGAGATAGAGAAACAGAGAAAGACAGAGAGATACATATATAGACAGTGACACTGAGAAACACAAAGAGACACAGGGAGACACAGAGAGACGCCTAGAGAAACAGGGGAGACACACAGAGAGACAGGCAGAGTGAGAGACACGCAGAGACAGACAGAGGGAGACGCAGAGACAGACAGAGAGACACAGACAGACAGAGAGACACAGAGAGAGACAGAGAGATAGAGAGATACAGATATACAGAGTCAGACAGTGACATAGACAGTCTTCCAGAAGATTCACAACCCAGCAACCAGGAGGTGGAAGTGAACAGCTCCCTAATCCGTCACCAAAGAAAGTGTCTGGCAGCTGACCACGGAAGCTCAGTGGCTGTCAGATAATTTCCCGTAGTGAATTTGAATAACAAAGACACAAACAATAGATTGCACGATTTATTGCCTGGCATATTTCGCTGCATCTCGTCAGGTACATACTGCAGAAATCACACAAGATAAAGTGAAATATCTATAATAAATCCTTCAATCTGATGTGTAGAAGAATTATAGCTACACGGTACATGCGGTATTCGCAGAGAGTGTCTGACTCGCCGTACATCAATGACATAATTTTAGGAAGCCATGTGGTGTATGCGAAAGTGACAAAAACACAGTACATGAAAATACTGTATAACTAGGTATTTGGACTTTTCGCCTGGGAAGTTGCTAGCACACATCTATAAATAAATAAGTATCCGACACCTGGGTTTTAACAATCAATATTTTATTGGTTTTTATTTGGTTAATCGTTTCTGTTGTCGTTCTTGAATGAGAATATAGTAATGTGGAGTAGCGTCTGGGAGTCATTGTTGATGTCGATTGAATGTATTATATGTGTCTGAATTTCGTCTCCTTCTTCTTCGTTCATCCAGAGTTTTTTTTTCTGATGTGATTGCGTTGTGCCTGTTTACAGCAAAGCTGCGTTCTTGCGCCGTTAGGCCGACACATCCGACTTCTGCGGGCATTTGTTGACTGGTTAACCATCCCGGGGGTGTCTGAATTTGACATGTTTCATTCTGTAGATTGGTGTTAAATGAACAAGGTCCATAAAAAAAAAAACAACAACAGCAAACAGTGTAATCATAGCAGTCATGAATGAACATTTATTTATATATATATATTTTGGGGGGAGGGGGCAAAGAGAAAGATGAGAGTGGCGAGAAAAAAAAGATTATAACGAGATAATGAATATGGTGGTGTTTATAATTAAATGATGTCCACAAGAAAGCAAAGAATAAGGGTAATCACAGCAGTCAGTGAAAAACAATATTGAGGCAAGTGAGAACAGGAAGAAGATTATAATGATCATGATTTTGTTGATGCTGGTTTTAATGATGATGAAGATGATAATGATGACGATGATAATGATGCTGGTAATTTTGACGATGATGAGGAGTAGATTATGTAGCTATCGGTGATGGTGCTAATGTTAGCGGTGATGATGATAATGATGACGACGACCGTGACTATATTATGATGTTTGCAGTAATTATCATTAAGTTGAGTAGCAACGCTCTTTATTTGTCCCATTATGTAAGTATCTAAAAACAAAAGAGTGCCTTTATACACACAATATTTCGATGGCATTCTTGTCATCTAATTTCTGGTACAAAATTTATAATTTTCTAGTGCATTAAATCACAAACAACACACCTCGCGACTCAATACACTGATGTGACGTCATGTTTGTGTACAGCCTGACGCTACGATCTGTGTCAGTGTGAGCATGGGTTGTTGTTGTTGTTGTTGTTGTTGTTGTTGTTGTTGTTGTTGTTGTTGTTGTTGTTGTTGTCTCTGTGTTGTTATTATAATTGCCTAAATTTGTAGGATTTCCAATGAGAGGCGTGGTGTAATCACAATTTAAATTACAACACAGTGACCATAAAGGCTGGTAAATAAGTTAGTCTTCTTATTGTCAACGACGTGCAGCGTTGCTGATTATATACGAGTATATCCGCAACCTTCTGTCTCGTGTGCTGTCAACCATTTCTGATACTGATGTCCCACCATCCCAAGATGTCAGACTGTCCAGCATCTTTTCTCTTGAACTCACTCTGCCTCTCTTCCCTTCCAACTTGCCCGTTGTAACGACATATTTCAGCTTTCCCCTTCTCATGACATTCTTAAGGAATGTGAGCTACCTTCGTCTGATGCGATTATCCAGTGCCCTTTGTGAATTCACTTCTCTCAAGATATCTTCATTGACATTGTTATCCGGTCGGTCTCCATGGCGTAGGCGTTAACGTCTTTCTCCGTAATCCCGTATATTCTCGTGAGTAACGCAGCTGCGCGAGAATCGGCAGCAGTGCGCGCTGCGCTGGTAACTTTCTGGGGTATGTTAACAGGTCGCTCAGAAAGCAACGGCAAACTACTGAGCGTAATCTTGCCTAGTACATCAACAGCAGCTGAAAAATGCTGGTGTTGACTGCAACGTCCTGTAAGGGATATGCAACATTAAAAAAAAAAAAACATTGTTATCCGTTCTAGGTGGTTTCAACATTCTTAACACCACCGCAGCTTGCACATAACTCCTCACTTGTCTGCTAATTATCCATGATTCGCTTCTGTAAAACAGGATTGTGTCAATGTTGAATTAAACAACATAAGTCAACAAAGGTCGCATGTTAACTCCTGTACGCATATCGGGTATATGGTGCTAGCCCCATTTTTTATAGAACAATCAGCACCATCAGTGGCTGATGTGCTCAGTATAGCTCCGGTAGACTTTACTTGCTAAGACATTTCCTGTTTCTTAGTTTAGACTAATTAGACCTTGGGCTCCGTGGCGAAGGTGTTACGGACGCAATGTGAAATCCCCCATACCGCGTTCGAAACACGGGTGATTTTGGCAGCAGGATCGGCTTGCGTTGGAGATTTTATAAAATGGTATTAGTGCCGGTCGTTCAGAAAGCAATGGCAAACTACTGTACATAGACATGCCAAGAAATCACAAACAGCCCAAAAATGATGGGGTTGACTGCGACATCCTGTAGAGGATATGCAATTAATTTTAAAGACCCAGGAGCCACTTCCAGATTAAATATCCGCCATGGGCCGAGTTTGACAGGCCCGAGGGCCGACAGGCAGACGTGCATCCATTAGGTCAGGAAATTAATTGGGGAACCCTTTCAGGCCACTGAAACAGTCCATAAATAAACACACATAGTATTGTTTGGAGCTCATAAAAGTAGAGGATAGAAGTAGAGATTAAAGGATACACAAGACAGCATGAAAATTGAAAGCTATAGCGACCACACTGAGATTTGAACATGTCACCTCCAAATGACGACAGCGTCTTCCTGTACTTCGATGCATGACCAACTAACAGGATGTCACAGTTAACCCCAGCATTTTTTGGCTGTGTGTGATATCGAGGCAAGTTTACGTCCAGTAGTTTGCCATTGCTTTCTGAACGACCAGCACTCATACCATTTTATTTTTTAAAAAAACCAACGCAAGGCAATCCTGCAGCCTTGGAATGTCTAGTTGGTCATGCGTCGAAGTACACTTGTTCCTACAGCGAGGCGCTGTCGTCATTTTGAGGTGACAGGTTCGAATCCCGGTCAGTAACTATAGCTTTCAAATTATATGATGTCTAGTGCGTCCTCTAATCTCTACTTCCTTCTTCTCCTTCTATAAGCGCCAAACAATATTATGTGTGTTTATTTATGGACAGCCATTAGGTCACCACTGCTCCCGCGCAGGTTTGGCATACCTAAATGCGCCATCCATACCATACAAACGACGTTTCAATGGCATTCTTGCCACCTTCATCGTGTGTGAAATCACACTTTAGTTATTTTTAGTTTTAGTTTTAGCCGGCGGATCAACATCACGGCACACGGGTGTAACCCATAGGTGCTCCGTTCTACTCCGAACTCAGGCCTGAATCCGGAGAATCTCAGCTCAGTGCACGAACTCCGTAGCATCGGCGAGGATCCTGAAATAGTTTGGGTAGATTTTTAACTGGAAATTTTGCCCTGGCAGCGCCGTTAGGCTACTCTTTTTCGATTTCCAACTGCCAAGGGATTTTTTATGTGCGCAACAATACACACGGGCGTCGCGATCTCACTACCCAGAGACCAGGCGAAATTTTGTTACTAAACGTCCACGTGAAAACATCCAGGCCCTCACCGGGGTTTGAACCCGGAACCTCCAGTAGTCGAGGAGGTTACCATACCTCGCGACCACTCAGGCCCCCCCCCCCCCCAACAAAAACAAAATCACAAACAGACTCTAGGCTACCACGGCTCCTGAAAGGGCTAGACTTATCTAATGTTACGACAATACCAACAGCGAAGCATAGCATGTACAGAATATTTGCATAGAGGCTCCGCAGAAGACGAAATCTTCATTACATTCCTGGCGGCAATTTATCTACAGCGTGTCGAGTGAAAACCCTTGGGCTAGTCTCACAATTTGCAGGACATAATTGTAAATATATCCATAATGACCAGGTTTGCCACGCTATGACAATGGTCAGTATTTGTTTTTCACTCGCCTTCCCTGTCGTCGGCTTCCACTTTGTGGTGTGATTATCTTAGTGAAGTGGTTGGATTATTGATAACACCGTCTCGTGGACTGCATGCCATTCCTGTGTGTGTCTAAACACGTCATGCAATTCTTTACGGGGGGGGGGGGTGTGGTGGTTGTGGGGGATGAGGTCGAAACACCACCACGAGGTTATTTTTTCCCTTTTTCTTGGTTATTCTCCCGACGGAACTTAGCCTATAAAACGCTAATAAACGTTGGATGGTTATATCTGCGCACGCTGGCTTTTAAACTTAAGTGAAGTCCATACCAGTGCTACTAAGTCTTTTTTTTTAACATATCCTTTTTTTACAGGACATCGCAGTCAACACCAGCATTTCTGCCGCTGTAATCTCTTGGCAAGTTTATGTTCAGTAGTTTGTCATTGAATTCTGAATGACCGGCACCGATATCAACAGGACACCAACGCAACGCGGTCTGCTGCCAAATCGTACGCAGCTGTGTTTCGAATGCGGGTATACGGGATTACGAATTGCGTCCGTAACTCCTTCGCCACAGAGCAGGCATGGCTATATAAAGCTAGCATAATATACATATGGAGGTGAAGTTGGCCCTCGGTTAGGACGTTAACCTGTCGGTCCGGAGGTCGGGTGCTTGAACCACCATTGAGGAAAGGACTTATTGTTTAAAGTTACCTGAACCCCTAGTTCGACCCAGCCTAAACCAGGGTATCAGGACATATTACGGGAAGCAAAGGCAGTCACCGCTATCTGGGCCATATCTCCCAACGTGTGAAGGTTGGTCTATCAAGTTGTAGGGCCAGCACGATATACACATAACGCCTCCAGGCGCGAGAAACACTCATTAACTGTTTACGTGTACTCTAGATAGTTGGCGTGCTCCGTGGCAAAGTGGTTAAGCCACTTGCCTCGCGCTCCGAAGGTTGTGGGTTCGATTCCGGATTCTGCTATTCGATTTAAGACTGCATTTTCCTCAAAGATTCCAGGTGGTCGTCGGTGGAGCTACGGAGTTTGTATTTTGTGTGACGCTTTCGGCAGACCGCCCTGCTGAAAGAGACAGCCATAAGGGATCAACCCCGGTGCAATGAAGTCGATCATCTCTGCTTTAAACTTTTAAATTCTAGATAGTTATTCATTTCATTCCTTCCATTCTAGATACGAATTACGTGAAAACCGTATTCTCATATCTGCGATTACATTATTTCTTTTCTATTGTAGCGTGCATTATTCTTTCTACCCTAGATGATCACAATTTGAATTCCCTCTCTCTGTATACTTTTTAATTTAATGTCTTTTTGTTGAAAAAGAAAAAAAGCTATTATTACAACTGTTTCTACTCAAGATATTTGTAACTCTAATTTCTTCTGGTGTAGCCAATTTTTAATTTAACTGCTTCTACGGCAGACGTATATTACTTTACTTCATTCAGGTCTAGCCATTTATTACTTTCATTACTTCTACAGTAAACATTTATTAATTTGTCTCCGTCTACTCTAGACAGTTACTATTCTTATAACTCTAGATTTCTCTAATGTTAGTTAGTTAGTTAGTCGACAGATCATCCTCATTGTACATCGAACCATTCAGTCCATAAGTGCTCGGATCCCCTCCTCAGCAAATTCCGCAGCGTGTAGCGGCTAATTTTTCTAATGTATTAGGTATTACTTTAATTATAGTTATAGTAGGCATATATCACATTAATTCATACTACTCTGGCCAGTAATTATTTAAACTGTTTTTTCTACTCTCAACAGTTATTACTTTAACTCTTTGTATTGTATTAGACTGGTTATAAATCTTCTTGAAGACTGAAGTTTAACTCTTTAAGTCTGACGCACTGATGACCAGGACCGAATGGGTTTTCAACCACTGAAGTGAATTTAGTGTCGAGACACTTCTACCGACACATAACAAAAGTACCATCTTCACGATGACTGTAGTACAGATAGTACAGAGATGTTATTGTATTAGACTGGTTATAAATCTTCTTGAAGACTGAAGTTTAACTCTTTAAGTCTGACGCACTGATGACCAGGACCGAATGGGTTTTCAACCACTGAAGTGAATTTAGTGTCGAGACACTTCTACCGACACATAACAAAAGTACCATCTTCACGATGACTGTAGTACAGATAGTACAGAGATGTTTTACCCCCCCCCCCCCCCCCATCTTATGGGGGGCATAACTTAGAAACCAGATGACTGTGCAAGACTGGCGTGGAGGGAGATTTTTGAGCGTAATCTGGCCATGATTCATCACAACACATACTGACCGGCTGGGGTTTGAACCATGGTTGGTCATGTTGCAGTAGTGCAGTGGCTATCTCGCTTGGCCGTCGGTATGGCGGTCTTGTGTTCGAATTGCCATTATTATTTTGTCTTTTAAATTGCCCCGAAGTAGTTCCCTGCCATGTGTCTGTGATATGACGGCGCCTGAGAACAAGGAGAGGTAGGTGGCCAATCTGTCCCTCACGTTGGCAAGCGACTCGCCGGGGCATCGAGCCCTCGACCGACCGTACTCGTGTCATTATCAGCGCAGTCAGGTATCCACGTCGCTGGCCCGCCCGCTGACACCAATATGGACTTTGCTAATCGCCCTGGGCTCTCTAGTCGTCCGGACCTACAATTGGTGGCGGGAAAAGACGTGTCAAGCCAAAACGGCCGGTGTAATATTAATAACATCACCCATTGAATCCCGATTGCCCTATACAAATATAGGGCCAGCACCACGCTGCCTCAAACGACAAGGTGCATGAAAGGGTCTTTTCTTTACTGTACTAGTGTTGCTGCCCCCCCCCCCCCCACAGGGTTAGGTAGTTCATTACCGACAGACCCCCTACCAATGCCCGGATGAACTCTACCGTGAATAATTTTTTTTTACGCTTCCATTAACTATTTCTTATAATACAATTACTACCATTGTTACTTCTTTTGCCTACAGAAGTTTTATTTGAGGTAAACTGAAACGCAACGAGTCATCAAGCGGAGGAAATACATTTGACGGAGCGTGGCCAGGAACATATGAAGTGTTTGAGTACAGTAGTTTACACGACCTTCGAGAAGTGTTGGCTATATGGTGCTACCTTCAATCGGCACCAGTCGGGCACTGGATGGGCGATGTGTTCACTATAGCACCGGTCGGCTTTATCTCCCAGAACATTTCTCGGTACCTTTATTAGGTTGCAACCGTTCAATGGCGTTTATACAGTGGAAACATATATGATGATCTCGTGAAATCAGTAGTCATAGCTCTATCAATGAAAGCTAATGCGGCGGGTTGTGGTGAAAATCGTACAATTAGTGTAATGAGTTATGTGTCTAAAATATCAATGAGAGTTATAATGAGAAAAATTATAAGTATAATAAAACCAGAAATCGGAGATAAACAATTGAGGTGAGGGGGTGGGAGAGGGAGAGAGAGAGGAGGGGGGGGGGGGTTCTGGAAGGAAAAGGCACAAACAACGCCATACACATCTTGAGAATATTAACATAAAGATTTATCGAAATGAACAGAGATCTGTATTTGCGCTTTATTGACTACACTAAGGATTTTGATCAGGTTAAGCGAAAAGAAACTATTATAGTGTTGGAAATGTTAAACGTGGTGAAGATCTAAGAATACTAAAGAACTTGTATTAGCAACAATTCCAAACACAGCTGTGACCGAGTTGCCAGCACACCGCGTTGTCCTGGGTTTTAACGTGTTGGTAAGGGAGTCGGTCGTTCACAAAGCAATGACAAACTACTGAACGTAAACTTGCCAAGACATCAACAACAGCAATAAAATGGTGGTGTTGACAGCGAGGTCCTGTAAATAGGAACAAAAATAAATAAATAAATAAAACATAATTAGCAATAAAGAGCAGCCTTGAGAATTGACAACCAATTAAAATCTTGTCAATACATTGAACAATACCCTGTGTTAGACAGGGTTGTGTGCTATCACGAGATCTGTTCAATTTAAACAGCGTAATAATAATTAGAGTTAAATGTAGAATATCCACACAGAGGCAGATTTCACAAGATTATGAATATTCCCTGCAATTTATCTTTGTTAATCGAGGTAAGAAAATAGAGTTCTTAAGAGCTATACTGAGGCAAGCCTGGTGTGTGGAAACCAATCATGGACAGTTAGCAGACAAGTGAGGAATTGTGTGGAAGATGTAGGGGTTCAGCTTTATTGACAATTTATCATAAGACTGTGGACGGATTGAAAGACCAGTACAAAGTTCTTGAAAGAAGTTAACTCGCAAAGGGAATTGGTTACTCGCATCAGAGGAAGACAGTTCATATTCTTTGGGTATGTCATGAAAAGTGGAAAGCTAAAATAAGTCGTCACAACGGGATGGTTTAGGAAGAGGAAAAAACTCGACCGTTTGACGGTGTGGCCTGCAGGAGTGTCGGTACCAGAAATTATTCGCAACACCAGGAACAGTGCGCTGGGGACAAACATAAACACCAAGACATATGATATAAGAAGGTAGAAAGCTTCTTCTATATGGTAGCTTAGGTAAATTTTTTTTTTTTCAAAGTCCATATCTCAAAGGGAATTTTGAGTGGGTAAATGAATAATGAGAGAAGAAAGAGAAGACGACGAAGAACAGCATTTCGACTATTTTTATTCCATCATAATCAGCATAATCATTTGCCTGCCAAACTGCGTAGGCGCCCATGACTCTCCACATAACTGTGGTCAAGATGTTCTTGGTCAGTTCTACTGCTGTCACTGCCCCCCCCCCCCCCCCCCCACTTTTTTTTTTTTTTTTGCAATCGTCATAGATTACGTTATTTCCAAAAAAGTATTGTTACATGTTTTCTATTTCTGTTCATTTATTTACCAATGCAACGAATATGCAGGCAATAATATGTATATCATAAAAGATTCCTTCGGGAAGTGGAATTTGAAGTTTTTAACCATGTTACCTCCCTATCCCAGATTTGTAACACACTCATACGCTTACCAGTATGATGAACATGTGGCGGTTTTCCCCTGTATTTCTCATTCACATGTAAAATACAGATAGTAGAATGACAGACACTTGTATTCACGGGAAAATAATGTTATAGTCACAATTTGTCAATTTCACGGAGTGTCTAGAACTAAACAAAAGATTCGTGATTTAAAATGAAAGTGATGTTGAAGAATACGACATTCTCATTGCCATGTACGTAACGTGCCGCAGCTTGACTTTTATTCAGTCTCTATTCAAAATGCTGTATGCTTTTTGCAGGATGTTGCGATGAACTTCGAAACTTCGAGCCCAGCTTTGTTTTTTAGGTCAGTTTACGTTCAGGTATTTGTCATTGTTGTTTGAACGGGACAACGTTGAAGACAAACTGACAGACCAGTGTAGGGAATGATACCTTTACCCCGCCACCAAAGCACCGGAAGTTCAAGCGCAAACGCTATAAGCAGCGCAGTCTGGCAAAATATAGGCTGCTTTTGTGGCTGAATGAATCATTTTTTTTTTTTTTTATATTTAAAGTTTGAATTTGCTACGTCATACTCATATATTTCGTTTTATTATCTATGATATATACTTGATATATTAACCATGCTTTTTCAAATAAGTTTTGGAAAATAGTAACAGTAGCGGCAGCAGTAGTACTCTTAAGGCGATGTGTGTATATTTTTACAGATTAAACGGCAGTATTGAATCTGACGGCAAGTCAATATTCTGCGCCTCAGAACAGGGCACAATAGATTACGCAACCACATGTATACGAAAGATTGGTGAAACAGCCACGTGCACATGTGGATTGACGTCGCAGACAGCAGAGCACATACTCCAATACTGCCCAAAATATGACATATCTAGGCAAACCTTCTGGCCTAGAGCGACAACAGTGGAAGATAAACTCTACGTACCGCTTAGTGTACTAAAAAAAAAAAAATACAAGACAATTAAATTCACACAAGAGACAACACTGCAGTTATAGACATATTTCAAGCGAAAGAAGCAGAAGATTCTGTCGGCCGCCCTCTCAGTAAAATATGTCCTGATACCTATTTTAGGGGTAATATTCAAATCCGTGTATGTTTTGTAAAAGAATAAGTATGAAGTGTCAGAATTAAAAGAGAAAGAGAACGGGTGAAATGGAAAGACGGGGTAGAAGTAAATGGGGAGCGTGTGCTTGTGAAGTGTCATGCGTTAATTTTCCAGAGGAAAGTCACATGAATCTAATTATGTATCAATAGTTAAAATTCAAACTGTTGAAAATGTGCCACATCAGCTGTGAATGTCCCCGCCTGCTCAATTCTCGCTATCCCATTTGTCAATGCCTCGCTGGCTTCGCGGTGATACGCCGCGTGACTCAACGCTCATAGAAAATAGGAGGAGTCAGATATAGTTCAGAAACCCTCGGTTTACCAGCTCAGTGTTTGAGTACTCGACTCGAGTCGACTCGGTTCATTAACTGCCATTTTGCAGATCTCGACAGTTTATATTTTGTTCGTCTTTGCCACCTTGTTCACTCGCGATCAATAAAAGTGAATTTTCAAATTTCCAAAGGAGTGTTAATCCGCTGTGAAAGTCTACTGAACTGAACTGTAAGTACTATAATTTTAGCACTTTGTTTTTAAATAGAAAAGTGTTTATCTGTGTGTATTTTGTAATATTTCCTACATGAAACGTGGCAGGTTAGGATAATAAAAGAGTTGGGAAAGTTGAACAATGTTATAAGTGAAATGGACAGCATGGAAATTAATTTCCTAGACATAAGTGAGATGAGATAGGAGGAATTGTTTAAAATTATAACACACGAACACACAATAATTTATTCTGGGAGTGACACGCTCGAAAAAAGAGTATGACTACTATTTGATTAAAACAATAAGTCAAGTCAATTAATTGTTACCGGTGTGTTCCAGATCGAGTTATTATGGTCAAAATCAAAGGCAAACCAATATTACACAAGTATATACACCAACGACAAAAAAAGTAGTGATGAAGAAATACAACACTTTTTTGCGATGAAGTAGAAATGGCAATCTTTCAACTTAGATCACAAGAAATACAAATAATGCTAGGAGATTTTAATGCAAAATTAGAAAAAGGAAAAATGGAGAGTGTAGTCGGGAATGGTTTAGGTACAATAAATGAAAGAGGAGAGAAACTAATAGAATGGGCGAATATTAATTTTATGATAATTGGAAACACTATAAAAGACGACTTTACACATGGGAAAACACTGATCAGAAAATACTTAACCAAACTGACTACACGCTAATAAAAATTTAGAAATGCGTTATTAATGTTAAGACAATGCCTGGTATACTGACTGTAATAGTGATCACATACCACTATATGGAAAAATAAAGTAAGATTGATGAGAGGGGGGGGGGGGGGGGGGATTGTGGTTAAGAATATGAGACTTAATAAAGATGTTCTGAAAGCAGATGGAAAAAAAATTCAAGAACATTACAGGATGACTGAAAAATAGGTACAATGCAATAGCTAAAATGCCTGGTATAAATGAACAATGGAAAATGTTAAAGGACTCCATTCATCAAACAAACGAAGAAATATTACCAGAGAGAAGCCAAAAAGCTAAGAAGATAAAACATGGATGACTGAAGAAATCTTAAAGTTGATGGACAAAATAAAACAGTAAACGTGACAAACAAGGGTATGATAAGATGAATAACGAAATAAGAGATAAATGTGTGAAGGCAAAAGAAAGTTGGTTAAACGAGCAGTGCAAGACAATTTAATTAATTTCTATAAAAAGATACAATAGTATGTACAGACAAAACAGTGAGCCCACGGGACGAATAATACGGGTAAATACAGGGTTTTTGAAATCAAAGATAGGAAAGATATTATTCGAGAAAGGCACTATAATGAAAAGATTGAATGAGTCTATAAGATTGTATAGAACTATATTGTTGAGAAAGGGAAGAATTAACAGAAGAAAGTAACTTAGAAGGTCCACCTACTCTAAAAGAAGAAGTCGCAGACGATGTAAAACATATAAGGAAAGTAAAAACAGCTGGGCCAGATGAAATCACATTACAAGAATTAGAAGTATTGGGAGAATTTGGAGTTGATATATTAAACAAAATTTTGAACGCTATTTACTAAACCTGAATGGCTGGTCACGTTGTATGGTCGAGACAAGAACACTGAGCTGATCCACGACTCTGGTGATCGAGTGAGATGACGAAACGTGACCGCCCACGCTTATCAGCATGGCACATTATGATGATATTTACCAAGTGATCTGTTTAAATGTGTATTTATAGCTATACCCCCCCCCCCCAAAAAAAAAGACGGCAATTGAATGCGAAGACTTTCGTACGATTAATTAACCTAATAAACCACGTCACTAAGCTTCTACTCGGGTTTATAATGAGAAGAACAAGAAAGAAATAAAAACCGAAATTGGTGAAGAACAGTGTGGATATATGGAAGGACAGGGTACAAACAATGTAATATATACATTACGAACACTAATAAAAAGATCAATAGAGACACCGAAAGACATATTTGTGCTTCATAGGTTATACTAGCTTCGCTCCATGGCTAAAAGCTAGCGAACGCGATTCGTGGGCCGCTTACCACGCGTTCGAAACACAACGACGACCGATTTGGCAGAAGACCGTGTCGCGCTGAGATTTTAACACGATGGTATGGGAGCCGGTCGTTAAGAAATCAATGGCAAACTACTGAACGTAAACTAGCCAAGACACCAACGGAGGTAAAATGCTGGTGTTGGCAGCGATGTCCTGTAAATAGTATATGCAGCAAAATAAAAAAGATACTAAGGCATTCATCATCATCAAGTGCCGTGCCGGCTGGCATAGGCGTTCATGGCTCTCCACAGATCTCGGTCTTTGGTGTTCTGGATCAACTCTGCTGATATTCTTCCATGCCACCGTCTCAATCCGCCCAGCATCATTTCTCTTGGTCTGCCTCTGCCCTCAATCTTTCCAGTTGTCACGATGTTCTCCAATGCCTCTCTTCTCATCAAATAACCAAAGAAAGCTGTTTGTCTCTTTCTTATTGTTGTATATAGTGTTCTAGTTTCATTAGTCTCTTTCAGGCAATCGTTGTTAGTTACTCTGGCAGTCCAAAGAATTCGCAGCATTCGTCTTAAAAACCACATCTCTGTTGCTTCCAAGTTCTTCCTTATTTGTTCATTTAGATTCCAAGATTTACTGCCATACAGCAAAACTGGTTCTATATAGCATTTCAGCACTCTCTTTCTTACATTAATTGATAGCGACTTATTGCATAAGATACTCTTCACTTTCTGAAATGCGGCTTTTGCCTGCCCTATTCTGCTCTTAATCTCTGTTGTTCATCTTCCATCTGATGTTATAAGTGCCCCTAGGTATTTAAAATTATCCACTTGGTTGAGAATTTCCCCTTCTATTTCTATGTCACATTTTGGTGTCTCCATTTTCTTTGATATCACCATTGTTACTGTTTTCTTGATATTCAAGGAGAGTCCTTTCTGTGCACTCTCTGATACTACAATGTCCAATAATTGTTGTAAGTCTGTTGCATTATCCGCCACCAATACTGTGTCATCTGCATAGCGTTTATTGTTTATATTATTTCCTCCGATTAGTATTCCTGGCTTCTCTTTGATCTCTCTCATTATTACTTCGCTATATAGGGAGAAGAGATCGGGTGACAAGACACACCCCTGTCGTACTCCTAGCTTTATCTGTTCGTAACTACCCTCTTTATTTCCCATTTTAATTGCTGCTACATGGTTCCAGTATATATTCTTTATTATTCTTAAATCTTTCCCATCAATGTTATCTTCCAACATTTTAATCAGCTCATCATGTTTTATTTTATCAAATGCCTTAGTCTTCTTCTTCTTCTTTCGTTCGCCTGAAACATGTCTACAACTGCAATGTCGTCTCTTGTATGAATCTAACAGTCTTTTTTAGTTCATTCAGCGGTCCATAGAGTTTATCTTCCACTGTTGTCTCTCTAGGCCAGAAGGTTCGCCTTAGTATAATCTATGAAGCATAAATATATGTCCCTCTGTTTCTCTATTGACCTTTCTATTAGTGTTCGTAATATATATATATATTGCATTGTTTGTACCCTTTCCTTCCATAAAACCATACTGTTCTTCACTAATTTCCATTTTTATTTTCTTTCTTGTTCTTCTCATTATAATTCTGAGTAGAAGCTTAGTGACATGGTTTATGAGGTTAATTGTACGAAAATCTTCACATTCAATTGCTCCTGGTCTCTTTGGTATTGCTATAAATACAGATTTTACCATATCGCTCGGTAAATATCCACTGTTGTAAATATCATTTAGCATTTTGGTTAATATATCTACCCCAAATTCTCCCAATACTTCTAATTCTTCTACTGTGATTTCATCTGGTCCAGCTGTTTTTCCTTTCTTCATATGTTTCATAGCGTTAGCGACTTCTTCTTTTAGAATAGTAGGGCCTTCTAAGTTACTTTCTTCTGTTAATTCATCCCTTTCTCCATTATATAATTATCTTATATACTCATTCCACCTCTTCATTATGGCACCTTCCTCCAATAATATCTTTCCTGTTTTTGATTTCAAACACCCTGTATTTATTCATATTTTTCTTCGTGTGAGCTCACTGATTTGTCTGTGCATACTTTTTTGATCTTTAATGGCATTTAATTCAATTTGTTTGCATTGCTCGTTTAACCAACTTTATTTTGCCTTCACACATTTATCTCTTATTTCTTTATTTATCTTAGCATACTCTTGTTTGTCATTTTTATTCTGCTTCCTTTTGTCCATCAGCATTAAGATTTCTTCATTCATCCATTTTTTTTCTTAGCTTTTTTGGCTTCTCTTCGGCAATATTTCTTTGCTAGTTTGATGAATGGAGTCGCTTAACATTTCCCATTGATCATTTATACTCTGTATTTTAGCTATTGCATTGTACCTATTTTTCACAGTCACTCTGTATAGTTCTTGAATTTCTTTATCTACTTTCAGAACCTCTTTATTAAGTCTCAGGTTCTTAACCATTTTTTCCCTCTCTTTAATCTTACTTTTATTTGTTCACATAGTGGTACATGATCACTATTACCGTCAGCACCAAGCATTTTCTTTACATTAATTAATGCATTTCTAAATCTTTTATTAATAAGTATGTAGTCAATTTGGTTGTGTATTTTCATATCAGGGCTTTTCCATGTGTATAGTCGTCTTTTATGGTGTTTAAACCATGTGTTTCCAATTATCATATCATTAATATTTGCCCATTCTATTAGTTTCTCTCCTCGTTCATTTCTTGTACCTAAACCGTAATTCCCCACTATATCCTCTATTTTTCCCTTTCCTACTTTTGCATTAAAATCTCCCAGTATTATTTTTATTTCTTCTGATCCAATTTGAGCTATTGCCATTTCTATTTCATCGTAAAAGAGTTGTATTTCTTCTTCACTACTGCTTGTTGTTGATGAATATACTTATATAATATTTATATCTATTGGTTTACCTTTGATTTTGACCATTATAACTCTATCTGAAATACACCAGTATCCATTCATAGATTTGGCTGTTTTTTCATCAAATATTATTCCTACACCTTTTTCATGTGTGTCCCCTCCAGAATAAATTATTGTGTGTTTGTCGGTTATAATTTTGCCAGATCCCTTCCGTCTCATCTCACTTATGCCTAGTATATTCATTTTCATGTTTTCCATTTCTCTTAGAACATTGTGTAACTTTCCTAGCTCATTTAATGTCCTAACATGCCATGTTCCTACTCTAAATTTATTTAGTTTAGTTATAGTTTTAGTTTTGCCATCAGTAGCTGGATGACGGTCTGGTGTCATTTGTGGCTCATGACTGTCCCTACCGGACGAGGATGTCCTAAGACAGCTGTCGTTCACTATTTCTGAAATGTGTGTCGCCATGAAATCTTTGGAAGATAATGTGGTGGTTTCACCTTGCCTTCCACATTCACATGGTGGTCTTTTAACTCTGCCTTTGACAGCCATTTCCGACTGTAAGGACAAGTGAATGCCCTGCTCTGCTCAGCTGCAGAGTTGTCCACTTATTCCGGTGGATACTCGGTCCCCAGAGCTGTGTTAGCCACACCGTAGTGTGTTTCCATCCTCTACCGCGGGGAGGTGCAGTTGGGATTTTCCCTTCATAAAGTTATGGTCTATGACCAAAACTCTCCAGTGCTTTTAGAGGAATAAGGCATTACATAAAGAAAAATATGTTGAACTAATTAAAATGTTGGAAGATATCATTGATAGAAAATATCTCAGAATAAATTTTTTTTTAAAAGAAGAGATATTTACTGGAACCATGTAGCAGCAATTAAGATGGGAAGTAAAGAGGGCAATTATGAGCAAATAAAACCAGGAATACGACAGGGGATCTTGTCATCGTATCTTTTCTCCCTCTATTGCGAAATAATAATGAGAGCGATAACAATATACGCTAAGCAGATGACACTGTATTGGTGGCCGATAATGCAAAAGATCTACAACAATTGTTGGACATTGTAGTAACGGAGAGTGGTACGAAAGGACTCTCCTTGAATATCAAGAGAAAAGTACCAATGGTGATATAAGAGAAAAATGTAACACTAGAATGTGAAATGGAAATAGAATGGAACGTTCTTACCCAAGTGGACAATTTTAAGTACCTAGGGGCATTTAGGCGCTCAGAAAGCAATGGCAAACTACTGAGCGTAATCTTGCCAAGAAATCAACAATCAGCTGAAAGATGCTGATGTTGACAGCGATGTCCTGTAAAGGATATGCAAAATAAAAGGGGGGGGGGAGGCATTTATAACATCAGACGAAGGGTGCACAACTGAGATTAAGAGCAGAATTCATTCATTTAATTCAGTAGCATATCCTTTGCAGAACCTCGCTCCCATAACAACCCTCCGGAAAACCTCTCGATCATAAGCAAAATGTCCCGCGTCCGATACACCCATCTGGAGATCATCCATCACATCCTGCACCCATCTTCTCTTTGGCCTTCCTCTTCCTCTCTTCCCATGCATATATCCTTCCATTATTGTTCTCTCCAAACTTTCGAGACGTTTCAAGTAACAAAAATATTTCAATTTTCTTTGTTTTATCGCCTTTAATAGCCACCATTTTGCAATATTCAGCTGTTGAAGTATGGATGCATTTGTTCTTTTCTTTACCCGGGATATTCTTAGAACTCGTCTATAACATTTATATTCAACGGCATTTATATAAAGCAAAAGCTGCATTTCAGAAAATGAAAAGTATCTTATGCATTAAGTCTCTATCATTGAATGTACGAAAGAGATTTGTAGTGCTATATAGAACCAGTTTTGCTGTATGGCAGTGAATCTTGGAAGTAAATGAACAAATTAGGAAGAACTTGGAACAACAGAGATGTATTTCATAAGATGGATATTGCGAATTCCTTGGACCGCCAGAGTAACTAACGACGATTGCCTAAAAAAGGGATAATGAAAATAGAACAATATATAAAACAATAAGAAAGAGCCAACCAGCTTTCTTTGGTCATGTGATGAGAAGATAGATATTGGAGAACATAGTGCCGACTGGAAAGATCGAGGGGAAGAGAGGCAGGGGTCGACTAAGAGAAATGATGCTGGGGGGATTGTGCTGGTGGCATGGAGGAATATAAGCAGCAAAATTGATCCAGAACACCAAAGACCGAGATCTGTGGAGAGTGATGAAAGCTTTCGCCAGCTGGCATGGTACTTGATGATGATGATTTGTAGAGTCAGAATTTGATATGTAATGCTCATATATTTTATTATCTATAATTTATAGTAGCCTGTCTCCCTGGCCAAGGCATTAACGACATTGTTCGGAATCCCGTATATCCACGTGGGGAAAACAGCAGCTGCGAGAATCGGCAGCGGTTCGCACCGCGCTAGTAACTTGCGGGGATATGTGAGCCAGTCGTTCAGAAATCAATGGCAAACTACGGAACGTAAAACTTGCCTAGTACATCAACAGCAGCTGAAAATGCTGGTGTTGACTGCAACGTCCTGTAAGGGATATGCAATATTTTTTTTTTAATTTACGTTTTGTAAAATATTAGTAGTAACAGTAGTGGCACTCTTAAGGCGCTGTGCATACAGTTTTAAAGATCAAATGGCTGTGGTAAATCAGTATCAGCCGCCTTTACTTCCCAATTAATGCCCTGGTACCCGTTTTACGGGCAACATCAAATCTGTGTATGTTTTGTAAAAGATTAAAAATGAAGTGTCAGAATTAAATGAGAAAGAGAAAGGATTAAATAGGAAGAAGACATGGAAGGAAATGGGGAGAGTGTTCTTGTGAAGTGTCACATCCCTCGTTAAAGTCCCAGACACATATCACCTGAATCTAATTGTATTGATATTTCAAACCCAACATGTTGAAAATGCACTTTGACAGCTTGAGCTACCCCGCCTGCTCGATTGACGCTATCCCATTTGTCAATGCTACGCTGGGTTCGCTGTGATACGCCACGTGACGCGACGCTAATATAAACTGGGAGGAGTCAGACATAGTTAAAACCCTCGTTTACCAGCTCAGTGTTTGTAGCCACTTTGTTCTGTTGTGACCATTAGAAGGGTGTTGTCAAATTTCGAAAGGAAAGTTATTCGTTTGTTGTGAAAGTCTACAGGACTCAACTGTAAGTACTAGCATTTTAGTTTATTGCTTTTAAATAGACAATGGTGTACTGTGTGTTATTTTGTAATATTTTCTACTTTATAAAATCAACGGATGATAGCGCGGTGTGGACAGTCATTAGCCACATGTGACAGTAGACTGCCATGATGGCATAACCAAAACTAAAATGAATAACTTTAAAATAGGGACATCGAATGTTAGGACACTAAATGATTTTGGAAGGTTGAACAATGTTATAAGACAAATGGAAAGCATGAACATGAATGTCCTAGGTATAAGGGAAATGAGTGGAAGGGATCGTTTAAAATTATAACCAACAAACACACAATAATTTATTCTGGAGGAGATACACTCGAAAAATTGATTTTAAAACAAAAACAGCCAAGTCAGTTGATGGTTACTGGTGTATTTCAGATATAATTATTATGGTCAAACTCAAAGATAAACCAATGTATATGAATAAACAAAACTGTTAAGATGTCTCACATTAGATTACAAGAAATACAAATAATACTATGAGATTTTAGTGTAAAAGTAGGAAAGGGGAAAATTTAGGATGTAGAATTATGGTTTAGGTACTAGAAATGAAAGAGGCGAGTAGCTAATAGAATGGGCAAACATCAATGCTCATTGGAAACACTTGGTTTAAACACAATCAAAGACGACATTACACATAGAAAAGCCATGATAAGAAAATAACCAAATTTATTACATATTTATTAATTAATAAATCAGTCGATCTCAGAATAATAAAATAAAATATTTACTGGAACCAAGAAGCAGCAATTAATGTGGGAAACACATAGGGCAATTATGAGCAAATAAAGCTATGAGTACGACAGGGATGTATTGTGTCACCGGATATCTTCTCCCATTGTAGCGAAGTAATAATGAGAGAAATCAAAGAGAAGCCGTAAATGATAATCGGAGATTATCAGGCTTGTCCATTGGGACATATTTTTCAGTCCCATTCCCATCCCATCCCACGGTAATTTTGCCTGTCCCATCCCATGGGATTCCCATGATAATACTAATATGGATTACAGTTCAAATAATATGAAATTTATGAAAGTTTAGGTTAGTGTCTACTAAATAGGACTACGTGTGCAAAGAGACATGCAAAACAACAGAATTTATTAATTTTAACATTCAAGAGTATTTTATTAAAACAAAGTTTAATCTAAATATGACAACTCAGCGTCATTCTGACACTCTCATTCTGTTTCTGAGTCACTCTGCTCATTCAGCACATTATCAATTTCCTGCTGATCGACTGTTTCTAATAATTCAGTTAATCCAGGTAATCCCTGAACCATTTCCCCAATGTTCATCTTACATGCTAATCTGATATACACAGAGTTTATAACGAGAGCTGGTAACATCCGTTTTCGTAACTTACTCAACAACAATTCAGCTGCACTAAATAAGCGCTCTACTGTCGCTGAGGACACTGGTATGGCCAAGACAATTTTCGCACTTGCTGTTAGCAGTGGAAACCTATGTTCATTTTTCCAATAATTTAATGGTTGTGAAGTTGGTTGTCGTAATTTTTGAAACATGGTGACTTCATCCTCAAGGCACTTGTTTCTGGGGTAATCAAACTTAAGTGTTTTGTTTGGTGGATGATAAAAAAATAAGTCAAAATCACTTTTCGGCTTTTGTTCTATAATTTCTGCTACTTCACATACAGCAGATGATTCAGAAGAAAGATTTAAATCCTTGATGAATGAAATAACAGTTGGAACAACAGGCTTAGAAAAAACGATCCAATCATTGGCCCATTTATTGGTGTCCACATGCCCTTTCTTCTTAGTAACAAGTGACTTGACCTTGTCTTCTATTTTCTCTTTGATGTCAACTCCAGTCAGGAATGCTGCAGTAACTGCCAAAGAACTGCCGCAATATGGCCAAAGATTTTTTCCAATAATTTTCTGAAAGTTCTGACAATATTTCTTCACCATGATGCTGGAAGTTTCTTCGTCAATATCAACAATAACTTTGTACAACTGATAGTCAAGGAGGAAGTATAACAGCAAAATTAAATTAGATGTAGCACCATCAATTTCTAGTTTGTGAAAAAAAGTTTTGAATTTCTCATGTACGTACAGCATTCCTTTAATCTGAACAATATTCGGAATGTGGTTTAAGAATTCTTCATCATCTTCATTAAAGTAATGCGAGTAATTTTTTAAATGGGCATTGAAACGTTGGTAATATGATCGTATGCGCGCATTTATTAATTAATCCGGTGTCCAACCATGAGATAAAGAATTGATACAAGTATATAAAGAAAAAGGAAGGATAAAAGGTTTTAAAAAGTTGCTATGACATGGCTACTGTCCCATGTGTCCCATGGGAAATACAAATGTTTGCTGTCCCGTCCCATCCCATCCCATGGGACGTTTCCTATGGGAATCCCATTCCCATGGACAAGCCTGGAGCTTATAAAATAAGCCATAGACGCAATGTGGATGACACAGTAATGTATGTGGATAAAGTAAACGATCTAAAACAATTGGTGGACATTGTAGTAACAGAGAGTGCAAAGAAAAGACCCTTTTTAAATATTAAAAAATAAAATCAGTAACAATATTGATATCCAAGAAAAAAGATGACATCAAAATATTAAATGGAAATGGAAAGGAAAACTGTTAACCAATTGGATACTTTTAAATATCTAGGGACATTTATAACAGACGGAAGCTGCACAACAGAAATTAAGAACAGAAAGGGGCAAGCAAAAGTTCCATTTCAGAAAATGAATAAAATATCTATTGCGATAAGTCACTATCATTGACTGTAAGAAAGAGAATGCGAGGTGCTATATGGAACCAGTTTTGCCGTATGGCAGTGAATCCTGGAATGTAAATGAACAAATTAGGAAGAACTTGGAAGCAATAGAGATGTTCCTAGGACAAATGTTGCGAATTCCTTGGACTACCAGAGTAACTAACGATTGCCTGAAGGAGGCAAATGAAACTAGAACATTATATACAACAATAAGAAAGGGACAAACAGCTTTCTTTGATCATGTGATGAGAAGAGGGGCATTGGAGAACATCGTGACAACTGGAAAGATCGAGTAAAGAGAGGCAGACCAAGAAAAATGCTGGATGGACCGAGGCGGTTGCACAGAGGAATATTATCGGCAGAATTAATCCAGAATACGAAGGTGGTAGACGTGTTAGTAGTAGTAGTAGTAGTAGTAGTAGTAGTAGTAGTAGTAGTAGTAGTAGTAGTAGTAGTAATGGTAGTGGTGGTAGTAGTAATGGTAGTGGTGGTAGTAGTAGTAGTAGTAGTTGTTGTTGTTGTTGTTGTTGTTGTTGTTGTTGTTGTTGTTGTAGTAGTAGTAGTTGTTGTTGTTGTTGTTGTTGTTGATGTTGATGTAGTTGATGTAGTAGTAGTAGTAGTTGATGTAGTAGTAGTAGTAATTGATGTAGTAGTAGTAGTTGATGTAGTAGTAGTTCGATGTAGTAGTAGTAGTTGTAGTAGTAGTAGTAGTTGTTGTAGTAGTAGTTGTTGTAGTAGTAGTTGTTGTAATTGTAGTTGTTGTAATTGTAGTTGTTGTAATTGTAGTTGTTGTAGTTGTAATTGTAATTGTTGTAATCGTAATTGCTGTATTTGTAATTGTTGTAATTGTTGTAATTGTTGTAGTTGTAGTAGGTGTAGGTGTAATTACTACTAGCCTTGTGGGATATGTTAATGTTAAATTATGCTATACAGATCATCTGTAACGTGTAGCGTTTTAGTTTTTGTTTTTTTTTTTGGAGGGGGTGGGGGGGGGGCACATTATGAGAAAACTAAAACTTGAACATGTGACAACCGGAAAGTTTTGTGGAAAAAAGAGATAAAGACCGCGTGAGAAAATTCTTGACAGTCTAATGTCATGGCACGAACGGGACATAGCCGGCACTTATGGGTGATGGGAGTCGATATTACGATGACGAATTTACTTCCCAAAGCAATTCCTACTATTAGTTTTAACTGGGTTAATGTAGTAGCCAAGGTCGGGTTTTTTTGGGGTTTTTTTTTAAAAACTGTTTTGAGAGGAATTCGAGCACATTTCAGTCGGGCGGACAGGCAAGGGTGCTATTCTCTGCGCCTCCCCGGCTCCCATGTCATTTATAGTGAATGAGAAATAGATTGACAGCTGGGTTGATTCATAATGTGGTAGATAATTTATAATTTAAGCATACAGCAGAGACAGAAAGTCTAGCTTATGATAGAGAGCGATTTCCTTTCTTACGTCCCCTCTATTTTGAGGGAAGCTAAGTCGGAAAGAAAACTATTCATAAACATCAGAAAGAAACATTCATCTTATTTGAAGACATTATTAGAAGACAACAACTGGAAATATTTGTGGAAAGAGAGATAGAGGAAGACAGCATGAGAAGATGCTTGACAGTCTTGGGTCATGGCACGAAAGGGAGTCAACACACGAAGTGATCTATGCAGTCAGAGATCGCAATTTGTGGAGAAGCATGATCGTCAACGCTAGCCGGCAAGGCACCGCATGATGATGGAGGGGGCAGTTCTGTATAGGACATGGCGTTGGATGATGATGAGGATTGATAGGCACTCATGTAAATTAATGGAGGAAATGGAGGACACACTGGATAAACAACCACTGAACGCTATGTATCCGCCAAACAGAAACAGTGCCACGTCGAAAGAACAAGTGTACTTCACAGCACGGCAATATAGCCGCGGTGACGTGCCTTGAAGCTGCACATTGCTTACTATTCTTGTGTGTTCTCTTATATCTACTTCTTTCCTCGACTTCTATAAATGCCCACCAATACGTGTGGATTTATGTCTTATACCCCTGTGGGAGCTGAAAGATGCAGTGACCAGTACTCATGTCCGTTCAAGTCCAATGAACTCACTACCAGCCATCAGTGTTGAGGGCCAATTTTCTTAACCTTCCTGTCACGCTGACCTCTAGCACAAGTACATTTCAATTGTTTCACGTTCTATAGCAGAAATGCATGACTCCTGGTATTTAAGTTGCCTCAAGAGTTCCTCAACAAATATGTCTGTGTAGCTGTTTGAAGACTAGAATGGGTTTCAGTATATTCAGCATAATTTGATTTTTTTTTTCACCCGCTCGCTTTGAACTCAAGCGTAGTCCATACACACAACTTATAGTAATGCTGGGCTGAATTTTGCGTGTGGATTACCTTTCCCTATTAACAGTGTCCCTCGCCATCAAACGAACCCATTCCGACTTGTAATTTACGTCCCCAAGTCAAGGACGACAGGTTAACATTTTAGTCCAGCTGTCCGGTGTAGGGGTTGAACCGCTTACCTCGGCATCAGCACACCGGATGTTTAAGAACACGCGTTCTTATCCATTCGGCCATGCGGACCTGCATGCTCATATCCTAACTTTATCGTTTCGAAGAAAATGACAATCGCATTGAACCCGTTAAATCATGATCTCTTCTCTATAGGGAAACCAGGTAAGGACATTTCTAACAAGGAATCCCACACGGCACAGATCAAGAAACAACTCCCTGAACTTTCCATTTGCTACAGCCAGAGATGGCAAGCTACCAGCAGACTCCCACCAGAAGGCAAATATTTCCGGAGGACCCAATATCCCTGTAAGTCCTGTATTTGTTTGTCTTGACCACTGTTTACCACATATCGCCTCCTGTTATTACGTGTTGTTTTCGTATTTACAGCTAAGTATTTGTTGCAGGAGTGTCTAACATATGCTTTGTTATGCATATATTGAACACTCTTGCAACAAATGCCTAGCTGTTATTACGATAACAACACGTAACATACATTTTGTTTTTTTCGCTCAGCCGCTTTTTTAACTCAAGCGTAATTCATACACTCTACTTCAAGTAACACTGGGCTGAATTTTGCGTGTGGATCAGGGATCAGCTTTTCTCTATTACCAGCGTCCCTCGCCATCAGGCGAACCCTCTGCGACTTCAGGGGTACTTGTAATTTATGTCCCCAAATCAAGGACGAGAAGCCAATATTTTAGTCCAACTGACTGGTTGAACCCCCCTGCATCAGCGCACTGTATGTTTCAGAACGAATGCTCTAAACCATTCGGTCATGCCGACCACCTTTATGGGGATATGAACAAGCTTCAGTTGACTGCTGCATTCTGCGCATATATTCCTATTAACGTGGTAAGGTGAACGAAGAAGAGGAAGTTGTCACAATAATGTCATTGTCAAGCCGATCCAGTTATGTGCATACTGTACTCCTTTACTACGCAAGTCATGTCTAGGTACCCATGTCCACCTGGCTCCACCAGGTATAATAAATAAAAAAAATAATAAATTCATCTCCGAGGCTTTGATCTCATGACCACATAGCCGACATTCCAGCGTCTAGTTACTACGCTACCACGGCTTCCATTTCTGACGATAAATTGCCTCAGTTATCGCATACACACACCATAAATTGCCTCAATTATTGATTTTTAGACACTATAAACTGTTTCAAATATTGCATTTATACACAATAAATTGCCACAATTATTGCATATTTATACTATTAATTGTCTTAATTATTGCATATCTTCAATATGCATCGTCTCAGTTATTGCATATCTACACAAAACATTGCCTCAGGTCTTCCTTATTTACACTATAAATTGCTCAATTAATGCTTATTTACATTATACATTGCTTCAATTATTCATATATATATATATATATATATATATATATATATATATATATATATATATATATATATATATATATATATATATATATATATATATATATATATATATATATATAGACACACAATAAGCATTCTCTACTATTGAATTACCTGTTCCGTGGCGAAGAGGTTAAGGACGCAATTCGTAAACACGCATACCGCGTTCGAAACACGGCTGCTGGCGATTTATAAGCAGACCGTCTTGAGTATGGTTTCCCATACAAAGGTATGAGTGCAGGTCGTTCAGAAAGCACCCAAAAAAAAAACAATGCTGGGGTTGACTGCAACGTCCTGTAAAGGATATGCAACTAATTTTTAACTGTTGAATTAATTTGCAATTGTTGTTACGATAATTACTCTATACACTTTCTAAATTATTGCATATCTGTCGTGTTTGCATTCTCACATATTCGTTGAGTTAGTAATTATCATAATAAGGATGACACCAAAAGCAATCTTGATGATTGCATGTATGCACTATTTACTTTACTTTACTGTATACCACGGTATGTATATGAAGCATAAAACATGAAATATGAAATCAAGAAATCATCGTGGCACTCCGGACATTCCCACGCGTGCTTCCTCCCCTTCTTCAGTAATTGACGAAGAATTCTCTTACTGATGGTACCAGTGGCAGTCTGATTTGTTTATATAAAACACAGCCAATAAAGAGACACGCTGAGATATATCTAAAGACAGCACACATTTGGTTTGCAATGATAATGCAATGATTACAATGTCCGGGGAGAAAACTGATGAGTTCGTTGGTTAATAAGATGGATGGTTGGTCGGTTGGTCCGCTCGTTGATTGGTTAATTATGTGGTTGGTGGCTTAGTTGAGTACTTCGGTGGTTGACTATTTGGCTTGTTGCGTGTTTGGTTGGTTGATTGGTGATGGCTGTTTGATTGTTTAGTTGAGTAGTTTGTTGGCTGCTAGGCCTATTTAGTAGCTGTAGGGTTTGTTGGTTTGGCAGTTGGTGAATGCTCATTGGTTGTTTTATTGGTTGTATGCGTGGTTTGTTGTGCAATTGGTTGAGTGGTTGGTGGTATGTTGGTTTCTAGGCTGATTGATTAGTTGGATGTTTTTATTTTTTCAATGCTTGTGTGGTTTGTTGGTTGAGTGGTAGGTTTCTGATTGATTATTTACATGGGTGCTTCGCTGGGTGATTGGGTTTCATGGCTTGGGGGTCTGTTGACTGATTTTCTTATTTATTTGGTCATTTGGGTGGCTGATTAGTTGGTTGGGTGGTTCGTTGAGAAGGGACTTGATTTAATGGTTGATTACGTAATTGGTAGGTTTGGTGTCTGGCTGATTGACTGATTGTTGGGCTTATTGACTTTCGGGTGATTAGATAGTTCTTGGCTGGTTCGTCGCTTTGTTGCTTAGTTTTTAGAATGGTTGGTTAGATTGCTTTGGTTGTCTTGGTAGTCTGTAGTCACCCCGAAGTCCGTTATTTGACCGCGTTGATTATCTGAGCCCTAATGAGGACTTACATCTATCGTCATGAGTATAGTATACAGACTTTCCCCCCAGCCCGGTACATACGTATCATCTACACGGGAACTATGTCGCACAGCTCTCGTGTCCTCTCCAAACTTACAATAAAAAGAAAACCCCGGGATATACAAAACAGATTCTGGAACTTCACATCTACAGAGATACACGGAGATTCAGTAAAACGTAAGCGTTACCGAGAACCCAGTTTGTGTGTACACCGCACTACTTAAAAGTCCACTACTTGGTTAATGTGAGACCTGAATCTAATATTGCGATTTCAGCGATTGATAAGCTCATAAATATCATATTCGTTTTTATATTGTATTTACCACCCTTCCCCCCCCCCCCCAGTTCCAGAGAAAATACTTTTCCAGACAAGATAGGCAGAAGATCACCATGGCCATATGAACAATAATGTGTATTCCCGTGTGTTGCCGGGGCCCATAAGGGAAGCAAAGAATAGCAACACTGTAGCCTACCACGCATGTTGTAAGAGGCGACTAAGGAGGCTTGATGGTTTCGTCGCCCTGCTACTGAGTGAGTGCGTGGCGCGACACTGTGAGCTGTGAATTTCGTGTGAAATGCTTCTGAATCTGCCCGAGGTGTTTTGGAACGTGACTGCATGTTCGGAGTGGTGGCAGCTGGCTATGTCCCAGAGTTGACCGGTTTTTTGCCTTATACAGAAATGCGTGGCTGCTGGGCTTCTGGTTGACTGCCACTGCCATCAACGATGAACTATATTTTTTTTTTGGTACTGTGTGGATGAACATCTAGGAAACATCCAGACTGCCGATTCCATCAGAGATGAACTGGATGTTTCGTGGGGGACTATTGTGTTGACATTCTGGTGGCGGCATTATGCGCAGTGAATCTGTGCGGACTGTTGTTTGTCGAGACTCCTGTCTTTTCCACTTTTCACATTGGGCAGTGGGAGGCGTTTTGTGTGATATTCACTGGCACAGGAACGGAGCAAAATGGGGACGACCCGTTGCTGTGAGGTTAGAACCGCGACTAACTAACTAACTAACTAACAATAATGTGTAGCATCAACATTCAAGGCGAGATCACCCCATCGTTCACAAAATAATGGCAAACTATTGAACTAGCATTGCCTAGCAAATCGCAAACAGCCAATACATGCCGAGTTTGATTGCAACTCCTTTTAAAGGTAATTCATTTAAGTAACATCTTGTTGTTGTCGTTTTTATATTATACCATGGTGTTACCAATATTCATAAGATATATATTATTTCCAGACCGTGGAGACCTTTAGTGACTCCAAGCCTCCAATACTATGACGACACATTCGTCAGGGTCGGGACGTTCGGTCTTGATGGACAGTCATGGCTGGACTCAGATGACATATGTTATCCTGGCTCTCTTGATGACACGACCTCATATTCAGAATTTGACCCATCAAGTCCTAAGACCCCCAGCCGTCTCAACGATGACGACACAGGCTTCGGTGACAGGAAGTTACGTCATGATGGACAGTCATGCCTGGACTCCGATGAGGAATGTTATCCTTGCTCTCCTGATCGCATGACCTCATATTCAGTAGTTGACCCATCAAGTCCACGAATGAGAGAATATCTACAAGGATGGTTTGAGTCTCAATTCAGTGAAAATGGCACACAAAATGTGGACACTCCAAATGGAGAACTGGATCAAGTACAGCCAGAACCAGACATACAGGTAAGCGTGTGTTAAAAGCTACTGTTTCGTTGTTGTTGTTGTTGTTATTGTTATTATTAGAGATAGCGCTAGTGAAGGTCATGGTGAACTGGGCTCGTCTCTTGTTAAAGTGAGAGAAAGAATGAACATCCATCCCTCCTTGCTCTCAAGCTACAAAATGTGGTTACGATATGGCGTCACGGACACATCGCGAGAAACTAGCGACAGACACAGGTGGTTAGATGAAGACATGATTGCATGTAGGCAGGCAGAGACATGTGGTTAGATGGAGACATGATTGTATGTAGGCAGGCAAACATGTGGTTAGATGGAGACATGATTGTATGTAGGCAGGCATAGACAGGTGGTTAGATGAAGACATGATTTTATGTAGGCAGACAGAGACATCTGGTTAGATGAAGTCATGATTGTATGTAGGCAGGCACAACACATAATGCTCACAACTGTATAACAATAATTCTTGAACTTCAAACGAAGTTCTTTGCTTAACGTGAAAATCAGTTCTATGTTTAAAATGATTCGATCATTATTCTAATCTTTTGACGTCTTAAATGCCCACCAAATTTTGTTTGCTCTGTTCCGTCTGCAAACGTGCCCATGTCTGCTAATATGCCTGCTATTATGTCATCACTGGTATATATCTTTCATTTGTATCACCCCTTCAACAATTTGTATGCTCATTTTCTTGTGAGCATTAAAACAATATTGTTGTTTGACAGCAAATGTTGTATGACACGCTCTATCATGTAGAAATGATGTAGCTCATAAGCATACATTTTTTAATGGTGTAAATATTATCTTTGTGTATTGTTTGTCTGAATATTTCCTTAGTGTCCTGTGTCCAGATATAGGGTGTATTTGACTGGGGTTTCTGAAAATATTGCCGTTTAAAGTTGTGTATTCACCCTCTGTGAACTCATGCAACTTAAATGGTAAATACAAATCTTGGAACTGCAATATTCTCATAAACCCCACAGTCATTAAAAATACACCCTACATTTCCCATCCTCACTCAGTGGTTTGCCTGTGCAGAACTTGGCTACCATTTCAGTCTTCGGAAATTGCTCTTTATTATAAGTTAGTTGTCCTGCCTCTATTGCAGTCTTGTGCCAAGTACCTTTCACATATTGCATCTATCTCCGCAATGTTCGTCCTCTTCTTCGCTTCCCCTGTACCTCATTCTCATTTATTATATTTCCCAGCTATTCGTGTTTTATTACATGCCCAAAATATTCAATTTCCCGAAATTATCTTTCTCTTAATAGCTATTCTTCTTGAATATTGAATTCTAATTAGACAGATCTATTCTCTATATCGCATAATGGATGATATTTCTGAGGTAAAAATACTCGCAAGCTCATGTTGGTCAATTCTGATTTGCTTTCAGAATCTCTCGCCAGATGTTCAACGTGAATGGATTGATAAACAGGATCGTGATATAGAAAGGCTGAGTTCTGGAATTCAAATGTTAAAGATGACATTAGACATGTAAGTAATGTTAATCTAGTAATTAATCATTAACACCATAGTCTAATTTGGTTTAATACATAATAATCTGTTGCAGCCAAGCCACCATTTTTTATTTTCATCTGTCATACAACCATATAATCACTTGACATTTGTAAACATAAATTGTCTGCACTAATTATTGATTATGTGGTTGTTTCGGGATTTGAAATTTAAATATTGAGCACAACCCACTACTGGCAACGCCGATCGCATTCTGGTATGAACCTAAGACCTATCCACGTCAATATGGAAGCACTATACTCGAGTTTCGCCCTCGTTTGAGCTCGTCAGTAGTGC
>OY992891.1:66478903-66721403 GCA_963921405.1 Cepaea hortensis | reverse complement strand
GACACAACCATATTTTTTATTGTTATATTAACATATTCGCTAGCTCGCTTTGAACTCAACCGTAGTCCATTTCTACTTCTACTTCTGATTGTGCTGGACTGAATTTTGCGTATGGATTTGCTTTCCCTATTTAGTGTCCCTCCCCATCAGCCTAACCCATCCGACTTCAGAGGTATTTGTATTTGGGCTAATCATTGAAAGTATGGAACAATATAGACGTGAAAATCCTGAGGATAAAATTAATACAAAATGGGAAAATGTAAAAACCAGTATACAGATTGCAAATACCACCTTGCCAGTGAAGATAAATAAGAAAGAAAAAAACAATTATGGATAACCGATAAAATCTTGAGTAAAATGACTCAAGAAACAAAGCAAAGAACTCGCCAGAGTATATATATAAGATATTAATAAACAGAGAATTACGTCACGTGTGCAGAGTTGCCAAAGCAGAGTGGTTGCAGAAACAATGCAAAGAAATAGAGGATCTGGAAATAAAACACAACTGGAAAGAATTACATGAACATATAAAAAGATTTGCAAAGAAAACAAATTATATAACAGGAAATGGTTGTATCAGAGGAAATAAATTGAGAAATTATAATTAATAACACTGACATAATAAACAGATGGACAGAGTACACAGAAGATTTATTCTATTTGGTCAATAGACCAACATTGTATAATACTCAAGATGGACCAAAAATATTAAAGGCTGAAGTAAAAAAGGCTATTAAAAAGATGAAAGAAGAAAAGGCTGCAGGTCCTGACAAGATAACAATAGAGATGATAAAATCCTTATCCAGCTTTGGCATTCAAACTATCACAGAATTATGTAATGATATATATATATATTACTAGGTACATCCCCAAGGATTTGAAAACATCCATTTTCATCACACTACCGAAGAAGCCAAGAGCTGTTGATTGTGAGGATTACAGAACTATTATTCTATTATAATTATTAGATTACAGTAATCTTGCCAAGAAATCAACAATCAGCTGAAAGATGATGATGTTGACAGCGATGTCCTGTAAAGGATATGCAAACATCTATATAAAGTGACACAACCAGTTTCGCTCTATGTTCACGTTAGCAAGTATCTCTCGCTGCCGGTTAGGCATGTAAAGGGACACAACCAGTTATTTAAACGTTATATAAGCAAGTTACATCCCCTCTCTCATAAGTTTGGTCCGAAAGGGGACAAAATCAACTGTACTCTTTCAGATAACACCACACGGTGTGTAATCAGCTCTTTATAAAATTCCTAATATGTTCTCTTACTGTTTACATTTGGTCAGACCTTTCTAACGAAACCTGGCTTTGTCAACGGCCATTCCCACTGTATTTGATAGTGATACACTCCCCTTTAAGCAGAACATCTGCGGCTAAATCTACTGGAACAGTTACTTAGCAGCATGTTCTTTTACTGAACGTTGCAACCAACTTCAGCATGTATTGGGTATTTGTGATTTACTGGCATATCTTATGTTCAGTAGTTTGCCATTGCTTTCTGAACAGCGAAGGCATATACCATCAAAATCAACACAAAATGGTCTGCTTTCAAATCTCACTTGGCTGATTTCGAACCCTCGACTCGGTATGACGAGGAAATGTGAAACTGCGTTTCACTAACCCCTATACCGACAGACGCCAACACTTGCGACTGAAAGAGTTAATTATACAGCACGACATCTTAGATGCACTTGCTAGCACTTTAGAAATACACACCAGGTCTTTAAAAAAAAAGACTTATTTGCACCCTTTACAGGACGTCGCAGTCAAACACAGCATTTTTTTCCCCTATTTGTGATTTCATGGCAAGTTTACGTTCAGTAGTTTACCAGTGCTTTCCGAATGACCGGAACTCATGCCAATTAATAAAAACCAACGTAAGGCGGTCCCTTGCCAAATCTCCCGCAGCTGTGTTTCGAATGCGGGATTACGAACTGCGTCAGTAACTCCTTCGCCACAGAGCAGGCGATGCATGATCTATGCAGCATAATATGATGAGGATATTAACTTTATCTACTGCAGCATAATATGATGAGGATATTAACTTTATCTACTGCAGCATAATATGATGAGGATATTATCTTTATCTACTGCAGCATAATATGATGAGGATATTAACTTTATCTACTGCAGCATAATATGATGAGGATATTAACTTTATCTACTGCATCATAATATGATGAGGATATTAACTTTATCTACTGCAGCATAATATGATGAGGATATTAACTTTATCTATTGTAGCATAATATGATGAGGATATTAACTTTATCTACTGCAGCATAATATAATGTGGATATTAACTTTATCTACTGCAGCATAATATAATGTGGATATTAACTTTATCTACTGTAGCATAATATAATGTGGATATTAACTTTATCTACTGCAGCATAATATAATGTGGATATTAACTTTATCTTCTGCAGCATAATATAATGTGGATATTAACTTTATCTACTGCAGCATAATATAATGTGGATATTAACTTTATCTACTGCAGCATAATATAATGATGATTTAACTGTATCTACAGTAGAATAATATAATGATGATATTAATTTTACCCACTGTAGTGAGGATATTAACTTTACCTACTGTAGTGAGGATATTAACTTTATCTCCTCACCATCAAGTGCGCTGCCAGCTGGCGTAAGCGTTCACGGCTCCCCACAGATCTCCGTCTTTGGTGTTCTGGATCAACTCTGCTGATGATATTCCTCTATGCCACCGTCTCAATCTATCCAGCACCATTTCTCTTGGTTTGACCCTGCCTCTCTTCCCCTCGGTCTTTCCAGTTGTCACGATTTTCTCTAATGCCTCTCTTCTCATCACATGACCAAAGAAAGTTGTTTTTCTCTTTCTTATTGTTTTATGCAGTGTTCTAGTTTCATTAGCCTCTTTCCGGCAATCGTTGTTAGTTACTCTGGCAGTCCAATAAATTCGCACCATTCGTCTAAAATACCACATCACTGTTGCTTCCAAGTTCTTCCTAATTTGTTCATTTAGATTCTAAAATTTACTGCCATACAGCAAATCTGGTTCTATATAGCATATCAGCACTCTCTTTCTTACATTCATTGATAGTGAATTATTGGATAAGATACTCTTCATTTGCTGAAATTAGGCTTTTTTGCCTGCCCTATTCTACTCCTAATCTCTGTTGTACATCTTCCATCTGATGTTATAAATATCCCTTGGTATTTAAAATTATCCACTTGGTTAAGAATGTTCCCTTCTTTTTCTGTCACATTTTGGTGTTACCATTTTCTTTATCACCATTTTTACTGTTTTCTTGATGTTCAAGACGAGTCCTTTCTTTGCACACTCTGTTACTACAATGTCCAACAAATGTTGTAGGTCTGTTGCATTATCCGCCACCAATACTGTGTCATCTGCATAGCGTATATTGTTTATATTATATCCTCCGATTAGTATTCCTGCTTCTCTTTGATCTCTCTCATTATTAATTCGCTGTTGAGGGAGAAGAGATCCGACGACAAGACACACCCTTGTCGTACTCCTAGCTTTATCTGTTCGTAACTATCCTCATTTCCCATTTTAATTTCTGCTACTTGGTTCCAGTAAATATTCTTTATTATTCTTAAATCTTTCCAATCAATGTTGATATCTTCCAATATTTTAATCAGTTCATCATGTTTTACTTTATCAAATTCCTTAGTATAATCGATGAAGCACAAATATATGTCTTTCTGTATCTCCATTGACCTTTCCATTAGTGTTCTACTTGTTCTACTGTAGCATAATATAATGAGGGTATTAACCGTATCTACTGTAGAATAATATAATGAGGGTATTAACTTTATCAGCTGTAGCATAATATAATGAGGATATTAACTTTATGTTGCTCAGGTACATCCAGGCTGCAGCAGTGACCACTAGTGGAGAACCTGAAGTAGCCGGTGTGTGCGTTCCTCAAGTAGAGACAGTGACCACATCTCCTGACGTTGTGACCACACCTACTGATGTTGAGACAACACCTACTGATGTTGAGACCACATCTACTGATGTTGAGACCACACCTACTGATGTTGAGACCACACCTACTGATGTTGTGACCACACCTACTGATGTTGAGACCACACCTACTGTCGATGAGACCACATCTACTGTTGATGAGACAACTACTGTCGATGAGACCACATTTGCTGTCGATGAGATAACTACTGTCGATGAGACCACATTTGCTGTCGATGAGACAACTACTGTCGATGAGACCACATTTGCTGTCGATGAGACAACTACTGTCGATGAGACCACATTTGCTGTCGATGAGACAACTACTGTCGATGAGACCACATTTGCTGTCGATGAGACTACATTTGCTGTCGATGAGACAACTACTGTCGATGAGACCACATTTGCTGTCGATGAGACAACTACTGTCGATGAGACCACATTTGCTGTCGATGAGACAACTACTGTCGATGAGACCACATTTGCTGTCGATGAGACAACTACTGTCGATGAGACCACATTTGCTGTCGATGAGACAACTACTGTCGATGAGACCACATTTGTTGTCGATGAGACAACTACTGTCGATGAGACCACATTTGCTGTCTATGAGACAACTACTGTCGATGAGACCACATTTGCTGTCAATGAGACCACATCTACTGTCGATGAGACCACATTTGCTGTCGATGAGACCACATTTGCTGTCGATGAGACCACATTTGCTGTCGATGAGACCACATTTGCTGTCGATGAGACAACTACTGTCGATGAGACCACATTTGCTGTCGATGAGACAACTACTGTCGATGAGACCACATTTGCTGTCGATGAGACAACTACTGTCGATGAGACCACATTTGCTGTCGATGAGACAACTACTGTCGATGAGACCACATTTGCTGTCGATGAGACAACTACTGTCGATGAGACCACATTTGCTGTCGATGAGACAACTACTGTCGATGAGACCACATTTGATTTCGATGAGACAACTACTGTCGATGAGACCACATTTGCTGTCGATGAGACAACTACTGTCGATGAGACCACATTTGCTGTCGATGAGACAACTACTGTCGATGAGACCACATTTGCTGTCGATGAGACCACATTTGCTGTCGATGAGACATCTACTGACGATGTGACCAGGGCTCCATTGTCGACCCAGCCTGAAATGTGTACCAGGGAACGATTTTGGATGTAAAGGCGGCCCACGTGATGGTGACCATATCAACCTTGGAGAACCGACTGGGCTAGCCGCACATGCTCAATACGCCTCAGGGAATATTACAATTTTTCTTAAAATCATCATTATAATCTTTATATTGCTCATCATCATCATCTTCATAACCACCATCATCATAATCATCATCAAAGTCATCTGAGCATTGAAGGGCAGCTGCGATGAATCTCCTACACCCTAAGTATGTGTGTTTACATGTGTACTTATACAGGTTATTTCATAGAATCTCTTTGTTGTCCACCCACATGCAGCATATATATCATTGCTTAATCGCTGAATTTATCTACTGACAAATCCTCAGGGTTGGTAATCTTTCGGTTAATATAATAATATAATATAGTCATGCACCTGAAAGGTCCGCGGGTAGGTTTAATTTCCTAACAAGTTTACCAGAGCGAAGACCTTACAGCCTTCAATGTGGCGATTTTCAATTGCCAAGAGCTTCTTATTGTGTACAACTTGCACACATGACTTCATTGTTGTTCATCCTTATCAGAGAAAGCCAGGTGCCTGATTGCACTACCCACGAGATCAGTGGGTCGTGTGATATCACTAGATATTAACGGTTCTGAGAAACAATGCCCACCCATATAGTGAGATAGAACCTTGTACCTTCCGAGTCTGTAAGGTCTCGCATTCTAATGTTCTATCTTCCACCTGAAAAGGGCTTATGAAAGAAGATTATATAAAACTACAAGATGGAGAGACACATTGATTTCATCGGTCATGTTCATGAGAAGGGAGCAATGGAACACATCATGGCGCCTGGAAAGATCAGTGGGGAAAGGGCAGAGGAAGACCGAGAGAAATGATGCTGGATGGACTGAGACGGTGGCAAGGAGGAAATTAGCAGAGTTGATCTAGAACAGTGATTCCCAACCATTTTTGGCCCATGCACTCCTTCAATCATATGTTCAGAATGTCACCCCCCCCCCCTTTTTTTTATATATATATATATATAATTGAAGAAAGGGGGACGATTGCGTTTTATGTGGTCCTTAAGCCAGTTTGAGTCTGCCAATCTGTGGTCTTAATTCCCTCCTTGGAAACCCTACAATTCACCCCTAGGGGGGAATTCCCCACCGGTTGAGAACCACTGATCTAGAACAACAAGGACCCAGACCTGTGGGGAGGCATGAACGAATATGACAGTTGACAGGGTACATGATGATGATGATGATGATCATCTTCATGATGATCAACTTCTTTCAGAAGTTTTTAAACTATATCTTGATGTTGTCACTTCTTTCTTAAATGTTTCATCCTATATAGAACCAGATATTTGTTGAAAACAGTTTATAAAATATCTGCTCTAAATTGCACAGACACAAGTTTTTACAGAGATCTACTTATGTTTTTGTTTAAATTTACATGCACAATGTTAGTTAAAATTTACAAGCACAATGTTAATTAAAATTTACATACACAATGTTTGTTTGAATTTGCCTACACATATGTTTTCTGTATTGAACACCGAAGAAGTATTATCATTTGAAACTAAATAAAATATAGATGGAACAAATTTGCGCTTTCCTTTATCTTTCTTATGTGAGAATGAACCATAATTGTCTTTGAAATGAGTGAATTCTTTCATTCGGGTTATTGTTTCATACGTTGTAATGTCCGAGTGTGAAAGAATTAATATAACAAGTGTTGTAGGACATAAAGAGATAAAGCAATAATTCTGCCAGTATAGGTTTAAGTAATAACTAGCTAGGGCAGATAAAGCAATAAATGTTATGCCCGGATTAAAGTAACAAGTGCTAGGTGCAGAGTTAATAAGATACTTTTGTTTAGTAGGTTAATGTTAACAAACTGTTACAATCAGTTCAAATGGTAATGTGACAAAGTGGGTTAAAGTTGCAACTAGCTAGAGCAGGGAAGGATAAAGTAATAACTATGCTGATTGGGTCTTCTTCTTCTTCTTCTTTTTTTATCATCTTCCTTCCTCCCTTCCTTTCTTCCTGCCTTCCTTCCTTCTTCAGATATCAGCTTCCTATGCGTCTATAAAGGCATGGGTCAGAAACAGTTGAATGCTTGAGGTCATTACAAATTCCCCGTAGTTTGTCTTGAAGCGTCGCTCCTTTGGGCCAGATTACTGTCATTCATTCAGTAGCATGTCCTTTGCAGAACCTCGCTCCCATAACAACCTTCTGGAAAACCTCTCGATCATAAGCAAGATGTCCCGCGTCCAATACACCCATCTGGAGATTTCCGCCACATCCTGCACGAAGGATAAAGTAATAACTATGCTGATTGGGTCTTCTTCTTCTTCTTCTTTTTTTATCATCTTCCTTCCTCCCTTCCTTTCTTCCTGCCTTCCTTCCTTCTTCAGATATCAGCTTCCTATGCGTCTATAAAGGCATGGGTCAGAAACAGTTGAATGCTTGAGGTCATTACAAATTCCCCGTAGTTTGTCTTGAAGCGTCGCTCCTTTGGGCCAGATTACTGTCATTCATTCAGTAGCATGTCCTTTGCAGAACCTCGCTCCCATAACAACCTTCTGGAAAACCTCTCGATCATAAGCAAGATGTCCCGCGTCCAATACACCCATCTGGAGATTTCCGCCACATCCTGCACCCATCTTCTCTTTGGCCTTCCCCTTCCCCTCTTCCCAGGCATATAACCCTCCATTATTGTTCTCTCTAAACTTTCGTGACGTTTCAAATGACCAAAAAATTTCAATTTTCTTTGTTTTATCGTCTTTAATAGCCAACCATCTTCAATATTCTGCTCTTGAAGTTGTTTTTATTTACAGATTACTGTCAGTCTGGTTAAATCGGGGCAGTGTTGTGAGACATGCTCTGAAATTGGCTTTGGTGTTCCACATTTAAATAAGGCAGCGTCAGTGAGACCGCTTCGGCGAAGATAAGCCTGGCGTTTACAGTGTCCTGTTCTGAGTCTGTGAACCGCGGTAGCGTAGTGGCTAGACGCTCGCCTGCTGGTCCAGTGGTCATAGGTTTGAATCTACATCGAGACGAATTTAGAAATTTCGAATACCAATGTGATAATGTGGCTGTCGAGAGTGAAAAAAAAAATGGGCCCTAGCTTGAATAATAGGCAGACAGAAGAAATGATATAAAAGAAAAATATCGGGCCTAAGTGTACAGTTAAAGTAAATTATGTTCTTTTGGGACAGGTGCAAACATTCAATTATCAAGGCATATGAATAACATCAGATGGAAAATACACAACAGAGATAAAGAATAGAATAGAGCAACCACATGAAGGCATTTTATGGGATAGATCCACATCATTGGAAGTTATAAAAAGAAACTTGCACGTTACATAAAACCGGTTTTAACATATGGCGGTGAATCCGGGAAAATTAGTAAATAAGTACAAAAATCCCTAGAAGTTTCGGAGATGTTGTTTTATAGAAGAATGCTAAAAATTCCTTGGACAGACAAACTGAGTAAACATTTTGATAGAGGTTGAGACACAAAAACAACTTATCACAATCACCAGAAAGAGGTAGTCATCATTCTTAGCCACAATTCGGAAGACAAGAACTAAAGCATATTGTGAGAAACGGACAGAATTATGGAGAGAGAGACAGAGGAAAATAGCGAGAGACAATTCTTGACGGTCTCGTGCCACATGGCAAGGAAGTGTGTCAGCACACGAATTCGAGTGCACGATACGAGGACATACTGTTGGAGGTCGCAAGATGTGGAGAAGCACTATCGTCCACGACAGTCGCTATGGCACTTGATAATGATAAATACATTGAGCTGGTATCCACTGCACACTAGCTCTGTTCTTGAGGACATAAAATCTCGATGTCGTGTGTAAGGTTCGCTGTTGGGTCCTCTGTACTTCTGCACTGCCTGTGTTCTGTCTGTGTTGGGGAGAATAATACATTGGTTTATAACAATCAAATGAGTTCCGTCTGAACCAAATGAATCCTGTATTTACTACCCGCTCTGTCAGTTTGCCCACACTGCTAAGGAAAGGAGACATATGTAAGTACAGTGGTACCTCTGGTTACGAACGCCTCAGGTCATGAACAATTCGGGTTACGAACAACATCGAAAATTTTTTGTCTCGGGTAACGACCAGTGCCTCAGGTTACGAACGAAGGCGAGAGAGAGAGAGAGAGAGAGAGAGAGAGAGAGAGAGAGAGAGAGAGAGAGAGAGAGAGAGAGAGAGAGAAGAAAGAGAGAGAGAGAGAGAGAGAGAGAGAACGAGGTTTAACGTTGAATACAAACGATCGGGTGCAGTACAAACGAAGGCCACGCAGTGCTAACATCGCTTAGTGCTAGCCTAGTAGCCTAGTTTTGCACGCGTGCGCAGCCTCGCTTTCATTGGCCTTACTACACAGCAGTAAAAGATTTCTTAGCAGTGGCACTGTGTTCAGTTTATCTCTTTCATTATTGTCCTTGTTAACCCCATCAATTATGAGTTCAAAGAACGGCAATGGTGCTGCTAGGAAGCAGAAACGTATAACAGTGGAGGTAAAGAAGGAAATAATTATGAAACATGAATGATAACGCGATGGCCCACTTCAGAAAGATTCTCCAGCAAAGGAAGCGACAAATTTCCCTTGATAGTTTCTTGGTGCAGAAAGATTCCCAGTCGTCTGCCAAGAAACAGCGACAAGAAACTCCTGAAGCTAATGATTCAGAATAGCAAAAAAAGTGACAAGTTTCTCGATGTCTTTTTTTTTTTTTTTTTTTTTTTTGGTAAGAAAGATAGACTAAATCTTTCTTTTATTTTACATTTAATTTATTTGGTTGTTTTCTTTCTCTTTATTTAATACGTGAAGTACACGTATTCTTTGCGTTTTGTCAGATAAACGACCGAATGTTAATTTTTTTTTTTTTAAATCTTGAAACGGATTGTCTCTATTTACTTGATTTCAATGTTTCGGATTACGAACGTTTCGGGTTACGAACCGAGTTCTGGAAAGAATTAAGTTCGTAACCCGAGGTACCACTGTAGTTCTTTGGTTCTTTCATTTCCTTTCCTGGTTTCAGTATAGACTGAATGTACGCCTCATTCCAGGTTGATGTGTCAAATCCCGAGCGACAGTTCTGATTGAACAATTTACGGAGATACTTTTTTATCAGCATGTACAAGGAGTTTAAGCAATTCATCACATATCTGGAATGGAGGAGTGGCATGTTATGAAACCAAACACCAGTCTCCAGATTGAATAGCATGGAAGTGAAAAGGAAAGGACCCCTTTAAACGTCATAAAGAGCATTGGAAATATGCCTGACTAATATTTTAATATAAAAGTCGGCACGAGGGTGACGTACTCAGTCTCTCACCGGACGCTTTTACTTCCCAAGGAACTTCCCTGTACCCGTTTTAGGCTGGGTCGGTAGAGTATTGACGTCGGGGTCTTATGGGATCGCGTGTATAGAGCAGAAGAACAGATAGACCACCACCGCCTGGAGAGAATGCTGCTGCAAGAAGTGACCAGGGGTTCTTGCCGACACTCATGACTCCGAGGTAAGGTCAGGCGGACATATAATCAGACTGCTACTGATACTATATTAGCACTGGCACTCTTCGTTGGCTGTTGAAGATGAGGACGAGACACACGTGGGAATGTCCCGAGTGCTGTGCTGTCTGTTATTGACTCAACTCAACTCTGCTCAGTTTAACTCAGTTACATAAATAAACACACGTAGTATTGTTTGGCGCACACAGAAGGAGAAGAAAGAACTAGAGACTAGAGGACGCACTAGACAACATACAATTTGTCACTTCCAAATGGCGACAGCGCCTCGCTGCAGGAACAAGTGTACTTCAGCGCATAACCAACTAGACACTCCAAAAAAAGTGTCTTCATTAGTCATGTCTATCATACACATGAACCTACGACTATGGAATACGGGTAGAATTCGTATCAAACCATTGAGATAGCACCATAGGTCTCATAATTTATATTAAACCAGCAGTTTTAAGTCTGCCTTTATTTCGTGTGCCGTGTGGGCGCCAGAAACAGGATTTCCACTACCAGGTTTCCTCAATGTGTCTGATATCCCTCGCAAGCTTTTTCCCTCGCAAGCTTTTTCCCCCTCAACTTTTCCTCAATTTAATTCAACGCGTTTGCTATCTCCCTCCATGTCCTTCTAATATTCTAATTCGAATATCTGTATCCTTAATCCCCCCCCCCCCACCCACCCCTCAGCGTATTTTAGGACTTCAGAGGAATGACAGATCACTAAAGGGGAGCAGATTGCTAGACGCGCCCCAGAGGATTAAGAGTTGAGGAAAAGAAGCTGGTGAGGGATATGAAACACGTTGAAGAAACCTGATAGTGGTATAAATAGGAAGTTCTGCCTCTGGCGCCCACACGGCACGCGAAATAGAGGCAGACCTAAACCACGGCAAACATACGTTGATTCGTTTATTACGGACGTTGGATTGTAATCGGCCAAATTATTTGCACATAGACACCTCGATTGGTGTCTCAGTCTTCTATATAGATCACACAACATCATATCAACACAGTATACGAAGTTCGAGGCGCAGGTGAGAATCCAGTGACAAAATGTTTTCTACATATGCCTAACAGCATAAGGTGTTTCCCTTGGCGATTTCTACCATCGACCCTCATCCTTCTCTGAAAGAATACTGGTATCACTTATTCTAGAAGCTAAACAAACCTATCACTATAAATTTGTGATTTGATACTCCTTACACACTCTTGCCTGTCCATTCGGTGGTTATGTGTTCGAGTTCTCTTCAGTTGAAAATAGGTACAAGAAATGTCATAGTAAGTCAAATCTGCAGCAGTCATATTGGTCTCATAACGCATTCGGTGCAGATTGATCTAAAACCTAAGTAGTGGCACTAACCACTATACCCCTTTGGCTCTAGTTGATTATAGAAGATAACACTTCCGGTCCAAAATAGAGGGTAGATCGGTCACCTAATGCTCCAGGCACTGAGGCATACCAAATGTAATGGTCCTAATACTCCACATACTCACAGCAAGTAGCTGCAACTATAATGTTGCATGCCCTTTGCAAGACGTTGCAGTGAACCTACAAATATATTTTTAAGAGCATACATCTTTCCCATTGTAACATACGCTTGTGAGACATGGACACTTACTAAACAAGCTGAACAGTGCATAAATCCCCTTGAATATAAATGTTATAGATGAGTTCTAAGAATTTCTTGGATACAGAAAATAGCAAATGCATCCATATATGAGCTGAATATTGAAGAAGGTTGGTTACTAAAGACGATAAAACAATGAGAATTGAAATATTTTAGTCACTTGAAACGTCATGAAAGTTTGGAGAGAACAATAATGGACGGGTATATGCCCGGGAGCCGGCTTCGTGTCTTAGAGGTTATGACTTTTCTCCGTAATCTCGTATACTCTCGTCGGCAACGTGATGACGGTTCAAATCAGTAGTGGTTCGAATCGCATCGGTAACTTACGGGGTATGTGAGCCGGCCGCTCAGAAAGCAATGGCAAACTACTGAGCGTAATCTTACCAAGAAATCAACATACAGCTGAAAGATGCTGGTGTTGACAGCTAAGTCCTGTAAAGGATATGCTAAAAAAAAAAAAAAAATATGCCCGGGAAGAGAGGAAGGCCAAAGAGAAGATGGGTGCAGGATGTGGCAGATGATCTCCAGATGGGTGTATCAGATGCGGGACATCTTGCTTATGACCGAGAAGTGATCCGGAAGCTGGTTATGGGACCGAGGTTCTGCAAAGGACATACTACTTAATGAATGAATGAATGAATGAATGAATGAATGAATGAATGAACCCCAGGTTGATTTTCTAGCTAATTTTATCTTCGACAGTTTGCCATTGCTATTTGAACGAGAATTCAACCTTAACGTCCATCAGGCTGGTGTATTGAATGAACTCATTACCTTGACACCACAGGCAGTTTACAGTTTAAGCGCGTTAAATATCTCGACCTGATACTGGGCTTATTAATTAATTTATTAATATCACGTGAATGAATTTATCACGACATGTAAGTAACCGCAAGGATTCCACAACTGGTATTTCTGATTATCACTCACACAAGATTATTTATAGCTAGAGTGACTGTGGTGTGGCTCTTTCGGCTTCAAATTATTGAAAGATTTTCAACACTCGGGTTCACCTAATTTTTCGCATATTCCCGATCCTCTACCCAAATATCAGGAGGATATATAGTGGCACACTGCTGTCTTTACAGACGAAAGTATGTGGGTTGGAACTAGAGCTAGAATTCCACAATATCATGCCCAGGCATTGTGCGATGGAATTCTAGCTCTAGTTCCAATTCAGAGAACATGTGTTGCCCATGCCGCATGATCCTTCTCCCGGCCTTGCCTTGTTTTCTCCAGAGGAAAGGTTGACCAGTACGTCTGGAACACGGAAGGCTGCAGATGCTGCCGGCTCAGCATCAAACCTCCGAAAGCAGAAGGTGAGTAGCGGCCAGGCCCTCACATCCGGGGGATGTGACTTAAAGTAGAGGTGTTCAGCCATATCCCTCAGCTGGGTGGCTCAGATCAAGTGTCTGGACCTGTATGAGCGTGTACATCTGTCAATCGCAAGTGTCTGGACCTATATAAGCGTGTACTACTGTCAGACTCCCCGCCTGACACTATCTTCAGTGCGGATCCGGCCCGCAGGAAATATTGCTCGTCTATGTTGCGAACAAATCTCCACTGAAGACTCGCTTGACTGAATAAGTAAAGAAATGATAAAAGTAGTGGTATTTCAATTGCGCTTGCGCTCCCACCTATGCTACACCCTTCATGTGTCTTCACAAAGTCGGGCTAGAGTCAAGCTCAATAACATTCTTTATATACAAACGGCACATGCAATTGGAACAAGGGCCGTAATCACCTAAGCATTAATAATAAAACTTGCTTAAAACTTTCGAAGTTATTTCCCTTGGAAAATAATAGCGCACCGCGTCCCGCTCAAATTCTGCTCAGAGTTCCAACTTCACGGCAACGAGTCGTCACCATTATGCCCTGTCTCCTCACAGTGAATAAACAAAAAACTGAGAGAGAGAGAGAGAGAGAGAGAGAGAGAGAGAGAGAGAGAGAGAGAGAGAGATGGGAGGCAGAAGAGGGAGACGGTAGAGAGATATAAGGGAGTAAGAGAGTGAGACGAGAGACAGTAACGCGAAGCAGGGACAAAAGAGAGACCAGGGGGAGAACCAGAAGACATGCGAGAGATTTAAGAGTGAGAGTTCACGGATAGAAGAGAGGGAGAGATGAAATTGAGAGACGAGAGAGGGAGAGAGAGACTATAGATACTAGACAGAGATTAAACAGAGACCACAATTGAGAGCGATGTGAAAGTGACAAGAGGGGGAAAGAGAAGTGTGAGAGACAAGAAAGATACGGAAGAGTGAAGGGAGAGAGAGAGTATGGAAAGAGATAGATGGGTGAAGGTTGAGAAACACGAGAGAGAAAGAGAGAGAGAGAGAGAGAGAGAGAGAGAGAGAGAGAGAGAGAGAGAGAGAGAGCGCGATGGGAAAGAGAGGGACGGAAATGAGAGACAGAAGAGGGGGATTGTAGAGAGACGTAATAGAGTGAGACTACGAGAGAGAGAGAAAGAGAGAGAGAGAGAGAGAGAGAGAGAGAGAGAGAGAGAGAGAGAGAGAGAGAGAGAGAGAGAGAGAGAGGGATTCAAGATTCAGTCATGTGTGTCTTGCTTGTGCTTCACATCATAATGTGCAAGTTTGCAGTCCTTCATATCTACTTCTTCTTTTGCGTTCATCCGGTTTTTTTTTTTCGGACGTGATTGCGTTGTGCCTGTTTACAGCATAGCTGCGTTCTTGCGCCGTTAGGCCGACACATCCGACTTCTGCGGGCATTTTTTGACCGGGTTAACCTTCCCGGGGTCCTTCATATCGAGATTGTAATTATCCATATGGCTAGTATGGTATTAGAGTAAAGAGAAAATGTGTGCAGGGTGTGGCAGATGATCTCCAGTTGGATGTATCGGTCGCGGGACATCTTGCCTATGACAGAGAATTTTCCGGAAAGTTGTTATGGGAGCGAGGTTCTGCAAAAGACATGTTACTGAATGAATTAATAGTATTGGAGTGATGGTTGCGCAATTGCTGTCATGCTTGGTTATGTGTTTTAATCTCACCTTCCCCTCCCAGTAAAGACGGGAGTTTACAACAAAACTTTGACCTGGGCACTCACCTCGACCCCAATTTAACATGAGTACCAGCACATATTCTGGAAAGTAAAGGCAACTTGTGTGGCAATAACCAAATCACTGTGACGACTCGTCTATAAAAATACAAGGCTAGCACCATAAACCCGATACACCTCTAGGCGTGGGAAAAGAGTACTTTACTTTCTGTATTAGTACAGTAAGGCACAGGCAGCCAAGCAACATCGTTGTGAGGTTGTAACAGAGTATGTGTAACTTCAGCCCCTATTGATTTGAGTGGGTGCCAAAGATAGCGCTAACGATACGGGACCCTATAGTAAGAACATTCAAATTCACTCGTAACCCAGTCGTGACTCGTTGGGGTATCAGGTTAGAAGAATAAACACCCTTCCTCATCATCAACATTATTATCATCAACATTTGTCCTTCCTTTCAACTGGAGTAGGCGTTCGTTCATCTCCGCGGATCTTGACTTCTGGGGTTCTAAATCAATTCCACTGATTATATCTCCCTCCCCCCCCCCCCCGGTCCCAGACAACCCACCAGCTTTCTCTCGTTCTGTCCCTGCGTCCTCTGTCGCTGATTTGTCCAGTCGTCACGATGTTTTCCCAGTATCTCTCTCCTCTTTACAAGACTAAAGAAATATGTGTGTCTACTTCTTCTATGTTTATACAATGCTCTAATTTCATTAGTCTTTTCCAGCCAATCGTTGTAAGTTGCTTGGTAGTCCATGGGATTTGCCACATTCACCTTAGATGCCACATCTCCTTTGTCCCGGAGCTCTTTCTAATCATGAACACTCAGTGATGGATAAGCTCCATAACGCTTCCAGGGCAAACGATTTACTTTCCCGCTTCATCTCTTGGACTTTGCAGTAACCATATCCTCTCTATTCGCTTGCGCGTAGCTATATTCTTTCTTGTTGTTTTTTTTTTTTAATTTTGCCATGAGAGTTGTAGATTTGGTCTCTTCTTTACGATTTCCAATTGCTAATGGATATATATATATATATATATATATTTTTGCGCTCGCTCGCTTTGAGCCCGAACGTAGTCCATACATAATACTTCTAGCAGTGCTCGACCGAATTTTGCGTGCAAATTTAACTTTCTTTAATAACAGTGTCCCTCGACATCGGGCGAACCCACTCCGACTTCAGAAGTACTTGTAATTTACGTCCCCAAGTCAAGGACGGACTCCGTGGTTAAGAAATTGCGGACGCGATTCGTGAGCCCGGTTACCTGCTTTCGAAATAGCTGCGACTGATTTGGCAGGAGGCTGCGTCGCACTGGGTTTTAACGTGTCAGTATGGGAGCCGGTCGTTCAGAAAGCAATGGCAAACTACTGAACGTAAACTTGCCAAGAAATCAACAACAGCAGTAAAATGCTGGTGTTGACAGCGATGTCCTGTAAATAGGATATGTTTAAAAAAAAATCAAGGACGAGAGGTCAACATTTAAGTTCAACTAACCGGCGTGTGGAACGAATTGTTAGAAGAGAACCTGTAAGTGCCTTAAACCTCTCAGCCACGCCGACCTAAGATAGGTAGATTTGTAAAATGTTGCATGTTTTTTGCAGGACGTTGCGATCAGCCCCAGGTTCATTTTCTAGCCAATTTTACGTTTCGTAATTGGCCACAGCATTTTGAACGAGAAGTCAACGTTTCAATCCAATTTGAACGCACTGCTTTGTCATCAGCGCACTTGAAGTTTATGAGCGAGTGCCCTCATCCTTTCGAACTTGAACTAATTTCATATCTGGTTCCAACTTAATGACGCAGTAGCAAACTGTTCTATGGGTTGATTTAATATGCAAGCACAGAAGGGAAGCAACCCATGGTGTACAGACTTAAAGGGAAGCAACAATGACAATATCAACTCAACAGGCATTCTCCTTCTTCTTCCGCTTCTTCAGCGTTCCGAGCCATTGAGGTTCTTTGCTGCAAATACAATCCGTCTCCATTCGTCTCTCTGGAGGACCTTCTCTTGCTCAACAGGCATAATGAAAAAATTTACTTGCAAGTCCTTCACAGGACATAGCAGTCAACCTCAGTATTTTTTTCTGTTCGTGATTCCTGGGAAAGTTTTACCTTCAGTAGTTTGCCATTGCTTTCTGAACGATCGGCACCTATACCTTTCTTGAAAAAACAAGCATTGCTGTGTAGTGGGACCAGGTGGAGAAGGCGGAGGAACAGATTGAGAACCCATATGTGGAAAGAATGAGATTGCGGGGGATTGGCAAGGGTTCTGGAATAATCTCAAAACTGAGAGGGAAGACCAGGAGAACTTTTAATCAGATAGCGGTGGAAACGATTAGTAGTATGACTCTTCGCTGGCTGTTGAATGAGGGAACGGAGCACGTATGGGAATGTCCTGAGTGCAGTGATATGGGTTCTTGACTCAACTCAACTGATCATCCAGAGCCACACAGCTTGGAAACAAAGATTTCTGGCACAGCTAGGGGTTGAATCCATGTTTTATACATGTTATAAAAACTAATCATTATGAATACTCCTTCTCCTTGACCCCTGTCTCTTCTTCCAGAAACCATGCATTTCATCACCTTTATTTCCAAGCTGTGACGTTTTATATGGGCCAAAGTAAGACTATTTCAGTTTCTGAGACATGATATTGTTTATGAGCCAGCTTTCTTTATGTTCAAATCTTGTAGAATGGCAGTATTTCTTTCTTGTTGGTCAACAATATTATAAAAACCTTTCTGTAATTTTCACTTCAAAATTCACACTTTTCTTCTTAAAAAAAAAAATGAAATAAATTGTCTAGAAGCAGTTCCTTCTAAGAGCCTGTGGAGTGATAGCACCATCACAATTTGGAAGCCTGAGAGCAAGGAGGAATAGGCAGCCAATCTTCCCCTCACTTTGGCAAGCAACGAGCACAGATGATGAACCCGCCTCCGACCTTGCTCAAGACATTACAATGGCAATTTATTACTTTCATGTTTTTTTCCTATGTGAATGTATTATGCATTATTGAAGAACGAAAGATGAGTGTTTGGAAGGGCCGAATGTAAGACGGGCCTGCGTGCCCAATTTGTTACCCTTTGAAAATAAAGTCCGTTCGTTCATTACCAGTGCAGTGTAGTTCATTGTCAACTTCGCTTGGGTGCCCGCCAATTTTTTTCTTTAATGATTGCAAAATTATATATGACATATTTGCACGTTTATACAAGAAATATGCATATTCTAAAAAAAAATACTTTAAATTGTTTGCTGGTGTTGTTCCAAAGGGTTTTTAGTACTGTTTAACCTCTGCAATTTTCTGACCAGCCTATATCTGATTTCTTTTGGTTTTTGATACCAAAACTATTCAGAGTTTGTGACATTTTCAATTTCTTCATGGATGATTGTGGTGTTTAATTGGCTTATAGTTTTGTCCATGGACATAATTTCTTTTTAAGTTTAAAAACCGATTTTGATTTTGACTCTGTCTTGACAGACAGGATGAACTCTTATAATCCCCTATCACTATTTTAGTTGATAACTGTATCATCTGCATATCTAAGTTCTGAAATATGATTTCCATAAATTATAAATAAATCAAAATTGTCTCTGATCTCATCATTTGTTATATTTCTCACTACATTTGCAGCATCTATGTTGAACAAGTATGGGGAGAGAATGCAGCTCTGTCTTAATTCTGTTTTGCTATTCAAACCAGTTTTAATATTTCACCAGTTACTCTGACAGCTGTTTGCTGTTCATGATATGATTCACTTAAGTAGACCAAATGTTCTGGAAATGCCACATTTCTCATAATGTTCCCCAGTTTCTGATGTTGACAAGTCCAAAGCCTTTTTGTAGTCTATAAAACAAGCATGAAGATCTACATTGTATTCTCTACATTTCTCAAAGTTGGTAATTGGGATACTAAGTGTACATTGTTAATTCAGAAAATAGGTGTTAATGTAATTACATGTTTGTTATTTCATCTAGGGTAGATTATACAATTATGTTTTTCAGACCATTTTGATATTTAATTTATACTATCCATCTTCATTCCTGCAGCACATTGTCATCGGTTATAGTATAGGAATTGTTCTTTTTGTGATATTTTGTTCAATCTGCCTTTGCGGCTTCTTGGGCTATCTATCTTTCATATGATGATGATCATCATCATCCACTACCTTGTTGGCTGGCGTGGGCGATCAGCCCTCTCCACAAATTGAGATTTCTGATGGCATGGATCAATTTGTGTGTTGACTTCCTTTTCAGCATGACACAAGACTGCCAAGAACTTTCTAACACTGTCTTCCTCTATCCTTCTGTCTGCAAATCTTTCCAGTTGTCACATGTTTCAGTTTCTGTCTTCTCATAATGTGGCCATTCACATGATACCATTGTCATAAACTTATTGCAGTAGGTCATATATTTAATTAGTGGTATAATTTGGAGTTCACATTTCTTCCACTCCAGTAAATAATGTTCTATATTATTATGCTCCTGAGATTCATCACAGTTGCCTTCTTTTATAGTCAAATAAGCTATTCCAAGTTGTAGCCTTAATCATTTTTCATTGTAAGGAATTTTAAGTTCATTTGCTACCTAACATTTTCTTACTGCTGGTGGCTTTAAAAATGTGTATGCATGCCTCCTTTCCAGCTTTGATTCCACATTAGCATTCCACCTTCTGTTACCCTTTTAACGGCTGTTTTAATGCCATCCTTATTCAGAGACTGCATTTAAAAAATCTTTTACTGCATTTTTATCTGCTTTTTCATTCACCTCTTCACCCCCATCACTTTGTACATATACCGGTATCCATGCAGTCAGCACTGAACACGTTTTGGTTGCAAGATATGTAGTAGCTAGGCAGATGTCTTCTACTATATCTGGTCTACTATATTCCTTCATATTCTTTAGACCCAGAGCTGTTAATGAATCTGCTACCCTCATTAGCTTCAGAGGAGGGTTATTAGCTATCATTTGTAGTACTTTTAGTACTGCAACCATATCTGTATTAAAATACATATGTTGTTTGTTATATTGATATATTTCTTCATTGACCACTTTGGAATGTATTTCCTTTTCCTAACTTATTATCTTCTCCTTTTGCACCATTTATGTAAACAGTCATGTTTTTTTTTAAATATTTGTTGCATGGTTTCCTCTTTAATTATTTCAGACAGAATCCTTATTTAGTGCTCAGGCTAGTTGATAATCAATAACTGGTTGTATAAACTATTTTGTCAGGATAATAGGTGTAGACTTTCTGGTTATTAATTAATTTAAAGTTTTTGGATCACTCAAATCTTATATGCTATTACATGTTATCTTTCATGTTATTTACATTTTCAACTGATGCTTGTCTGTTTGAAAGTTGTATATGCTGGATGAGTGTAATTTAATCTTAGTTCTTGTCTTCTTAGATTTAGCGGAATGATTACAATTGTTACTTCTGATGCTTCTACTTATGTTGTCCTCCAAAGAGTGCAGGAAAAAGTTAAGCAATATATTAATAGAACTAAAATCCCTATATAGGAGATATATCTTGGTAGTGTAATATGCAATTTAAAAAGTTATCAATCACAGAATAAAATTATACTTTTAAAAAGTTATCAATCACAGAATAAGATTATACTCATGTCATAGAAGATGATAATCAATGTCAACATCCTCAACTGTATGATAGACAGAACTTGATTACATATACATTATAAATTCATATATATTATAACATATACTGAAAAAGAAATCTATGTAATATTATACACAAAATGAATACTCAACTAAACATAACAGATAATATGCATCCAAATTAGAACCCAAAAGGGTTGAACAGGATACTAAATACCAAAATCAGTAAGTAAATGATGTTGCCCATGGCATGCTTAATGCTGTATTTTGTCTAATACAGACTTGATTTTAGCTGTTAAAACATATAATGCCTCCAGTCTATTTTACCTATAACAAATTGCTTATGGAGCATAATCATTGCAATACTACTAGCCCCTAAATCTATTTCTTGTGATATATCTCAGTATATTTACTAGTCCACATGTTTCTGTCAACGGATTTCCACTTAAGAGCTGATCTAGAGTCATTCTCAAATATCAGGCAGTCTGCAGCGTATGTATTGTTTGTCCACATACATTTGACAGTATTTTTTTTATATTGATTTTATTTTTGACAATTTTTATTGATTTTTCAGTTCTGAGAAAGGCGGGTCACATGTTTTGTTTTGGTTTTTTTCAAGGAATTCATTTTTTTTAATAATTTCAGTTAAGTACCAGTACCGTTAGGAGTTGCAGTGGCATAGATAGTGCAATTGCTTGCCAACACAAATGTCCAGTTTCAACCCTCAGCAAAGACAGGGTTTTGTTTTCCAATCAGTATTATAACTCTGGGGTCGACCCACCCTCATAAAAATGGGTTCCATACAATTTTGGTAATTTTCTGGGAATGATGAGCTAAATGAAGAGAACTGGCTACCCCTCCTAATATCTCATGGCATAGAGTTAGAGTATGTGAAAACCGAACACTTCATACTTCATACGCCAAAGCCAGATCTGTCATGAGATTATCATCTTTACCTTTTACCAGTTTTTTAAGGTAGTTGTATTTGTTGCCTTTTTGTTTTATTCGCTGATGAAAGCTTTCTGGCTGCAACATCCGTTCTGAATTTGTGACTGTATTCTTGTAAAACTTGCACCGTCCGGTTTTGTTAAAGTAATCTTTGCATTTCCAGAACCCTTTTAAAAGTTAAAAACCCATGTCATTTGTCTCAGAGATACGGGGAGCCTTTTCGTATAAAATATCAACGTTTTCGTATTTTTTATCGGGTTCCTACAATTATTTATATAGTGTTCTCTACGTTCTTACTTTGCAGAATAGATATTTAGTTGTTTTGGATAACACAGCGAACAATTAGTGAAATAATTCATGAAAAATGTCCTATAAACTCTGGCATCACAGACAACAATGGGCACTGGCTTGAAAAGCTTATCTTTTGTCTGAAATATGTTGATAAATATTGGCGGGTAATCGGTATTTTCTTATTGGCTGGTTACATACACCTGAATATGTATAGTTATCACGCGTAGAAATTTCCTAAAACTGCTAAGGAATTGATCAATATTGTGTAAATTATCTATCTGGGTATGTTGTTTGTATTAACCGACATTATCAGGCGAGTGTAGCAGAAGGAATATGTTCCTAGATGATGAGATAAAGTGAATTTTGCGTCATTCGAACGCCCGCTGGCCGCCATATTGCATTTGCGACACCTTGAGATAAGAAAATCAACATGGCGCGGCTACGTTTTCCTGGTCGACCTGGCTATCGATTCGATAGAATTGGAGTCAGATATAGTGCCGATGAAGCCAGAATAACTACAGATCCAACATTATCCATAATAGCCAGCATCCACAGAGGTTTACAGCAATTTAGGGACATATTTGGCGACTCAGACGAGGTAAGTAATCCTTCTTTCTACAGAGCAACACTGGCCCGATCAAAATGGCTTCCCTCGATTTGCAGTTATTGAAAATTCAACAATGAATGCACTTTTTAGCACTGATTTCCATTTATTTTTACAACTGCATATGCTACATAAGGTACTTAGGTTAAAATGTTAGTAGATGTTGTAAACGGCGTCCTGAATGCTTGGTTTTTAAACGTAATTTGGAAGAGTAATGAACGTCATCATGTGTGTCATTTGGTAGTCACTGAGTCTCTGAGGAGTGTTGAGTTGACCCGTTGTCTTTACGTGACAAGTTAGTGATACTCAGTGCTTTGCCTGCAACTGTAATCAACATAAGTGCAAACAAAATTATACAGGACTTGAGATCCAAATTGTATAGAACACATATAAGTAATCGCACAGCTAAATTGGTTGCAATGATTAGTGAAATTAGTCTTCTTCAGTCTTCCTGCACCTGCTCAGTACAGTCTGGGTATTCTGTCATTTTCATTGCATTCAGCCTTGCTTTATTTCTTTCCTCACACATTTTTCATTAATTTTAAAGTTTAGTTTAAATGTTTTTGTGTAAGTTGGTCCACATTTTATGTGGCTGAGTTCGGTAACAAACACAGCATAAACTTAAAGGCAAGTGGTTGTTAGATTGTTTTGTGAAAATGTCCCCATGTTTAATGCTTCATTTTGATTTAAGGGTTTATTTCTATTAAGTGCGTTTTAAAATCGTAATACAATTATTAGATTCATAATCATATATATCCTGTTATCGTTCAACTGAATGAAGAATATTAAGTGAAATAAATTATTAGGGTTGGACTTGGTGCATTTGAGTGTAACTGTAATGCTCTATGTTTTTGAACAATACATGTATTTTTCTTCACAAAACAAAATTATCATTTTGTTTGCAAAAACATTTTTCTGTCATGAAAATCCTAGTTTTGTTTTCTGTAGAAAAATAATTTATTGTTAGGAAACTGCTTTCACATTGTTACCTGGTATCTGAAAATTTATGGTTTTCTAAGCTTGTATCTGCAACAAATGTATGCTGGCTCCTGAGAGAAAGGGATTGGTTCCTTAATTATTTGTTGGTTTTGTCTATTCCTGAACTGTCACACATAATTGAACAGCTTTATAAATGTATTTTCTATTGACGTCTTAGGATAAAAATTGAAATATGTTTCTATTTTTAATGTTAAGTTTCATGTTTATATTTGTAATATATATTTAAATGTAATATGTCTAATTTGTACATCTTAGATATGTTATTGGTAATGCATAGTACTTTTTGTATGAACTGATGTGAACAAGGTTTGTTATTTGCCACTAATATGCAAATTTCCTCATTTTATTCTGGTGTTTTGTCTGAATATGCGCATATGTATTTAGTGTTTGTGGATTCAGTATGTACATTAGTGATGTTGATAACTTGTGGTGTTAATTCTTTATTTTAAAGGCAGTAATTAGTACCTGTTTGGGTTAGAAAGGGTGACAATATATCTATTTCAGGCATAGGTTAACTCAGCCTCTTTGCCAGAGACATTTTGCAGTGGGTTGCTAGAAATTAAAGACATTTTTGTGAAAGAAATGACCTGTTGTCACTGATGCTCTTGGCACATGTATTGTGACATTTTGTATTGACACAAGCTGTTGCAGTGATGACACACGATCATCCAAGTTTTTTTATTTTTTCAGCATTATCTGACAGTTTTCTTTTAATCTGTTTTTTTCCTGCCACATTTATAGTAAATGAAATGAGGTGGCATGCCGGCACTGGGGCCTATGGGCAGTGAACGCCATTCATAATTCCCCAACATACAAAGTCAGGGTATAAAATCAGCCGCAGGTGATTTCTAAGCAGACCGGCTTACGTTGATTCCTGTGGTGTGGGCGTCGGTTGTTCAGAAACCTGTGGCAAACTACTGAACACAAAAATTACCTAATCTTAACCTGCCTATACATGCTGGGGTTGATTGCGATGTCCTGTAGAGGACATGCAACTAACTGAGGGGACATAGTGGTTAATTGGTTAGATGTGATCGTGGATCACTTTCATTGCACCCAGATATCCCCTCGAATGCCCCAGCCTCTTCCTATAGATCACACAGAGTCTCACAGTGCATAAATTCTGGCAAGGATCCAGATGTGTTGTATACCATATCACATACTTTATACAAGTTCTTTTTGTGGGTAGGTTTTTATTTTATAATTATGAAATTTAGCCTGGGTAGTGGCTTAATCACCGGTCTCCCTGGCTTAGGAGTTAAACGACTTTCTCCGAAATCCCGTTTATCCACGTGGGGTAACACAGCACGCGTGGGGTAACACAGCACTTGAGAATTGGAAGCGGTTCTCGCCGCTTTGGTAACTTACGGGGTAAGTGAGCCGGCCGCTCAGAAAGCAATGGCAAACTACTGAGCGTAATATTGCCAAGAAATCAACGACAGTGGTAAAATGCTAGTGTTGACAGCTGTAAAATGTTGGTGTTGACAGCGATGTCCTGTAAAGTTATTCAGGGGAAAAAAGTGGCTTAATTGGCCTGCTTTTTTCGGTGCTGCAGAAAGATTTTTTATTGAGCATACAGGTATTAAGTGTTTTATTTTGCCTTTGTCAGAGATGGCTAGGTTTCTGATTACCCGAAAATCAGAGAGGAAAATAACATCCCTTGACACTACTGTAGAAGTATGATGTCCGCCACTAACTCGAGCAGGCCTGGTACAATTCAAGGTGTGGGGTTTTACAAAATAATAAACCAGGGGATGAAATACTCCCTCTTTTATTCTGGGATGCAGATAAGACCTCATTTCAGAGCAAAAACTAGGAGGATCTGTGCATTTTGTACAGGTTTAAAATCCTTCATGTTCATGCAGCATGTCCTTTGTAGAAACGCAGTTCTAGACAACTGCCCACCAGAATGATTCAAACTTACGTCATTTCACCTGCCGTATACATTTTTATGCTCAAGGTGTCTTTAGTGTCCTGTTCCCATCTTCATGCTGATTGATCTCTGCCCCTTATTCCTGAAACTGTTCTGTCTGTTACTGTTCTTTCTATGCCAGTGTGATTTTTAATGTGGCCTAAATATTTCAGTCACCAAGACATGCTTATCAAAACCAATCAGTGGTTTGAAATCAAAAACAGAGCTTTAATTAGGTAACAGCTCAGGTTAAAATTCCAGTTGGAAATCCTACCTACAAAAGAATTGTTAAATCCTGTTTGATTCTGATAAACTCATAGGTGCTACAGATTTTGTGCACTGTATTGAGTGTTCTTTAGGTGGTGACTGGAGCACTTATGAAAGTTCAGATGAAATCAAACATAATGTGAATTTTGAGAATTTGTAAATCTCAGACTATAACATTCCTCTTTTATAAGTTATGTCTTAAGTACATTTCTTGTGTCCACTTCTTACATTCCTCTTTTATAAGTTATGTTTAAGTACATTTCTTGTGTCCACTTCTTACATTCTTCTTTTATAAGTTATGTTTAAGTACATTTCTTGTGTCCACTTCTTATTCAAGTGGAATGATTATGAATTACAGCTGTGGATCCTTACAAAATAGGGAATCCGAGGATTCTGGGATCATGCATAGTATGTCTAACCATCTCAGTTAAGGGTTAATAACTGTAGGATTCATGTTCACAATGTGCTGGAAAAAATCCCTCAACAGTTGCAAATAATAAAAAAAAAGAACAGGCAACTACTAAATAAGCAAAAGCAATCAAATTTTAAAAACTGGTAAACCTATCCTCAATCAATCAATCAATCATGTGCCATGCCGGAAAGCCGGAAAAACCTATCCTCAGGAAAGAAAATTCTATCATGTTGTGATTCAGGTATTCGCACACTGTGGTCAGCGCAGATGCTCTGTAGTGCGTGCACTCAACTCTTGAGGCTCTCCTGGTGTGATTTAAAGGAGGCTAGAGTACTTCATGGAGATATTTGTGTGTACGGAAGGTGCTTCTTCCCAAACAGACAAGCATTCTTATCAAGTTGAACAATATGTGTTATTATACAGCTAGCCGATTACATTTTATTGGGGGAAATTCTATAGTGTAGAGAGCAAGTAGTTTCTTCTTTTTGCTTTTTTCACTTTTATCCCAAAATTGAGACATAGGCCATGAACCAACTCACTTCACATCTTCCTATTCCTATCCTCAGCTATCTAATGCAGCTCCATCCATGTCCTGCCGTATTATTATGTCTCTACTCCTCTTCTCCATGTATTTTAGGTCTTGCTCTATTTCACTGGCTGAGTGAGAAATTACTAAATACCAACTCTAGTACACTACCTGAGGTGCTATTGACAGTTGTAAAATCAGTACTTGAGGTGCTCCTGTCTGGGAAATTGCCAGTACTGTGGACAATACTTTCTGAACTTGGAAGCCAGTGTAAGGTCACTGTAAAGAGACAACAGTGCAGTTGCAGGCAAATTTCAAGCGAACAAAAGTAGAAGAAATTAGCTGTGTGGGTTCTAGACAAAAAAGATCATTCTAGTAATATTATTCTCAGGTTCTATGTATGCCCTATACTTCGCCAGCATCTTTTTCTCACCTCCTGATTCACTTTTGTTTGTCTAGTTTTCTGCGTGAACTCCACATCCGTGATTTTGTCTTACCATTTTAGTCTTTTCTATTTTGTGTAAACACCAGTTAATGAATGTTTGTTGTGTATCAGTAATCATTTTAGTTGTTCTATGTGTTTCTGATCCATTCAATGATCTAACTTTAGACATGATTATTCTGAGTTTAAACAGTAATTTAAAACCATTTATATTTTATTTTCAGGATGATACAGAATTTTATGGCTTCACCCCAGCAGAGGTTCGAGCAGCCGAAAAAAACTTTCAGCGTGCTATTAAACAAGAGAAACAATTTCTTGAGCAGCAGGCACATCAACAGAAGTATAGACACGAACGATCTAAAGCCACGCTTACTTGTCTGGCAGCTGCGGGACTAGAACTTACAAAAAACACCAGAGCACCTATCAATTTAAGAAAAACTTATAAAAAAATTGTGGAATCTGGGCTAGTCCAAGATGCAACAAATAAGATCAAAGCAAAATCATTGCAGGAAACTTCTAAACCTAGATCTCTGCATGATATATTAAGGCCTAAACCACCACAGCAAGCAGCAAAAGTTCCTGTTGCAACTGGTAAACAGAATGGTCAGCCGGTCCCTAAAAATGTGTCAAACTCACAGCACATACAGTTGAAACGGCTGTCACATAATGCTGACACACAACCAGTTTTCCGACGACCTGTGGGGAGACCAAGGAAATATGCCCTTCCTTCTGATGGGACTAATGATGTGCAGAAGAGCAATAGCTTTGAAAGTATTGCGGCTGCTTCATCTGTTTTTGGTGCAAAACCCCTCTCTAAGTACACATCAATGGCTAAACAGATTTTGGCTAGAGCCACAAAGCATTCAGCGCATACCAGCAGCAAACTCTTCACCACGACACATAAAGTTAGGAAGTTTGTTCTTCCTACTAAAAGCTCCAGATCTTCTCGAGTTATCAAACCCAATAAGAGATTTTTGGAAGATGATAATGTACACCAGTTGGTTGCCAAACAGGCAAAGATGACTCCAGCTTCTCTTACACCGGTTACAACTTTCAAAACACCAATCTTTGGAATGGGAGTTGGCAGTGATAAATCAAATAGCTTTTCTGCTTTTCCATCTTGTGGATTAACTATGTCACCATTTAACATGACCAGAGATAAAGGGTTCCCAGCATTTTCCACAGCTCCACAGCCCAGTGGGACTTCCAGTTTTATGGATGGATTAACTAACCAAAAGCCCCTGGGGTCACTTGATCAGCCTTTAATAGTTGAGGGAAAGAGGCCACGCAAGCCAAGCTTGATCATGAGAATGAAACTGGTAGAAGATGATCCTGCCGATGAAATCCGACTTCAGCAGCAGTTGTCGGATTCTACCACAGCTGTGAAATCCTCATTGACTCCTGATGGACAGAAGCCTATTTCTGACTCAAAATTTTCATCGACACCATTGCCATCACAGGCAAGGAGTTTCGGAGCCCCCAAGAGTTTAATTGCCCCAGCCAAATTGTTCACGGACTCTTCCGCATGCTCTTTGTCATCTAAAGCTTTCAGGGCTCATTACAAGCACCAGCAGATTTTATCAAACTTACCGTCACAGAGCACTGTTGTGCTGCGGCAAGCCAAACTTCAGCTGAATCGGACTGCCCTTAATCGTTCCAAGGCTGCTTTAGCTCGATCACTTAAAGCTCAGCTTAAACGTGAAGCCAAGCTAGAGAGGAGAAGACGTACCTCTCAGAACAGATTTGGACGACTGTCAGTGTCTGACCCATCAGCTGTATCACCTGGATCGTCTCTTAGCCAGCTGTCCCCGTTTTCCAAACTGGCATCTGATTCAGCCATAGAAAGACAGAAGTCTGGACTATTCGAGGGAATAGAGGCTGGTGCAGGGTCCTTTTCACCTGGAAGTTTTGGTAAGCACATGTTTTCTGAGTATCCTTTTTGCTAGTCATTTTACAAAGACACGGTATTGTAAACTATTCTTATGTTAATTGGAGTCTAGGAAAGTGTTCAGTTATTTCTTTTACTCTCAACAGATTTTTCATCTCACGTTTGTTTATACAGTCTCATCATCATCATCATTATCATCATCAACACCATCATCATCATCACCATCTTCAAGTGCCTTGCCAGCTGGCTTAGGCATTCATGTCTCTCCACAGATCCTGGTCTTTGGTGTTCTGGATCAACTGGATCTGGATATTCCTCCATGCCACCGTCTCAGTCCATCCAGCATTATTTCTCTTGGTCCACCCCTGCCTCTCTTCCTCTTGATCTTTCCAGTCATCACAATGTTCTCCAATGCCTCTCTTGTCATCACATGACCAAAGAAAGCTGTTTGTCTCATTCTTATTGGTACATTCTAGATGTAGTAATAAGCACAGATTTCAGATGTTACTTTTATGTTTGTAGTAAATCATGGGGGTCTTCATGACACAGTAATTATGCCACCTGCCTCACTCTCCAAGGGTTGAAGGTTCATTTTCGGACTCTGAAATTCGGCTCACAGGTGCACATTTTTCTAATACCCATGGCCATTGCTGGAGCTACTGAGTTCTTGCTTTGTGTAACACTTTCAGCAGGCCGTTTTGCAGAAAGAGACCAAGCCATATGGGATTAAACCTGGTGCAATGATGATGATCCCCTTGCCTTTGTGTGTGCTTGCATGTAGAGATACATGGCTTTTTAAATTTGCAATGTTTTATTTTAAATATACTGTAGCACATTGTATTTGCTCATTGTGATTTGTTTTATTTGTCCAAAAATTGTGAAATGGTTCTTCAGTAATTAAATTGGTATCGTCATTGATTCAGCAGTAGCATAAAAAAGTCGCTAGAAAGTCGACACGGTCGACTTCATTGCACCGGGGTTTATCCCATATGGCTTGGTCTCTTTTCACAGCACGAAAAGCGTCGCACCAAGAACGAACTCCATAGGTCTAGCGAAAACCCACAGGAGTCTCCGAAAAATTTAACTTGTGAACCGAAGGACGCAGCCCGGAATCGAACCCACAACCTATGGAGCCCAAGTCAAACAGCTTGACCACTTCGATACGGAGACTCCCTAAGCAGTAGCAACAGGACATTTACTAGATCACTTGCCTGCCAGCACAATGGTCATGTGTTTGTATCCCTATTAAGGTGATTTTAAAAAAAAAATTGACTTGGGCTGCCCACGACCCAGCACAAATGCGTACCAGGATTGTCTTGAGAAGTAAAGGCAGCCTGCATGATGTTTACCACATCACCCCCGCAAGTGCCGTTTGGCAATATAAAAATATGTAGTTACCACCATGCACCTAATATGTCTTAAGGTGTTGAAAGGGATCCACTACTTGTTTAGTCCGCACTTGTATTTGTTCTGCCATATCATATTTTGATGCATTAGTTTTTTCAAATGTTGTTACTGTTCCTCTGTACATTTTCTTGCACTTAAATCTGCTTAATCTTGATGTTGCTGGCATATTATTTTACATGGACATAAAGGGAAGTGAACTTTGGGGAGACTAAAGAGAACTTGTAGAGGGACCTTAGAAAGAAAGGTTCTAGCAATTGAACAACATGAACTGAGCTGATGAAAACTAGAATATAAATAATAGCTGTTTACATCTTAGCGTTTTTCACACAAATTTAGTGTCATACTTTCCTTAGTATTTTTTCTCTTGGCTTTTCTTGTTTTCATTTGCACTATGCGTCAGAATAAGAAGGTTACATGCTTATATCTTTGATTTCTTTGTCTCACGTGTTCATTTAATGTTTGTCATTCTTTTTTGTTAAATATAACTGTATATAGGGGCTATCAAGTATTTGGTACTTTCTCTACAGCTAAGTTGACTTTTCAGTCTTATGGTCCATTGCTTAATGTTTTAGCATTAAAAGGTAGCTAGCTGTCTTAGAAATGCTTTCTTCAATGAGCTTATAGACCTGCTGAGATCTGTTATTGGAGCTGTCATGTCCTTCTCAGTGCAGATTGCAACCATTAGTCCAAATGTGGTACCAAACTGTTATATGTGACCCCTTGAAGCTGTCTTATGATGATCTGAAGCCTCATGTGTGATTGTTTCATGATGGAGTTTATACTACTTCTGTGTTGAGGGTGGTGGCTATCAGAAGGTATGCACACATAGGCCTGGGCTTTTGTATACCTCGACCTTATTGACAGAAGCCCCATTATTACCTCAGTTTTACAATGGTGGTACCTCATGTGCACATCACAATGATTCTTATGCCTTTGTCACATTTCATTAATTAACACAGTCAACAGAGAATGACTAGGGTTAGAATTAAATTGTAAGAAGATACAGATTATGGTCGTCACTAGGAAGAACGAAATACCACAATGTAATATACAGGTAAATGGGAATATTCTTAACCAGGTGAATCAGTATAATTATCTCGGAACAGTTATAACATCTGATTGGAGATGCCTTGAAGAGAATAGAACAAGAATCGCTATGGATGTGAAGCATGGACAATGAGCAGACAAGCTGAAAAACATCTGATGGCTGTGGATATGTGGTTTCTGAGGAGAATGCAAAGAATACCATGGACAGACAGAAAAACCTATGAACAAGTCCTTCAAGAAACAAATGAAGATCGTAAACTGATTAGAGTCATTAGACGTAGAGTCAAAATTTTGTGGACATGTTATGAGAAGAAATAAATTATAGAACTTCGTGACAACTGGCAAGATCGAGGGGAAGAGAACAAGGGGAAAACAGAGAAGTAAACACCTGGATGGCTTGACCACATGGCATGGTCGAGACAAGAACACTGAGCTGATCCACAATTCTGATGATTGAGTGAAATGGTGAATCATGACCGCCCACGCTTACCGGCATGGCACATGATGGATTGATAGGGGCAGGCGATAGCCATGGTGCCACCACTTTGAGCCATGCAGCAAACAGCCAGCATGCTATGGAAACATCCTGGATCATCAACACAGAACTTTCATGTCCCAGGTTTTCACTGGTAATGTTTCTGCTAACTGCATGGTTTTACCACAAATGGTTTTTTGTTGGCAGACTTTAAAAAGCCTGTCTTCAATATAAATGCCATCTGCTTCAAGAGCACACTAGACAAACTGCATAGACATCAATAATAAGTGACTCAGCATGCTTTTGCGCTGTGTGATTCTGTTGCATGGCAATACTTGTCCACATGTTGCGAACATTATGCAGTAAATGTTGGCACACAAGTGGTGAGAATTTCTGCCACTATCAGCCTAATCTAGATTTGTTTGTTTCAACCCGTTAAAACTGTTCCTAAAGGACACCATTTACAGATCAATGTCGGCAGCAGGACTGCTGTGACTAAATGGTTCAATGATCATCTCATCTCATTCTGTTCCTCTTGTACCTTGCGGTGTCAAGGTGAAGTATAAACAGCCAGATAGTGCCTGTTTATGGGCTTCATGTATCGAGATTCTCATGGACTCTGCTATTCCCTCTGTCCATCGTTTACGTGGTCAGCAATGATCAACCAGTTCTTTTTTGCGACAGGCACCCACTGTCTCCGTAAGCAGACTTCCTCTGAGTTTGTGCTTGTGTGACGCTTTTGACAGTCCGCCCTGTAGAAAGACCGAGCCATATGGTGTAAAACACTGTACAGTGATGTTGATCTTACGTCTTTAAACCCTGTTTTGTCCAAAAGGCTAGACATTCTATCCACTACTGGTCAGGTCTTAGTCAGATATGACTGAACTACCGTATAACAGTAGACTGTACTACCTGTTTTCTCTTAGCACCGAATGTTTGGGGGTGTTCACCAAATCCGACACAGCACATTGCGTCAAAATAGCACAAATGGGAGGGTATATGCCTGATGCTAGTGTAAGCAATTGCAATCTAAAGACTAAATGTCATGGCTTGGCAGACCAGGCCATAAGCCTTAGGTCGGCAAGTGGTCTAGGATGGAAACTCCAACAGGCGGACAGTTAAAACATTGTTTTGCTGATCCAGCAGCTTCTGCAGCTTGTCTTCCATCCAGATGTATTGGTGTTATCTATCCTCTGAAGTAAACTGGGCAGGCCAAGAGAGCGCTCATGAACCATGGGCAACACATGGTCTTTACAATTCAGCCCAGGCTTTGTGCTATGAAGAGGTATTACTCCATCCATGACCTTACTACCATGGGTTGTATTTTTTTTTTTTTTTTTTGGTAGCACTATATAACAACCATCGTCTGTCAAGATGACAAGGTGCCAGTTATCCACAACTCCAGGATCATTGTGGGGAGGATATACCATCCTCGTGTTTCTTATTTTGTAAAAATTCATACCCTCCACAAGTCGTGCCTCTAAGCTAATCCTAAGCTGTTACCCTTTGAAAATAAAGTTCGTTCGTTCCGTTCGTTCGTTCGTTCCATCCCAAAATTGAACATTATTCAGTTGGTATTTATTTGTGGATTCCTTCTCCACCAGTCATCCCAGGAACTTCTTAAAATATTGCTTGTCCTTTTTATAGGATATTGCAGTGAACCACTGCCCTTATTGGCTGTTTGTGATTTGCTAGAAAATTTTACGTTCAGTAGTTTGCCATTGCTTTCTGAATGTGAAGTCAGCATTTAAGTCAAATTGACTGATGTGTGACATGAACGAACCGACTATGCAGCTCTCAGCAGAGAATGTTTAAGCATGAACATGTTAAACCTCTCGGCCAAGCCAACGTCTCCCAGAAACATAACCATGGCATAGATCTCAAATTAGCCATTTGCATCTGAATGGAAGTCACAGATCTGTCATACCCATGCTAACAACTTATGTTCACGTGCTTTTCATATTGTTAGTCAGTGCCAATTCTTGATACTTTCACAGGAAGTCCACCACCAAGCTCCTTGCAGACACTGAAGCTGAAGAATGAGAAAGTGGACAACTATCAGGCATCTTTGATCAGACATGAAGCTCTGCTGAAGACTTACGCACCTGGATCTAGATGGCACTGTCTAGTCTGCTCTGGCATGTGCATCATCAAGAAGAACCGCAAGCTGCCCCAGGTCCCGCTGTGCAAGAGTTGTAAGAAGGCTTATTTTTTCCAGTTGACCCTAAAGCCAGGTCCTTTATCGAAAAAGAAGTGCAAGTACGGAGGTATGAGGACTTGTGACTTTTTCTTATTTAAATTTTTGTTGAGTTTGAGATGTTACCTGTATTTGTTATTTGTCAATTATTTGCTGTGCATCGATTCTGACCTGTACTCCTGGGGGTTTTTACCAGTCCCCTTCAGTTTGTCTTGTAGGATTACTTACTCCTGTGGGCTTTTCCCATTCTTTCTCTGGTAATATCTGGGCAATACTCTTGCGATATTCTCAGACACTTTTCTATCTGAGTCCACAGTTCTATTACAAGCCTGAAGATCGTGGCTTGTTCGTTTCTGTTTAGGTGGTTTATGCTCTGGTCTGTAATCTTCCATTTTGTTTTCTCCACATGAGTTTTGTGTCGGCGCCTGTGGCTTACTGGTTAGTGAATGTAGTGTCAAAATTCCTTGACATATCGGGTCAGCCGCACGTGGTCTGGAATCAGATCCCTTTGCATTGATTTAGGTCAGTGGTTCTCAACCAGTGAGGAATTCTTTTCTCTCTCTCCTCCCCACCTCCCCTCCAGAATTTTAGTTTTTTTTTTTTTTGGGTGGGGAGGGGATTAAGATTACCTCAACATCGTGTTAATACAAGAACCGATTACTTGATATTGTTTTTCCCTCCATACTTTATACTTTTCAGTTCTGTACTTCTTGCTCTTCTGAAATTCGTTTTATAACATAAGTAGACCCGCAAATAACATTTTATGTAGGCGTCTAGACTTATTCTATGTGTTATTAAAGTTAGCTTCCATTTTTACGTATACTGTGTAGGGGGGGGGGGGGGATTTATAGGGAGCAATATGGTGAAGGGGTGCATGGGCGGAAAAAAAAAGGTTGAGAACCACTGATTGAGATGGTATGAGTGTCAGCCATTCAGAAAGCTGTTGAGCGTAAAATTGGCTAGTAGATCTCAAACAGTCAGTAACTGCAGCGTCCTGTAAAAGTTTTGTGAACTTTATGTGTAATAGTTTTACTGGGTGAATGTGATGGTAATTCTATGCCTTGTTTGTTGGATCCTGAACAATGGAGCATTGTTGGTCATGTTATTTGAGCCCTGAAGAGGCCTCCATTTATCATGGTGAGGTTGGTGTAGAGACAGGTTTTGGGTATTTCACTGTCAGCAGACTTCATCCCAAAGCCCACAAGGATCTCTGGGAAAAGACAGTACCACAGGAAAATTTCAGTTGATTTCTTCTGCTTATTTTAGTGTTTATCTACAAAGGTTACAGGAGCGTGACACATTTCCATGTTAATGTTGACTGATGCACATGTTTTCTTTCTGAAGTTATTTCTTTTTGAATATTTGTAATGTGGTGTCTTTCAGGAAGGTGCAGCATTCACTTCTCAGAGAAATCACTTCTACATTGTGCATCATGCAAATTCACAAAGTTTGAGGCCATTATGAGAAAATGTAAGGAGCTAGGGGTGGGATCTTACACGATGCCGAAAGAAGAGAAGAAAGAAACAATAACTGTAAGTTGTGTTTTTGATATGATTGTAATCCAGTATATCTTCTTGTCTTGAGACTGTTTGCTTTGTGTCTGTTCACAGCTAAGCTGCAACATTGGCACATTTTGGCTGACACATACAACTTTAACAATGAGTTGTTTGAGCTGTGTTTGTCTTCACTCATACTGTGAATGCTCTATTGTAGATAGGCTGCTACAAGTGAATGAAGATTTGAAGAAAATATGCTGGAACTGGATAGGACACACACTGGGAAAACACAACAGCATATCTAGGCACTCCTTTATATGTAGCCCGATTCAACGGGCAAGACAGCGTTTACCTGCAAAGCTTTGTGGAATGTAATGAGCACATCAAGGCACATAGAGCGTCCTGGTCATCCACTGCTCCTGTATTTGTCTCCAGTTGTCTTGACTTGTCTTGCCACTGGATTCAGATGGACTCAGGTGAGAGAGTGTGGTCGATGAATTGGGCAACTCTTCCTCACTTTAATCCAATTTACTGTGGAAGTTATTCTTCATCCAACTTCATCTATCACCTTCAAGTTCTGTGGCAAGCGATGAAGCGGCGGGTGTGGGCACGCTGTAAGTCGTAGTCACAGACCTGCACACAGGCGGCTCAGGCCATATGGTCATCTTCTACTGACCGGAGTAGCAGTGGGATTCGGCAGCCCCCTGAGTGACTGAGCAGCCCTCTATAGGAAAGCACTGGTCACCTCCATAGCATGAGGAAGGGGCTAGAAAAGGAGCCCTAACCATTGTCTGCTCCATCATTACCTAACCAGCTAGCCGCGGTTGGTGAGTACCCTGTAACTGTGGTCGACATACAACCAAAGTAAAAATATGTAAGGCAAGAAAACCAAATCATATTCCCTTAACCATCGGAACGTGGAATGTTTGCACCCTACTAGATAGAGAAGGCGCGTCGGACCCAGAGAGACGAAAAGCACTGATTGGGAGAGAGCTGGGCAGGTACAACATCGACATTGCAACCTTGAGCAAGACATGGCTTGGAGGTGAAGGTTAAATCTGTGTAGTAGGTGCTTCTGGAGTGGAAGGAAAGTGAGGAAAGATGCCAGTCCGGTTTGGGATTTGCCATTAAGTCGGCCCTGGTTGGCAAACTAGCTGGATTTCCTAAAGCTATAAACGACAGGCGTATTACCATTAAGTTACCCCTGCTAAATGAAAGGAAGCATGCAGCCGTCGTGAGCGTCTAAGCACCAACTATGACTAATGAAGATTGATTTATTTGATTGTTTCGGGATTTGAGATTTAAATATTGAGCACAACCCACTACTGGCAATGCTGATCATATTCTGGTATGAACCTAAGGCCTATCCACGACTAATGAAGATGACATCAAGAACAAGATCTATGAGGACCTGCACAATGTCTTAACCCTTTACAGGGCAGACGCCTGTCCGTTTTTTAGCCCTGAACGGGCAAGATTTTTTCAGGTTCGGTAAAATTTCGGGTTGCATTAGTAAAAACATCACAAATAAGGTGTTAGTCAACCGATTTTAGTTAAATAAACAACACAATGAAGGGAAAAGCATGCAGAATATGTTACTCACGTGATTGTTGTCGGTAATCCATATATGAACACAAATATTTACGAAATACGGCATGTTGTTTGTGATTTTCTGTCACCTATACGGCAATTTACAAACACATTTTTAGAATCATAATCACTTTCTTTAAAGTCCGACTCAGACTGCTAATGCAAAGTAACGCTTTGCACTGATATCTAGCTCCGATTAATAGTCAACTTCGTGCCCTTTAATGTCACTTAAATTGAACAGAGCGAAATCTCAGCTATCATTTGAAGAATCGCTGAAATCCGTTTTGAAAAACTGTGTAAAAACCCCGAAAACTATAAAAAAAAAAGTCTGTAAAAGTCCATTCAGATTCATAGTAGGCGCTTTACAAATGGCGGCCATGTTGTCAAGCTATCTGCGAAAGCGAAAGTAGCTGTCGGAAGTATCGGAAAGCCGAGAGATCGCGTTTTTACAATGCATAATAGTATCGGCCGGTTCGGGACGTTTTGCCCGTTTACGGTATTGGACGTAAATGGCCGTTCTGCCTTGTAAAGGGTTAACATCTATTCCAAAAGAAGACAAACTTATACTCCTTGGGGACTTAAATGTCAGAGTAGGCATGGATACAGTCTCTTGGAGTGGCATTATTGGAAAGCACTGAGTCTGAAATTTAACAGCAATGAACTTCTCCTCCTTCAGACCTGTGACGAACATGATCTCCTGATTTTTTGTTTTGTTCGTATATCCGTTACAGGACATCGCTGTTAACATCAACATTTTTCAGCTGATTGTTGATTTCTTGGCAAGATTACACTGAGTAGTTTGCCATTGCTTTCTGAGCAGCCAGCTCACATACCCCTTAAGTCACCAACACGGCGAGAACCACTACTGATTCTCACGCAAGTTACGTTCCTCACGTGGATATACAGGATTACGGAGAAAGTTGCTAACTACTAGGCCAGGGAGACCAGCATTATCTCCTGATTACCAACACAATTTTTCATTTTCCCATGAGAAATAGGACTTCGTTGATGCACCCTCGCTCGAAACACTGGCGCCTCATTGACTACATCATTGTCAGGAGAAGTGACAGATGAAATGTCCGGATTACAAAATCCACGTGTAGCGCTGAATGTTGGACAGACCATTGTCTGGTAGTTTCAAAAATGAACATACACATCAAACCACCACGGCATCCTGAAGGGGACAAAGTGCAAAAAAGAAAAACTAAATGTCACCCGCCTAAATAGTAAGGAAGTGCAGCTGTTGTTTGTTAATATGCTAGAGGACTACCTCAAGTCCAGTGTCACAGTTAAACAAGACATGGAAACAGAGTTGATAGCCCTAGAGGACGCATTCTACAACACTGCTATGGAAATCCTGGGTCCAACCCCCCGAATACACACGCCCACAAGGCATATTTGAACGACCTGAAGTCAACATGAAAAAAAAAAAAGATGCCTTCATAGATATCTGGAGAGTCATGCAGCTGAAACTTCAGTTCACATGGCTGAGCAACAAAGCTGATGAGATTCAAGGCTTTGCTGACAGACATGATATGAAAAACTTCTGTGACTCACTAAAAGCGGTCTCTGGCCCTACATCATCAGGCGTAGTTCCCTTCCTAATGTGGGAACATTGGTCACAGACAAGAAATAAATCCTCAAATGCTGGGCAGAGCCTTTTATCGACATCCTAAATGCAATCTCTTCCATCAATGACGAAACCATCAACTGCCTTCCCCAAGTCCCCACTGAATATACTCTTGCTTACTTACCAACCATAGTGGAAATTAGCAACGCTATCCATCAACTTTCCAGCGGTAAGGTCCCTGGTCCTGACTCAATCCCGGCAGAGATCTCCAAAGCAGGTCGAACGAGTTTCATTGAGCAGCTTCACCAAGTCTTTACAAACATATGGGTGAATGAGACCATGCCACATGACTAACTGTTAAGCCCTTTCCTGTCACCAATGTAGTGAAGCAAGGATGTGTCCTGGCACCAACACTGTTCAGCCTCATGTTTTCAGCCATGTTGATGAATGCCTTTGAAAACAGTGACATGGGAATAGATATCAACTACAGCATGAGTGAAAGCTTGTTCAATCTCAGAAGGTTGAAAGTCACAAACCAAAACTATCAGCGACACCATCAGAAAGCTCCTGTTTTCTGATGATTGTGAAATATCACACTGGTTTTCATTAATAAGTATGTCTAGATAAATAAGACATATTAGTTAGTTAGTCGGGGTTCCAAATTCACAGCAACTGGTCGTCCCCATTATGCTCTGTTCCTGTGCAAGTGAATATCACACGAAATGCTCCTCAGGAGTCTTGGCAAGCCAACAGCCCGCACAGGTACACTGTATAATGCCGCCGCCAGAAGGCCAACATAAAAGTCCTCCACGAAAAGTGCATTCATTGTAGGTGGAATCTGCAGTCACAAGAAAGACTTTATTGACCTGGGTTTTATCCCACATGGCTCAGTTTCTTTCCGCAGTGCGACTCGTAGAAAGCGCAGCATAAAGCACAAACTCTGTAGCTCCAGCAACGACTCCCAGGGGTCTCCTGAAAAATGCACTCGTGAACCGAAAAGGCAAACCAGTCAATTCAGCAACAGCCAGCCATTTTTCTGAACATGCAGTTCACTGTGCAAACAACACAGCGGCCAGATTTAAAAGCATTCCACACAAATTTCACAGCTCCCTGTGTTGCGCCACGCACTCACTCAGTAGCAGGGTGACGGAACCATGTACTGCCAGTCCAACATGAAGAAAATGTGAATGCAAACCGTAGCCTCGAGCATAAACATGCCAGAGGCCTTAACAGTTCAATGCCTAACCGTCATGTTGGGGACCGGAAGTCAAATAAGACATGTATAATGCCATATGTGTGTGCATCTAAGTACTTAGATGTGGGCATACATGAATAAGTGTGTAATTCTAGTCCACATGTAGCAGATGTTAGTATACATACACACAGACATATCGCAATCCCTTTGTCTCACTCTATTTGACTCACTCACTCACACCCTCTCTCGCCACCATCAGGAGGAGCCATACACGCCGACCAGTAAACAACGACACAAGAGTGAAGACGTAGCAACTCCTGAGAGCACACTGAACAAGCAGAGGCAAGGGGAATTTGACACCACATCAGCCAGGCTGCGGCAGACTCATAGAAGTGGGGACAAGGTAACAGAGCCAGGTCTGAGGCCCCCGGGCAGGACATCCAACCATAGTAGTGAGCTTATCAGCGCCAGCAACCTGGACAAGCCACTGTCAGTTGATGTTGACCAGGATACAGATCCTTTCAGTATGTATTGTTTACTTGCACACTTCAGGGGTTGGTTTTTTTGTGTTTGTGCTTATATGTATTAGGCTCAGTATTCTCATAGCTGATGCTTTTTTTTTTTTTTTTTTTAATCTTCTCCTTTTTCTTCTCTTACTCTCTCTTGTTTTCCCCCCTTCTTCTTCTTCTTCTTTTTTTTAAATTAGTCATTATCAAAAGAAATTCTTATGTGTTTATTTGGAGTCAGTTTCTCTCTATCTCTCATGTTACCTCCTCTCTATTTGTCAGTCTGTTTGTATGTAAGTATATGTTAGAAAATAGGTGATGTATATTTATTTGTGGTTTATTTTTTTCAAGTCCACGGGTTAAAGTAATATTTTGTCATTATCATTCATTCTCTGAAGTGCATCAAGACAGTAAAATATCATTGATTACAACTGTCTATTTTTACCATCTGGGAATCGAGATCTATAGTTTAGATGATTATGTGTATTAAATTTTTTAATATTGCTTTCTATGGCTATTCTGTAAATTTGTCAACAATATGTTTTGTTTGTAAGTGTATTCTGCTTACCATTCACTATAATATTTCTTTCACAAACATTTACAGACTTCCTCACTGTCTATTTCCATCAAACTGGCACCATATTTTGCATCTAATTGTAAGTTTGAATAATGGAAAATAAAATAATGCTACAATTTTATGAGTGTCAATATTTGCACCAGTTGAGACCTACCCATATTTATTTGTTTTGTAATTGTTTGCTCATTTGCTTTGCTGTTATTGTTGTTATCATGGTGTTGTTAAGTTGTCTGTCATGGCAGTCCTGTTCCCTTATTGCAAAATTGCCAGTTTGCTACAGTTGATGCAGTAAATCAATGAAAAGGGGAAGTAGAATTGGTTAGCTTTATCTGTATTCTCTCCCTTTTCTCTGCCGCTTACTAATCCCACTCAATGTCATTACCATGGAGATTGACCTTTCCCCATCTATTCTCTTTATGTCACATCCAGGCAACTAATCACTGGTGATTGTGGGTCTCAGTTTTATTTGTACATTTGAGGATTGTTTTATTTCTTTGCCTATTAGACAAATTCAGTACCTCAGCGAAGTAACTTTAATTATTTTGTATGTAGTTGAATTAATGTCTGTTTTTTCTTTGTGTGTTGACTATGACTTTCTAGCTGCAACATCCATTGTTGATTGCGATTATGTTCTTGTAAAACTGATCAATTCTGCTTCCCATTTTCATTGATTTACTCATTGCCTTTTACCACTTTCGTCCAGAAACTCATACATTCTTTGTGCAATTTAGATGTCTGTTTTTATTTTAAATTCTCTTCAGGCCTTTCACCGCCCCAGACACTGTCAAGCTCAAAATCAACTCCAGATAAAGGTATGAGGTCTCCTTCCAGGAAACTAGGCCTGACTGTCAATGACAGTGACAGAGTGTCTGAAGTGGATGAAGATGGTAACATGGGGAGATCAAGGGCCAGTGTCCGTGGTCCAAGAATCAAGCATGTGTGCCGCCGTGCTGCCATGGTCTTTCCTCAACAGAGAGCAACGTTTCCAGAAGAGCCTCAGAAGAGAACCTTGACACTAAGTGCATTACCTAATGAGGAGAAGAGACAGCTGTGGGCGAAAAACAAGCAGGAGCAAGGAGAAGGTGAGTATTGTGTGCCCCCGGGAAGGTTAACCCGGTCAACAAATGCCCGCAGAAGTCGGATGTGTCGGCCTGACGACGCAAGAACGCAGCTCTGCTGTAAACAGGCACAACGCAGTCACATCCGAAGAAAAAAAATCCGGATGAACGCAGAAGAAGAAGAAGTATTGTGTGCATTTTAGGGTGTTCCCATTGTGAATTGGCCAAGCTGCCTCCCTTACGCTCCTTCGATTGTGAGTTCATTTTCTGACTCCGTCATTTGGTTCACAGATGTAATATTTTTCAGAGACCCTTGGGGGTCGTCACTGGGGCTACCAGAGACCCTTGGGGTGTCACTACTGGGGCTACAGAGTTTGTGCTAAATGCAACATTTTCAGCAGACTGCCCTGTACAAAGAGACAAAGTCCTACGGGTCACATCCAATGCATTGAAGTTGATCCTGTAGACTCCTTTTTATTGTATAGTGGCATCAGGAAAGTTGCAGAGTAAAATTGATGATAGAGGAAATCCTAGTTAGAAGATGATAGCTTAACCACATGTCATGGAGAAACATTTGTATTTGAAATTAATTGGCAACACACAAGTGAGAAGGCAGTGGATATGATAACCAACATCAAATTATGTAACTTATAAGAAGAAACGGATGCATTGGTGGAATGGCTGTGCAGTGGTTCTCAACCGGTGGGGAATTAATATTATTTCAAGATCACATTAATACAAGAACCGATTACTTGATATTATTTTCCCCTCCATAGTTTACGGTTCTGTACTTTTCGCTCTTCTGAAATTTGTTTTATAACGTAAGTAGACCCGCAAATCATGTTTTATGTAGACATCTAGACTTGTTCTAGTATGTGTTATTAAATTTAGCTTCCATTTTTATTAATTTTTTTTTTTCATTTTTCATTTCCATTTAGCTTCTGAACATATGGTGAAGGGGTGCATGGGCCTAAAAAGGTTGAGAACCACTGGGCTAGGGAATTAAACTGACATGGTCGTTTGCTGTGAGAGGGAAAGACATGCTACCTATTCCTCCATGCACTCGAGCCTACAAAAATGTGATTGTTCTTACATTTCACATACCCACAGCATGTTCCTACCTCAGGAACTTTGTTTGTTTTATAACAACAATAAGCTGCAAAAAAGTTTTCTTAACTGATTCAATGCTGGATTTTAATATATCGCCAAATGAAACATTTTCGGACAGGATGTTTCATGGTATCTTCCACGTTTTCAATTCTAAGTGATCTGAATTGTACATAATAATACTTGTTCATTCGATGGGTGTCCATATTTGGTCCAGCCATACTTTTTGTTCGTCATTGAATCAGTTAAATTTATGTCTGCTGTCATTCATTAGAGACCACGTGGCTCTGGTATATTTTAGCCTGCTGCTTGGTAAGAATTTGTAACATAATAGTTTTACAATAACATTGATATGTGTGTAGGTATTGTTTACAGGTCATGTCCTGTCAGTTTAGTCAGTCCGAAGACTTGTATGAAACTTCCCAACATATCACTCTGCCATCCCATATTTGTGACATGCTCATAAACTTATTTTAGGAAGATAATTTTGTGGTTCCCCTTTCCCTTTCATATCAGTTCAACATGTTTAGTATGTGACCTAAGGACTCCTTTGACAGCTATATCTGGCTGTCAATAGCAAGTGCTGTACTCTGCTCAAGGGCTGAATTGTTCATTTTTCTTTATCCAGTGGATGCTGGGTCTCCTAAACTAAGTTTGCCACACTTGTATGCCTTGTACATGTTTTTATGTAATTTAGTATATTGTATCTTGTTTTGTTAAATCTATGTGACACCTATAAATCTTGTGAATTGGTTGCTAAAAACATATGTCAAAAGTTAAATTGAAAATTTTGGACATGGAAATTGTTTATTTCATTAACTCATTTCATGTAAAGAAATGGCTTCCATGCTAAATTTTAAATTTAATTTAATTACTAAATTTTTTTTTAAACATGTAATTGGACATTTTTTTTTTTTTTTTTTTTTTTGGTTAAAGCAAAATGAATTTCATATCTCACTTAATAATAATTTCAGATTCTTCAACAGATGAAAGCAATGATGACACGCAGATCAGAATGCCTGCATTAGCTTCTCCAGATAGAAAATTGCTGTCACCCAAAGATGAAAAACAAATAGATGTCAAGAAAGAGAAGAAAATGGGCACAAACTTTACCAGGAAGCTGGCTTTACACAGAGAGGAAAGGGAAGATGATATGAGAGACGGCAGAATGCCTAGAAATAAGATCACAGAGGCAAGGACAACAGCGACGGCTGTAGCCAACAGAGTCAAGAAGAAAAGGTATGGTTTTGTATGTGAATGCGTAGTTTTGTATTGTTTTGTTTCTGAAACTTGCTTCTTTGTTTATTTCTATTTTGTTGAGACAAGTGTATTACTTATTTGTGGTAGTGATATTTCAGTTTCCTAGCTAAGCATTCTCGTATTTTGTGGGGAGCCGTGGCTTAGAGATTGCAACTGACTTAGAAGGTACTGGGCGTGATCTCAGCATAGTTAGTTGCATATCCTGTACAGGACATCGCTGTCAACTCCAGAATTTTTTTTGGCTGTTTGTGATTTCTTGGCAAGTTTACGTTCAGTAGTTTGCCATGGCTTTCTGAATGACTGGCACTCATACCATTGTATGAAGGCAGTCTGCTGCCAAATTGCCCACAGCTGTGTTTTTGAACGCGGTATGCAGGATTAAGAGCTGTGTTTGTAATTCCTTCACCACAGCATGGTTTAGGGCTTGGTATAATTCCAAGATTCCTCAGCATAGAGCTTGGAATAATTGCCAGAACTTGTGGTATCTAATATCTCTCTTTCTTCTTCCCTCCCCTCTCTCCCCCCACCCGCCCGCCAAGGATATCTTCATTGCCAGTTTTTTCATCTGGTTTTAGCCGCTTGACCACATTGCGTTGGGTTTTTATTTTTACGAAATGGTATGGGCGCCGGTCGTTCAGAAAGCAATGGCACGCTACTGAACGTAAACTTGTCAAGACGGCAAAAAATGCTGATGTTGACTGCAACGTCCTGTAAAGGATATGCAATTAACTTTTTAACTTTTAGTTGTTTGTCATCTTTGGCACTCTGTGCATGTAAGCACGGCCTATTGATCTATGATGATGTCGCTTCAGTCTATGATATTCATTTAACTCAGATTTTGTTATGCACTATCATCATAGTGTTCAAGATCATACACTTGGCTTTGTGCCTTGTATTTGGTCGGTATACGTCTTCCTTGTCTCCTGTCTGCTGCAATTCTTTCAGCATGGCCCAGCTATCTTAATCTATTCAAATTCAATAAACTGACAATTAATGTGTTGTTTTAAAAATAAAAAATAGGTCATATAATTACCCCCACTTATGTCATGGCCTAGAATATGTGAAGACACAATACTTCACACCCCAACTGCAATATCTGCTATGGCACACACCTTTACCCTCCCATATTTGCTGTTATCCTGCACTCATTGATGTTATTACCTTTGAATTTTTTTTTTTTTTCATACCCTTTTTTTTTACAGGACATCGCTGTCAACACCAGAATTGTACTGCTGTTGTTGATGTCTTGGCAAGTTTACGTTCAGTAATTTGCCATTGTTTTCTGAACGACCGGCTCCAAAAAAAACTCGCCAAAAACCCAGCTCAACGCTGTCTGCTGCCAAATATGTCGCAGCTGTGTTTCGAATGTGGGTAGGCAGACCCTTTGCCATGGAGACCGGCACTACCTTTGATAGGTCCACATTTTTCTAAGCGTTTCATCACTGTGTGGCAGATCTTTTGCAGGAACATTTCTATTATGGCCAATCTGAAAGACTATTGTTTGCCAGTAACTCTGCCTTTTGCACTTTTATGTCCAAGGTGCCTTTAATATCATGTCCATCTTCGTTCTGGTCAGCAGCTGCCTCTTCATGAATTATGCCTTCCATCTGTTCTTTCTAAGCCACTGTAAGGTTGAATATGGCCAAAGTGCTTCACCTTCTGAGTCATGCTGTCTCCGAGCCAGTTTTTCTCTAAAGTTACGATTGTTTAGAATGTTAGTATTTATATTCTTCTTGTTCAAAGCACAGGTTGTACAAGATACTGGTTTTAGCTGTTAATTTTCTTAATTTTTAATATGTAGTTACTGTTACAGTTTTTAAAAAAAATCTTGTGCTCTACTAATTCTATGATAAGAAAAAAAAAAACAACCTATGATTATTCTATGATTAGTTTATGACAGATTAGGAAGATGACTTCATATGTGTTCACTGGTGTTTTAATGCCTGCTTTTTCATACTTATACATAGTAATCTATTTCTAATGGTTTTTCAGCATGTCAAATGAAAAAAGAATGGACGCCAGAAAGAAAGGATACACTAGGAAAATTCGTTGCCGTGAGTGCAAAGGCTGCAAAACCCCAGAGTGTGGTGTGTGCGTGTTCTGCCGGTAAGTTAATCAACTAATTACGTAACTTAGAGAATTGACTCACCACTTAACTTGAAGAACTGACCCATCCCATCATTTTACTTGGTAAAATCACTCAACTCTAGTACACCGTTAGTCACTTGAAGTGGCATAATCTGCGACCTCTAGGTACCAGGCAATGCTATAGATGGCATGTTTACAGCTAGCAGCCTGTGTAATAATAATAATACACCAGACTGTAAATAATTCACATAGATGTATTGAATAATTATTTCTCTCTCTTCGCTACTCTTTCTATGTTCCTCCCTTCCTCCCTCCCCGTTTCTCATGTACATATAAGAAACATCTACCATTATCTCTCTATCTGTGTTTGTCTCGCACGAGGACCCACAACCCTGTGCAACTTTTCTCGCAGACTGCCCTGCAGAAAGAGACCAAGCCAAATGGGATAAAACATGTTGCAATGAAGGCAATTCTTTCTTTGTCTCTGAGGACCCACAACAATGCACAACACAAAGCAATCTCTCTGTGTCTCAGCCCGGTGACCGTGGGTTCAACCCGCATCAGGGCAGATATAATTTTTTTAAATTTGACCTGGGCTTCCAGGTCAACCCATCCTGAAATGGATACCAGGAACCGTCTTGGGAAGTAAAAGTGACCAATTTAATACTGATCACATCGCCCATCCAGTGCCGACATAAAAATATGGGTCGAACACCATAAGCTCAGTGTGCCTTAAGGCGTGTAAAGGGGCCCCTTCCTTTAATTTACTATATATTGCTATGTCTCGCCAGGTGCTTACTGCGGAAATTGTTCAGCAGGTATTAGTGCAACATAATGAATCCTTTTAGCTGAAATATGCAACACTGTGTTTTAATTGGTTCATCTGAAGTATTATTCATTTCTCACTTCATTTTAAAATAACTGCAATATGCACCTGAAGAGATGCAGCAAAATATGCCAGGCAATAAATCATGCTACATATTGTTTGTGGATTCTGTGTTTAAATTCACTAAGGTTAAAATTCATTGTTTTGAATACACAACACTGTCACATGTTTTACTTTCTGTGTTACCTCAGTAGTTCTAAAGAGACTATCATGTCTTTTTGTTTGCATGATTGTAGTTCAAATGGCTCTGTTTGGTTCAAAAATATATATAACAATGTATTGATAAAATATTGCTCTTTTTGGTTATAAAAAAATAATTACTGTATTGATGATATGGTAATATATATGCATTGATAATATAAATTTAACTATGTATTGATAATGGCCGAATGGATAAAAACGCATGTTCTTAAACATCCGGTGTGCTGATACTGAGGTAAGGGGTTCAACCCCTACACCGGACAGTTGGACTAAAATGTTGACCTATCGTCCTTGACTTGGGGACGTTAATTGCAAGTACCTCTGAAGTCAGAGTGGGACAAGTATCTCTGAAGTAGGAGTGGGTTCGCCTGATGGCGAGAGACATTGTTAATAGGTAAAGCTAATCCACACGTAAAATTCAGTCTAGCGCTACTAGAAGTAGTGTGTATGAACTACGCTTGAGGTCAAAGCGAGTGGGTGGAAACAAAAACCACAAATATAACCATGCAATGATAATATAAATATAACCACGCAATGATAATATAAATATAACCATGCAATGATAATATAAATATAACCATGCAATGATAATGTAAATATAACCATGCAATGATAATGTAAATATAACCATGCAATGATAATGTAAATACAACCATGCAATGATAATGTAAATACAACCATGCAATGATAATGTAAATACAACCATGCAATGATAATGTAAATATAAATATGCAATGATAATGTAAATATAAATATGCAATGATAATGTAAATATAACCATGCAATGAAAACATAAATATAACCACGCTATGATAGTATAAATATAATCATGCAATGATACTAATCAAGACACGTGCTCACACCGCAAGGTTCTTTAGGCAGTATAGACAGTTTTAATGACAATATAAATAGAACCATGAGTTGGTAATATAAATATAATCCTATTGATAATATGAATCTATGTATTGATCAAATGTTGCTCTGTTTCAGTGACAAGCCCAAGTTTGGTGGGCCAGGGAGGATAAAAAAGTGTTGCATGTAAGCATTTGAATATTTATGTTTCTTTGAAATATTGTAGTGAATTGTGATAGTGATGTTTGCTTATTGTTGCTAATCTAACTTGGTGTGTTGAGGATGGTAAGAGTGTTCATTCCTTTATACATATAGACAAGTGTCTTTGTTCGTCAGGCCAATAAGCCAAAAAAAAAAAAAAAAAAAAGTAAACACTAGCCACTTTAGTAACATTTTCTTAATTGTCTTCTAATTATATAACCTGCATAGTTGGATACCTCTTGAAAAAAACAAACCCAACGGTACCTTATTCAAGTCTGTAGGTCAATTATAGGCCGAAATATTAATATTTGTGTGTCAGTTTATCATTTAATATAAGCAAATAGAAAAAAAACAAACATAATTTTGACCTTTTCACTTTTTGTGACCCTACCTACATACTCGCACAACTGTTGGTTACATTGTCACCAAGGGATATTACCACTGTCACTAACTCATGGACAGATAACTCTGCCAGTTTATGTATATGCACACACAGATATATACATCTCCACGTCATGCTGTGATGACATCAGGTCGCACGCTATCGGCACACAGTCTTGTAAACGCGAGGCCGCCAGTGTAGATGCATTTTGACAAAAGAAATCCTGTTGGAAAGTTGAAAAATTATCAATGATCTCGACCGTGTAGAGTGATGAAAACTTACAGATAAATACTACAATTGATTTTGAATGCAAACACGCATTCATTGGCATGCAAATCGCTGTGAATATTCTATAACAATATTAAATAATCATCGCTGACAAGGAAACTGCTATTTCCCGCCATTGAAATATCGCATTGCAGCATGTGATCTTCATAATTTTAGTTTGGCATGTGCCCTCCGACTTTAATAGTCCAAAATTACACAATTTATGTAAAAATGGATGCTAGATCTAATAATACATCTGAGAACAAGCACCGACATCTACATAAAACGTGATTTGCGAGTCTACTTGCGTCTGAAAAGGTCGCTCTTTATTTCTGTAGGAAATTAATGTCAGAAACACGAGATGTGCACAACGTAAACCGAGGTGGGAGAAACTATATATAGTAATCGGTCCCTTTTTTTAACAAGATCTTGAAATAATCGGGGAATTTAACATGACGAGTACTCAAAACCTCGTTAAATCGGAGACACAAAAACAAGAAAACAAAAGTCACCGCAAAAAAATCTCCTGTAACGTTCGGTAACCGAAAACATAGAACCTGTAAACACATTCAGAGATGTGCTGATCTGCATAAAACTAGGCAAATGAAGACACCACAGAGAGGCACAAAAGTGTCAGTCAAAGAGTGTGTACTAACAACATGTTTCACAGCGAAGAGTAGAGTGTAAAATAGACAATGGCTAAAGAAGCCCGGCAAAGATGTGGTTTCTGAGATTCCATTACCAGTGTCCCTCGCCATCAGGTGTACCCACTCCGACTTAGAGATTAAAAAGAAATAGGTGATTCTTACTCCCTGTGCCTTCTCCACATCACGCCATAACTCTTCAAGATCTTCCATTCCTCTTGGTAGGCTTAGTTATTTTTCCTTATCTTCAGATATGTTCATGGTTAAATGTTCCATCCTTCGGGATAGGGTATCCAGCCCAATGTCAACCCTCCTTAGTCGCCTCTTACGACGTGCATGGTGTGTTACTTTGTTACTATTCTTTGCTTCTCTTTAAGGACCCCAGTATTAAACTTGTGACTTTCATACGATCTAGGAGATATCTCCTTGCTGCATCTATAATTGATGTTCTTCCTCTTTCATTCTTTGTCATTTGTTCTGAAAAAGTCATTGGTTGCAGTATGTTCATTTACAGCAAAGCTGTGATATCTCTGTGACTGTTGGCCAATACTTCTCAGTTCAGCACTACTTTTCTTTAGGACCAATGTGCCTTTCCTCTTAGATGTCTACTATTTTTACCCAAATGCAGTCTGTTAGTCGAATCACTACTTGAGAATACAGCAGGGTGTTATTAATCTCTGGTTTGTATTTTTTGGCATGAGTATTGCTGAATGCTTGTATGTTTTTCTGCACCATCAGACTCACCCAAGTATCTGACTTCCACAACACACGTAAATGATTCAGGAGTTTTATCTCTTAGCTTTTTTTCTCTTCATATCCTATTTACAGGACATTGCTGTCAACACCAGCATTTTACCGCTGTTGTTGATTTCTTGGCAAGATTATGCTCAGTAGTTTTCCATTGCTTTCTGAGCGACTGGCTCACATACCCCGTAAGTAACGAGCGCAAAGCGACCCGCTACCGAATCTCCCGCAGCTGTGTTACCCTACGTGGATATACAGGATTACGGAGAAAGACGTTAACACCTTAGCCAGGGAGACCGGCATCTCTTAGCTGGATCTATAAAATATACTCCGTAATATTGTAGTCAAATTATTGACCTGATAAATGCTCCACCAAGTGGCACAATGGCAGTTAAAGATCATTGATAATTAAAAATAATTACGTGCACAAAATTATTGAATTATGCTCAACTGGTTCATTTTTTATTCTCCAGACATTCAGTTTGCCTTGCACCAAAAATCCCTAGGAAAGCCACGCAGGCATTTATTGAACCCAAGAGTCCAACAAAAACTTATCGGAGAGATGATGATGATCAGAATGGTGATCACCATACAAGGAGTCACAATTCTAGGCCTGGGTTTCGGGAGTCATCCTCCAGATACCAGGAGAAGAGAGCAAACAATCACTGGAGAGTGGAGGGAAATGGAAACGGAGCCAAAGATGATGGCGAAGGTAATATAAGTGACATGACTGTTGTTGAAATGTTAGACGCAGTGTAAATGCTGTGCTTTGTTTTAGATCGGATATTAGCAATCAGAATAAGTCAATGTTAGTAATTATGTGATTGAAGGTAAAAGGATCTCATTTCCATGCCATCATTGTATATTAAGAATATGATGCCAATCCCTACATAGGACTGGAAATTTTTTTGCAAGAACCATTGGTAGTTAATATCACATTAAAACTCCTCATGATATCTATAGTAGTGAGATCATATACCTAGCCTCTCGGATAAGGGCAAAAAACAGGTGGTCCCATGTGCAAGTTGTGCATGTTAAAAATGCATCGAGGATGGATAAGAGCCCGGTGTGCTGGTGACAAGGTAAAGGGCTCAACCCCTACACCGGACAGTTGGACTAAAATGTTGACCTATTGTCTTTGACTTGGGGACGTAAATTTCAAGTACCTCTGAAGTCGGAGTGGGTTCTCCTGATGGCGAGAGACACTGTTAATAGGGAAAGCTAAACCACACACAAATTCAGTCCAGCTACTACTAGAAGTAGTATTATGGACTATGCTTGATTTCAAAGCGAGCGAATGCAAAAAAAAAAAAAAAATATCCCACAGCAGTTGGAAATCACAGAGTATACCATAAGGTACCTGTCCTGGTAAAATTGATAGGAAAAAGTGAAATCAACCCATGGTAGGTCCAGCCTGTTACCTTGAATGGAATCTGTCTAGAGGAGGTAATCCGGACACACATGCTTGATGAAGTCGGACACTGACCTCTGAGGTATATATCTAGGTGTGACACATACTTCTTGAAAGAGGAACAAAGAAGAATGATGGTGCTGGACCTATTTTTGTTCTGTAGTGCCATTAGATGGTGTGGTCAATATTGTGTGTTAAGATCCCAGACACTGAAGTCCTAGAAGGAGTGTCCATGCTCAGCATCCTCACTCTACTAATGGAGAATCAGATTCGCAGGGCTGGTCACGTGACTCATATTCCAGATCACAGGCTCCCTAAACAAATTTTTTACAGTGAGCTGCATTGTGGTAAACGTTCCCAAGGCGGCCAGAGGAAACACTTTAAAGACACTCTGAAGATCTCACTAAAAGCTTTTGGAAGTCATCATGACACTTGGGAGACCGCTGCCAAAGACCAAAATTTGTGACGTACATCATTACGCAAGGGTGCAGTCACATGTGAAGCAAACAGGACTGCAAGAGTTGTGAAGAAAAGGCTGGACAGAAAAACCACTGCAGGAGATCCTCCTCCTGGAGCATCAAGCAATCTTTGCCCACATTGTCAAAGAACATTTTGAGCCAAAATAGTTTAGTTTAGTTTAGTCGACGGATCAACATCATGGGTGTAACCCATAAGTGCTTCGTTTTACTCCTAACTGAAGCCTGAGTCCGGAGAATCTCAGCTCAGTGCACGAACTCCGTAGCAGTGGTGAGGATCCTGAAATACTTTGGGTAGATTTTTTAAACTCGAAACTGCACACATTGTCACCCAGAAAAATCGTTTCTGCTGCACAGATGAAATGCAGTGATGCTGATACACCAGTCTGGCCTAGCTTCATGATGAACAAGATCTCTGCCACCCCAAGTGGCATTTTGTGAAGTCACATGGTCTAGGTGAAAGGAGGGTCAGCCATGGTTTCTGCTGTGATGAACCTGAAGACTACAACTTTGCATGCTGCCAGACTGGAAGGGAGACAATTCCCTATGATGGGGGTAACCATCAGTACCCAAGTCTTGCATTCACTGCTTGGAGAACTCTTGAGCATGCTCCAATGGAGTGTGTTGCTTAGCAACTTGATGGGACTGACTCGTCACTTAGTTTTCAGTTCTTCAAGTTGCACAAGTGTGAACAGCTTCGATCAACAGATTTTGACAATAACAACCTACTGTAAAATCTGTTGGTACCCAGTGTATGAGTATATATTGATGCCACTGACCTGTGGTCATAATCTGAGCAGCAGGTCAAGTGCGCTAGACAACGCTACTGCAGCTCCTAGTTGTGTATGTGAGATAAAAATAGTTCAGTGGCAAATACTTATGTCGGGGCTTTCAGGTGATTTCACATAGGCTAGACCATAGGTCAAATAAGAGGCTCCCTTTCTCATAACTAATTTTATTTCAAGAAGACTTCAGCTACCCATTTTACTGAGTTGAGTCAACTCCAGCCAATTGGGACAAAATTCCATGACCGAGAGATTAAACTTATGCCACTGTGTTGGTTAGTCAGTACACTATTTACTGCTATCGTGATAGCATTTTAAATTGCGAGTGAATTTTCTGTAAGATCACAACCTACTGTGATTGTCTAGCTATTTCCTATGATCTGATCCTGCTGAACTCACAATTTTTTATTTCAAATCTCCCCAGTTAGACTACCGCAGTGTATTTTTATCCACATGCATGTACTTTAGCCTTATTTGTTGGGTTTTTAAGCTCAGGTGTTTTGTATTTTCTGTTCTGTTCACTGATGAAGATACTTTTACATATAGAGTGTACCTTCATTAAGTTATTATTACAGGATTATATCCTCATATTTTGTTTCACTACATTATAGAAAGACATCTGTCTTTTCCCCAGATGTTATTGAAGGGCCTGTAGAACATATGGACACCTTCCAAAACGGCCATTCTAGTTCTATGTCATCATCCGTTCAAAATGGCCTCGACATGGACGGCTCTCGGTTTCACTCAAAATCCGTTACCAACCCAAACAGTGACAGAGTTATACGCTATGCCAGGGGGAAGTACTCTTCAACTGTTGAAGCCACCATACAGTTTGCCTTGGCCGATGTCCGGAATCCCTTCATTGGAAGAATGGCAGAGTCATATGTCGGCAAAATGGGTCACATGAAGCACAGAGAGAAGGTTGGCATAAAGATTTTAGTGTGTTCAGTGATGTATAGTATTGGTTTCAGACTTGCCTGTTAATTTGATATGTCAATTCATGTTATTAAAACATATACAGCTGTTGTGTACATATTACTTCATCTTAAATCTAGATGTATAACTGCCCGTAAACTTATTCTTAAGAATATCATTTCAGGTTATTTAGTCTGAAGATATGTAACGTAGCTTTGTACATGTCACTACTTTTATCTAGATTTGTAACTGCCCATAAACTTATTCATGAGAAATTAATGTGCTGGTTTTATATTTATGTATTATAATTTGTGAAATGTTACCAGAACAGCATCCAATCGTGGCTTACTCTTTATGATTTCCAGATTGTCAAGGGATATTTAATATGCTTAGTACTCACATGAGGCCTCCAATTTTTCCATCCTTATTTGAGGTGATTAGATACTCTACTACCCTAGGATTAGGGAGGTTATTTCTTTCTTTGGCTTTTTATTTGTTAAATCTAGATTTAGGCAGTAAAATTATTAGACAAATTAGACAATCGAGAGCTATTGGGCATGTTATGAGAAGAAATTAATTAGAGAACTTGGTAATAACAAGCAAGTTGAGGGGAAAAGAACAAGAGGAAGACAGAGAGGTAAATATCTGGATGGCACGGTCAAAATAAGAACACAGAGCTGATCCTCGACTCTGGTGATTGTGGAAGATGGTGAAACATGACCGCCCACACTTATTGGCCTGGCACATGATGATGATTAAATGCTGTACTAGTAAACCATACCATCTTATTATCCCTGTCTCTATGGATATTTGAACATAGACATCAGGCCATCCGGCAAACCTACTAGCCGGTATGCTTCTGCGGCTACCTACGACAAGTATAAAGAACTTACAAGAAGTTCCCTCTTCATTGCCTTTCTGAAAGTTATCTAGCACCCATTTGTTTAGGCTGGGTCAATCCTTGTGGGCACGTTGGTGTACTCATTAGATTACACCAGTGGTTCTCAACCTTTTTTGGCCCATGCACTCCTTCACCATATTTTCAGAACGTCATTTCTCTCTCTCTCTCTCTCTCTCTCCCCCCCCCCCCCCCCCCTGAAACCCTAGATCCCCCGCCCCGGTGGGAGGATCCCCCACTGGTTGAGAACCACTGAATTACACTCACAATAGCATGTGCATAGTCAGGCGAAGGTTCGATGCCTGCTAAAGGAGGGAAAGACTTGTTAATTATTTTTCTGTGCACTCAGGCCTAAAAAAAATACGAGAATCCTAACACTTGACATACCCACTGCAGGCTCTTGCTATCTGACTTTTATTTTGTGTCAGCCCTAGAACTGTCAGACCGTCTTGCGTTGGTTTTTATACAACAGTATGAATACAGGTCATTTAGTAAACAATGCAAACTACTAAATGTAAATTTACCAAGAAATCACCCCAAAAAAAGCCCCCCAAAATGGTGTTGACTGCATCATCCTGTAAAGGATATGCAGCTATGTAGAACTGTAGGTCAACCCAAGAACTGTACTGGTCACACAAAAATTACGTCACTACTGGGTAATGAGGTCCACTGTCTTGGTAGGCAGACAGGCTAACAGAAATGCCACCATTGCCCCTGTGTTGTACATTGACTTATTTAATTCTATCAAGTCTTCTAATGTTGACTGTTCTCTTGCAGATATCAGTTCCCCAGAAACAGCTGCTGGTGGAACTCAAGCCAGTGCAGAATGAAACAGCCTACTCATTTGATGTGCCTCTGAAAACACACTTCATACGAGCTGATTATGAGGTGAATATCATCATCAGGTCTTTTGCAGAATGTCACTATCATAACGGCCGACCAGGAAGTTTCTCAATCTCTCGCCGTGTCTCTTGCTTCATGTACAAGCCGTCTGCTGTGTCCTGTGTCCATCTTCATAGTGACTGACCTCAACCTATTCTTCCAAGAACAAGCCTTCCATCACAGATGTCTCCTAACCTCTGTGAAGTTTAGCGTAGCCAAAGTATTTCAGTTTCCGAGACATTTTGAACGAATGAACAAACTTTATTTTCAAAGGGTCACAAATTGGGCACTCAGGCCCGTCTTACATTCGGCCCTTCTAATCACTCATCTTTCGTTCATAATTGTGCATGTTACATTCACATAAGAACATAAAACTTGTCGAATAAATGTTGTAAACATATGCAATGCATATTACCATGTTATGAGACAGGCAAGCAGGCAGACACAAGTACACATGCACCTTCATAAACACATACATACAATCCTTCATACGTGCTTACATCCATTTACCCAAACTCTCACAATGATGCTGTTTAGGAGCTAGTTTTCTTCGATGTTCAGACCTTGTAGAGTGTATTGCACATAAATATCAATTGGGGAACCCTTTGAGGCTACTAAGGCGGTTAATAAATAAACATGTATTGGTTGGCGCTCATAGAAGAAGAAGAAATGTAGAGGCTTGAGGATGGACTAGGCAACATAAAAATTGAAAGTTATAATTACCGACCGGGATTTGAATTGGTCATCTTCAAATGATGACAGCACCTTGCTACAAGAACATGTGTCGAAGCACGAGTCGTGGATCAGCTCTTCTTGTCTTGACCATGCCACATGGCCAAGCCATCCAGATATTTACTTATCTACCTTCCCTTCTATACTATTCACCTCAATTTTGCCAGTTGTCACCAAGTTCTGTAGTTTATTTCTTCTCAAAATGTAAATGCAAGTTTATGTTTATATTCCCTCAGGAAACTTATGATTTGGAAACTGCTTGGTCACATGGGTTTTCCTTGACGCTGACTGGGCCCAGTTGTGTTCGGGCTCTGTGCTTTTTGTGTGGCTCTGCTGGGAAGCATGAGGTTTGTATTCTCGTTTTTGTGTTGACTGAAAGTGTCTAGAATGTGATTCTGTTGTTCTGTGTAATTAGTCATATATTTTGTAAGCTGCTTGAGTTAATATAAATATGAGCTGCCAAAAATATATCAAAGTAAGAATTGTTGTTTATTAAATGCTAATGAACATGCAGTTTTAAGTTTACTATTTGCGATCAGTGGTTGGTGGTCCTTTGTGGTTAACTTATACCTCAGACATATTTGATGGCAGTTTCTCAAATAACCACTTCAGTGAAATTCACTTGGATGGGTTATTTCTGTGTTTTGTACCTTCTCAGTATTTACCTTGAGGTTTTGACTGAGGGCTACTCTATTTCATAAAGACATTTGTTTGTCCTTGCAGATGCTGTACTGCATTGTATGCTGTCAGCCTTATCACATCTTCTGTCTTGATGAGAATGAGAGGCCGGAGTACATAGATAATGAGGAGGATGGTGACGAAGTGGTTGATGACATCCACAGTCACCATGGCAGTAGCAACACAGTGTCCTGGTGTTGCCGGAGGTGTCAGTTTTGCCATGTGTGCGGTCATCAAAATGGGCTGCTGAAGGTAAAATTGTCGCAGTTTTGTTTTTTAGCTGTGGTGGGAAACAACATTGTAGTTCATAATCACTGCGGTCATCAAATTAGGTTATTGAAGGTAAAGTTATCGCTGTTCTTACTGTTGTATGAAACATTGTAATATCATTGTAGTTCATGATCACTGCGGATATCAAATTAGGTTATTGAAGGTAAAGTTATCGCAGTTCTTACTGTTGTATGAAACATTGTAATATCATTGTAGTTCATGATCACCGCTGTCATCAAATTAGGTTATTGAAAGTAAAGTTGTCGCTGTTCTAACTGTTGTATGTAACATTGTAATATCATTGTAGTTTATTATTACTGCAGACAAGTTCTTGTTTTTCTGTTTTTAGATAGCTATAAATTCAAATTCCTTGAATAGTGTTGGATTCTCTTTCTTATCTTAGTTAGTTGCCCTGTGCAGTGAATTCATGATTTCATGGGTTCTGATTTTGGATTATGAGACTGACATGCTACATAAAGTGCTGTACACATATTGCACATAAATATCAATTGGGGAACCCTTTAATGCCATCGAGACAATTAATTAATAAATACAAACGTATTGTTTGGCGCTGATAGAAGTAGGGGTAAGAATTAGAGACTAGAGGACACACTAGACAACATACAAATTGAAAGTTATAGTTGCCGACCAGGATTCTAACCTGATGTCGGGATGTTACTGTAGCTTTTTTTTTTCTTTGTGCTCGCACGCTATGAACTCAAGCGTAGTCCGTAACACTATTTATAGTAGTGATGGACTGAATTTTGTGTGTGGATTAGCTTTCCCTATTAACAGGGTCCCTTGCCATCAGGCGAACCCACTCCAACTTCAGAGGTACTTGTAATTTATGTCCCTAAGTCAAGGACGACAGGTCAACATTTTAGTCCAGCTGTCCTTTTGTATTGGTTGAACCGCTTAACTCAGAATCAGCACACCGGATGTTTAAGAACACGCGTTCTTACCCATTCGGCCATGCGGACCTGCACTATAGCTTTCAATTGTTATGTTGTCTAGTGTGTCCTCTAGTCTCTCATTCTTACCCATACTTCTATGAGCGTCAAACAATACGTGTGTATTGTTCTGATTAATTACCTAAAATGCTCCTAAGGCCTTCTTTTTGGAGATGGAGACTATGAATCATTGCTGGAGCTACAAAATTCATGTTCTATTTGACACTTTTGACAGGCGCTCTACAAAAAGACACTAAGCCAAATGGGATAAAACATTGCTACAATGAGATCAAACCTCTTGCTTTGAAACCCCTTGTTACTAATTTTAGTTTTTATAAATAAAAGAGTACATTAATTAATAACAACTTTAAAAGACTTAATTAAATTAAAGCATCCCTGATAAATTGCATACCATGCTTGTTTTGAGTGGTGTTGGGCAGACTTGCTTTGTCTTGCCTTGGTCTACCTCATGGTAACAGTTTATATTGTCTTCTGTTTTTGTCCTTTTGTGTCTTCTCCTCTGTTAGGCCAAAAGGCGGAGGCTATCATTGCTACATTAAAAACAACTTATCCCCAATTCGTCAGCATCCAGTGATTTGTCCTGTGCAGAAGGTTTTCCTCTATAATAGTCTTCAGAAATTCCTTTCTTTCATAAGCCAGTTGTCATGCCTCTATGCTGTCGTGTGTAAATTATCACACTTTGAATCCACCTACAATGAGATCTTTCTCATCTCCACTTCTCTGGTATGCCTCCCACCATAATTATCTTTTCCACACATTCACGTCTCTTTACATGCCCAACGTATGTCATGTCCCCATCTCTATTACAATTTCTGGGTTTCACAATCAATCAATCAATCATGTGCCTTCTCCACAATGAAGGTTGGCTGCAATGGATCTCCAACACTGCCTCTCACCCTGACTGTACATTCTGTTAGATTGATGTTCGTCCAACTCTTGGTGTTATCATCCCACTTGTATTGGGTTTCACATTAGTTTCAGATTAATTTCTTTTCTTTGCTTGTTCATTGAGCAGATTAGTTTCCTTCATGCCTAGTAACCTGTTATTGTCTTCCCATGGTGTCTTTTATATAGTGATCATCAGGTGCCGTATCAAGTGCTGCAGACAGTCCTTCTTTTCTGCGGCGTCCATTCCCCAGCAGAATGTATCAGCTGATAGCCTCCCATGCATGACGCAAGACTGTCACAACCCCCACCTGCTTCCTCCTCCTGTCTCTTTTGTCCATTGTTCTTAATATTTATTACAGTATGTTGGTTTTTCCTTCCCTTTTCTGTATGGTGCCGGCTCTGTGGTGAAGGGGTTACGGACACAGTTCCTAATCCCGCATACTGCGTTCGAAACACAGCTGCTGTCGATTTGGCAGCAGACCGTCTTGCATTGATTTTTTACAAAATGGTATGGGTGCCGGTCATTCAGAAATCAATGGCAAACTACTGAACGTAAACTTGCCAAGAGATCACAAACAGCATAAAAATGCTGAGGTTTACCAAACGTCCTGTGAAAGGATATGCAACTAACTTTTTTTCTATATGGTAAAATGTATGCCCTAGCAGATACTACCAGTGGGGTGTGAAGTGTAGCCACTTTAGTAACTTTTTCTAAATTGCTTTTTAATTATATAACCTGCATAGTTGGATAGCTCTTGAAAAAACAAATCCAACGATACCCTATTCAAGTCTGTGGGTCAATTTTAAAGCGAGATATTAATGTTTGTGTGTAAGTTTATAATTTACAAGGAAGATATAAAGAAAACGGTTTTGACCTTTCCACTTTTTGTGACTCTACCTACACACACGCACAAGGGACTATAACTCTCCCAGTTTATATATAAACACCCAAACACTCAGATGTATACATCACGCCATGCCATGATGTCAGGCCACGCGCGGCGAGAACTTGTCAGTCAGCGTAGATTGCCGTAGATAGATGAATTTTGACAAAAGATGTTCCATTGGAAAGATTAAAAATTATCAATGATCCCGCCCATGCAGAGATAAACATATATACACAAATACTAAATTTGACGTTGAATGCAATCATGCATTCATTGGCATTCAAATCGCTGTGAATATTCCATAATAATATTAAATAGTCATCGCTGACAAGGAAACGGAAACGGCTATTTCCGGCCATTGAAATATCACATCAGAGCATGCAATTTTCATCATTTTCGTTTGGGATTTGCCTCCCGACTTTAATAGTCGAAAATGACAATATTTACATAAAAATGGACGATACATCTAATAACACATATTAGAACAAACAATTACATCTACATAAAACGTGATTTGTGGGTATACTTACGTCTGAAAAGGTCACTCTGTGTCTCTGTGTGAGAAACGGATTTCAGAAACACGAGATGTACACACGTAAACCAAGGAAGGAAAAACTATATAATGTAATTGGTCCCTTTTTTAACGCGAACTTGAAATAATCGAGGAATTTAACATCACGAGTACGCTATATGTCCTTAACATCAGGGTACAATAACAAGAAAGCGGAAATCGCTGTAAGAATTATCTCCGGCAATGTTCGTTAACAGATAACGTAGTAGCTAGTGAAGTGTAAAAACCTTTTGACATATTCTAGGCCAGTAAATAATGAGATGGGATGCCTAGTTCCCCCCTTCATCACCTTTACTTCCCTGACAATTCCCAGAAAGTTGTGGAAATTGTTTGCTACCTATTTTTATGAGGTGGGGTCGTCCACACATTTATACAGGTCGAACCTAGACCACTAACTTGATAGGCAGGTTTACTGACCATTGTCCCTGCAACTGTTATTTCTGTATAGTACATATTTGAGTTTGTTGGATTCAGTAGCTAACTGTTGTCTACTATTTACTTTTACTCAGTGTCATAGATGCAAGGACACATACCATCCAGAGTGCCTTGGCCCAAATTACCCTACACGACCATCGAGGAAGAACATTTGGGTGTGTACAAAGTGTGTGCGCTGTAAAAGTTGTGGGGCCACTACTCCTGGGGTTGGCACAAATGCTACCTGGACGTACGACTTCTCCCTGTGCTACGAGTGTGGGAAGTTGATGGATAAGGGTAAGACATCAATTAGACCTAGAAATAGAAATTAGTCTCTTTGTGTCAGTCTTTGCGCTCTCTCTCTCTCTCTCTCTCTCTCTCTCTCTCTCTCTCTCTCTCTCTCTCTCTCTCTCTCTCTCTCTCTCTCTCTCTCTCTCTCTCTCTCTCTCTCTGATTCTCCCTCCCTGTCTTCTCCCTCCTTCCTTCTCCCTCTTCATGTGGGTTTTCTGTTGCAGTCTTTGCTTTTGTAGTACTTTTTTGTACCTTAAATATTTTGTCATAATAGTCATACTTCATATCCTTCGTATAATGTTTTTGAATTCAGGTTTTACAAGAATGGTACATTTCACTATGATACTAGGGTAGTGGATTTCTTCTTCTGCGCTCACCATGATTTTTTTTTTTTTTTTTCCCGGACGTGACTGCGTTATGCCTGTTTACAGGCAGAGCTGTGTTCTTGCGCCATTAGGCCGACACATCTGACTTCTGCGGGCATTTGTTGACCGGGTTAACCTTCCCGGGGGGTAGTGGATTTGACCTCTAGCAAGGGTGAAAAACTTGGGAGGACCCACATGTTCACAACATGCTTAAAAAGTCCCTCGACAGTTGGAAGCGACGTTTAAAGAAAAATTGAAGAGAGAGATGAGCAGGTGTCTCCAAAAAAAAATGCTACGTTGTAACATACTTAACTGTTAAAAGTGTCTGTTCTGTATTACAGTTGTGCCAGAGTGAAATTGACAGACTGAATGAGCATCAATCGAATACAAGGGTTGTGAGTAAAAATTGGTGTGGGCAAGAAAGAGCAGCACACCAGCTATAGTAGGTGGCTCAACAAGCCATATCAGACTGCTACAGACATTATAGTATGCTGATGGATTTATAACATCTGATGGGAGATGCCTTGAGAAGATTAAAACAAGAATTGCCGTAGTGAAGGTAGCCTTTTGCAAGATTAAAAACATACTGCTGACCAATAAAAAGATGTTATTTGCAATGAGAAAAAGAATGTTGAAGTGCTACATAGAGCATGTACTGTTACTTGGAGGTGAAGCGTGGATAATGGGCAGACAAGTTGAAAAACATCTGATGGCTGTGGAAATGTGGTTTCTGAGGAAAATGCAAAGAATACCATGGACAGACAGAAGAACCAATGACCAAGTACTACAGGAGACAAATGAGAACTGTAAACTGATTAGAGAAATTAGATGTAGACAAAGTGTTTGGCCATGTTATGAGAAGAAATAAATTAGAGAACTTGGTGACAACTGGCAAGATCGGGGGAAGACAGAGAAGTAAATACCTGGATGGCTTGGCCACATGGTATGGTTGAGGCATGAACACTGAGCTGGTTCACAGTTCTGGTGATTGCGTGAGATGGCGAAACATGACCGCCCATGCTTATCGGTATGGCACATGATGATGATGGATGTATTAGTGACATAATATGAATGGGTGTGTGGAGTGCAATGATTCTAGTCTTAACCCTTACAGGGCGGGCGTTTTTCTGCTTTTTAACTCTGAACGGGCAAGATTTTTCAGGTGTTTAGTGAGATTTAGGGTTACGTTAGTAAAACCATCAAATCTAAGGTAGTGAGCAGATTTTCGTGAAATAAAACAAAATGAAGGAAAATGAATGCAGATTATTTGCTCTATGTGAAATAAATAATCCAATATTGCCAGTAATCCACATATGAACACAAATATTTACAAAATACAACATATTGTTTGCGATTGTCAGTCATCTATACAATATTTACAGACATATTTTCAGAATCACTTTCTTCAAAGTCTGAGAGACTGCTTACTCTGATATCATTGATATCTAGCTCCGATTCATAGTCAACTTCGTGCACTTAATGTCACTTAAATTGAACCCAGCAAAATCTCCTCTATCACTTGAAGAATCGTCAAAATCCATTTTGAAAAACAAAGCATAAAAACCCTGAAAACTATTTTTTTAATCCGATAAAATTTAAAGAAAACACTTGCAAATGGCGCCCACGTTATCAAGTTATCAGCAAAACCGGACGAAAACAATGTGAAGTCTCGCAAAGTCTCGAGATCACATGTTTTCAACCCTTAGTTGTCACGGATGCTTTCAGGCGTTTTGCCCGTTCGGTAGTAAAGACGTTTTCGGCCGCTGTGGCCTGTTAACTGAACGGTCTCCACTGTTATTAGTTATGAAGTTAAGAAATGCAAAACTGGTGACATTTTCAATCCCCTATATATATATATTTAATTGATGACTGTTTGTGCCCATTGTCAGGTAATTTTTGCCCAATATGCCACAAGTGTTACTCTGATGATGACTGGGAGTCCAAGATGGTTCAGTGTGCTGTCTGTGAGAGCTGGGTCCATGCTAAGTGTGAGGAGCTTACAGGTGGGTGCAGGCGTTTGCAGTCCACATGCATTGATTTCAAAGTGTACATTATCAGAACCATTATTTGTCATTCCTGTATAATTTCCTGAATGTAAGACAATGTTGCCAAGTTATTTTCCAGCATTCTATTACCTAACATTATGTGCATCAGCACATCTTTAAGCTTCTTCTTCTTCTTCTTCTTCTTCTTCTTCTTCTTCTTCTTCTTCTTCTTCTTCTTCTTCTTCTTCTTCTTCTTCTTCTTCTTCTTCTTCTTCTTCTTCTTCTTCTTCTTCTTCTTCTTCTTCTACTGTCTGTACAACAAGCTGTGGACAGTGGTCAGATCCCATATATGACAAGGGCACTAAACAAGGTTGCTGCCAGAAAGTGAGTGAACCACACTGCCTTGGGTTCCATCTTATTGTGGACTACCTGGAAATTAAAAAAAAAAAAAAAAGGCAAACATGCACACACAAAAAGAGGAGGAGAATGTGAACAAGAAGGCATACTTTGAGCAATATAACTATCCAGGTTATCAGAAAGATATAGAATCAACACAGCGAAAACAATTACACTCTTACATGGTTGTGATAGATCATCTATCTTTTACCTCAGATGGGGCACTAGAGACAGGACAAATTCTTGAACTTTAAAATTCTTCGTAAAATCTTTAAATTTTACCAAACATAACTTGGAAATCCAAAGTGAACTGTGAATGAATTTGGCTATTGGGAATATTTTCAGCTACATTATTCATTCAGTTTTGTGGGTTCATGCACAGTGAGAGGTTGATTGAGAATAATAATGTATTATACTTAAGACTGGTTAAACTATACCTGTTTGCCGATTGCAGCACAATTGGCTAGATATGGTCAAGAATAAAAATTAACTATTATCTGCAAAGAGTGAAAATTATGCAAAATACAAGCTGCGCAATAAGAACATAGCTATGTTGTCAGCATTGTTGAGTAAGGGACCTAGATGCCTTTTCTTCCCAAACCTACAGCAAAATGACAGCTGTTTTGATTGATGCTTTGATCATCTGGAGTCAACCGCAACATTGTTTCAGTTACAGTCCAGACAACTGGAAGAGATTTTATTATACATGGTTTGTTTTGCGTTTACTCACAGATGAAATGTACCAACTTGTGTCGTTCCTGCCTGAGGAGGTCCAGTACACATGCCGGGTGTGTTCAACAGACAGCCCTCCTTACTGGGAGCGGGTGCTCAAGTCGGAGCTGATCAGTGGCTTGCTGAATGTTCTCAATGGTCTGATGGGTTCCAAGTGTACACAGATGCTGTTAGAATCAGGGCCACCTGTGAGTACCATCATCAGTTCTTTATCATGTTTAAAATCTCAGAGCATGGTGGATGAAATGTACTCAGGGTATATTGGCAGGAGAATTTCTTCTTCTTCTGCGCTCATCCGGAGTTTGTTTTTTCGGACGTGATTGCGTTGTGTCAAGAGCTGCGTTCTTGCGCCGTTAGGCCGACACATCCGACTTCTGCGGGCATTTGTTGACCAGGTTAACCTTCCCAGGGGCAGGAGAATTTGAAAGCATTAAGAAAACCATTTATTTATAACATTACAGAAAAACATTCCAGCCATCATACACCATTATAAAGTGCCTGGCCGACAGGCATGGGCAATCATGGTTCTCCACATCTTGCTTATTCCGACGGCATCTATCAGTTTGTGTGCCGACTCCCTTACCATGCCATGAAACAAGACTGTCAAGAATGTTCTCTCGCTGTCTTTCTCTATCTCTCTTTCCACAAATCTTTCTGGTTGTCAAAACATGTAAGTTTTTGTCTTCTCAGCAAAATATGAAGACTCTCTTTCTGATGTTTGTGATATGTTGCCTTCCTTACAATGTTCGGATAACTCATTTTGGCTGTCCAAAATCCACTTGAGATAGGAGCCTGCCCTACTGTTAGCTGTGTCCGTCGAGTGGCGGATGGTGGAGTGGCCATGTTGAATAAGCAGTGACAGTCCAGTACATGCGGAGGTTATTGAGTGGAAGCAAGTTAATGGTGGGCAACTATCTCTATAAAATAACTAAAAACTCTGTGAGATGGCCATCGACGGGTAAGAGTCACCACACATAACCACTCCTCTTCTGCTGCATTGCAGGGTCTGTCTTTTTAGATAAAGACTAGTGGAGTCAGCCATGCACAAACTGGCGGAAGTCAAAGGGAAACCACTGTACTTATCCCTAGTCCCCATGCATAGTACACACCTCCTATTTTGCATATAATCTAGCCATATGAACTTCTAAAGAACATATTGGTACCGCTAACAATGGGATGTAGCAACATTTATCAGTGTTAGAGAAATGGTGACAAACATGGCTATTTGTGATATTTTAACAGGAGAAATATAGAAGGTCTGTACATATTAGGGACATTCATTTGAAACCTATTCCAATGGCTTTATTACAAAAGCATGAAAGAAACATTAACAGTTGTGGTAGAATTAAACAGAGCATTCATTTTGAATGAATTATGCACCGTGGGTTGGTCAGAAGTCGCCGTAGGCATTCAGGCAAGCATTCCATTGCTTAGGTAGGCGGTGAATGCCGTCCGCAAAAAAGGATTGTGGTTGCTCACTGAACCAAGTGTTTACCGCGTTCATTATGTCTGCATCTGTGTGAAATCATTGCCCCTTGAGAGCTTTTTTTCTCTTAGAGGTCCAAACAGATGAAAATCACATGGTGACAAATCAGGACCATAGGCTGGATGTTGCAGAATTTCCCACTTCTTCCTTGCTGTTGCTTCCTGCACAGTCTTTGTGACATGCGGGCTAGCATTATCGTGCAACAAAATCACACCGCGAGAAAGCATGCCAGATTGTTTATTCTTGATGGCTTTTTACAGCCTGTCTAGTGTTTGCAAGTAGTGGGTAGAGTTGATGTTGACAACAGGTTCTTTAAAGTCGGGCAACAATAGCCCTTCATGGTCAGAAAATCCTCTCAGCATAACCTTACCAGCGGAAACTTGTAACTTGCCTTTTTTTTTTTTGGCTTTTGGTGATCCAGCATGCTTCCATTGTATGCTCTCTCTCTTTTGCTGCTTGGCTCAAAGTGGTGACACCATGATTTATCATCTGCTATTATGCGGAAGAGAAATGCATCACCTTCCACTCTGTAACGCAGCAAGTGGTTCAAACACCATCCCATGCGTTCCTCTTTTTGGTGGTCGGTCAACATCCGTGGTACCCACTGTGAACACACCTTCCGATATTGCAGTTTCTTTCGAATGACCTTTTGAATTGTCCCAATTGACACAAATTCTTTCGCTAGTGAACGTATGCTTCGACAACGGTTCATCTGTACTGCTGCATCAATTTTGGCGATGGATTTATCTGTTGCAACAATACGCTCTTAACCCGCCCGGAAGATCTTTTGTGAACTGACGTCCTTTCCAAAACATTTGTGCCCAGTCTGTCACAGTTGTCTTCAACACACATTTGTTAACCGTATGCTGCCTGCATTCTTCGATGAATGTCCACTGGTTGACATCCTACAAATGAAAAAAACTGAATCACCGCTCTTTGAGCTTCTTTGGACGGATTTTGGATCAACCTGGCCATTTTCTCAACGGTCAGAAACAGAACCTATGCATCATGGGACGATAATCACATGCTCTTTAATTCATTGGTCAGTACTTATTACATGACTATGACATGATCATGTTCAACATACGCAATTACGCGCAGTGCAGCAGGACGGATTTCAAATGAACGCCCCTTATATAAAAATTGATCTATCAGGTTCCTAATTTAGCCATAGACTAAAGTACTTGTCAGTATAATTATTATTAACAAGTATTCTTCTTTACTTTATGACTCATCTTAATATGTGGTGTTTAAAATGTAGCTCAGAATGCAAGAACTGTTCTAGGGGGTTTAGTACAGCCACATACCGAGATAAAACACAGGAGGGAATGTATATCTTCTTCTGCTGCGTTCATCTGGAGAGTTTTTTCGGACATAATTGCATTGTGCCTGTTTACAGCAGAGCTGCGTTCTTGCACCGTTAAGCCGACACATCTGACTTCTGCGGGCATTTGTTGACCGGGTTAACCTTACCAGGAATGGATATCAAATATCCACCACCCAAGTCATCTTGTAGAAGCTGTCTTAACAGATTAAGTGCCATGGATGATTAACCATTTTAAACGACTTCCACTATCTGCCATTGGCTTATATACTGTCAAAATGTTGTCATTGCGAAATGTTGTCTCAATTAAAATATCTATACAATAGTTTTCACTAAGCAACCCCTTTAATTTGATATATAATAAAACATGTCTGCTACCACAGTAGCAACTTTTATGTTATAACTGTGACACACTCCTATTTCTCATTTTCTGCCATCATTGTTTGTTTGGTCAGAACCTACTTTTTGTTTGGAACTGAATCTCCTGCCACAACCTTCTTCTCTTATATTACCAACAATCATCAACTGTCCATACTGGATTGAGTTCCACTCTCCACAGGAACCTCTGACTATTCCTAGTTGGTCAGTGGAAATGTAACATGTTCTGTGGTCTGCACTGCTTTGGTAGATTTCATATAGCATTGTGCAGAATCTTCTTAAATGTTCCTGAAACACTGGGGTATGTTCATCTCTTGAAATAGTAAATGACCTGTGGTTGTGTTCAGACAACATATTCATGATCTGATTGATCTGCAAACAAAATATAGGGCCAGCACCATATACCCAATATCTCCAGGCTTATAAAACGATCCTTTACTTAATTATAAACTTATTTTTTAGGAAATTAATGTGGTAGTTTCCCATTGACTTCACCAACTTCCTAAGAGTTACATTTGATCATTTAGCCAAAGAGTACTAATTCTATTGTTGCTGTATTTAAGATCTCCTAATTTTGTTTCAGGTGTCTATTCTTGTGTCTCCCATTTATTTCAGATTAAATTGTGAAATTGTATTAAATATTTTGTTGTTTAATCTTTTTTATCAATTCTGTTATCAGATGTTTATAACTTCATCAATTCTCCTTGTTTCAATTCTTTCACAGAAAGACTCTAAAAAACCAAGACAGATTCGAGGAAAGCATTCAGATTGGTCGAGGATAAGTGACGATAGCTTCAACAATGAGAACATACCCAACAGAAGTATTAGTAGCTCAACTGACAGCGCGGATTCATTTCTTGACCTCAGCGGTGATCACTTTGACACAGGACAAACACCAGAGAAACTTAATTCATTAAATAATAGTGAAACTGTCGGACAGTCTGTGTCTAGCACCACAGATAATTTAAGTTCCAGCTACACGAGACTTTTATTGCCCAGACACGATAAAGAGATTGTGGAAAAGTGTGATTGTGAGACGGTTCAGATCTCTAATGATTCTCAGACAACAGAGCCAAATAAAGACTTCAGTGGAAGAAGTCTGTTGTTCAATGATAAGCTTGCAGATCCATTTAACAGTACTGTAAATGGTGTTAAAGAAGATGATGGCAGACAGCAGAACCCAAAAGCTAACCTTGCAGACATAACTGCAGTGGATTCCCAAAGTGCCACAAGAGAGATATTAACCCCAGACAAATCTGTACCCACCGTAAATAAAGAAGGTGGCTCATATAACGCTAAAAGTACAGATGGTGTCACAGGCCTTTTTTTAGGCATTGCTAGCAAGGAAAGAAATGGGAGAATAGATAGTGTTAAACTGACACCAACCATGAATGGACATATGGATCGCCCCGTGAGTGTTGGAATGACAAAATTAACTAATTGTGATACTACTAACTGTGTTAATGTACCATGCTCTGGGGCGGCATCCGCGACTTCCTTTTCCAGCTGTAAAACTTTGTCAGGAGGCACTGTACATGTGAACAGTTTTCCGTCACCTTTGTACGCTGATGATCCTTCAAATCTCCACATGATGGGTTCCCTAACGCCAGAGGCTTGTGGTGTAACAGCAGCAGAGAATGCTCTCTCTCCTGCAATATTTTACTCACATCCCAGCAGGGAAAGTGTGACAAAGAACTTATTCTCGAACCACAGTTCAGGTGGAAATTGTATAAAGACATTAAAAGCAGATTGTGTGTCAAAATGTGCCTTACGTGTATCGAAAGATGGTTCAGTTGATTTGCCTGCAAGGAGCAACGGAGAGATTGTTTCTCTGAATGGTCATTTGAAATGTGTTGAAGATGACCTGCCAAGTATGGAAATTGGAAGTGGGGAAGACAGTGCACTTGTTCATGCTGGTGGTGTTCATGCTGGTCTTGATCCACAGCAGCGGCCGACTGCTCCCTCAGTAGCTACCACAGCAGAGGAGGACATGTCTGGGCAGATGATGCCTATAGAACAAGAAAAGACACCTGAGAAACCTGCAACTGGTAATTCACATTTTAAATACTTCTTTCACGTTAGAATAGAAGCTTCATTGTCATCAGAGGTAGAAAATAATCTGAACATAATTTAGGAGCCAGCATATTTATTATTGCTCATAAGGCCTAAGAAAATTATTGAAAATTCAGGTGCCAGGTATACATTTTAGGGCTCCTGGATTTTTCTACCACTGATTATCATGATTGTCTCATTCTGAAAATTGTGGGCAATCACAGTTTGCCATCTCACACGATCACCAATCTCAGATCTGGTCTGTTTTCTTGTTCTGATTATCCATTTGGCCAGGCCGTTCAGGTAATGATCTTTTTTGCCCTTTTGTCCATTAAGTTTACAACTTTGTCACAAAGCTTTTAAGTTTATCTATCTTCATAATATTATACAAAATTTGTGACTCTATATTAAATTTCACCTGCTTCTAAAAGGGCTGCCTCATTCATTTTTCTGGTCATCCATGCATTTTCCTGCAAAATCACATCTTGGCTACCATCTAATGTCCCATAGACAATAAGCAGGTAAGAATTGAATGTGGGTGATGTTATTTAGATCAAATCTGTGTACACCACAAACAACCTGATGTGGCACACAGTCTGTCTTCTCTCTTCCCCCGCCTTCCAATACTGACAGCCACTTCTAGATAGTGCTTGCAGTTATCAGTAATGTACAGTGTAGACAAAGATGGTGGAATAGGTAAAGATATGAGTTGAACTGAGTTAAGAACCGACATCACTGCACTCAGGACATTCCCATACGTGCTCCGCCCCCTCGTTCAACAGCCAGTGAAGAGTCATACTACTAATCGTTCCCACCGCTATCTGATTGAAAGTTCTCCTGGTCTTCCCTCTCAGTTTTGAGATTCTTCCAGAACCCCTGCTGATCCCCCGCAACCTAATTCTTTCCACATATGGGTTCTCAATCTGTTCCTCTACCTTCTCCACCTGGTCCCACAAGCGCATGACCCCCCCCCCCCCCCCCCCCCCCCCCTGTCCATAGGCAAACTACCACCAAGAGGTGCATTCCCTACCAGCCTGTCCATTCCCCCGTACACCCGCATGGCCAGGGCAAAATTAGGTAAAGATATAAGAATACAATAGTCAATAGGAACTTATATAGCATTAGAATATTTGTCAGTGAAAAGCCATTAATAAGCACTAGACGTATTTGATATTCATGTTGAATGTTTCATCAGTACGACTGCATGGGTTAGAAACATGGAGAATGACTAAGATGATTAAAACTAAATTACAAACATTTGTTATTTGATGCCTGTGTAAAATAGGACACAATTGGTATAACTAAATCATCAGTGTGGAGATCACAGAGAGAACTGGACAAATACCGGTGAACCAAGGGGTATAGAAATGATACTGGATAGAATATGCGCTAAGAAAATGTGAAAATAGTAGAACTAGAAAGACCTTTGTCTGGATTCAACATGTTAACACACACAAAAATAGAGGAAGACAAAAAACCACGTAGAAGAGAAATAGATGCAGAAATGTATTGTATGGGGATTACATGAGACGGGGATTCGTGGGATATCTGAGTCCAGGGCAGCTGGGAGTGAGTTTGCTGAGGGTGGTTTCCCCAATGGACATAAAGGGAAACAGATAAAGGTAACTACCACAAGAACTATCTGTGCCTTACGGGTACAGCATCTGCTGCCGGCTATAGGGACCTTGTATCTTAATATTCATTTGGAGGAGAATGTTTACAAATCACCTGAGGATATTATCTCTCTCTCTCTCTCTCTCTCTCTCTCTCTCTCTCTCTCTCTCTCTCTCTCTCTCTCTCTCTCTCACACACTCTCTCTCTCTCTCACTCTCTCGCTCACGCTCTCATTCATCCATATTTGACAGTATTAATTCATTCTTACAATTGCTTCATGACTCCAATTTGCTTTTTTCCCCATTTGATTCCCCTCGCACCAGTTGTATTAACATGATTTATTTCTGATCAAACAAGATTTATCATCATTGCTAGAGAATCTGGTCAAAACAGCAGTTTTGCTTTAGTGCTTTTTGAGATGATGTTTTTTCTAATAGGTTTCATCATACACTCAGTTATCTGTAATCTGTGCCCAGATTCTTGCATCAGTCTTAAACATTTGTCAGAAATCTGTTAGGCATACAGTGCTCTGCCACATTTATCTTTAGCATAAAGTGATGTCAGGTTCATCAGCATGGAGCTCCAGAAGATCAAATCACAGTGCAATATGAATTGAGATATAGATGCTCATGGTTAGAAGTTTTCCTGGTATCTCATTTGTTAAGGATGTTCACAGATGAATGGGGCAGGAAAACAGGATTATGAAATGTATTTTAGACACAATAGAAAGTTCTGCTGATGAAGGAAGAATACAGAAATTGGGTTCACATTTGAGAATTCTCAGTGGGAATGTTTTTTTAAATAGCTCCTATTGTGAACATAATAATGTATAGATTGTTTACAAATTTAGTGAATGCAAAGTTTGTGCTGTTTTAATATATAGAAAATATCATCACGTGCCCTGTCAGCTGGCGTAGGCACTTATGTCTCTCCATAGATCTTGTTCCTTGGTGTTCTGGATCAACTACCTCCACCTCTTTTCCCACTGATTTTTCCAGTTGTCACAATGTTTTCCTTCTCATAGAAACTGCATTATGATAATTATGCCTTGAACCATGTGTTTGTAATGTCCTCAGTTGTGCCAAGCCCAGCATGTGATCTGCGTGTTAGTTTTGGACACACAGTCCAGGAATCTTTGAGCCAAAGTGGAGACTTCCCAAGAGACTTCAGCTCTATCAAGCTGAAAATTGATTCTGGTTCATACACTACTGTGGTAAGGAATGCTTTTATTAGAGTGCCAATCTGGCTTTCAAGGGAGTAGTTTTGAAATTGAGTTTCACATACATGTATAAAAATCAATTACAATTATGTTACTCATGTGTACATATAATCTTTACATTGTTAAAACTGTTAGATTAATAGATCTGGCACACTTAATTTGACAGGTAGTAGAAATGAAATGCCTGTGTAAAGTTCAGGACTTGTTTTGCATATAGAGATATGTCCTGAACCTCACCTTGGTCAGAAGCCTGTGCTGATTTTATGAAATCCCATGCAAGACTTCTGCCATGCCATATAAACGGCTATCATTGGCCTGAACTGAACTGGCAGAGGATCTCGGCTGTAGTGTCTCTCCCAGAGTGATCAGAAATCACCCTGACACATATCAGCCCATGCCCAAATTGTGGATAAATGATGTTCATCAAAAGTGTGCTCTTCTGATTGGCAGTGGGTTCTAACATTCATTGAGTGTAATTCTTACTAAATGACAGCTGTGTTCAAATATCCATCGAATGACAATCCTGCTGAATAACAATTTTGTTCAAATGTCCATCAATGTCATCTACTAAATAGAATAGCAGTGCTCTGAGAGAAAACCGTGTTTCATGTGCAAGATTCTCAGAACTGAAGGAAAGCTCTTGACTGTCCTTAATTTGTTACATTAAATGCAGTGACGGAAAACAATTGGAAAACTGCTCTGTGTGGTTTTTCCAAGGTTGGTGCTGTGCATGGAACATGCTACTCTTCATGTAAATTACTGCAGATGTCACTTACCAATTACCTGATCCTGGAAACAAACAGCAATGTCTATGCACGACAGGGGAAAAACGACCAGGATACATGACCCGGACAGCCCTTCCCCCTGAGAGTGCCAGGAAGATAAATGGGGCCGAAACAGTCAGCGAAGGGGACTGCTTCTGATGATCAGAAGTCTCCTGTCATGCTTGATCCTCGGCGGGGTGTTTGCTACAAAGAGCTATTGGCACTGCATTAAGGGATCAAACTGCTCATTTTGGTAATCAAAGTCCAAATGTACTGACTTTCCTTTGATCAACAAGAAGCCCAGTAAAAATGATCCACCGTTATCAAATTAAAACTACACAAAGACATAGATACTGTATTTATGCAGTTACTGATTGGGCTAACAGTTTCAACATTGCTATATTCATCAGTTAATGACAGTTTATGATTTATTTAAAGGAGGAATTCAGCGAAGACGTGGTTCGCATCATCCAGACCCTTCTGTTTGAGAATGAGCAGTACACAACTAGAAAGAAACAGGCAAACTCAGTCAGGTCCATTTTCATCAAGGTATGTTGTTTTTTAAATGTTAGTTGTGCAGCCATTATTGGTTTTGAGTTAACTTATGTCATTTTCTGAAGGTTTGTAACATATTTGACTTTTATGTTTACCAGTAGTTGTCAAATAGGACCATATTGTCATATTTCAGTCCTAGAATTGGTAAGACGGTCTGATTAGAACTACCTTGGCCTGGTAAAGTGTGTTACAGTGAGGGCAGAGGTGTGCAAACTTGCTCATATGTAGATAGTCGTTTTTTGTGTGTGTGCATTCACTAGCTGTGAACTCAAGTATAGTGCTACTACTGCCAGTGCACTGGAGTGATTTTAGTGTGTGATTTAGCTTTCCCTATTACCACTTACCATCAGGTGAACTCACTCTGACTTCAGAAGTACTTGTAATTTAACTTCCCAAGTCAAGGATAAGAAATCAGCATTTTGGCCTGACTGACGTGATGAGGTTGAACCCGCTACTTGGCATCAGCACACCGGAAGTCGACGTGTAAATGCATGTATCCATTCAGCCCCGCTGACCTCCTGGAGATGATATGACTTTGATGTTTTGTTGAGCATGCCTCTGAGTTAAAAAAAAGTTACTTGCATATCCTTTACAGGATGTCGTAGTAAATCCCAGCAGTTTTTGGCTGTTCGTGATTTCGTGGCAAATTTACATTCTGAGTAACTTCCTCAATTTGTAAGTGTCAAAGACCGATGTGTCAGTTGAGGTCTGACTGCGCTAGGCAGAGCAACCAGCAGCGATGTTCTTCTCACATTAAAAGCTAACACTGCAGTTTTCCATTGAAGCTATACAGGTGTATAGTTTCAGGAATAACATCCTACCTGTCCAAGTTCTTTCCCTGTTAACTGGAAAAGGTAACCTGGATAGTTAATCGGGGGGGGGGGGGGGGGGGCTGAGTGGTCTCGAGGTATGTTGCCCGCCTTGAGTGCTGGATTTCCTAGGTTCAAGCCCCGGTGAGGACCAAGATTTTTTTCACGTGGACTTCTAGTAGCAACATTTCTCCTAGTCTCTGGGTAGTGAGATCGGACGCCCATGTGTATTGTTGCCAACGTAAAAAATCCATTGGCTGTTGGAAATTTAAAAAGAGTAGCTTAACGGCACTGCCTGGGCAAAAGTTTGAGTTAAAAATCTACCCAATGTATTTCAGGATCCTCGCCGGTGCTACGGAGTTCGTGCACTGAGCCGAGATTCTCTGGACTCGGGCTTGAGTTAGGAGTAGAACCGAGCACTTAGGGTTACACCCGTGTGCTGTGATGTTGATCCATCGACTAAACTAAACATGGTTGGGTGCCACCCACATTACCTCTTGTGTGGTATGTGGTAATTAAATACATCAGCCTGCTACCATATTTTCACGATTCCCTCATGGTGTGTGAATGATTAACATGCTCCACATTACCTCCAAGATGCCTTCTTGGTGTGTAAGTGGGTAACAGACTTCAGATTACCTCCAAGTTGATTTCATGGTATTAAAGGGGTAACAGACTCAGGCTTCATATTACCTTAAAATTACCATTAAAATGCTTCATGTTATGTAAGCAGTTCACAGACATTTTAATTTCTATAGATACATTTTAACTTTTACCATTAGTCCAGTTTATTCATTCACACTGAAGTAAGTGTAACTTGTCTTCACATATCATGTTACTGTATTTCACAACAAATTTAGCATGCAAATGCGTTACAAATGACACTGTAAATTCTGTTTCAGCACATGGAGCGCTTCTTTCCTTGGTTTAATGTAAATACATGCAAATTGTGGGATCACAACAGAAAGTTACCAGCGTAAGTGTTGATTGTTTAAGGTTCTTCAGCTGTCACTTTCATAAACTTGGTGGGACAGAGGTGTTTCCAAGGCACCAGGGCCAGGTTCTATACTGGCCAAGACCTACTAACACGCCCTAGTCGTGCGTCCTGGGCAACAGGTCCCTTTGGGGTCCTGGCTAACATAGTAGGATCACGGATGCTTCCGAAGTCGGAGAGTATCTGCCTGCACAGCTAGGAACCACCAGTCTGCACACCAATAAGCCAGACATGGGACAATGGATACTCACGCAAACCTCAGGTCCTGTATGACATCACACTGATGTTGGACAACAGGATGTCTTCATCCGACATGCTGGAGTTCACAGCCAGCGAACACAAGCAAGCATAAACTTAGTCATAACAGAGGATTGATCTTTCTAATGCATAACATGAAATGAAACAATATTTTGAATTAGTGTTGTGGCAATGTGTCACTATGGAAATTAGCTGCAATAGATCTTCAATGCTTTCTATCTGTCATTTTGGTTGTACACTATAACAGACTGCTTTTCTTCCATTTCTTGATTTCTTCCAATTTATAACATTGTCTGGGAAATTGCCAGTACTAAGGTCACTACTTTCTTAACTCAGCAGTCAGCATGAGGTCACCATACAGTGGATACCATCCCACTGTAGAATACCTGGAAATGACAGAACTGATCGATTGGCAAAAGAAGGAGCAAAATAAGAAAGCCTGATGTGCCCGTTACATACAACCAAAAGAAAAGAATGATCAAATCAGTCAGAAAGCCACCAAAACCTGCTCAAGACGACTACCACATTATGGACAGACCAGAACAAGTCATTATTCTGCTCCTCAGAACAGGAGACACAATAGATTACGCAACCACATCTATACAAAATTCAAGGATGGTAAATCAGCCATGTGCACATGTAGATTGGCGTCGCAGACAGCAGAGCACATACCCCAAGACTGCCCAAAATACAACATATTTAGGCAAGCCTTCTGGCCTAGAGAGATGACAGTGGAAGATAAACTCTATGGACTGCTGAGTGAACTAAAAAGACAGTTAAATTCATACAAGAGACAATATTACAGTTATAGACATTTCAAGCGAACGAAAGAAGAAGAATAACATTGCCTACCACTGACTTTGCCCAACAGCATGGCTTTTAATACATTACATTTTATGCAAAATATTTGACTTCTCCCTCTTTGGTTACTTTGCTCAGTACTCTTTTAATTTCCAGCTTCTTTAAGGACTTCTATATTTATTTGTTTTTGTTTCCATGAAATACAACTCACTCTTAATCACATCACCATAAGAAGCAGAGAGTGGTGGTGAGGGGGGGGGGGGGGGAGAGCAACTCGGGCAAAGATGGCATGCCAAAAAGATGAGGAATATTCTGTGTAATAGATCCTTTCTATGGAACTTTATGAACACATCTTAGTACAGTGTGGGAACTAGAGGCCACTGAGTTGTCATTCCTTCGAAGAATCGGTTTTTAAAAAAAACAATTCATGGCCAGCTACGAAGTCTAACAATTGAGAGCTCAAGGAGGCAAAATCACAAAAAGGTTGAAGAGGACCGGTTAGAAGAGAGTGACTGGAGAACATGCCAACAGTTGTGAAGATTGATGACATTAAATACAGAAGATGACAAAGTGAGATAATACTCAAATGGATTGGCCATTTCTAGTGAAAATGCACATAGATAAAGCAGTATTCTAGCTGTACTCTACAAACAGTAGTTCAATGTTCTCTCTGTACTTATTCTTCTGTCTAACCCACGATTGCTCTCTCTCTCTCTCTCTCTCTCTCTCTCTCTCTCTCTCTCTCTCTCTCTCTCTCTCTCTCTCTCTCTCTCTCTCACACTCTCTCTCTCTCTCTCTCTCTCTCTCTCACACTCTCTCTCTCTCTCTCTCTCTCTCTCACACTCTCTCTCTCTCTCTCTCTCTCTCTCTCTCTCTCTCTCTCTCTCTCTCTCTCTCATGCACACATGCGTGTACACCCATACACACACACACACACAGTGCCACATATTTTGTTTATAATGAATATTATAATAGGAAATTATAACATTATATTATAATAACATGCTATTATAATAGAAGATTGCACAAGTTTTAGAATTTGATTATGAAAACTGAGTCACCTGTTTCATTATATGTGATTGGAGAGAATTCTTATCTATTCATCCACGGTAACAAACTCGAAATGTTGATTGCATTTACTTGATTTCATTGTGGTTGAACAGAGATGTTTTGTTCTTTGTTAATAACTGTAGGAATACTTGTTTTTTGCCAGTGGGATGCTGAAAGATGCTGTGCTGCCCCCTTCAACAGACCACACATATGCACAGTGGTTGGAGAGGAGGGATGTTCCCATGACACCTCAGCCATCTCCGTTTAAGAGAGTGGGAAATCCTCAGAGAATGATCACTATGGATGGTTAGTCTTTTCTTCTTCTCTTCCTCCTCCTCCTCTTTCCTCTTCCTCTTCTTCTTCTTCCTCGTCTTCATCTTCTTCTTGAGCTGTAGTCTGAAGAAGCTGTTAGAAGAAAGAGTGAGCCCCGCAAAGTTAATGCTATAAAGAGCTGCATGGTGTGGAATGAGGAAAACTGACACTGTAATGAGTTGCGTTGTAATGAGAAGAAAGAAAATAAACATGAAATCAGGAACCCGATAGTGAGGGACAACAATAGTGTTAGACTGTACATGGACAGTCTGTGCCCCATAAGGAACTTGTATACTTAAACACAGTGAAAACAGAGCAAATGGTCACTCATTGTTAACGAGGCTTGATGGAAGTCTGAGCCTATAAATACACCAGGTATGAAGCACACACAAGGACTCTACCAGATCCTGATACGCAAAGCAGGGATGGAAAAATGACCTGTTTTCAGTATAATAGGCACACACAAAAACATTAACACATTAATTAGTTGTATGGTGTAGAAGGAATTACAGAAAATGAACAGTATAATGTATTGTATAATGTGGAATGCGTTAAGGAAACTATGCGCTATAATTACTTGTATGGTGTGGAATGCATTAAGGAAAATGAACGCTATAATGAATTGTATGGTGTTGAATGAGTTAAGAAAACTCAATACTAAATTTAATTGTATGATGGTGTGGAATGAGTTAAGGACAATTAACACTATAATGAATTATCTGTTGTAGAATGAACATTACCTTAACACTAAGCATACAGAAAGTGTTATATCATCTGGTTGTGCACTCATACAGAAAGTGTTATATCATCTGGTTGTGCACTCATACAGAAAGTGTTATATCATCTGGTTGTGCACTCATACAGAAAGTGTTATATCATCTGGTTGTGCACTCATACAGAAAGTGTTATATCATCTATCTGGTTGTGCACTCATACAGAAAGTGTTATATCATCTGGCTGTGCACTGAGTCAAAATTCATGTGCAAATAAAATGTGGTTGGTAGGCCAGTACACTTTGGCTTCTAGTGTAAACAAAGGTGGTCCTATAGCAGATACTGCCTTTGTGATGTGAAGTGTTGGGTCTTCACATATTCTAGGCCATGACACATAGATGAGGTGGCCAATTGCCTTTCTTTCCCCAGACAATTCCAAGAAAATTCTGAAAATTGCCTAGTTCCCATTTTTATGAGGCTGACAACCCCAGAGCTGTACTATTACTACTATTTGTAAGAAATAATCCAGCCTCTGCTGGGGATTGAACCCAGACAACTCTGTTGACAGGCAAATGCACTAACTAGTATGCCACCGCAGCTCCTGGTGTGTAAGGAAGTAAAGGTTAATATTATCATGAATTTCTTAGTGAACTATACTGTGACTATGTTTTCAGTAGGTTTATGTGATGCATGTAATAAGAGCTACCAAGCTGACTACTCTGTGACTGCCAGCACCAGTATGCTGCAGTTTTGTGTGTGTTGCATTGAACTCATCTGTTAAAGTTCTTCTTGTTTTACAGGCAGCAGTTCAGAAATGTGTTCTGCAGAGAAGATCCAGCATCATCTTGTGCAGAGTGAAGACAGCAGAGCCTGCCTGTTGTGTCAGCAGTTTGGTGATGATGAACCTGATGTAAGTTGGTGGTCAGCGTCGTTGATGTTGTCATGGGTGCTGCATTTGTAACATTGGATCTCACTTCTAGTGAGGTCTAATGTTACAGATGCAGAATGATAGTCTTCTCTCGCTCTCTTTTATGAATGGTGCATTTCACAGCAAGTTTCTCTTGTCATCATATGGTTACTGCTTCAAATAATCTTTATATTTGTTGTGAGATATTATATTGCTTTGAAATTATCTTATAGGACTATAAGATCATCTATTATTACCGTAAATTGGTTTTATAGTGCTGTCAGATCTAACAATACTATAAAATAATCTTACATTATATTTTGATTATTTTATATTACTATGAGATCTTATAGTACTTGGAGATTATCTTATAAGAGATCATCTTATGCTACAATGAGATTATCTTATGCTACAATGAAATCATCTTTTCATACTTTGGGTTTATCTTTTATTGCTATGATATCATCTTTTATTACTATGAGATTCTTTTGTTACCTTGAGATCATCTTCTAGTACTTTAAGATCATCTTTTAGTACTTTAAGATCATCTTTTAGTACTTTAAGATCATCTTATATTACAATAAGATTATATTATATGATATATAATCCAGCTTACAATCATCCTTATATGAGATAATCTTATATTACTCTGAGTTAATCCAAATTACTTTTGTGTTTGTTGTGCCTTTATCTGAGTTTAAGCCATTTTCTCACTGATAAGCCTGGTCATTTGGTTTATGCAGTAGTATCTTCTAACATCATATCATTATGAGATCCAATATTGCTATCAGATGGTTTGGAACAAACTGACTACACTGCTATCAGAAGAAAATGTTTACACATGTTAAACCTCACAGCCATGCCAACCTCCATTACTATGATACAATATAGCAATTACTATGATATATTATAGCGATAGTATTATATAACATTAAATTATGTTTAGATAACCTACAACTATTAATAAACTCATTTTTCTTAGCACGTATTGTAGAGTACACGTTCACTATTGAAATTGGTTGTGTGGCACATAAAATGTAAAAATTACGTGTTCAAAGCATTGTATCAAGGTTAACGGAAGAAACAGTTGATGGACAATATACTCTTAGGACTAGTGCTGTTGGAGATGCACATTGAAATTTCATTTCAGGTCACCAAGGACAAAATGAACAGAACAAATTGTACTTGCAATAAAGTTATAAATAAAGTAGTGCTCGCTGGGGGGAAAGCTGTGAAAATTAATTGAATGGGGAACGGCTAAAAAATGTCAGTGGTCAGATTTACAAGAACAAATAAAAAGGACAAAGTAAACTTTGTGGTAGAGACTTCCATCAGCAAACAAAAGCAGAGCTGCATCCGTTGAGTTGGCCATTTTACATTTGATGCCTGTCTGCACATGTGAAGTTCCAGTACTGGTTTTCCACACTCACATAGTTCTGAGCTTGGATAGAGAAAGGAGAACTCTGCAACAGTCCCCAAGAAGATGGCACTTGGGTATTGGGTCAGGACTTAGGCCTCTACACCAGCTTTACTCCGATAGAAGCAAGCGTTTTTGGGACTCAGGTGACCTGAATGCCAGTGCATTGAACTTACAGCCCAGTCTTCCAGAGGATTCACCACCAAGCAACACTTTTTGGTTATTTGTTGCAGTGAAATGCCTTGCTGGCTGTGACAGTATTTTATTTGGGGGACTCAATTTGAACTCAAGGGTAGTCCATACACGCGTTAACTACTTCTGGTAGTGAGTTGATTTTTGCGTGTGGATTAGCTTTTCTTATTGCCTGTGTCCTTTGCCATCGGGTGAACCCACTCTAACTTTAGACACACTTGTAATTTACGCCTCGAAGTCAAGGACAAGAAGTCAACATTTTAGTCCAACAGGTTGGTGTAGCGGTTGAACCTGCTACCTCGGCATCAGCACACCGGATGTTTAAGAAAGAGCGCTCGTATCCATTCGGCCATGCTGACCTCCACACTCTGAAAGTTGAAATAAGGAGATCATGATTTTGGTAATGTTCACGAAATAATTTCTATATCTGCAAGCTTCATTGCAATCTGACTAAACTCATAGGTCCTCAGCCATCCCCAGCGTCTGGCAACAAGTCAAACTCCACTATGCAGGATTACAACAGAAGGCTTCTGATTGTCAGAATAGGTCCCCTTGCCACAAATGTTTTGGACTCTTCTGTACACTCTCGGGTAGTAGACCTAACCAGGTCATGACTCCCAAATGTCTTTCTCCTGTATGACATCCAAATCAAAACATGTATATGCCAGAAATGTTCGATGATAAGCGTACTTGCCCAACAAATATGCTCCAGATATGAGAACCCCAGGCACCTGGTGCATCATGATCTGTTTACTTCTCGTGGAATTTTTGGTCACCTCTCTCTCTCTCTCTCTCTCTCTCTCTCTCTCTCTCTCTCTCTCTCTCTCTCTCTCTCTCTCTCTCTCTCTCTCTCTCTCTCTCTCTCTCTCTCTCTCTCTCTCCCCCCCTCTCTCTCTCTCTCTCTCTCTCTCTCTATCTCTCTCTCTTCCCTCCCCTCCTACACTGTTGTGTCTCTATTGCCACCTCCGAATGTATGCCCTGCTGCCACGTTGCCTTCTTTGACCTTATCCACAGCTGGTGTAGGGGATGCCTTCTTGCATGTGCCAGGGTGAAAAGCCAGCTCTTCATTTAGGTTATTCCATATCCTGGATTAATCTTTCCTCCCTTCACTCAGGCTCTAATGCCTAATTACTGCTGTCGCCATTCATCTGTAGTTGTGGAGCATCGAATAGCATTTCACCATCCTTATGGCATCTGCATTGTGGTGTGTTGGTTACATCGCAGCAACTCACTGGTTATTTGAACGTTTCTATTAGCCTCCACTTTTTTACTGTCACATTATGAATACTTTATTGGAGGTGCCTTAGTTTAAGGAGTGAAATGTCAGGGGTTTTTCCATACAGCATGGTTAAAATTTAGATAAAATGACATGTTCTGTCCTTAGGATGTTAGTAAAGTTCACTACAAAATTGCAAAGTTTACTTAAAAATATTTTTTGCACTTAGGTTGTGAGTAAAGTTTAGATAAAATGACATGTCCTGCCCTTATGATGTTAGTAAAGTTTACTAAAAATAGGATTTGCGCTGAGGATGTAAGTAAAGTTAATTAAAATACAATAAGCTTTGTTGTCCAAGATTTTCACACCTCAACCACTTTTATCACCAGCATGCTGGGAGACTACTGTACTGTGGTCAGGATGATTGGGTTCATATCAACTGTGCCTTATGGTCGGCTGAAGTCTTTGAACAGGAAGATAGTTCCTTGCAGAATGTTCTGGAAGCTGTCAGCAGAGGGAAGAAACTGGTAAAGGAATGTCTATATCTGTTATGTGTATATCTGTATTTCAATTGTCTACCACTGTAATTTTAAGCTGACTATCATTCATGTCTTTCTGTTTGCACAAAACTGGCCTATGCAGATTAATCATAATGGCTTCTATGATCTTTAACAAGTAACTATTTTGTGTGTTAAACAACATGCGCAACACGTTGGCTCTATCAATCACATGGCCAGTTTCATTACTGTGCGAATGTGTGTGTATTTCAGCTTGAAGGATTTATCTAGTTACTTTACTTTATGCAGTGTGATTCTGCAGTACGTACCTGACGAGATGCAACAAAATATAAAAGGCAATAAATCGTGCAATCAATTGTTCATGTCTTTGTTATTCAAATTCACTACAGGAAAACATTGTTTTGATTTACTGAATAAATTGTCTGTTTACACTCCGCAGCTGTGATATTTAGTGTTTTCACTGACATGTCGACTCCACCACAATATTACATCCTTTTGGAACTGGGTTTGGTCTGTTATTGCTGCTATCTTGGCCATATTTCAGTGATGCAGCCAGGAGCAGAATTTGCTTGCAGCTGGAGTAGGTTCATAGTCAGCTATTGAGCAGCCGAAGTACGGGTAGATCACCATGGCTTGGAGAGAATTGTGACTTGAGTTTGTGGCCAGTGCTCAAAACTCTTGAGGAAAGGCTAGACAGACATATAATCAAACTGCTACTAGTACCATTAGTATAGGGTCTGATTGCTGGCTGTGACAAATGAGGATGCAGCATGTATGTGAGTGTCCTGAGTGATGTTCTGTCTGTTGACTCAGCTCATCTAGTGAGCAGTTTGTGGAACAATAATATCAGAGTTTAAAGATATGTAGCTACAGCTATGATCAAGTAAAGGACCTTGTTACATACTTTGAGGTATATTTAGTAAATGGTGCTGGCCTCATAATTTTCTAGACAGCCGGCACTCCATGGGTGATGCGGTTACTATCTCGGGGTCCCCCTTTACTTCCCAGGGGTAAATGTAGAAACAGGTTCTGATTACAGAAAAGAGCCTTCAGTCATCATGTTGCTTTACTTTATGTCCTTTACTGAATGTCACTCTTATCACAGGCACTTTGTGATGATGATAAATATCCATATTGTATTGATATTCGTACAACCGTATACACTTTTGCATTATATTAATTTGTTATCAATTTACTTATGTAAAAGAAATAGTTCATGTGAATATGGAGGGGGAAAAAAGGATACCGCGGATGGAATATATGAACCAAGGCAATGAACTTAAGACAGTGGAAATCATGTTAAAAGTCAATAGCCCTGTAAAACTTCAAAGCAGAATTAAGCACTATAAAACAAGAACCCTTATACAAAGGACTGGACTCTTGAAGTAAAACATTTAAGGTTCAAAAATGGAAATAGCAGGAATATTTACCCTATACAGTGTAGCATATGAAAATCAGAATTACTCAAGAGACATAATACAACAAATAAAAATATATTTTCTGAATTAATAAACACTGTATATTCCAATTATTATCCAGAAATCTTGAATGGGAATTTTGCCATTTATTGTTTATAAATTGTCAAATATGGACAAGGAATTAGCAACATGAGGCCAGAAGTGATTGCTTTGAAATGTGCTTTTGTAGACCAATAGGAAGAACATCATTACAGGAGAAGAAAACAAAGAAAGAAGTATTGCAAGAATTGGGATTAAAGAAAACATTGAATGAGACGGGGGTAAGCCATGTGAAAAGATACAATTTTCTTGGTAAAGAATGTGCTGGAAGGAAAGGTTCAGGGGAAGCATACAAGAAAAAGACAACTTCAAGAGATGGGCTGAAAGATGCTTATGTGAATCTACAAAGAAGTTGCAGGGTAGAGAGTGTTTGAGACTTGTTACACCTTCCTTGCCTTCATTGTAAATGTGCCACTTGATGACGATGATGATTTACTTACTCAGCTTACTCAAAATTGTACCAGTGTATTTCTATTTTTAGCTGGCCTTTCCCCCAGATTAATGTGCAATATTTTGTGTGAAATGTTGCAGCGATGCAACCTCTGCCAGCAACCTGGTGCCACCGTGGGATGCTGTGAAGCAAACTGTCGAGCCAACTACCACTTCATGTGTGCCAGGGCCGATCGATGTTCATTTCAAGATGACAAGACCGTCTTCTGCCAGCAGCATGCTGACTGTGTCAACAGAAAGGTATGTGGTTGAGTGCCACTGGTGTACTATTGTTTTTACAGCAACTGTTGCTGTGCTGTACATGTTTATACAGAAGATCTCCACTCAGGATGCAGACTAGTTAGTTAGTTAGTTGCATATCTTTTACAGGACATCGCAGTCAACACCAGCATTTTTTTTATTTTTTTTTTTTATTTTTTTTTTTGCTTTTGTGATCTCTTGGCAAGTTTACGCTCAGTAGTATGCAATTGCTTTTTGAATGACCGGCACCTCCACCATTTTGAAAAAAAAAAATGCAAAGCAGTCTGCAGCTAAATCGCCAGCAGCTGTTTCGAATGCAGATTTCCGGGATTACGAACTGGTGCAGACTAAACCCCTGTGAAAATAGAAATGTGTTCAAAACCACTGTAAGTCTTTATTTTGTTTTGTAAATATTTGCTTACATGTCAATTGAGGTTATTCAGTCTGAGGACTGCTATAGAGTTGTAGAACATGGTACTCAATTCCAGATTTTACAGGAGCATAACAGTATTTTTGGGGAAGATAATTCATTGGTTTCCCCCTTGCATTCTACATCATGAGTGACCCATTGTTTCTCTTCCACATTTGTCCACTAGGATCAAGTCTGAACTGTAACGCCACCAGTGGGGGGGGGGGGCATTGTGGAATGTGTATTGGTCAGTTTGGGTAGCTTTCATTTTGTAGAGATGGACTTATAATGTCTGATTTCCAGTGCAACAAATAACGGCTGTGTGCAGTGCTCTTTTTAATGGTAGAATGGGATCTTGTGGGTAATTGCCTGTTTTATGATTTGATGCATTTCTATTGTACTCATCTGAATACAAACTTAGCACTTTCTACAGTTTGAGACACCTCCAAACTACTACTACCTTGTTATTTGTTTAGCTGTAATATTATGTACAAAAATATATCTTTTGTTTTTAGCATTTGACCTTAATTTTAAATATCATTAAGGAAATATACCTTTTGCTCTTGCATCTACTCCTAATGTTAAATAATAAAGTAAAGGATCCCCCCCCCCTTTTTTTTTTTAATTTTCTTTTTCTTCAAGACATGACACATGATGAATATAAAATTGAGCTAAGCAACATCCTTTGGCACTTAAAACAACATAACTATCCACTGAAAACCATAATGTGGAGAAAAGGAACAGAACTTCAAAGATATAAATGGACAGACATCAGGATATGGTTGAAATTTACAATGCAGGCTGAAGATAGAAATTGCCATAAAATTCATTACCACCAATCTTCAGTGCAAAGATAGCACTGAATGATGATGATGATGATGGGTGCCAGGAATTGTTTCCGCCAGCCAGTACTTCTCTCGGAGCTTTCATAATCCCAGTGACTGGCATGCATGCCTAATTGTCATGTGTTTGAATTCCCCCCGGCAAGCAGTCTAGCCACTGCACTACAGAATTAGTGCACTTTACTCATATTGTGGACTCCATGTAGCGCACTTTGCTCATATTGTTAACTATAGTGCACTTTACTCATATTTGTAGAATCACTGTAGTGCAATTTACTCATATTTGTAGAATCACTGTAGTGCACTTTACTTATATTGTGGACTCATTATAGTGCACTTTACTCATATTGTTAACTCACTGTCGTGCACTTTATTCATATTGTGGACTCCCTGTAGTGCACTTTACTCATATTGTAGACTCACTGTAAGGCACTTTACTCATATTGTAGATTGCCTGTAATGCACTTTACTCATATTGTGGACTCACTATAGTGCACTTTGCTCATATTGTGAATTCTCTGTAGTGCGCCTTACTCATATTGTAGACTCACTGTAAATAGCAGCAACTAAGTGTTTGAATATAACATTTGACATGTCTTCAGGTGATCAGAGACGGGCATTTTGATATTTCAAGTAGAGTCTGCGTGAACGTTGATAAAATTCGAGCCAAATCTTCCTGGGGCAAGGCTGTGAACCCAGCAACACTGAATGTTATCATCGGTAACCAGTTTGTTTTTCTCACTGTTGTGAAACTGTAAAGATAATCACCTTTATATTTAATAATGTATGTGCTTGTATCGGCTGGTTTTTCCTGTGATCAAGTTGTGTTTTGTTAAAAATGTACTACTGGCTTGCAAGTAAAGTAGTTAGTTACTTGCACATCTTTTACAGGACGTCGCGGTTAACCCTAGAATGTTTTTGTTTATTATTTCTTGGCAAGTTTACGTTCAGTAGTTTGCCATTACTTTCTGAACGACCAGCACTCATAGCTTTGTATACAAGGCAGTCTGTTTCCAAATCGCCCGCAGCTGTGTTTCGAATGCAGTGTGCGGGATTGCAAATTGTGTTCGTAACACCTTCTCCACAGAAAGTATTGTGTTCGTAACACCCTTTCCACAGAGAGAAAGGATTGTGTTCGTAACATCTTCTCCACAGAGAGAAAGTATTGTGTTCGTAACACCTTATCCACAAAGAGAAAGTATTGTGTTCATAACACCTCCACAGAGAGAAAGGATTGTGTTCACAACACCTCCACCTCCACAGAGAGAAAGTATTATATCCGTAACCTTCTCCACAGAGAGACCTGTTCACACAGGTGTTCATAACACCTTCTCCACAGAGAGAAAGGATTGTGTTCATAACACCTCCACAGAGGGAAAGGATTGTGTTCGTAACATCTTCTCCACAGAGGGAAAGTATTGTCTTCATAACACCTTCTCCATAAAGAGACAGGATTTTGTTCATAACACCTTCTTCACAGAGAGAAAGTATTGTGTCCATAACACCTCCACAGAGGGAAAGTAATGTATTCGTAACACCTCCACAGAGAAAGTATTGTGTTCGTAACACCTCCACAGAAAGTGTTGTGTTCGGAACACCTTCTCCACAGAGAGAAATGACATTTATATGCTGCACATTGGGTGTATGGTGCTAGGCCCATATTGGTATAGACCAATCAGCACCCTGTGAGTGATGTGGTCTGTGTCACATTGCCCCCCTTTACTTCCCAGGACATTTCCTGGTGCTTATCTTAGACTGGTTTACCTGGGAACCCAGGTCAGTTTTGCAGACTTGGACCCATTACCACCGGACCGGACTTGTCAACACCATTAACCTCATATTAAAACATTGTATTCCCTTTGTGAATGTATACACAGAAGCCATGAACAATAATAATTACATAATTTGCATAGGTGTGTGGCGTCTTTGTTTACACTCACCTGTTTTGTCAGTTCCTGTATGCCTGAGTCACATGCCATGTGACTCCAGTGTTTAGATCATTCATTTCTCTGTGGGCATTGGCTTGGAATTTGTAGAATTTTGCCTAAATCTTTGAGATAAATGACCGGCTTGGGCCTAATCCCACCCAGCTCATATATGCCTTGCCAAATCATAACCTGGTCGCTTTCTCATATGTGAAAGATAAGTTCTAGTGCCGGTCATGCACACCTTACTAGTTACCGATCTCAGAGAGGGGGAAGAATAGCTCTGTAACAAGTTGTTTCTGTACCGGGTGGGAAGAAAAATTTCTATCCAAACTGATTCCGATAGATGCAAGCCTTTTTCAGATCTCAAATGAACACCAATGCATTGACTTCCGACTCAGTCTTGCAAGGTAAAATGGCCAAGGCAACCACCGGGACATAATGGATGATGCAGCTCTGCTTTTGTTTGCAGATGGAAACCTCTACCACAAATGACCAAGATCATTAACATATATAATCTAACCAAAACAAAGAAGAATATACATATAATGATGCCCTTTACATTTCCTCCAGGTTCTTGCACTGTGGAGAGTTTAGGTGTTCTGCAGTCATCACTCTCAGACACAGAAGAATGTTTGTATCCCATAGATTTCAGGTCAGAATTTCAATTGCTTTTCCATTTTAGTTTATGTATTATTTTGCCATTAACGCTTTTAATACTAGACCGTCACAGCAGCTGCCCAGTGGAGGTGATAACAAAATCACACATGTATGACTTTCACATTGCACACATTGTAAAAGCCAAATGCATTGTCTGATTTATTTAGTATTCTCTGACTAAACATTGACATGTTTTTTTTTTGAGAACACTGTAAGAATAGCCAGCTATGCATGATGTGTTTCTAATTGAAAATGGTGGGGGGTTTAGCGTGTGCTACCATAACATTTTGCATGAGAATGGAAGTTAAGACTGGCGGCAGCACAGCCAAACTTATACCATATTTGTAATGGACTCACGGAATGTGTTTCGGAAAGTTGGATCTGGCATGTTTCGGGAGGAGTAGCAAGCATTGCTCTATAGGGCGGAGATTGTGAATGTAATGGGTTTTCTGCATGCAGGTGTGCAGAGCAATGAACAAGCTGATAGATTAGCAGCCCAGGAAGGTAGCCCGGCCAACAAATGCCTGAAAAAGTCTGATATGTCGGCTGAAAGGTGCAAATGTCACAATTCTGCTGTAAACAGGCACAATGCAATTACGTCTCAAACAACATTCCGGATAAACGCAGAATAAGCAGATTAGCAGCTGCTGCCCCTCTAGTTGGAAAACTACTCTATGATAAAGTTGATGTTGTGATTCTCTGGATTCAGGTGGAGAGTGCAGGTAAACTAAGTATCCATATCTGGAAAGAAGGGAGTGGAGGGACGCAGAGGTGTTTCCGAGGCACCAGGGCTGGGTTCTATACTGGCCAAGACCTATTGACGCGTCCTCGCCGAGCGTCCTGGGCAGCAGGTCCCTTCAGGCTCCTGGCTGAAGTCAGTAGGATCGTTGATTCCTCTGAAGTCGGAGAGTGTCTGCCTGTATGGCGAGGAACCACCAGTCTGCACATCAATAAGTCAGACATGGGACAACGGATACTCTCACAAACCTCAGGTCCTGTATGACATCACACTGATGTTGTCAACAGGATGTCTTCATCCGACATACAGGACTTCACGCTGGAGTTCACAGCTAGCGAACACAAGCAAGCAAGAAGGGAGTGGATACAGGGTCTAGACCAGTGGTTCTCAACCTTTTTTGGCCCGTGCCCCCCTTCACCGTATTTTCAGAATGTCATTCTCTCCCCCCTTCCCCCCCCCCCCACATTTCATATATCCTTTCTAAAAATCCCCCCACCCCTACACAGTATATGTAAAAATGGAAGGTAAATTTAATAGCATATACTAAAACAAGTCTAGACATCCACATAAAACATGATTTGTGGGTCTACTTACTTTATAAAATGAATTTTAGAAGGATGAGACGTACATAACTGTAAAGTATGAAGGGAAAAACAATATCAAGTAATCGGTTCTTGTATTAACGCGATCTTGAAATGGTCTTCATTCCCCCACCCCCAAACCCTTAAATTCCCCCCCCCCCCCCCCCATTTCATATTTCCTTTCTAAAAATCCCCCCACCCCTACACAGTATACGTAAAAATGGAAGGTAAATTTAATAGCATATACTAAAACAAGTCTAGACATCCACATAAACCATGATTTGTGGGTCTACTTACCTTATAAAATGAATTTTAGAAGGGTGAGACGTACATAATTGTAAAGTATGAAGGGAAAAACAATATCAAGTAATCAGTTCTTGTATTAACGCGATCTTGAAATGGTCTTCATTTCTCTCTCTCTCTCTCTCCCCCCCCCCCCCCCCCCAACCCTAAAAATCCGGGGGGGGGGGGGTCCCTACCGGTTAAGAACCGCTGGTCTAGACGATAATCAAACAGTAGTATGAACGAACAAACTTTATTTTTAAAGGGTTACAAATTGGGCACACAGACCCATCTTACAATCAGTCCTTCCAATCACTCATCTTTCGTTCATCAATTGTGCATGTTGCATTCACATAGGAAAAAAAAACATTGTCAAATGGATTTTGTAAACATAAACAATGCATATTACCATGTTATGAGACAGGCAGACACACATACACACGTTCATTCTTAAGCGCACACACACGACATACATACCTGCATACATACTTGTATCATTTGCACAAACTCTCACAGTTATGTACACACTCAATAACATGCAAACACACACTCCCTCGCATACACTGCATGCATGCACAGAAACATACACATACAGATACACATCGCACACATACACACCCATATACACACAAACACAGACATACACAACGGACATACATATACATACACACACATATAAACACACACACATAGACACAATACACACATCCACCAACACACACACTCTCACATCTGCGTAGAAGAAAGGCCAAATGGACTTTTAATCAAACTGCTACTTAAATAGAATGGGAACTATTTGATGACTTGAAGTGAGGGAATCATGCTGATTCTTAAATCCAGTATTCAATTTTCCCAGGAATAGAACTGCAAACTTCTTCATCCACTGAATGGATATCATTTTTGCATTATTTTTTTCATTCATGCATTTTGTTTCTTCTTCTTCTTCTTCGTTCATCCGGAGTTTTTTTTCGGATGTGATTGCGTTGTGCCTGTTTACAGCAGAGCTGCGTTCTTGCGCCGTTAGGCCGACACATCCGACTTCTGCGGGCATTTGTTGACCGGGTTAACCTTCCCGGGGGCATTTTGTTTTATCAGTCAGGTTATATACTTTGAACACAGTAAATATTTTTTGTTTGGCATTTGAGGTATGGAATTCAAGTGATATATAATTTTAACATATTAAATGTATGACAGCATACCTTTTGATGTTTGCAGTTTAAAGAAAGTGGTATAGTTTCAACACTTTAATGCATATTATTGTTATTATTCATGATATAATGCTGCCCTTAAAATATATTCTTCTGTATGAGTTAAATGGAATATTTTTTTTTAAATTGAATTTATTTTAAAATTTGTTTCTGACATTCTACAAATTCTTCATTTGCCTGCAGATGTGTATACGTTACATAAATTCTAAGACTATATGAAATCATTCTCTTTTGTTGCCTCTGTACAAAACATGCAAGAAAATGCATTCACTACAGAATCAGTTGAAAGGAATGCCAAAATGTGCAGATATAGCCTTTATGCTCAAAGGACACATCAACCCTTAGTCATAACTGTCTGTCAGTCAAAATTGTAATAGTTTCTGGACTCCTCCAGTGCCCTCTTTGATCTCCCTGTGTTCTTGAAGCAGCGACGACCCAGTGGCTCAGTGTCATTGTAATGTCAACACACTAAGCATAATAGTTTACCCTTTTTATGTATGGAATTCCAGTGAAGCAGTTAGTTTGAACAATTATACTTACAATAGTATACCTTTTGAAATATGACATTTTTCATAGAGGTACCGTAGAATGCCTTTTGATATATACAATTACGAAGAGTGGTAAGGCTTTAACACATTGAGCAGTTAATTTTAGCTCCTTCTGTAATGTTTATGCACTCTGTTGTAGAAAGTTGTGAAGCTTGTGTTGTCAGCTGTAGATATTATTGTATTACAAGCCACTACGTGGTTCTGTCCCCCCCAAGGAAGCATAGTTTTATAATTCTGTCCTATCTCACGTGAGGAAAATCATGACCCTTTTTTATTTACAGATGCACAAGAATTTACTGGAGCACACAGGATGCAAGAAGACGCTGTGTTTACACCTGCCGCATTGTGAAAGTTGAACCAGACATAGACTCTCCCAGTATTCAGATACAAGATTTACGAGTAGTCCATGATGAAAGTCACTCAGACTATATTCCTTTGGATCAGTTACATTTGGAGCAACTGGGCATTCCAAATTTTATTAAGACAGGAAGTAAGAGCTGTGGCCTGACTGGGGATGCTGGCGATGATGTGGTTTGCCTGGGATCTGATTCAGTCACGGTGACTATGACTACTGTGTCTTTTAGCTCCCAGTCCGTGAGTGTTACTTCTGTCACACAACTGTCAAACAGCACAGCGGTTCTAACAGAAACACACTCAAACTCATTACAGCCAGTCCAGAATCCACTGTTGCATTCAGATAATCCAGAACATTGCTTCATTATTGATGAAGATGACCCTCATGGAGTTACAAAATCTTGGCCAATGAAGGTGCTAAAAGAGAAGCCCAAAGTACCAGAGCCTCAGCCGATAGATTTGTCTGGGTTATCTCCGAGCACTTTAGCCCTATTAAGCATTAAAGATCCAACCAAATACATTGTTCCCTCGACTACGTTTGACACAAGTCGGAGCCTGGCAAATGTGACTTCTTGTGTGAAAAATCCTCCTGTAAGAGATGAGGAATTTGGTTTGGTGAAATTTGCAGACCGATTAAACACTGCTGCATCTTCAGGGAGGTCCAAGCCGTTAAATATAGATGTGGGTAGAAGCATTCTTAAGTCACCCACATTTCCTCGGATCAGTTGCTTGCAACAACAGTACAATCAGTTATCGAGACAGACGCAACCCAGTGAATCACAGTCTCCATCACCTGTTAGTTTTGGCCCAAGAACGCGGTCACGCTCCAGTAGTGAAGAGAGGCACTCACTTTCATACTCCCCACTGTCATCGGTACAAGGAAGCACATTTCTAGCATCATCATCATCCCCAGTAACATCACCAACTCAGTTTAACAGAGCCAGGTCAGTGTCACCATTCACAGTGATCAAACCCCAGGTGTTAATGCCTCGTGACTTGAGATCGTCTTCTTTATCACCATCTATCCTGGCCATTCATGCAGGTCACAGCATGCAAGCCAGAGAAGCTACCTCCTCGCTGTCTTCTGTGTCTTCAGCACAGTCATTGGCACCGCAAGATAATTCTAGAATGGAAACTGATAATGTGTGCCATATGAAAACCCTCAAATCTGGATCTGTAACTCCCTTAGCTGAGATTTTTGAAAATGAAGATGAAGAAAAAATTATAACAGAGGATGCCAACAGGAAATCCAACCTTGACCCAAATCTTGATTCTGAAAATCTTGAAGTGAGCAACCCAGACATTCATCAGCCTAGAGCATCTTCTCCTGCAAAGGAAAATGTAAGTGGCTTGGTTGAAGAACAGTTTTGTGAAGCTGATATGACCATTGAAGACACAGATGTCACGACAGGGTTGGACTCTGAAATCTTGTCTACAGAAAATTTGAAGTCCATTCTGGAAAGTGTCCCTTCAGATGTGCTAGAAGGAGATGATGTGAAAGTAGTGGTTCTAACGGACATTGAGGATCTTAGCGAAGAGGATATCCTGACACTGGCAAATGCTGTTCTAGAAGAATCTGCCGTGAAAGCTGATGGAGAAGGAGAAGCTTGTAGTGGTGAAGCTGGTGACAGTGATGGACAAAAGGGTGGAGAAGCTACTGAGAATGGCAGCAGTGATGATGCGGACTCAAGAGAAAGTGATCAAGGGGATGCAGATATTAATGGTGGTCATGATGCACCAAACAGTGCTGGTAGTGCTTCTGGGAGTAATGGGGATACCCTAAAGGGAAGTGAGCCTACTCAAAGCACTTCAGAAGATACGCTGAAAGAAAACGAGGCTGGTCAGAGTACTTCAGAAGACAATGCCCTTAGTACTGTTCAGGCACCTTATTGTCAAACTAGCAGTACATCGGCAGGCAGCTTCAGCAGCAGCAGGGGAAACAGCCAGGACAACGGCGATGATGATGACTTGAGAAAGCCGCACAAGGCTGCAGAGAATAAGAAAAAAGAAGATGATGTGTTTGTTGACTTAGATAATGATAAGATGAAGAAAAAGAGCATAGAGGCAGCCATAGAATCAGAAAAGTCATGTGTAGGACAGGTTGTTTGCTGCTCATCAAACTCTCATTCTGATTGTTCGGCTGATTTGTCAGATTCACAGAAAGCCGTGCAATTAAATCCAGCGAAAGAAGTTAACATCACATCAGAAAACAGTGTCCTGAGAGCAACAAAGTTGGGACATAGAGGAATTGTACAACAGAATATGGTTAATAATGTGGCTGATGAGAGTTGCATCCTGAATAATGAGCAGAATAAACAGACTTCTGTAAATAACAGCACAGCGAATGTTCTAAATATATCAGGAAATGTTAATTCCACAACAGATAAACTGTTAAATTCAACTGTTACTATTTCTTTACTGAAAATTGACATTTCTTCTTTGGCAAAAAGCAGTAGGAGCTCTGTCATATGTGGTAGCCAGAGCAGAATGAAAGCTGGTGCCCAGGTCATGGTGGGCACACAGGATACAACAACAGATGAAGACAGCGACTACCTCATGCTTGACGACCTCACTTACAGCGAAACCAATGAGGATGATGACTGTAATGATGGGAACAAGTCAGTCGGAAATGATGTAGTATCATGTGTTGATTCAGCGCAATCAGACATTGCCTGTAAGGATCAGCAAACTGTGGGTACACAATCTGTCAGAAATAAAGCTCTCAACATTGAGAACAGCACGAGTGTTGGTCAGTTGAGCTCTGATAAGTGTGCTACCAATAGAAGATCTACCAGTAATGCTCTGAAAGATTATGGATGTGCAGAAACAAAGGCAACAAAAGCTAATGCTGAAATGTTGAGTGATAACCCACAGATCAAACTGAAACCTTGCTTTGTTGCACTGCGGAAAGAGGATGCTGTTGGAAATTGCAAAAGTGAAATCTCCTCTAGCTGTGGTCAAAGAGGTGCTTTAGAAGGCTGTTTATTAGAACCAAAGACTGTTCAGCTGAGGAATAGAAAGTTGTCAGGTAAGGTTAACAGCTGTCTGGGCACCTCTGATGCCTTGCTGATAGAAGGGTTCCGAGATCATGCTGGGAGCAAAGCGAAAGATGCACCCGCTGGCGTAAATCCTTATGTGAGCGATCGTGCCAGTAATGAAAAACATGAAGCGCTCAAGGTTTGTGATGACAACATTGACATCTGTAGACGTGCTGTAGATTGTTCTGTGTCAGAAATGCACCATCAGATGGCTGTAGATGAACAAGACAAGAATGGCCATGCACATTTCTTGCAGAAATCAAAAGAATGTGTTCAAGAACTGAAAGAAATCAAGACCGACAAGAATGAAGATGAACTTATGGAAAAACATAATGTTAACATAAATGATAGCAGTCATGAACAAAAATACAATAATTCCAGAGAGAAAAGAGAAGACAGGTTGGGTGTGGGAACTTCTGATGTACAATCACATGATGCACATTATGAAGAACATATAGCTGTAGATTGCATTGATGGGTGCAAGGAAATAGCTCTGGCCTCTACCATAAATGCCCACAATGAAGATGTCGCTGATGTAGTGTCTCTGGTGGGGCTAGGGACATCTGATCCTAGAAATCCTGCAGTCAGTGTAGAAACTGCTGACATTATGGGGAGAGAAGTGATGCATATTAACACAGGTGACTTGAATAAGGAAATAGAGACACCCATTTCAAAGGATTCTTTGTTGTTGAACTCTTATACCACAGATGATTGTGTTGGAGATGATCTTAGCATTCAGGCAGCACAAGGAGGAAGCGGGGACCCTGCGGGAAGGGTGACACCCGTGTTCAGCAATGAAAAACCAAATACAAATAACTCTGAATATGATAACAAAAAGGTTTCTGGAAACTATAATGATCATGAAGCAGAAAATGATATTGAAGACATGGATGTTAATGTTGAACATGAACCCGGCTTGTCTGGAAATCTTAATTCCAACAGCAAAATTACACAGAAGAGTGCCGATGTTGTAAGTGCATCAAAGTCCTGCGAAGAAAGAATTGAATTCAGTTCTGAGGAGGATGAGAAAGAGTTAGGCAAGAAAGATAAAGCTTCAGTACCCCCTGACACGCCTGTGTCTTCTATAAGGGATAAGCATTTATTTCATTCTGTTATTCCAAGGCGAGATCGGCTGGAGTCTGGTAGTGATGACAGTCTCCATGAGAGAATTGTGGAGAAAATTAAAGCTGAGAGTTTGGCCAGGAGCAGTCCTGGGAAAGAGGGCCCATTCAAATGTCCAACTTGTAAGAGAATCTACAGAACTCGGGAGAGTTATGAATTCCATGTCCGAGATTGTGACTTTGAAGTCAGCACCAGTGATGAGGATGACAAGCCAAGCGTGAAGGATTTGCGTTCAGATAACAGATCTAGAGAAGAAAGTGAACACTTAAAGCAGGAAGTGAGTTCTGATGTTGAGAAGCTGAAATCTTTGTCTTCATTGTCCCCATCTCCGTTGAATGAGCCCTTAACTATAATCATCACAGACGAGTATAAAGATGAGAAATTCTCACCATCAAGCCGAGATTTGTCTGATGACTGCAGCAGTGTGCAGAGCCAGGATTCCAGAAGATCATCCCTAAGAAAAAGCACAATGACTCAGAGAAATGCTGCACCTGCCCATTTAGCGAAAGCGAGGAGTAAAGATTCTAAATTATCCATGTCTCCGGATGGATCATCCTGTTCTTCTTTGTTATCACCCAAAAGCTGCACCAGCCGGATAGAAGAGAAACCATCACCTAAAGAAACCATGCTGGAGGCAGTAGGTCTGATAAGCCGAAGATCATTAGAACTGTCCCCAAACTCAGAGATAGATGGGTCTGCCAGTACTTTAAACAAAACTCTGAGACTCCAGCCACGTGTTTCCCCTACGGCAATGACTGTCGCACCTAAACGAGAAAAGAGAAGCCCAGCTCATGCAGGTGCGGGTGGACTTATGAGACCCAGCATCATGGCGGGAGGTCTTCCTAAGCCTGGTTCTAGTTCTTTGAAAAGTGTGGCCATAACCTATAACCCTGTGATTGTACATGATGTTAAACTGGAACCTTTGAAGCCCAAACGTCCTCGGCAAAAGAGGATTTGGTGGGTTGAAGCTTCTGAATGTCCAGAAGGGACAGTTAAAGAACATGAGGAGGCCATGGTTGAAAGAGGAGAAGAAGAAGAGGAAGATGAAGACAGCGATGAAGAAAGTGTAGCATGTAGGACACGTCAAAGGTCTTCAGAGCTCAAGTCTCCACCTTTGAGGAAAGGAGCGCGTGCAACGGCACAGAGTGCTTTAGACAAGTCAGATGAATCAATTGTTACAAAGTTAGCAGATTCAAATGATCACACATTAGAAGTGCCAGGCACTCAGAACCCAGATACAGTAGTTACGTGCACATCAGACGAATCCACCACTCGTGTAGATGCTAGTCAGGTTCATCCTCAATCTGATTGTAGCCTGCGGAAATTAGATGCAAAACCCAAAAAGTTGGAGGTCATAAGTAGTCCGGTCTCTGGTCTCCCTAAACTACGAAGTAGTCGCAGACTTAGTTTAGCACATGGTGATAGTAAAGACAAGGCAGAAGCAAAACATCCTGAAGAAGTTAATAAATCTGAGACTGTCCTTTGTCAAGAGAGCTCTACAAATGAGACAAAGAAGCAATCTGATAATAAAGCCACTAGTGAATCACATTCTTTCTCACAGATTCTAGACATTGGTCATAGTTCTTTGGGAACTGATTCATCTCAAAGTCTAGAGTTATCCCAGTCAAATGTGAGAATCACAAGAAGTAAAGAGAGGCGGGCAAAAGACAACAAGAATGAAGATATTGTAGAAGATTCACTACTTACTGAAGACTCCCTGATTTCTCCTAGAAGAAGCAGGAGACCAGTCAGCAAGACTGCAAAACTTAGCGAATATCTGACAGAACTAAAGAAAGACAAGGATGTCATTACAAAAGAAGAAATAAAATCACAAATTGAAATGGAAGCAGAAATCACATCCTCTGATATCTCCTTGAAGCGCGGTCGAGGTCGACTGCGAACTTGTGGAGAAAAAGATACACCAAGATCTGTTGAGAAAAGTCCTCGTGGGCGTTCACGTAAGTCTGAATCTGGCACAAAGTCAGAAACTACAGGTGGAAATGCAGTATTAAATTTAATGGAGGATAAAAATAAGCAGCTTGCAGATGAAATGCCAGAAAGCTCATTAGTGAAATCAGAACCAGACAGGAAGTGTCCTCAGCGACTCCAGGATAGCCCAAGAAAGGATACAGGAAATAAAAGTCTCATAAATAATGATGAAAATGAAATACTGCCTGAAGATGAAACAGAAGCTAAACTAAGTACTGATGAAGTTAAGGCTGAGAAAGATGCTGCAAATATGGATGAGATGAGCCATGTGGATTTAAACAGTGTGGATTCAGAGAATGCTGGTAATACAACCAGAGATCAGTTGCCAGATCAAAGTTCTGAGGTTGGAAAGCATGGGACAACTGAAGCATTCATTAAGAAGTCTAATTCTTGTGTTAATCATATGGAAGATTATGATGATGTGACAGTAGAATCACCCCCAACAGAAGACATAGTAGGATGTCATCCAAGAAGTGAAATAGATCAAATACTTGATACCAAAACCGAGGCTGCAAAAATGGACATCAGTAAAGATGAACCACCATCAGAATTACCAGTTTCCTCTGAGATCCCTGAAGAGCTAGTCACGAAGAATGATAGTCTTAATTCAGAATCGTGTTTAAAATCAGCTCCTGATAAATTGAAACCACCGGGGCAGAAGCTAAGAATAATCATCCGATCTCCAAATGTTGCTGCCGCCCAGACCATTGGGGAGTTGATCAGGAAGACTGCCTTGACTGTCAACCCTAACACTTTAGATGTAACAGTCACAACAACAGAAACTGGTGCTTCACAGGCAAAAGAGCATGCAGCAGAGAAAGTTAGCTGTTCTGAGAGCATCTGCAGTGCTGCTACTGATAAACCGGCCGAGCCTTGTGACTCATCACAGAAAGACGAGGTTAATCATTCATTAAGTGTTGAGGCTCAGGAGAGCACAGAGGATGCTAGGAGTAAAGATGATACCTCAATGATGTCTAGATCTGCCAGTCCTGACTCTATGTCTGCAGCTTATGATATTCAAAGTGATGATTTCAGTTCAGAGACTTCAAATGATATGGATGATTTCCCACCGAGCATACCCAGCAGTGGAGAGAGCACTCCACAAATTTCAAGTACTCCTGTAACAAGCATAACATCAAATCCACTTTCTTCAAATACACAACCAGCAACTGTTGATTTGAATAACCAAAAACCTCCTCTCAGTGATGAAGATGATGATGTTGTTATTGTGAAAGCAGTAGGTTTGCAGCCTCCCGAGCCGGATCTTGCATTTAAGATCTCGCAGGCACTTGCGAGTCATTCTCAGGCAAAGTTGACACTATCTTCAGCGTACTCGCCGCAGTATTCCACTACACCTGGTATACAGACTAACGCATCCAGCACCATTGCTGTGACCTCCTGTAGCAGAATTCTGTCGACACCTTCAATCCTGCAGCAGGGTGCATCTCTGCCACATCTCTCCCAACAGCCCTTGACTGTCAGCCCAACAAGGCAGAGCATTCACCCATTCATGAATCTCCACCACCGGACATCACCACAGCAAAACCAGCCAGCAGTCATGATTTCAGAGGTTTCTCCTGGTCGATTCATTTTTCAGCAGCAGACAAATTCAAGGTCGGAGTTCCTACCCTCTCATGATATTTCTCAGTCTGGGTTTATGCTGCAGAACCCGGGGCAAGCAGGTATTATCATTCAAACCCCAAACCAACCAGGAATAGCTCTTCAGAATCCTTCTCAGCCTGGCATTATTTTCAGACATGCTGCTTCTACAGGGATGTTGTTGCCTCCTGGAAACCCCACAGCTATTCTCCAGGGACAACCACCAATTCTTCAGAGTACTGGACAGAACAGTTTGCCCTTCTTTTCCCTAAATCCAGCTAATCAATTAACACCAACTATCATCTCCCCACTTCAGCAGCTGCAGCCCCATGTTAACTCTCCATCAGTATTACCATCTAACATGGGATTAGCCCCCCTAATGCAGGCAGCATCTTTGGGCAGCCAGTCTTTGATGATAAGCCAACCCTTCATAGCTCAACCAGGACCAGGAATGTTCCTGCCTCAGGTCAGCACACAGCCGATGGTCCCACAGCACAGTGAGCACATTGATGTGACCCACAGACAGCAGCAGCAGCATCAATCTCCCCTAGCACATAATTCGCAACAGCAACATGTTACCAGCACTGTGAAGCCCTCTTCGATCATCATAGATCCCCATGCACATATGCTGTCCTCGGGCTTAAATCAGACACTGTTGAAAGCGAGTATGCAACAATATTCCTCTTTGAAACAAAAGTCTCCAGGTGTTACCAGTGGGTTTGGTCAAGAGACATTACCCCCACAGCTGATCACACAGTCCGCAACCACCAGCCACTTACACAGCACCGCCCCAGTATCTTATTCTCCATCTTCCACAATTTTTGCATCACAAACTCTAAAAACTTACCCAACAGTTAGCACTTTAGCACCAACGATTAACCTTCCAAATGCAACAAAACTCACAGTGCCCAAACTGACCAAAGTAGATGGAGCACCAGCTCAGGTAAGCTACATGGGCAGTTTTGATTTGAATTCCTCATCACTTCAATCTGTGATGAACAGTGGTCAAAACTTTAATCAGGACGCATCTAAGAGAATTGTGGAGCTGGTTCAGAGTGCACTAAAGAATCAAGGGAAAGCACACATACCTGGCGTTGAAGTCACAACCGCAATAACAAACACACCCCAGGGGCCTAAGAAAGTGTTGCGTGTGTTTATAAATGAGGATATTTTACCAAGTGATAAGTCGGCCACCAGGATGGAGGTTCCAGTTCCAGGCTTAGGAACATCTATGTTGTCGACGACATCGTCAGCTGCAGCGTCACTTCTGTCGCTGGCACAGGCTAGTAATGCTGCAGCTTCACAGAAAGATGTCGAGACAGACTGGACAAAACTTCTGCCCAGCTCCTCACAGGGACATAAGTCCCCGCAGCCACAGCAGTCTCCAAATTTATGGACATCCTCAAACAGCGGGTTTGTTTCTATACCTATAAGGCCCAGTCTGTCCGCAACCAGTAGGTCATCTCAGCCAGCTGGAAATGCCCGATCTCTTTCATCTGCCCAGTTTCGGCGTGCGCTCAAGCCTGGTGTCTACTCACAACAGTCAAAGAGAAAACTGGCACAGTCATCTGTAGTTAGTGAAGGCCCCCAGGCCAAGCGTCCAGTTTTTGAGAAGTTGTTGAAAAATGACGGGGTTTTCACGGGTACGTTACAGCAGATCGTGGAAAGGCATGCATATATTTCAGATTCCATGAGCTGCCAGACCAGCTCTACAGATCCAGCCAGTAGTCACACTTATTCAGGACAGTCACATCCATTGGACAGTGGCCGCAATAGGGATGCAATATTATCAAACTCAGCCATGCCATCTAGTTCTTTCACAAGCTACACTCACGAAGAGCCACCAGCAACAGATTCCATCGGTGATGATCACATCCACCCATCAGCTCATAATCCTACATCTGACTCTGCCCAGCAGGAATCACAGCCTCATCATCTGCAGCAGCATCCTTACCACCACATTGCCCAACAGCAGCTTCAGCAGTCGCCACACAAGAGAGCCAGCTTTCCCTTAGTGTCCCCAGCCAGGAAGCCCCAAGCAGCTGCAGCTGTGTTGTCTCAGAGCAGCAAGGCCCATGTCCGCAAACAGATTCTCCACAAGTCCATCGTGAAGAAGGACAAGTTACAAAAGAAGGAAAAGGAAGTTCGACGTCTGACTGAAAATAGGAACACCGGTGTCAGATCCCGCAGACATAAAACAGGTCAGTTCAATTGTGATTTATACAACTTTCGTACCATCAATATCATGTGCCATGCCGATAGGTGTGGGTGATCATGTTTGGCCATCACACACTACACCAGAGTCGTGAATCAGCTGTGTGTTCTTGTCTCGGCCATGCCGTGTAACCAAACCAATATTGCTTTTCTGCATTCTCCTTGTCCCCCCCCCCCCTGAATCTTGCCAGTTGTCACCAAGTTCTCTAGTTTATTTCTTCTCATAACGTGACCCAAAAATTTTTACGTCTAATTTCTCTAATCAGTTTATGGTTTTCATTTACTTCTTGCAGGACATGTTCATTGGTTTTTCTGTTTGTCCATGGTATCTTTTCATTTTCCTCAGAAACCAAATTTTCACTACCACTAGATGTTTTTCGGCATGCCTGCTCATTGTCCACATTTCACATCTAATTAAAAGTACAGGCTCTAGCTCGCACTTTTTCTCGTTGCAATTGACATCTTTTTATTGGTCACTATGTTTTCCATCTTTCAAAAGGCTACCTTTTTCATAGCGACTCTTGTTCTAATTGTTCTAATCTCTTCAAGGCACCTCTCATCAGATGTTATGATTGTTTCAAGATAGTTGTACCATTTCACTTGTTTAAGAATATTTACCCGTATTGTGGTATTGGTGATAACCATAATCTCTGTTTTCTTACAATTTAATTCTAACCCTAGTTGTTTACTGTGTACAATAACCGTATCTACTAAATTTTCCTGTTCATTGTCTGTAATCAATACTGTATCATCCACAAATCTAATGTTATTGATGTTATGTCGCCCAATTTCAAAAACTTTCATAAACATTTATTTAGAAGCTACAAAGCAGCTTCCTGCAAATTAATTCTAACCCTAGTTGTTCACTGTGTACAATAGCCGTATCTACTAAATGTTGTAGATCTTGTTCATTGTCTGCAGTCAATACTGTATCATCTGCATATCTAATGTTATTGATGTTATGTCCCGCAATTTCAAAAACTGTACATTTATTTAGAACAGTGGTTCTCAACCGGTGGTGAATTTTAGGGTTTCCAGCTAGGGAATTAAGATTATGAAATTCCTTCTGAAATTCATTTTATAACTAAGTAGACCCATAAATCATGTTTTATGTAGATGTGTAGACTTGTTCTAGTATGTGTTATTAATTTTAGCTTCCATTTTTATGTTTACTGTGTGTGTTAGGGGGGGGGGGGGAAATGAAAAGGAGGGGGGTGGGGGGATGACATTCTGAACATGTGGTGAATAAGTGCATGGGCCAGAAAAGGTTGAAAACCACTGATTTAGAAGTTATACAACAGCTGAGGTCTTTTGCTGTAACTTTCAAATATATTTATTTAGAAGCTATACAACAGCTAAGGTCTATTGTGTTGTAATTTTCATATGTGTAGTCCCATATTAGATATTGCAGTTGAGGTGTGAAGTGTCAGGCCATCCCATTTTCTAAGCCACAAACTTATAGGGTGAAGTGACCAGTTACCTTCTTTGTCAACTTATCCTTCCCAAACAAATCCCGTAAAATCTCGAAAATTGTATGGTGTTCATTGTTACAAGGCTGGGTTGACCCCAGGGCCATGCTGATCTTAAAAAACAATCCTGCATCTGTTGGGAACCTGGATTACTGTTGTGACAGGCAAACACACTAACCACTTAACTTAACACACCCTGACTTTGCCTTTAATTTACCCTTATTTGTATATCATGTGTGGGCTGTTGGTTTGTCGAGACTCCTGGCTGTTCCACTTTTCACGTGGGGCAATGAAGAGCATTTAATGTGATATTAACAGCCACAGGAACAGAACATAATGGGGCGACCCTTTGCCGTGAAGTTGGAACCGAGACTAACGACTTATACCCTTATTTAAAAGGCACAAAACTGGTCATTTTTTTTAAAATGCTTTTTTAAAATGTTCATATATAGTTATCTAAATGACAAAACAGGTCAGTTTTGTTATGCATTTCTCAACTGTCACACAGCATTGTCTGAGATATCAAGCATGCTTTGTTGAACTTTCATATACAGTGATCTAAAAGTCATGCAGTAGGTCCACTATATTATGCTTTATTCAGTTTTTGTGTCATCAGAATGTACCATGCTGAGCAGCCCAGTTAATCATGTTTACCCCCAAACCATTTGCCCTCTGTGTTCTTGAGCAGCATCTTCCCCGCCACTCTGACAATCCATTCAGCATTTTCTTCCTTTGTCTAAAATACCCTCGATGTCCGCAGTTGTCACAACTTTCATCAGACCCTTATGTCATAATATGATCCCCAAAAATTATGATTGGCTTGTCCTGATGTGGGTAATCATTTATCTCTGTGAACTGGCCTGTTGCAGTACTAGGGTATTGGTCTTCTTAGTTGTCCATGGAGATTCTTAGCATTCTACGAAGAAACCAGAAATGTCTTCTTCTTCTGTCCTTGATCTCCCAGTTAGTCGTGGTTACAACTTCACAGCAATGGGTCGTCCCCATTATGCTCCGTTCCTGTGCCAGTGAAAATCACACAAAATACTCCTCACTGCCCAATGTGAAAAGTGGAACAGACAGGAGTCTCGGCAAGCCAACAGCCCACACAGGTACACTGCGTAATGCTGCCGCCAAAATGCCAACACAAAAGTCCTCCATGATAGTTCATCATCGATTGAATCAGCAGTCACCAGAAAGACTTCATTGACCCGGGTTTCATCCCACATGGCTCGGTCTCTTTCCGCAGGGCAACCCGCCGAAAGCGTCGCACAAAGCACGAACTCTGTAGCTCCTGCGACGACTCCCAGGAATCTCCTGAAAAATGCACTCGTGATCCGAAATGGCAAACCAGTCAATTCAGCGACAGCCGGCCATTGTTCCGAACATGCAGTTCACTGTGCAAACAACAGCAGACAGATGTGAGAGCATTCCATGCAAATTTCACAGCTCACAGTGTCACCCACGTACTGCTCACTCAGTAGAAGGGCGACGGAACCACGTGAGAGATTCAAGTGTTAAAAGTATATAACATGGTTTTAATGTGCTTGTTTATAACATGGTTTAATGTTGCGCTTGTACATAACATGGTTTAATGTTGTACTTGACAGCATTGGTTGCTAGTCACCACCCCCTAATTCATCACAAGAAAGGTGTCGACTCGTTACCGCAGCCGACCTTGGAGGAGGAGGTTGTGGCTACACCCCTGGACCTGGGCAAAGGGGAACACCCACACGGAACAGGTGCTAAATGTGATAGAGAGAGAAGTCAGAGCCGGCTCAAGTTTGAGATAACCAGTGATGATGGGTTTTCTTGCCAGGGGGATACTGTTGAAGGTAAGCACAGCTTGTCATTGACCTATGCATTTGTAAAATCATTTGTAGGTTGTTGTTTTTTTTTGTTTTTTAAGGAAAGGCATATATTGCTGTAGGCATGTTTTACCAGTAGAATTTTCTGTGTAATGGTGTATCCATCATGAGGGTGCCAAGTTGTTTGAGTGGCAATACATACTTGTTCCTTGTGTTATAGCATACATGTTCCTTGTGTCAAAACAGTCATGTTCCTTTGTCAACACATACATGTTCCTTGTATCAGCACATACATGTTCCTTGTGTCAACGCGTACTTGTTCCTTGTGTCAACACATTCATGTTCCTTGTATCAGCACATACATGTTCCTTGTGTCACCACATACTTGTTCCTTGTGTCAACACATATTTGTTCATTGTGTCATAAAATACATGTTCCTTGTGTCAACACAAGCTTACTTGTTTTTTGTGTTAATCCACTCTTTTTCTTGGTGTCAAAATATATTTGTTCCTTCTGTCAGAACATACTTGTTCCTTCTGTCAAAACATACTTGTTCCTTCTGTCAAAGCATACATATCCCTTGGATCAAAACATACTTGTACTTCATGTGAAAATGTACTTGTTCCTTTGTCAAAGCATACACATTCTTGATGTGAAAACAGACTTTTTTCCTCATGTCAAATGACAGATGACACTATTATCTTTTTTGGAGAAACCATTAAGGAGCTTAAAATGAAAACTTTAAATGTTTTTTGGTGTGAATACATTCTGAAAAATAAATAACAAATGTATCATTATTTGCTGTAGTCACCACTGCATTCAATGCAAGTCTAGCACCAGTAAAGTGCTCTTGGTCGCGTGTGTAACCACTCTGGGGTCACTACTCGCTGTGCCTGGCCCAGTCGTGAACAGTATGTCACAGAAGCCACGCGGTTTTGAAACGTCCTGCTCTAATCAGAGTAGAATTATTAGTTTTCCAGAGTTCACATCTTATGTTGTGTATGTAAAGTCCTACCACTTGACATGCTTTGAGCAATGTTTTTTTTTTTTTTTTTGGCGCTTGTTTGCTTTTGAACTCAACCGTAGTCCATACACACTGCTTCTAGTAGTGCTGGACTGAATTTTGTGTGTGTAGATTAGCTTTCTCTATTAACAGTGTCCCTCGCCATCAGGCAATCTCACTCTGACTTCAGAGGTGTTTGTAATTTACATCCCCAAGTCAAGGACGATAGGTAAACATCTTAGTCCAACTGTCCGGTGTAGGGGTCGAACTCCTTACCTTGGCATCAGCACACCAGATGTTTAAGAACACGTGTTCTTATGCATTCCTCCATGCTGATCTGAGCACTGTTTGATATGGGGTGACTTGTATGTTATATTTTAGATGCCTGGAACCAAGTTCTGGAGATAGTTCTAGATGTGAGTGCTGCACACTGATATCTTATATTGTGTATGTGAAGTCACACATCTTGACATGCTTTCAGCAGTGTATGATATGGGGTTATTTGTATGTTATATTTTAGATGCCTGGAACCAAGTTCTGGAGAGAGTTCAAGATGTGCGCGCAGCATCCAGAATGAAGCAGCTCTCGTATGCTGGGATATCGGGCAGGACGATGTTTGGATTGGACCATGATGCGGTTGTGTATCTCATCGAACAGCTTTATGGTGCCCTGCATTGTCATCGCAACTACAAGTTCAGGTTCCATAAGTACGACCTCGATCAGGCTGATGAGGCAAGTTGCTTTTGTTGCGTATATTTATTGGTTCTTCTTCTTCTTTCTTTCTTTCTTTCTTGAGTCTCTGTGGCAAAGTTCTTATGCTGCCTGCCTCGTGTTTTGAAGGTTGTGGGTTCAATTCCAGGCTACGTTGTTCCATTCACAAGAGCAGTTTTCTCATATGGCGTTTGTGCTTTGTGAAACGCTTTCAGCAAGTTACCCTGCTGAAAGAGATTGAGCCAAATGGGACCAAACCTGGCACAATGAAGTTGACCTTCTTGCTTTTTAAACCTTCTTCTTTTGTCTGTTGCCTTGAAATGTGTCTATATCTGCAGTGTTGTCTCTTGTATGAACTTAACTGTGTGTTTATTGGTCAGTGCTTTGATCTTTGAAAAGAAACTTAATAGTTGCACCAACACAAGTCTGTGAAGAACTATCAGATTGTGATGACTTTTAGCACCAGTCTTTATACTTCTTTGGAATGTAGAATGTTTCCGGTCTAATTTCTTACTATTACTAAATAGGTAGACTGAAGGTGGTTACTTATAGTTTCTACAGGTGTCAATTAGCGGCATTATCATCTAGTGTTATGATTAGCTTTGGTAGCAGACTGCAAAATGTTGCATGCACAGTGTAGATAAAAATGGTGACTTGCTAAAAATGTTCAAAGGAAAATCACCTCTTGGGCAAATTTTGTTTCTTTGCAAAAGGACTTTCTGCATTTATTTATTTATAAACATTCTACTTGTTTACATTGAGAAGTGTTTGCCAGTATTACTTAAGTTGGTAAATATAAAGGATGCTCACAACTTTGTTTTTGTGAAGTCTGACTTGGTCATCCCATTGTGAATGCAACTGAAAAATCTCTGTGGAGAGAGGAGCAGATGTTTCAAGTTGAAAGGCATATAATTATAGAAAGTGTGTAAACAGTATTTGTATGTTCTCATGGCTCAGCCTGCATCATAATGTAAGACTGGTAGAATATCTGGAAAGTGTATTTATGGAAGGGATCCAGGCAGCTTATTGAGGAACACAACAGTATGCAGCAGCAGGAGGAGACAGGCTGAACCAATTTCTTACCGGGATGAATCATGGGTGCACTACAATCCTCAATCAGTGCAGTGGACGTATTTTCCTTATGAAAGGAGGGAGGGAGGGAGGAAAAGAGTGGGGAGAGAGAACCAGAGGGAGAATGTGAGAGAGAATATGTTGTGTGTTGGGGGAGAATTGGAGAGAGATATGAAAGCATGCCTTCTTCATCGTATACAGTCTTTTATGGTGGAGACTGAAGATTTGTGAAAAAACAAAAGAGGGCTGGAACCTAAAATAAAGTATGAATTAAATGGGTTAAAGCTGTGGAAATGTAAAAATATAAAAATGCAAAGTGTAGGGCACATTTACAAAATATAATTACAGAAAAGTGTATTTTCTTCTTGTTTGTTGATGAAAGCTTGTTGCAGCAAGTTCCTTAGTTTTCCCTGCTTGTATTTTGTAAAATTGTACTTTTGTTTTGGCGCCCGCTTGCATGCTACTAATTCTAGTGCATTGGGCTGATTTTTGCGTGTGGATTAGCTTTCCATATTACCAGTGTTCCTACCGTCTGGCAAACCCACTGCGACTTTGTAGTTTATGTCCCCAAGTCTAGGACGAGAAGGCAACATTTTAACTGACAGGTGATGGGGTTGAACATGCTACCTCGGCATCAGCACACCGGATGTTTGAGAACGAGCGCTCTGATCCATTCAGCCATGCTGATCTCTTCAAGCTGTACTACACTCCCTGTTTTTAATATTGTAAGTCATGGTAAATCCTGGGTGATCTAAGCGCAGCTCACGAAAACCAGAACATCGGGAGGAAAAGAACTTTTATAAACTCAAGGACACATAAGTAGAAATCACTTTTAGGTAGAAATCACTTTTAGGGTGGCAATATAATGTTGGCCTGATTGCATTTTATGCTGGAGTAGTCTCTTATCATTGTCATGCATTTCCACAGGAGGTTGCTTTGAACCCGAGTGGAGCAGCCAGATCGGAGTCCTTTACTAGCCGAAAGCCCTTCGACATGTTCAACTTCCTCAAGTCTGTGTACAGAACAAAACCTGGTGATGATGAGAGAGAAAAGGAGGAAGAGATGGCTTTGAAATCTTCCAGGTGAGTATTTTTTTTTTCCTGCTCAGTAGTTTGCCATTGCTTTCTGAGGGGGCGGCTCATATACCCCGTAAGTTACTAACGCAGCGAGAACCGCTGCCGATTCTCGCGCACGTCACGTTACTCACGAGAGTATACGAGGTTGCGGAGAAAGTCGCTAACACTAGGCCAATGAGACCGGCAGATGAGTAGTGGCAGAGACAAAATAAGAATTTAACAAGTTAAGTGCTACAAAGCAATTGAGTAACTGGGTTAGTTGCGTCAAAGCAAGCAATGTATCTATCAAGTGAAATGCCATCATGGAAATAAGGCAAGCTGGGTGATGCAAGTGAATAAATCATTGTATTAAGAAATCATTGAGTTGCAAAGAACAAATAAAGTGTTCCATCTTTTATTGTAAATTCTGTAACGGCATAGCGCAATGCTAAAACAAGTATGATACACAAGTCAATGTTACAAAGTAATTAAATCAATTGTTAATTTTAAAAGTTTGTTATTGCGACAAAGCAGAAGGACTCATGACCCAGTGTGATGTTTAAAATAAGCAAATAGTAAAACCTCCACTGTGAAGCATACAAAAGAAAGATTCTGATTGTCAGAAGAAGTCCCCCCCTTCCACAAATGTTTCAGACTCCCTATTAGTTTTACACACCATGGGGAAGGAGAGGTCCACCCGGATCATTACTGTGCTGCTAAACAGCTACATTTATCAGTACATCATCATCATCATGTGCCCTGTCAAACAGGTAGATGTCATGTATCTCTACAGATCTCAGTACATGATGTTCTGATCATTCATGTCATTCTCTCACTTTGAAATGTGTTTCTACATGAATACTTGTGAAAATAATGTGGTGGTTTCCCCTTGGCTTCCACATCCACATAAGGGCAAGTTACTTCTGCCATTAACATTTATTTGTGACTGTCAGGACCAGTGTTTGCCCGGCTCTGCTCAGTTGCAGAGATGTCATTTATCCCGGTGGATGCTCTGTCCCCAGAAATGCATATTACACAGTGTACAGGCAAGGTGTTTTTTTTTTTTGTTCTTTTTTCTTTACGTTTAATAAATAAACATTCCTTACCATTCAAAGAATGAGAAATACTGTCTCCTGATTATAATATGCTGGTACACTAACTCTGTCACCATCTGCCCGCCTGCATTAACTTGTATGATGTCTATCCACCATTTTCTGGGTCTTCCCCTGCTCTGTAATCATATTGGGGTGTATATGTTTGTTGGTATGGTAGGTATGTGAATATTCTGGTTGTATAACCAAGCAGTTTCATGTACTTTCAATTGCTCATACATGTTATTTACATAATTGTTTATATTGTTGTTTTTATAACTATTCTTCATTTAGGCGAGCTACTAGTTTAAGCCTACCAATGGCAATGAGATTCCGCAAGTTGAAAACGTTTGCCAAGGAGGCCGTGGATGTGTACCGCTCCAAAATTCATGGCCGAGGACTTTTCTGCAAGAGGAATATTGATGCAGGAGAGATGGTCATTGAGTACGCCGGAGAGGTCATCAGGGCATCATTGACTGACAAGAGGGAGAAGTACTATGAAAGCAAGGTGAACTGTTATTCTGCATTGTGTTAATAAGAATTATAATACTTTTTGTAATTAACACTAGTTTGGTTTAGATTATGATAAGGCAGATGTGGTCAGGGTCCTTTGGAAGCGTGTGTAGTGTGCAGAAGTACAGATAGATCATCACAGCTTGGGGAGAATGGTGCTGCAGGGAGTGACCAGAGGATCTGGCCGACACTCAGGACTCTGAGGAAAGGCCAGACGGACACATTAGAATGCTACTGGTACAATTAGTATTGAGATTCTTCGCTGGTTGTTGAAGATGACGACGACACACATTTGGGAATGTCCTGAGTGCTGTGGTGTCGGTTCTTGACTCAACTGGTTTAGCATAGTTATGTTTTAGCATATATGTCTCGTTACTTAGGGAAAGTAGTCTCTGTGGCGAAGTGGTCAAGCCTTTGACTCGTGCTCCGAAGGTTGTGGGTTCGATTCCGGGCCGCACCCTTCGGTTTACGAGCTAAATGTTTCGGAGACTCCTGTGGGTCGTCGCTAAAAGCTACGGACTTCGTGCTTTGTGCGACGCTTTCCGCGCTGCGGAAAGAGACCGAGCCATATGGGATAAACCCGGTGCGATGAAGTCGACCCTGTCGATTTTTAAGCGACTTTTAGTAAAGAAAATTGCGCAGAGGCAAGAGACAGCTTAATGTATTATTCAGTAATGCTTAATGTGAATGAACAAATTAGAAAGGGCTTGGAGAAAGCGGAGGTGTGGTTTTTTTTTTTTTTGTTTTTTTTTTAGGTGAATGTTATTAATACATTTGACTACCAGAGTAACTATAGTCTGCCCCAATATAAAATTCCCTATCTCAGTAACCAACTGAGGGAAAATGATGAGATTTAGCATATAACCTTATCATTATGTCAACCCAAAAAAAAAAATTTTTGTTCTGGAGATTGTACAGCAGATTTCAAAGTTTGTTTATATGCAGTACATAATTTACAGGTCAGATATGAAGTTCACATTATTAAATGTATTACGTCTTCACACGGAATCATTAGTGTTGAATAGTTACTCTCGTGCGACATGGGATTGGCCTTATGACAGAAGCCTCGCGTTTGTGGAACGGGGCATTACTGTAAAACAAGTTTGTTAGCGAGAAATCACTAGTTTTTCACCAAAACATCCAAAAAAAATTTTACCGCTTTCCATGGTTTAAGTTGCTTTTGGACCTATCAAAAACATATTCCTTGGGTGGGGGTAAATATAAAACGGCAGGAAAAATTTAATAACGATGCAACAGACAGTTTTCAAAATAATTGATCGTGAATGAAGACATTCATTTCTGGGCAGACTATAATAATGATTGCTTGGAAGAGTCTAATAAAAGTTGGACATTATACACAGCTGTAAGAAAGAGACAAACTGTTTTCTTTGATCATATAAAGAGAAGAGAGACATTGGAGAACATGGTGACAACTGAAAAGATCAGCAGTTGAAGCGGCGGGCAGACAGAAATTATGCTTGGTGGTCTAAGATGGTGCGGGGGGTGGTCAGCAGTAGAATTGATCCAAAGACCAAATTCTGTGGAGATTTGAGTACCTATGCAATTTAGCATGACACATGGTGAGTGCTCACGATAGACTGATGAGTCCGGTCAGCTCAAACGGTAGATTCTCCGGCACAGGCTCGATTATTGTCTCCAGCCAGTACAGTTATCAGGTCAGTTATCCTCATAAAAATGAGTACCAGATACTTGACAGAATTTTGTGGGGACGAAAACATATTGTCCAAAGTCTTGGTGGCCGTGTGTTGGATTATTTCATGACAATAGCTGGCGTGTCTTTGTGGAATTTGGCTGCTATATGTGGATTTGTCTCAGGAAGTTATTTATTGAAGTGTATCAGTTGCTGGTGATTTTTTTTCTAGGTATTGGCTGCTATGTGTTGATTGGTCTCAGGAAGTTATTTATTGAAATGCATCATTTACTGGTGATTTCTTTCAGGGCATTGGCTGCTACATGTTCCGCATTGATGACGATGAGGTTGTGGATGCTACCATGCATGGAAGTGCAGCGAGATTTATCAACCATTCCTGCGAGGTAGGCTGTGTTAGTTATCTGACCATATTATTTATTCTGTATGGTGCCTCTAATTCTTCCTTTCCCATGTCCAGTTTTAAAAAAAAAAAAACCTGCTATTGTAAGCATTCTCATCTTGCTCTGTGGTATATTTCTCTTAGCCTTATTACAATTACCTGGGTTTAGGTATTAATCACATATGACTGAGCTTCTGTATAGCAGTAGATGGTACTACCTGCTTTCTGTTGCTGAATATTGGGTGGCGCTCACCAAACCTGACACCCCATATTGTGCCATAATAATAATTAGTATTACTTGGTCATGAAGTAGTTTGTTTTTTACATGTTGCGTTTTTTTTACAATGCATATATTATTGTTGTTTTAGCCTGTTAAGAGATGCTTGAATTTAATATTGTGTGAAAAGATATAGATTAAAAAAGATGGATTGCAGACCTGTCTGCCCAATTCTTAACCATTTGAAAAAAAAAATGTCATTTGTTCTCTTTCATTGTCTGTGTTTCTTATCCTTTTTCATTCACTCTCTCATCCTTTCTATATTGTTTTATCCTCCCACACCACCCCACATGCACACACACCGTCCTTCATTCTTTCTCTCTCTCTCTCTCTCTCTCTCTCTCTCTCTCTCTCTCTCTCTCTCTCTCTCTCTCTCTCTCTCTCTCTCTCTCTCTCTCTCTCTCTCTCTCTCTCTCTCTCTCTCTCTCTGTGTGTGTGTGAGTGAGAGAGACTCAGCATATTGAGAACAGAATTAGAGACAAATGAGTCACTTTGGAGAGACATTTTAATAAACCAAAGGCTAGCAAAGTATTGGATGGTTTAGCATGATATGGCCAAAGACGCATGCTTTGTCAGGTTGTAGGAACCCAAATAAGTAGCAGTTTAAACATATTTGTTATATAAGTGAAATTTAAAGTTATGTTCAATGTGTAAGAAAAATGATAGGTACAGTATCAAAACTTGTGTATAACATTCAACGTTAGGATGCCGGTCGTTAAGAAAGCAATGGCAAACTACTAAATGTAAAACTTGCCAAGACATCAACAACAGCTAAAAATGCTGGGGTTGACTGCAAATGTCCTGTAAAGGATATGCCACTAACTAAAATATCTGTTGTCAGGTCTTAGTCAGATATGACTGAGCTGCTGCATGACAGCAGATGGTGCTACCTGCTTTCTGCTAGCGCCAAATTTTGGGCAGCGCTCACCAAACCCGACACCCCCACATTGTGCCAATGGCCTCCACCTCACCCTAATGCAAGGAAATGCGACCTAAAGATTAAATGTCATGGCAGGTCTAGGATGTAAGCTTGGACAGGCGGACAGTTAGAGCATTGCTTTACTGACCAGGCACCTTCTGCAGCTGGTCTTATTCCAGACGTATTGGTGTTACCTTTCGTCTGGAGTAAACTAGGTAGGCCGAGAGAGGGATCATGCTGCATGACCAACACATGGTCTCTAAATTCAGCCCAGGCTTTGTGTTAAGGAGAGATATAACTCCATTTTACAAACTATCGTCTGTCAAAACAGCCAGATGCCAGTAATAGGTATAGTGTGAAGCCACTGTGTTCAATGTGTGCTCATTGCAGGCCCTGATTACACACAGGTGAAACATTGTTGCAGTGGATTAAAGGTTATTGTGAGCAAACACAGATTTTATATTTTTAAGATTTGCCAAAATTTCTTTCTTTTTTTAATTTATTCCATTAGCCTAACTGCTTCTCCAAGGTCATTCTAGTAGATGGCAAGAAACACATTGTCATCTTTGCAATGAGGCCGTAAGTATTGTCATTTAGCATGTGTTTAGTTGGTGTCATGGTTAGAACATTATGCTGACATGGCATGAACACAGGTGGATGAGGGTTCAGGGCCTGCTCTCATTGTTCTCTGTGGGAGGAAAAGACTGGTCACTCCTCTATGCACTCAGGGGTACAAAAAAGTGATGATCCTAACTTCACACACCCACAACAGGTTCCCGCTGTGGATTGGTACAAGGTGTATTTTTAATGACTGGGGTTTTTGTAAATATTGCTGTTCCAAGTTTTGTATTTACCTTTTATGTTGCATGAACTCCACAGAGGGTGAATACAAAACTTGGAATGGCAATATTTTCAAAAACCCTACAATCATTAAAAATACACCTTATATTTGTGTTAATGTCTGTTTGAAATATGTTTTATTCTGTGATAGTTGTCTCTTCTGTTTCTGCTCTTTCTGTTTCTGCTACTTCTGTTACTGCTCCTTCAGTTTCTGCTACTTCTTCGTGATCAGCGACAGGAAGTTAGTAACGTAAACAGATGAATTTATGATTAAGATCAGAGCACATATAGATGTGTGTGGAGTGCCTTAAATATTATCCAGACTGACCAGAACAAAATGACTGAAGACTAATTCTAGATGTACTGAGTGCCTTAAAGATATCTACGTTGAACAGAACAGAATGACAGATTTCTGGATATGTGTGGAGGGCCTTAAAGGTTATCCAGGCTGGACAGAACAAAATGACTGAAGCCTAATTCTAGATATGTGCTGAGTGCCTTAAAGATTATCGAGGCTGAACAGAACAAAATGACAAGTGTAATTATGGATATGTGTGGAGGACCTTAAAGATTATCCAGGCTGAACAGAACAGAATGACAGATTTCTGGATATGTGTGGAGGATCTTAAAGATTATCCAGGCTGAACAGAACAAAATGACTGAAGTCTAATTCTGGCTGGTTTCATATATGGTATGTTTAGCTTGCCAATCATTAGAGCATATATTTTCCTTCAGTGAGGCGATGGGTTTAAATCTGGTGTGCCTTATGTTCTGTACTTGTTGTTAGATTGGTGTCCGGCATGCCCTCACATATTAATATCTTTCTCTTGATCTTCTGTGAGCACTGATAAATACCTAATACTGTATCATTCTTAATTTGTTTTTCCAGAATAAAGCGAGGTGAAGAACTGACCTACGACTACAAGTTCCCCATAGAGGAGGTGAAGATCCCATGCTCTTGCGGATCAAAGCGTTGCCGTAAATATCTCAACTAAGAGTCCAGCGTATCTCAACCCTTCACAAGAACAGAAAATGTGTATTATTTTCCAAGGCAGACTTATTCGACACTATACACCAAATTTCATTGTTTATACAAAACGGTCTGTTTGCCAGCTGGTAACCCAAGTTGGTGCATATATTACTGTTGTTCACACTGGCAAGTTTCTTGGCAAATTGAATTTTTTTTGTTTTTGTTGTAACCTTAAATTTTCGAATGTAATGAAATATTCTGCAGCTAATTTGAGATTAAGTTACAGCTATGTTATTTGATACTGCCACTTTTTGTGTATTTGTGAATATAAGTCTTTCAAGTAGTGTACAAGAGAGCATTTGTTACAAGTGTTTTGAATATTCTTGTCTTTGGTTTGAAATCAATATACAATTGCCCCTGGCCACTTTAGTGCATGTGACAGTTTGGTGGGTGATTTACCTACCGTGAAACGTTTACTTATTTGTGTCCATCCTATCTCATGTTGATACTGTACAGATAATTTTGTTGTTGGTTGCTTTTATTTCTTTGGTGCCTACGAGGATGTGTAGGCCTGTTAGCAAATTTAGTTGTTGTTAGGTATTGTTTGTGCTAGTTATCTGTAAATATGACTGGCATTACATCCATGGAACTTAGTTATTTTATTTGTTGGCTTTAAAACATCACAGATGTTTGATCATGTGGATAGTTATTGTGTGATGTCTTCAGTTTTCAATATTGTTTTGATGGGGTATGTTTAAGGGAAAGTATTGAGTTAGTGACGTATGTTTAGAGCGATATTTGTGGTGGTGAGATATGTGTGAATGCTGGGATATTTTTAAAGTGATATTTGTGGTGGTGAGGTATGTTTAGAGTGACATTTGTGGTGGTGAAGTCTGCAGTGTGGGATATTTGTGGTGGTCAGGTATGTTTACGGAGAAAGGGATTTGTAAAATAGATCTATGCTGGGGAGGTATGTTTAGTTAGATATTTTTGGTGTTGAGGTATGTTTACAGTGAGAGATTTGTGGTGATGTGACATGTTTTGTAACAAAATACATGTTTAGTGAGATATTTGTGCTGGTGATGTATATTTAGTGAGATATTTGTGCTGGTGATGTATGTTTAGTGTGACATGTGTTGTGAGTACAGTTATATTTAGTGAAATATTTGTGCTGTTGATGAGTGTTTAGATATTTGTGTTGGTGAGTTATGTTTAGTGTGACATGTGTTGGTGAGTACGGTTATATTTAGTGAGATATATATGTTGCGAGTGAGTGTATGTTTAGTGAGATATTTGTGTTGGTGATGTATGTTTAGTGAGATATTTGTGCTGGTGATGTATGTTTAGTGAGATATTTGTGCTGGTGATGTATGTTTAGTGAGATATTTGTGCTGTTGATGAGTGTTTAGATATTTGTGTTGGTGAGTTATGTTTAGTGTGACATGTGTTGTGAGTACAGTTATATTTAGTGAGATATATGTTGCAAGTGAGTGTATGTTTAGTGAGATCCTTGTATTGGTAGAGTGTATTTGTGTGGTTTCTTGATATGTATTTAGTAAGAATGTCTGTTTCTTGAGATGTAATTAATCAAATGTGATGCTGTGACATGTTTAGTGAGAATATTTTTAGTGAGAGTGTTTAGAGAGAAAGTAAGTTGAGAGACTGAGTCAGTCGGATGTAGTTTTGTCATGAAGTTTGTGTTAGTTTATTAATTCAGATTAGTTTAATACCAGCAGTATATAGTTAGTGAAAACCTTGGCAGTTTTATGACAATTGATTTGTGTTCACTTTCTGATTTCCAGTTTAATGTCTACTTGAACAAATAGGCCATATGCTGATAGAAGCAGAATGTTATGGATTACTGTAATCTTACTGGCCTCTTTTTAATGTTTATTGCATGATTTCAACACTCGATAAGGTGGTTACATTTGAAAGGAAATTTTGTCACGTGAAAGATATTGTAGCCAACTTGTTATCTGAGCTGTATACAATATGGGAATGTTGATAAATAAATTGAATCAAAGTAAATGAAAATAATTCTGGGAGACAGAAACTGAAATATCCTTCTTTCTTTGTTGTGCCTTTCCTACCCTGTGATGTACAGACAATAAAACATTGGGGGTTTCATATTCTTCTTCTGGTATGTTTGGTAGTCTGACATAGTCTTGATTTGTTAGAACAAAATCGCTGAGGTGAGAGACTGAGCCAGTGACTTTCATTACTGTAGTCCATGTACTAATCGATTCTAAGTTTGCTTTTAATGAGAATAATTTTACAACTTGAAAGTGCACTTTATGTAAGGGATCATCTTGCTTTAAAACTGCTTATTATTTGCTTTCATAAAGGCAATAACTGTTTGTGTAATTTATCCATTCCAGTTTACTCATCCACACGATTCTCCGTTCATCAGCAGATTAAGACTAGGCACCTTTGGGATAACTGGGGGGGTATGTGTTCACACTGCGGAGAAATAACAAACATAGACAAATGTGTGTACCTTACAAAGTTCTCGGGTCTGGTTAAAGGAAAACACGTAATTTCATGTTACCTGGCCAAGAAGGTTGTATGATAAGCACATTTGTCTGTATTTATTTCTTCACAGGATCAACACACACCCAGTTGTTTCATTTCACATAATAACATCCTGCTGTAGTTGTGATCTCTCTTATCTCTTATAAGCACCTATGGGGTTGTTTGAAGTGTGTATGGTTCAGTAAATTGGCTACTGCAGAGCGTACAATGTGGATCTTGGAATGTCAGGCAACCCGTATGATACTTATTCTTGATGGTTGCAGAATTGTCCATGTCTCACTCACATTCATATGTTGCCACAGGAACGATGCATGTCCTCAACAATGTTATTTTAACTTGTTTGCTCAAGCACTCAAGAAGAAAATTGTGTCTTCTGAATTTGCATTCTTAAAACACTGTGAATCAAGAAGAAAAATATTGTCATCTTACGAGATCTGAACATTGAATAAAGCCTGGCTCATATACAACAACATGTGTTGAAAGCGGAACACTTTGAATATATTAAACATCACATTGGTTTAAAAAAAACAGTAATGGAAAGCATAGGCCCTGACAGAAATGGCAGGGTTTGACCACCACGATGGTCGACACAGGGCATCAATTACATCCCACCTGGGAAAGATTAACCTGGTCAACAAATGCCTGCAGAAGTCGGATGTGTCGGCCTAAAGGCCCAATTTAAACTGACACAATGCAATCACATTTGAAAAAACACTCCAGATGAATGCAGAAGAAGGAGAAATACATCCCAGACATGATAAGGCTTGAGAAGTGACGAAGGATCAAGAATCTGTCCAGCTGGGGTTGATCACCACGATGGTGGACACAAGGCATCAAGTATATCCCAGACATGATGAGGCTTGAGAAGTGAAGAAAGATCAAGAATCTGTCCAGCCGAGTTGTGATGAGAGCGAGTTCTAAGATGGACATGCTGCATCATGATGACGTCTATGAGTTTTTAAATTCAGTATTTGTTGGAGCTGTAACTGCATTCTGTCTGCGCTAAAAATGGTAACAAGTTGTTATACTTACAATAACACAATCGCAGAAAACAAAATGAATATTGTATAGGCTGCACACAAAGCCCTTAACAGTTGAATGAAGATGAAGAGTTACAAATGTAAACAGATAGAAAAATCTGTGTTAGAATTAATATAAACAAGGAAAAGTTGTCTTTTAAAAACTAAATGGAAAGGAATATGTCATCGCCAGTTAGCTTTTTGGGCATTTCTGTCATTATGCTGTTCTCCACATTGTAATTGCTGTTTCTAGCTTTCCCTCACTTTTCATGTCACTTTCCCATTCTCTCTCTCTCTCTCTCTCTCTCTCTCTCTCTCTCTCTCTCTCTCTCTCTCTCTCTCTCTCTCTCGTTCTCTCTCTCCCCCTCCCACCCCGATCAAGTCACTTCAATATTGTAATTACTGTTTGTTTCTCCCCCATTGACCAACTGGCCTAAATGATGATGATGATGTCTCTTGCACATACTGCATGTGCTATTAACTTGTGCCTGTGAAATATATGGATATTACTGATTTTACTTGACACTTTGGTATGGTCTTTGCTGCTAATATTTTATTGTTTGGTCAAGTTTCTTCTCTAATTAGCTACATTGCAAGTTGCATTGTGCATATGTACATTTATCATGTGTATAGTTTCTCAGTGAAGATAGTGTATATCACACATGAACTAATTCAAGTTAGTTGCATATCCTTTACAGAATATTGCAATCAACTTCAGCATTTGTTTGGCTGTGTACAATAAGTGATTTTTAAGTTCAGTAGTTTGCCATTGCTTTCTGAATGACCAACACCTATACCATCAAAATTAACATATGGTGGTCTGCTGGCAAATCACCTCCAGCTGATTTAGAACCCTGGCCCGGTATGTCTGGAATTATGAGATGTGTTCACTGTCACTTAGCCACAGCAGACATGAACTAGTAGAAAGTGGTTTAGAGATAGCGTAGGTGTTTTAGCAGCTTGTCACCTTGGTGGTTGAACATTGACATGTACCAGTGGACGCCAGCAGAAGGCAGACCTGTCCCAGATTACTCTGATACATGGGAGGTCCACCTGGACTCTCGTGTGAGGAAGCAGGACAGAGGGTTTTATAAAGAAGGTGCCACAGCAAAAGATCAACGTTATGGCACCAGGTTTTAGCCCAGGGGTTTTGTTTCTTCCTGCAGAGTGACCTGCTGAAAGCTTTGCACCGAACACAGACTTTGTAGCTTTAGACACGGAACCCAGGGGTTTCCGGAAAAAATGATACCTGTGAACTGAATGGTGGGGTCCAAAGATAACCGATGACCTTGGGATCATGAGGCTGGGCCAGTTGGCCATGGGTAGACTCATGGCAATCACCATCAGAGCAGAGAGAGCAGTTGGTACTGCTATTGCAAGTCCGGAGGCAGGAACCTGCTGTAGTCTGTGACGTGAGGGGACTTCACATGTTGTAGGTCTGTGATGTGATGGGGACTTCACATTTTGTAGGTCTGAACGCATGAAGGAATAGGTGGCCTGTCTTTTCCCTCACTTAGCGAGATAACGATCACAGATGTAGAATCCTCGTCCGACATCGCTCACGTCATTATTAGCATAGCTCCCTCTCAGCTACGCTGTGCCCTCTGTGCAATTGATGATAACGATGAAACTCATGTTGAACTATGATCGTCGATTGTGACTTAACAAACTCCAGTTCAAGCAGGGATGGTTTGCCCATCATCTGGTTGCAGAGCAAACATGTTTTAAGTTTGCAGTTGCCAACACTATATACCTTTCAGAATACTGATATCCTTTTTGGAACACCCTGTATTGTAACCTTAGAGAAGAGTGTCGGAAGACAACACAAGGACAGTCAATGTGGAGGTGATAGATAGTAGCTTCATAGCAGGATCAGGAAATGTGTAGCTGTGCCATGGAAGGGGGCAGGTGCGGAGGATAGGAATGGTATGGAAGTGTTGTATGTGTTAACATGTTCTGGATTACACTGTGACTGATAAGCCATTTTGCCTGCACCTGTTTGTTTCAGTAGATATCCAAGTATATCAGTCAGTGGGAAGCTTAGGGTATTAACTGGGAGTGTCAGAAAAGAAACCAGCTGCTGTGTTAGTCCCATGCTCCAGATGGAGTCAAATGGTGGCGATGGGACACACTAGTTAACCCTTTCTGTCCTAGGTAGTTATTTAAACTAATGTTACTTTGGTCAAGTAAGCGTGGCAGTATAACATTGACAATACCACTCCCCAATGTGTCGTGCACAAATAGGCCTACAAACTTTAATGATATACAAGTAGAGTGACAATTTGTTTTTACGTATATTGTATTTTATAAATTCCATGAACATCCAGTCACACAACGATTATCTGGAAGAGGGTAATGAAAGTAACACATTACACGCAATTATAAGAAACAGGTAGCGTTCTTTGGTCATATAATGAAACTGCGGAATTGGAAAACATTGTGGTAGTTAGAAAGGTCAGCAGTTTAAGATGTATTTTTTCAGCAGGCCAAGAGAAATGATGTTTGATGGTCTAAGACGGTGGCAAGAAGGGATGTCATCAGTAGACTTGATCCAGAGAACCAGTGGCCAAGATCTGTGGAGAGACATGAATGCCAATGTCAGTCTGCATGGCACTTGATGCTAAGGATGTTATATCATAAGGTTAGGGCTAACAGTTTATTGGATATTGTCCAAGAGTGTCAAGTTTTTTGTAAATGGAAACCTTACCACCCCCCAGGAGGAAATTTGCTGTCAGGTATGTTTACCACATCTGCGGTTACATTTTCATGAAATGTAAACACCATTTGCTCAAAAAGCAAACCAAAATACTGCACGGCTATATTTTATTTCAAAAATGAGAAAACCTACCCACAAACAGTGTACTAGGAGAGGAGATGGTCAACTTCAGGTGCATTTTTAGATGGACCTCTTGTCCCAGGAAATGCTCAGATGGTCAACTTCAGGTGCACTTTTAGGTGGACCTCTAGTCCCAGGAAATGCTCAGATGGTCAACTTCAAGTGCACTTTTTGGTGGCCCTCTTGTCCCAGGAAATGCTCAGATGGTCAACTTCAGGTGCACTTTTAGGTGGACCTCTTGTCCCAGGAAATGCTCAGATGGTCAACTTCAGGTGCACTTTTTGGTGGACCTCTTGTCCCAGGAAATGCTCAGATGGTCAACTTCAGGTGCACTTTTAGGTGGACCTCTTGTCCCAGGAAATGCTCAGATGGTCAACTTCAGGTGAACTTTTAGGTGGACCTCTTGTCCCAGGAAATGCTCAGATGGTCAATTTTAGGTGGACCTCTTGTCCCAGGAAATGCTCAGATGGTCAACTTCAAGTGGATTTCTTGTCCCAGAAAATATAATGTTTGTCACTTTCAAGTGGATCTCTTGTCCCTGGAAACGCTATGATGATCAACTTCAGGTGGAACTCTTGTCCCTGGAAATGCTATGATGGTCAACTTCAGCTCCTGTCCCTGGAAATATAATGTTGGTCAACTTGAGGTGGATCTCTTGTCCCAGGAAATCTATCATGGTCAACTTGGGGTGGATCTCTTGTCCTTGGAAATGCTATGATGGTCAACTTATACGGAGTGTTGCCTTTGGCTTACCCCTTTGACCCCTGACATTTATGTGTTCATTTCAGTTTTTTTTATTTTAGAAGACCTCTACTGTTTGGTTCTGTATTTTTGCAAAATATTTAATGTGCCAGCCGCAAACTGCATTTATCAATGGTCACATGTTTTATTTTGGGGCAGCTGTGGTAGGCCCTGCGGCCATGTGTTCAAATCTCCCTGGAGACTGGGTTAAATCTCCATGGAGACTAGGTTTTAAAATTTAATCAGGTGAGAAAACCATGATGATCCATCTGATAAATGAGCCCATGAAAATGTTCTGGAAAATAAAGACGGCAGTGTATTATTCACCGCATCAGCCATGGATCGGTGTATATAAGTATGTAGTAGCACCACATATACAACATGCCTCATGGAGTGAAACAGGGTCTTCTTTATTGTGACAGTCACAACACACGTTAACAGTTTCTGTTTCTTCATTAAAGTACCTAAGCTTCAGAGGGCTCTCATCCTTGTTGAATCTGTGTCTATAAAAGCAGACAATCCTCTTGAGGTTCATTAAACTTCTATTCTTATTTACTTTCATATCTTCTTCTTATAGTCCATGCTGTGTGGCATTGGAGATCGTGTCTGTCCACATCTCTCTGTCTTGGGTACTGTCAATCATTTCTGATACTAAATTCCTCCATGCCATGATGTCAAACTGTCCAGCATCTTCTCTCTTTGTCTCCTTCTGCCTCTCCTCCCCAAGAACTTTACCCCTTGTGGTGACATACTGTAGCTTGCCCCTTCTTATGACATGCTCAAGGAATGTGAACTCTCTTCATCTGATGTGAGTTACGGGTTCTCTTTGTGAGTTAATTTCTTTCAAGGTATCTTCATTATTCTTTCTACCCATCCATGGTGGGAAATGATTAGTAGGATGACTCTTTGCTGGCTGTTAAATGAGGGGATGGAGTGTGTATGGGAATATCCTGAGTGCAGTGATATCAGTTCTTAGCTCAACTCATATAATTCTATGAAACCACATCTCCACAGCTTCCACTTAACTCCTCATTTGTCTGCTAATTATCCATGATTGGCTTCCATACACCAGGGCTGACTCAGTATCACTCTTCATAACTCTTTTCCTTACCTTGATTAACAAAGATCAATTGCAGAGAATATTCTTCATCTTTCCTTTAAATATTCCAGCATAAATATAAATTCTGACTTTCCAATAAGCCTTGCAGACAACAGCTTTGTAACTGTGACATTATGTATTAGGTAAACGTAGCACATCCTGACGTTGAGGTGTTTAGTTTAGTTGACGGATCAACATCACAGCACACGGGTGTAACCCATAAGTGCTCCGTTCTACTCCTAACTCAAGCCTGAGTCTGGAGAATCTCAGCTCAGTGCACAAACTCCATAGCACCGGCGACATCCTGAAATACTTTGGGTAGATTTTTAACTTGAATTTTTGCCCCGGCAGCGCCGTTAGGCTACTCTTTTATGATTTCCAACTGCCAAGGGATTTTTTACGTGTGCAACAATACACACGGGCATCCGATCTCACTACCCAGAAACCAGGGGAAATTTTGTTACTAGAAGTCCGCGTGAAAAAATTCTGGCTTGAACCCGGGACCTCCAGCACTCGAAGTGGACACCATCCCTCGAGGTAACCCTGAGGTGTAAAGTATTACGCCTTTATATATTCTAGGTCACAACATGAGATGAGGGTAGTCAAGTTCTCCTCCTCGACACCTTGCCCAGACAATTCTGAACATTGCCTGGGACCTCATTTGTCTGAGACTGGGGCGACCCCAGAGTCGTACTGGTGTGTTAGAAATGCTCCACCCTCTGCTGGGCATTGAACCCCTAGCACTGCCCTGTCTGGCAAGTGCATTAACCATGTCACCATGGTATGCATAAAAAAAACTCTGGTCTTTTTAGTCAAAATAAAGCACAGCATTTTGTTATTTCATTGTGGCATTTAAGGCATAATTTTCACTGTGGATACATTTTTTAAAAATATTTTAAAGTACTAGTAATTTTACTTGAAGCAAACCAAAACAATAAATATATTTGGCTGTCATAGACACAACATAATTATTCCCAGAAAGCAATGTACAACATAATTCTACATTTGGTCAATGTTTCTAAATGGATAAATGTGTGTTCTTTATCCATTTTAGTTTCCGCCTTCTTGTTTATATGTGTGAGAACATGTTTTCTGTGGCTTTCATGAGTATCACACAAAACCTTTATAAGCCCAAACTTTCTATGCTAGTTGTAGTCTTGACATATTAGCACTTGAAGTTTCTGGTCATGAAGGGTGGTGATTTGTATTTGTATCATTTGCTGTAGCTAGAAGGTCTGTAAATTGTGTTTGAGTTGCGTGGACACATTAGTGGAGTTTGACATTGTTTGAGCGTTCACAAGTTCTGTGGTTGTTGCAGCGTAACTTCATGGTTGTTTGCAATGTAACTTCATGAAAGTTTTAATTTGTTTCTGTCATGTTCACTGCAATGTTTTAAAAGTTACTGTATAGTTTTATTGTATAAACTCTTTATTGCTTTATTTGTATCATCAACACATTGTTACTGTACAATATGATTTCATGAACAAATAAACATATTTTGTAATGTATCTGATTGTTTGGCTATGGGTCTGTTGTAGATTTGGTTTATTTATTAATTTCTTTCTTGTTGTTCTCTTTGATTGTGATTAAAAAAAGGAGTGGGTTAATGACAAAAGAATTGACTTCATTGGACCGGGTTTTACCCAATAAAATGAAGTCTCTTTCCGCATGACCGCCACATAGTCTGGAATCAAACTCACAACCTTCGGAGCTGAGGCAGGTGGCGTATCCACTTCGCCACAGACTTCCTTTTTTGTGTGCTGCAGGTTTCACAGGATCATTCATAAACACTAAGGACATGAGAAATTAAATGTATGGGGCATGACAACAGCGAAGCTGGAATCACAAATCAACCTTGTGTGGGGAAAGTATGTGGCAGAAGGAGACAGAGAAAGGTGTATGTGCCAGCTTAAACAGCTGGAGTGGGCTGGCGTAAAGACTTTCCCCAACCCAGTGCTTAAGTTGTGAGGTTGGAGTAAAGACTTTCCCCAACCCAGTGTCTACATTGTGAGGTTGGAGTAAAGACTTTCCCCAACCCGGTGCTTGAGTTGTGAAGCTGGAGTAAAGACTTTCCTCAACCCAGTGCTTAAATTGTGAGGTTGGAGTAAAGACTTTCCCCAACCCGGTGCTTAAGTTGTGAGGCTGGAGTAAAGACTTTCCACAACCCAGTGCTTAAGTTGTGAGCCCGGAGTAAAGACATAGTTTACCAACCTGGTGCCCAAGTTGTGAGGCTGGACTAAAGACGTTTGTTTCCCAACCTGTCCCAAGTACCATCCCCACGCTTTAAAACCTACAGGGTATGCAAGACCGGTACTGGATGTTTACATCTCAGAAAGACATTCTAGGATGTAACCAGTTCATTATTCAGCACTTGGCTTGGCTGGGTTTTGTCCTGGACTGGTAATAGTTTGTCACAGGTTTTGTCCTGGGCTGGTAATGGTTTATCATATGTTTTGTCCTGGGGTGGTAATGGTTTCTCCACAGGTTTTGTCCTGGGGCGGTAATGGTTTCTCACAGGTTTTGTCCTGGGCTGGTAATGGTTTCTTTACAGGTTTTGTCCTGGGCTGGCAATGGTTTCTCCACAGGTTTTGTCCTGGGCTGGCAATAGTTTCTCCACAGGTTTTAGCAACAGATTCAAACACAATGCCCAGAGGACAATCTGGTGTGGTTAGGTTTTGACATGTTTTGTGTGAGCTGCCAACCAGCCCCCTACACATGTTATCATCATAGGTAGAGATTGTTCATGAATGAAACTTTCACATGGAACACACTATTTCCTGCTCTTGCCTAATATGGCTAAGCATGTGATTTCCTACTCAGAGAGCCAGTGGCAGTTGTTCTTCTTCTTTCTTTCATTTGCTCACTTTGAACTCAAGCGTAGCCCATACACATGCTACTACAGGGTGTAATTCCTGCCCTTGCCTAAAGCATGAACTCCACAGAGGGTAAATACAAAATTTGGACCGGCAATATTTTTAAACACTGCACAGTCATTAAAAAGCACACCCTATACTTCTTGTGAACTGAACTGATTTTTGTGTGTGGGAGACTTGTAATTGATGGCAACTAACACAGTTAAACGACATATCGATCAGCTGGTCCATGACAATTGGAGACTGACTGTTGATGAAATAGCCGTGGGATTCGATATGAGTCACTGCTATGTACAACATTATCCATGATGGTCTTGGTTCATGGAAAGTGTGTAGAACTTGGGCCCAAGACAAATATCTGATGATCACAAACGAGGTAATGGAGCAGTGTAAAATTGGTTTACAGCCACACCCAGAAGCCGTTTTATAGATGGCATCAACAAGCTTGTAGACAGGTGGACCAAGTGTGTTGCCGGGCAGGAGACCTGTGTTGGGAAATCACCAATGCAAAGATCATGAAAATAATAAACGTTCTCAATCACCAATGCAGAGATCATGAAAATAATAAACGTTCTCAATCACCAATGAAAATAACTAAACTCTCAATTACCAATGCAGAGATCCTGAATTCTGAATATAACTAACATTTCGGCACTCTTCCGAATAACGGTCCCAAATGAAAACAACTCTGTAGTGAAAAAGTATCCCTTACAGGGCCTCATTGGTTGTTTTCACTACAGAGTTTAGTTTTCATTTGGGACCATTATTCCGAAGAGTGCCATTGCGTAAATGACTAAACTTTCTTCAGTAAAGCATAGACAGACAGAAAAACCAATGACCAAGTCCTACAGAGGCAAATAAAAACCACAAACTGGTTAGAGAAATTAGACGTAGTCAAATATTTTAAGGGCACGATATGAGAACATAAACTAGAGAACTTGGTGACAACTGGCAGTATTGAGGGGAAACGAACAAGGAGAAGACAGAGAAGCACATATCTGGATGGCTTGACCACATGGCATGATCAGGACAAGAACACAGAGCTTATCACCACTCTAGTGATCGTGTAAGACGGCGAAACATGACTGCTCACGCTTACCGGCATGGCACATGATGACGAGTAAATTCAGAGGGCGAGGAAAAGCCTCCAACGATGGAGAGTACACACATTAAAGGAGACAGATTCTTCTTCTTTCGTTCGCTTGAAATATGTCTATATCTGCAATGTCGTCTCTTGCATGAATTGAACTGTCTTTTTCAGTTCACACAGTGGTCCATAGAGTTTATCTTCCGCTGTCGTCTCTCTAGGCCAGAAGGTTTGCCTAGATATGTTATATTTTGGGCAGTCTTGGAGTATGTGCTCTGCTGTCTGCGACGCCAATCCACATGTGCACATGGCTGTTTCACCAATCTTGAATTTTGTATACATGTGGTTGCGTAATCTATTGTGTCCTGTTCTGAGGCGCAGAATAATGACTTGTTCTGGTCTGTCCATAATGTGGTAGTCATCTTGAGCAGGTTTTGGTGGCTTTCTGACTGATTTGATCATTCTTTTCTTTTGGTGGTATGTAACGGGCACATCAGGCTGTTCTTCTTTGGCTCCTTCCTTAGCCAATCGATCAGCTCTGTCGTTTCCGGGTACTCCACAGTGGGATGGTATCCACTGTATGGTGACCTTATGCTGACTGCTAAGTTCAGAAAGTAGTGTCCATAGTACTGGCAATTTCCCAGACAGGAGCGCCTCGAGTACCGATTTTGCATCTGTCAGTAGCACCACAGGTTGTGTACCATTGCTGTTATTTAGTAATTTCTATGTTGCTATCTTGATTGCCTCAATTTCGGCATCATAGTTATGGCAGTACTTTCCTGTCGGTACTCTGGCTGTGTCCCTAGTATTATTTGGGTATTCTATGTACACTCCCGCTCCTCCATTTTGAACAGCATTTTGTGCCGACCCATCTGTGTCCCACGGATCCAGAGGTCCTGTGGGTATTCTTCATCAAGGAAGCTGAGAGTTGCTGTTCTGCGCTGCACACTGTTCTGTTCTTCCTTGTCAAATATTCCTCTCACTTTTGTCTGGATTTGTAACGATAGTCTATGCTTATCTTTCCATGGAGTTCGCTCTGGAATAGTTGTTTGGGGGATACCAACTGTGGGCATATCGGTGGTTTCTCTGCAGAGTCGTTTGGCCTGGTGGATAAAACTATAGCTAGGTTTTCAAATCTGTTCTTCATAGGGTGGCCTGGCAAGCTGAGGAACTTTTCTGCTTGTATTAGCGTTTTCGTATCTCTGCGCTCACTCAGTGCTTGTGTCCTCCCCATCTTCTCCGTTTCCACTATAGGGGTTGATCTCATCCCTCCTGTGGTGACTCTAAGTGCTTGATTTTGCACCTTGTCCAGCTCTTGTAGTGTGGTTTTTGATGCTGAACACCACGCAGTTGACCCATATTCCAGGTGTAGTCGTATGCTCTGTTGGTAAACTTTGCTAAGTATTTTCCCACTGGCTCCCCATGTGGTTCCACTTAGCTTTCTCAGAATGGCTATTTTCCTTCTGGCTTTTGCTACTGATTTGTTGATGTGCTTTCTCCATGTCAGCCTGCCATCAAATGTTACTCCAGGGTATGTTGGTTCTTTATCATCTCTTAGGGGTGTTCCATTTATCTGGATGATCCCTGCCTTTTGTTTTGGAGAGAGGGTAAATAGGGTGGTGCTGCACTTGTCAGTGTTTATGCTGACACACCATCTATTTGCCCATGCAACAAATGTATCTACAGCCCTTTGTAGCAATCTGGTGGCCACTGATACATGTTCATTTGTGCTCCATAGAATCAGGTCATCGGCGTACATTGCCGCTTTAATTCCATGCGGTAGATTAGCAACAAGATCATTGATTCTTCTTCTTCTTTCGTTCGCTTGAAATATGTCTATATCTGCAATGTCGTCTCTTGCATGAATTGAACTGTTTTTTTCAGTTCACACAGTGGTCCATAGAGTTTATCTTCCACTGTCGTCTCTCTAGGCCAGAAGGTTTGCCTAGATATGTTATATTTTGGGCAGTCTTGGAGTATGTGCTCTGCTGTCTGCGACGCCAATCCACATGTGCACATGGCTGTTTCACCAATCTTGAATTTTGTATACATGTGGTTGCGTAATCTATTGTGTCCTGTTCTGAGGCGCAGAATAATGACTTGTTCTGGTCTGTCCATAATGTGGTAGTCATCTTGAGCAGGTTTTGGTGGCTTTCTGACTGATTTGATCATTCTTTTCTTTTGGTGGTATGTAACGGGCACATCAGGCTGTTCCTCTTTGGCTCCTTCCTTAGCCAATTGATCAGCTCTGTCGTTTCCGGGTACTCCACAGTGGGATGGTATCCACTGTATGGTGACTTTATGCTGACTGCTAAGTTCAGAAAGTAGTGTCCTTAGTACTGGCAATTTCCCAGAGAGGAGCGCCTCGAGTACTGATTTTGCATCTGTTAGTAGCACCACAGGTTGTGTACCATTGCTGTTATTTAGTAATTTCTCTGTTGCTATCTTGATTGCCTCAATTTCGGCATCATAGTTATGGCAGTACTTTCCTGTCGGTACTCTGGCTGTGTCCCTTGTATTATTTGGGTATTCTATGTACACTCCCGCTCCTCCATTTCGAACAGCATTTTGTGCTGACCCATCTGTGTAGACTCGGATCCAGAGGTCCTGTGGGTATTCTTCATCAAGGAAGCTGAGAGTGGCTGTTCTGCGCTGCACACTGTTCTGTTCTTCCTTGTCAAATATTCCTCTCACTTTTGTCTGGATTTGTAACGATAGTCTATGCTCATCTTTCCATGGGGTTCGCTCTGGAATAGTTGTTAGGGGGATACCAACTGTGGGCAGATCAGTGGTTTCTCTGCAGAGTCGTTTGGCCTGGTGGATAAAACTACTTCTTTTCAACCGCCCCATAGCTAGGTTTTCAAATCTGTTCTTCATAGGGTGGCCTGGCAAGCTGAGGAACTTTTCTGCTTGTATTAGCGTTTTCGTATCTCTGCGCTCACTCAGTGCCTGTGTCCTCCCCATCTTCTCCATTTCCACTATAGGGGTTGATCTCATCCCTCCTGTGGTGACTCTAAGTGCTTGATTTTGCACCTTGTCCAGCTCTTGTAGTGTGGTATTTGATGCTGAACACCACGCAGTTGACCCATATTCCAGGTGTGGTCGTATGCTCTGTTGGTAAACTTTGCTAAGTATTTTCGTACTGGCTCCCCATGTGGTTCCACTTAGCTTTCTCAGGATGGCTATTTTCCTTCTGGCTTTTGCTACTGCTTTGTTGATGTGCTTTCTCCATGTCAGCTTGCCATCAAATGTTACTCCAAGGTATGTTGGTTCTTTATCTTCTCTTAGGGGTGTTCCATTTATCTGGATGATCCCTGCCTTTTGTTTTGGAGAGAGGGTAAATAGGGTGGTGCTGCACTTGTCAGTGTTTATGCTGACACACCATCTATTTGCCCATGCAGCAAATGTATCTACAGCTCTTTGTAGCAATCTGGTGGCCACTGATGCATATTCATTTGTGCTCCATAGAACCAGGTCATCGGCGTACATTGCCGCTTTAATTCCATGCGGTAGGTGAGCAACAAGATCATTGATGAAGATTAGAAAAAGTGTGGGGGACAAGACTCCGCCCTGGGGGACACCGTGACGCAGTAGTACTTTCTTGCTCTTGAGCCCGTCTATCTGTACTCGGGCTCTTCTGTTGTGCAAGTATGCTTTCACCCATTTGTACATTCTTCCGTTGACTTTGCAGTTTCTCAGTTTCTTCATCAGACCTTCTTTCCAGACTTTGTCAAAGGCTTTCTTCAGATCTATCCATGCCGCGAGCACCAGCTTCTTCTCTTGGAATGCATCCTCAATTTCTTGAGAGAGGTAGGTTGTCTGATCTTCCGTAGAGTAGCACTGCCTAAAGCCAGCCTGCTGTGGCACAAGGATGTTTTTACTTTCAATGTACCACTGCAGTCTGTGATTGATGATGCGCTCCAGTGTTTTGCAGAGACAGCTGGTGAGGCTAATTGGTCTGTAGCTAGAGGCAATGGAACCATCTTTCCCTGATTTTAGGAGGGGTATCATGATTGCTTCTCTCCAGGCTTGTGGAACACTGCCTAAGGTCCAGCTGTTATTGAAGATCTGCAACAGCTTTGTTTTGGCCTCTGTTCCTAGGTTCCTGATCATTTCATTGGAGATACCATCAGCTCCTGGTGACTTTCTCATTTTCAGTTTTGATATGGCTAGCTCCAGTTCGCTGATTGTGATGGGTGCCTCCAGAACCTCATGTACTATTTCCTTCTGTCCTGTATGTTGTCGTTTCTCTCGAATCTCTTGTTGTTTCTCTGGACTAATTTTGATATTGCTATCTTGTGCGAACGAGTCCGCAAAATGGTCAGCTGCTTGCTTTCTTGTTAAGATTTTTCCATCTTTATGTAGTGCAATTTTTGAGTTTCTCCCTGTGCCCTCGTCATTAAGCTGTTTTATTAGCTTCCACAATTTCCTTGTGTCTCTTTCAAAGTTCAGAGACTCTGTTTTCTCCTGCCAGCTTTTCCGTCTAGCCTGCAGCTTGGCCCTTTGAAATTTGGCTTTTGCATGCTGGAATTTATTGTGGTGCTCTTGGCTGGGTGTGGCCTCTGCTTGCTTTCTACACACTTCAACATCATTATGCAACTGTTCCAGTTCACTACTCCAGTAGGGTTTATATTGTTTACGGGCTCCTCTTGGTACTGTTTCTCGCGCTGCCTGTAGTATGCATTTCCCAAACTCTTCAACTGCTTTATTTATGTCTTTCTCAGTGTTCAGGTTTCTAACCAGTATGCTGGTGCGATGCTTGTACATTGCCCAGTCTGCTTTCTTGTAGTTCCACCTCGAGAGGGTGCTGCTTTCACTTACAAGCTCATTTTCTACGGTTAGAAAGACTGGCCGATGGTCACTGCCACCAAGTTGTTTCCCAACAGTTCGTGTAATGTTCCACTCCAGGTCTGGTGAATAAAAAGCCAGGTCAGGTGTAGTTGTAGAGTGCCATGATCTCGAGTAGAAAGTCTGTGGGTCGGACGGCTTGTTAATCAACATGAATCTATTCTCATCCTGCCAGTCTTCCAGTCTCTCTCCTCTCTGGTCCATGTGATCATAGCCCCAGCTCTGCGAGTGGCTGTTGAAATCGCCACACACAATCATTTTTTCTTTTAGTGGTAGAGTGTTCAGTGCCTGTGGGCGGTCACTTGGACAGTAGTAATTGATCAGATGTAGATCTGTATTACCTGTCTTAAGTTTAAGTGTCTGATACTCAGCCCCTTCCATGTAGACTTTGATTTGGGAAGCCATGATGTTGTTTCTTACAAGGGTCAGTATCCCACCTTTTCGCCTGTTCTTTCGGTCAGATCGGTAACACTGGTAGCCTCTGATTTTGAAGGCTATATTTTCATTGAGGTGAGTTTCTTGCAAGCAACATATGCTTACTTTTTCTTGGTCCAAGATTTTTTCTAATTCTATTTTTTTGTTGCTGACTCCCTCCGCATTCCAGTGCATTATTTTAAGTCTTCGTTTAGTATGGCCAGTCGTCCTATTCTCATGTCCCCTGGCTCCACAGGACATCTGAGAAGGACCTCCAGTAGTTGGGGTTGGACCCTTTCGAGACATAGGGCCCGGCACTGCACCTGCCTGGGGGTCCAAAGCAGGGCGAGCACCATAACGATTAGCAGTAGTCGACATATTCCATTTTGCGTGATTGCGTGGCATCCTGATTTCTGTGGTGCGCCTCTTGGCTGGTTGCCTCCGTCTTCAGCACCTTTCTTTGCTAGAGCAGACTGTGGTCTCACTCGAGTGTAGATGTGTATGCGCGCACACACCTGTCTGCGCATGCATGTACGTGCATACACATCTAGAGCATACTGGTTATTTTCCGGCGCCAGAGACTCGCCGTCGCCCCTTCTCCTGTTAGTTTAAACAGGTCCGCCACGTGAAGGCCAGGAGTTGGACTTTTGCTGCATAGGTTATGTATTCACGAGCCATTGAGGTATTTGAGCAATGTTGGGCGCTCACCCCAACACCGCGCCTCGGCTACATACAGCAACATTTGGAACCCAAGATCATTGATGAAGATTAGAAAAAGTGTGGGGGACAAGACTCCGCCCTGGGGAACACCGTGACGCAGTAGTACTTTCTTGCTTTTGAGTCCGTCTATCTGTACTCGGGCTCTTCAGTTGTACAAGTATGCTTTCACCCATTTGTACATTCTTCCATTGACTTTGCAGTTTCTCAGTTTCTTTATCAGACCTTCTTTCCAGACTTTGTCAAAGGCTTTCTTCAGATCTATCCATGCCGCAAGCACCAGCTTCTTCTCTTGGAATGCATCCTCAATTTCTTGAGAGAGGTAGGTTGTCTGATCTTCCGTAGAGTAGCACTGCCTAAAGCCAGCCTGCTGTGGCACAAGGATGTTTTTACTTTCAATTTACCACTGCAGTCTGTGATTGATGATGCGCACCAGTGTTTTTCAGAGACAGCTGGTGAGGCTAATTGGTCTGTAGCTAGTGGCAATGGAACCATCTTTCCCTGATTTTAGGAGGGGTATCATGATTGCTTGTCTCCAGGCCTGTGGAACACTTGCCTAAGGTCCAACTGTTATTGAAGATTTGCAACAGCTTTGCTTTGGCCTCTGTTCCTAGGTTCCTGATCATTTCATTGGAGATACCATCAGCTCCTGGTGACTTTCTCATTTTCAGTTTTGATATGGCTAGCTCCAGTTCGCTGATTGCGATGGATGCCTCCAGAACCTCATGTACTATTTCCTCCTGTCCTGTATGTTGTCGTTTCTCTCGAATCTCTTGTTGTTTCTCTGGACTAATTTTGATATTGTTATCTTGTGCGAATGAGTCCGCAAAATGGTCAGCTGCTTGCTTTCTTGTTAAGATATTTCCATCTTCATGTAGCGCAATTTTTGAGTTTCTCCCTGTGCCCTCGTCATTAAGTTGTTTTATTAGCGTCCACAATTTCCTTGTGTCTCTTTCAAAGTTCAGAGACTCCGTTTTCTCCTGCCAGCTTTTCCGTCTAGCCTGCAGCTTGGCCCTTTGAAATTTGGCTTTTGCATGCTGGAATTTATTGTGGTGCTCTTGGCTGGGTGTGGCCTCTGCTTGCTTTCTACACACTTCCACATCGTTATGCAACTGTTCCAGTTCACTACTTCAGTAGGGTTTATATTGTTTACGGGCTCCTCTTGGTACTGTTTCTCGCGCTGCCTGTAGCATGCATTTCTGTCAACAACTTAACTTTGACAGGAATACAAGGATTCCTCTTTTGTACCTCACGAAATGAGAACGTACAAAAGAATATAAATATAATACAATTGTATTAGCTAGTTGTACAGTAGCTCTGCGAGCGGATAACCACAGATGTAATACACATCATGGTATATCGTGATGATGTTATCTGAAAGGTGATATCGATGGTAATATCTATCGAAGCTAAGTCTAAGTCACAACTATTGCTATTGTCCTTTGTAAGCAACAAAGTATTCACAGCGAATACTGAAGTCTGTCTTCTACGCTGTCCAGTCGCGGTCTGACGATCTTCGTGGCGTGTCCAGCCACGATCAGTTGACTCTTCGTGCATCAGCTAGTTTGCGTGCTCGGAGTTCCAGCACGCAGTTAGTAACTGGTCAACTGTTTAAAGTTACTGGTGTTTTGTTGACATTTCTCGTGATGCGGGTTTCCCCACTCTATTGTGGGCAACTCCAGCTCACGTCTTACAGTGTCCCCTTTTTGGACACGAGTGTGTCCAGTCGGAGAACTATTTATAGTTCTCACTCGTGCTTCTGTCCCTTCTGTCCCTATTTCCTAGATAGCTATGTTCTCCTGATCCTGTCTAGGTCTATTTCCATAGTTCTACTTCTATCTTATCTATTAGGTCACTTGCAGCTCTTTGACAATTTCCCAAACTCTTCAACTACTTTATTTATGTCTTTCTCAGTGTTCAGGTTTCTAACCAGTATGCTGGTGCGATGCTTGTACATTGTCCAGTCTGCTTTCTTGTAGTTCCACCTCGAGAGAGTGCTGCTTTCACTTACAAGCTAATTTTCTACAGTTAGAAAGACTGGCCGATGGTCACTGCCACCAAGTTGTTTCCCAACAATTCGTGTAATGTTCCACTCCAGGTCTGGTGAATGAAAAGCCAGGTCAGGTACAGTTGTAGTGTGCCATGGTCTCAAGTAGAAAGTATGTGGGTCGGACGGCTTGTTAATCAAGATGAATCTATTCTCATCCTGCCAGTCTTCCAGTCTCTCTCCTCTCTGGTCCATGTGATCATAGCCCCAGCTCTGCGAGTGGCTGTTGAAATTGCCACACACAATCATTTTTTCTTTTAGTGGTAGTGTGTCCAGTGCCTGTGGGCGGTCACTAGGACAGTAGTAATTGATCAGATGTAGGTCTGTATTACCTGTCTTAAGTTTAAGTGTCTGATACTCAGCCCCTTCCATATAGACTTTGATTTGGGAAGCCATGATGTTATTTTTTACAAGGGTCAGTATCCCACCTTTTCGCCTGTCCTTTCGGTCAGATCGGTAACACTGGTAGCCTCTGATTTTGAAGGCTATATTTTCGTTGAGGTGAGTCTCTTGCAAGCAACATATGCTTACTTTTTCTTGGTCCAAGATTTTTTCTAATTCTATATTTTTGTTGCTGACTACCTCCGCATTCCAGTGCATTATTTTAAGTCTTCGTTTAGTATGGCCAGTCGTCCTATTCTCATGTCCCCTGGCTCCACAGGACATCTGAGAAGGACCTCCAGTAGTTGTGGTTGGACCCTTTCGAGACATAGGGCCCGGCACTGCACCTGCCTGGGGATCCAAAGCAGGGCGAGCACCATAACATTTAGCAGTAGTCGACATATTCCATTTTGCGTGATTGCGTGGCATCCTGATTTCTGTGGTGCGCCTCTTGGCTGGTTGCCTCCGTCTTCAGCACCTTTCTTTGCTAGAGGCTAGAGCAGACTGTGGTCTCACTCGAGTGTAGATGTGTACGCGCGCACACACCTGTTTGCGCATGCATGTACGTGCATACACATCTAGAGCATACTGGTTATTTTCCGGCGCCAGAGACTCGCCGTCGCCCCTTCTCCTGTTAGTTTAAACGGGTCCGCCACGTGAAGGCCAGGAGTTGGACTTTTGCTGCATAGGTTATGTATTCACGAGCCATTGAGGTATTTAAGCAATGTTGGGCGCTCACCCCAACACTGCGCCTCGGCTACATACAGCAACATTTGGAACCCAAGGAGACAGATAATAACATGACTAAACGCGGTTCCTTCTTGTATCCACAGTGGCAGAGAAAAAAGATAGAAACACAAGGTATATTTCTTATCATAAAACTATAAAAAAAAAATACTCATCGTCCCTGGGTGGGCTTGAACCACCAACCTTTCGGTTAACAGCCGAACGCGCTAACCAATTGCGCCACAGAGACAACTATTCCTTAAACTTCGAGTTCACATTTCACCATATTTACCACTTCGTGTTTCCCTATTGCTTACATTTCCACAACTTCACCGCAACTTAACCACAGTCATTTATGTCGCTGCGATTTGGCAAAACTTTGAGCTATAGCCTACAATGGGTGACACAGTGACATTCTAGTGTCATAATTTTGTCGTGTCTAGCGTGAGTCGCGTGGTAAAGTGGTTATATAGCCGCCTCGCGCGCTAACGCCATTTGACTGTGTATAGCATCATAAACTTTGGGAAATCATGAAGAATATGGGCTTTCCACCACATGTAATACAACTCATAAGAATGCTCTATTTTCTATATACCAACAAGCAGCGGTTAGAATAGATGGCGAGACATCAGATTAGTTTTACATCAAGCAAGGAGTCCGTCAAGGATGTGTGCTGTCTCCCTATCTGTTTAACCTTTACGCCGAAAATATTGAGAAATGTAAGAGATGATATAAATATGGAGCTGTATGATGCCCTAAATATCGGCGGTCATGACATACCAGAGATTCGATATGCTGATGATACAGTATTACTATCCACAACACAGACTGGTATAGAAAACCTAATAGCCTCAACCCAATTGAATAGTGAAAATCACAACTTGTATCTTAACATTGCAAAAACAAAGATAATGCATACAGATAAAACCACGATGGAGAAATAAATATATGTTAATGAGCAAAAATTGGAGGTGGTGGAAAATTTTGAATATTTTGGGTCATTTATTACCAACAACGGTAACACAATGAAAGAAATTAAACGGCGACTATCAATTGCTCTTCAAAGACTAAAACGACTGAATAAATTATGACTGGAATGGGACTGACAGAACAACAAAAATTAGATTTTTAAGAGCATGCATCTTTCTCATTGCAACATACGCCTGTGAGACCTGGACACTTACTAAACAAGCTGAACAGCGCATAAATGCCTTTGAATATAAATGTTATAGACGAGTTCTAAGAATATCTTGGGTAAAGAAAAGAACAAATGCATCAATACTTCAAGAGCTGAATATTGAAGAAGGTTGGCTATTACAGACGATAAAACAAAGAAAATTGAAATATTTTGGTCACTTGAAACGTCACGAAAGTTTGAAGAGAACAATAATGGAGAGGTATATGCCTAGGAAGAGAGGAAGAGGAAGGCCAAAGAGAAGATGGGTGCAGGAGTGGCGGATTATCTCCAGATGGGTGTATCGGACGCGGGACATCTTGCTTATGATAAAGAAGTTTTCCGGAAGGTTGCTATGGGAGCGAGGTTCTGCAAAGGACATGCTACTGAATGAATGAATGTTAGTAATGAACTCCACAGAGGGTGAATACAAAACTTGGAACGGCAATATTTTCAAACACCCCACAGTCATTTAAAATACACCCTGTATCAGAGACAGGTTTAGAGTTGCAAGTCCTTTACATGAGGTTTCTATCAACTCCAGCCACAGGCTGATTTACTTGGCAATTGTATGCTAAGTAGTTTGCCATTGCTTTCTGAACACACACACACACACACAAACACACACACACACACACACACACACACACACACACACACACACACACACACACACACTACAGTGAGAAAAAAATGTAGGTCACGAACGAATGAGCAATCTGGAAAAAACTTAGGGCAAAAAAACTGACAGGCGCAGAATTTATACCTAGTTGGTAGAGAAACTACATTTTTGGGGGGTTTTAAAGCAGCAATTCGGCCACAGTTTTGAAAACCATAAGAAAAAAAAAACCTTGTAATGCTAGGCAATGTGCTTAAAATCTGTCAAAATGAGACCAAATTACACAAGAATTTAGTCAAACATCACTGGCAAAAAAAAAAAAAAAAAATCACACATTAATTCTGCCACGGTGTGTTTCTGAAATTCGGAAATTAATTAGTTACGTTTTCATGAAATTGCCAGGTAATCATGGCTGATATAATTTGTTACACAGACTGTACTATCAGCTCTTTTACAGTTCTAGGCTGGTGTTACTGTAACCCGTTCTATCCTAAGCTCTGGTTACTTTGAATAACAAACGCGTGCGCATACGGGGCTAGAACAACTGCCTTATGGGACAGAAGAGTTATGGAATATTTGGGATATAACAGTTAGATGGCAAAATCATAATATAAAAGATCAGATTTTACATGCGTGGTCAGATTATGTCAAAGACTTTTATGGTGATACAAGAGAAGAACATTATGATCATCGGAATAATAACGAAGGACCACCAATTTTGAAGACGGAAGTTCAGAATGCTCTTAACCATATGAAAACTGGCAAGACCACGGGTAGAAATAACATCACAACAGAAATGATCAATGCCTTAGAAGAATATGGAATAGACCAAGTCATCAGACTACTGAAAGCAATATATGATACTGGAGATGTACCCCCTGAATTATGTAATTCTATATTTATTGCAATCCCGAAGAAATCAGGAGCCTTGGAGTGTGATCAACAACGAACAATTAGTATAACGAGCTACATCACGAAGATTTTGCTGAGAATTATCATGCAAAGAGTTAGGAAGAAAATACAACCCGAAATAAGAGAAGAAAGATGTGGGTTTGTAGAAGGCAAGGGTACAGTAAATACTGTGTATATACTGAGAACAGTAATTGAACGTTCTATAGAAGTAAACAAAGATCTACACTTTTGCTTTATTGACTACACACAGGCTTTCGATAAAGTGAGACATGTCAACATGATAAGGATGCTTGAAGATCTACAAATTGATGGAAAAAACCGTAGACTTGTAAAAAACACATATATTGGAATCAACAAGCTGCCATCAGAATTGATAATGAAGTAAGTCAATATCAGCCTATTAAAAGAGATGTGAGACAGTGATGTGTAATGTCTCCAGATCTTTTTTCCCTGTACAGTGAAAATATTTTCAGAAATATAGAAGATATGGAAGGAATCAACACTGGGGGACAATATATCAGTAACATTAAATATGCAGATGATACAATTTTGATGGCAGACAATGAACAGGACCTGCAACATGTAGTAGATGCGGTTGTTGCACACAGTGAACAACTAGGGTTAGAATTAAACTGTAAGAAGACACATATTATGGTCGTGCTGGGAAGAAGAAAATACCACAATGTGGTATGCAAGTAAATGGGCATATTCTTAAACAAGTGAATCGGTACAACTATCTCGGAACAGTCATAACATCTGATGGGAGATGCCTTGAAGAGATTAGAACAAGAATTGCCATTGCGAAGGTAGCCTTTTGCAAGATGAAAAAAATACTGACCAATAAAAAGATATCAATTGAAACTAGAAAAATAGTGTTGAAGTGCTACATAGAGCCTATACTTTTGTATGGATGTGAAGCGTGGACAATGAGCAGACTAGCTGAAAAACATCTGATGGCTGTGGAAATGTGGTTTCTGGGGAAAATGCAAAGAATACCACGGACAGACAGAAAAACCAATGAACAAGTCCTTCAAGAAACAATTGAAGATCGTAAACTGATTGGAGACATTAGACGTAGACAGTTAAAAAATGTTGGGCATGTTATGAGAAGAAGTGACTTGGAGAACTTGGTGACGACTGGCAAGATCGAAGGGAAGAGACCAAGGGGAAGACAGAGAAGTAAATACCTGGATGGCTTGGCCACGTGGCACGGTTGAGACAGGAACACGGAGCTGATCCACGACTCTGGTGATCGAGTGAGATGACAGAACCTGACCGCCCACGCTTATCAGCATGCACATGATGGATGGAAAAGTTACCTGCATATCCTTTGCATTACGTTGCAATCAACCCCATCATGTATTGGCTGTTTGTGATTTACTTGACAATATTAGTTCAATCATTTGCCATTGTTTTCTGTTAGTTCGACGCCTCATACCGCAGCTGATTTCGATCCCTCAACTCGTTTGACTCGTTTGACATGCACTGGTTAATATTAAAAGTGGCCACAACAAGCAATGACGTACATATCAAATGGAAGCAGAAGAAGAGACCGACCATGTAAACAATGATCAGAGGGAATAGCAGAGTCCATGGGAATCTCGATACATGAAGCCCATAAACGGGCACTCTCCCGCTGTTTATGCTCCACCTCGACACTGCAAGGTACAAGTTGAACAAGGTGAGATGAAATGATGAGATACAAGGCATTAAGAAGGAATCAATAAACCATAGGGTGCGTTTCTTGGTGCGCGATAAGGTATTGGCGGCCAAAACATTTTCTGGTAGTATACCGAGGTAAGGGGTTTAACCCCTATATCGGACATAGGACCAAAATGTTGACCTACCGTCCTTGACTTGGGGATGTAAATTACAAGTACCGTTGAAATCAGAGTTGTTTCGCCTGATGGCGAGGGACACTGTTAATAGAGAAAGCTAATCCACACACACAATTCAGTCCAGCACTACTAGAAGTAGTGTGTATGGAGTACGCTTGAGTTCAAAGTGAGTGAGCGCAATCATATATGTGACTATTCTGTTTGGGTCGCTAGGCTGTGTTCAGGAATAACGTCAAGAGGGCTGACGTCACTGCAGCAGGTACTACTCCATCTGGCCCTGTCTCTCTCAGCAGAGCGGTAAGTAGCCCGCCCAGATCGTCTCACAAGGCACAACCTCCCCAGCTCCAGCGATACACCCTAGGGATCTCCGGGGAAAATGCACTCGTGGTGTGAAAGAAGAGGTCCAGAAACGAACCCCCGACCTCCAGACTGGGAGTCAGATGGCTTAACCAGTTCTCTACGGGTTATATGGTCACCGAAAAATGCCAACTCGAGGGTGGAGACGTGAATTCACAACTAACAGGTGGCTTGTACTCGTTGAGTTATTGTCAGGAAGCGGTCTGGAATATCGTCTCCCGTGTGTTGTGATTTATTCAAATGCTGTCTGATCGACGCCTGACTCTTAAGGGTTAGTGTTTCACAACTCCCGGAATACTGAGTTGAGGGTTCGAAATCAGAAACGGGCGATTTGGGAATAGATCGCTTTACTTTGATTTCAATGGTATAGAAAGCAATTGCAAACTACTGAAAGTAGAATTTCCTGTAATTAATTAACAGCCAATTACTGCTGGGGTTTGAATGCAATGTCTTATGAAGGAGACGCAATTCACTTTTTCCCCCCACCATTTAGATCTTGTTAATTATTTTAGGTACGGAGTCTCCGTGGCGAAGTAGTTACGCCGCCTGCCAGGACTTCCGAAGGATCTCTGTTCGATTCTTGCCTACGTCGTTCTGTTCACGAGTGCGGTTTTCTCGGAGACTTCTGGGGGTCATCGCTGGAGCTAAGGAGTTCGTGATTTGTGCGAAGCTTTCTGCAGGCCGCCCTACAGAAAAAGACCGAGCCATATGGGATAAAACCCGATGCACTGAAGTCGATCCTCTTGACTTTTAACCCCTGTAATTATTTTAGGTAGGCAGGCATAGTGCGAACAAAACAAACAGCAACAGGAGAGCTTCATAAGCGAGTTAGTTAGTGGTACTTTCACTTTGGTCCAGGCGGGAGAGCAGGCTGGTGTTTGAGCCCACAAGCCGAAGACCACTTCAAATGTTCGGCAAGGGCCGAAGCAAATAATTTGTCCTTCTTGTCATTCAGAATGTGACCAATACAAATACCTGGGTTGCAGTGCAGTTGTGGAGTTTCCAGACTGGCTATGACAGTCCAACAGGCCTGTCAGCAACCTACTTGCGACAGGTAATTCAGGACTCCCTACTTTTGCACGACACGAATCAATAACTCGTGTGGTTTACAAAAGGGTACATTTTTATTTAGAGCTATTTACACACAAGTTCTGCGAGCGGAATACTTCATGGATAATCAACAACATGGTATGTTTCACAGATGCATTGAAGAGGTGAAAATAATGATACTATTAACTAATTGGAATCTAAAGCCTAGCTAACACTATTGGCGATAAACTATATAAGGTTCCTAGCGAACACGTCTGCTCTCTATATGTCCTTGTCCCAGTCTGAGGCACGCTCCTGGTTGCGCGTTGAACCACGGACATTCAGTCCTCCGTGCGCTGGCGAGTTTGCGTGCGTAGAGTCCCAGCACGCTTGGTCAGTTAACTCAAGTAACTGGGATTCTCCAGTTACTCGTCGAGAGGCGAGTTCCCTATACTCTTGGGAAACCCTCGCTCATCAGCACTCAACGACCTCTTAGTTGACACAAGTGTGTCCTGTTGTCAAGCTAAATATAGTGCCTGTGTCTCTCCTGTCTGGTGTTCTCTGTATAGCTCCGTCTTAACTCTTTAAGCTCCTGTGTAGATCTTTGACAATGACTATGGAAGTCATGACAGTAAATAAAGCAATAACATGGCTCGAACATGCTTCCCTAGTGACTCAATGATTATTCCCAGGAAGATAGAGATGGGTTGGGTCCGAAGTGTCTTCTGGGCTCTCACGGCTGGCAAAGATTTGTTACATTTTCATGCCAGGGCATGCGAGTGTAAACAAGAAAGGAGCAGGCTGACAGACTTACAGGAAAGGCTACTGTGGAGGGCGGACGGGCCATGGACCAGGCTGATATACTGAATGTTATAGGAGAAGTAAGACGTTTGCGAGAACCAAGTGATAACTGTGAATCTACAACCATGGTCAGGCTGCGAAAACAGCAAGTTAAAAGAGGTGTGGCCAGACAAGAACACTATGCAGAAGCCAAAGCAGATTAATTAACCAACACAGAACTGGTGTCGTGCGGGATTTACTGAGGAGGAAACCCGAGCACTAATGGGCTGAATGCTTCGATGTGCAGTGAGGATGATCTGTAGTAAGTAAGTAAGTGGCTAGAATTCCATCGCATAATGCCTGGGCTTGGATTCAGAGAACATGTGTTGCCCATGCAGAATGATCCCTCTTTCGGCCTTGTCTTGTTGTCTCCAGAGGAAAGGATAACCAGTATGTCTGGAACAAGGTAGGCTGCAGATGCTGCCAGCTCAGCATCAAACCTCCAAGAGCAGGAGTTGAGTAGCGGACAGGCCCTCACATCCGGGGGATTTGACTTAGAGACAATCAGCCATATCCCTCAGCTGAATGTCTCAAACCAAGTGCCTGGATTTGCATGAGCGTGTGCTTCTGTCAATCTCCCTCCTGATCAAGTATTTAGACCTATATAAGCGTGTACTACTGTCAAACTCTCCGCCTGACACTGTCTTCATTGCGGATCAAGCGACCAGCACTCCTCTCTCCGCTTGACTAAATAAGTAAGAAAACGATAAAAGTAGTGGTATTTCAATTGCGCTTGCGCTCCCACCTATGCTACACCCTTCATGTGTCTTCACAAAGTCGGACTAGAGTCAAGCTCAACAGGGTCTTCTTTCCCCTGCTGATTCTACCAAGCCCCTCCCCTTGGCTGCGGTTTCGCTAGATAGTAGATAGGACAGTGGGAAGCTTGTTAATCCATTCATGCGAGTCACCAATTAGATGACGAGGCATTTGGCTATCTTAAGAGAATTGGAATTCATCACGACTCTTGGGTGATTGCTGCCAAAGACCGAAATTCGCGGCGTACATCATTACGCGAGGGTGAAGTCACTTGTGAAGCAAACAGAACTGCAAGAGCTGTGAAGAAAAGGCTGGATAGTAAAACCACTGCAGGAGATCCTCTTCCTGGAAAATCAAGCATTCTTTGCCCACGTTGTCAAAGAACATTTCGAGCCAAAATAGGCCTTACCAGCCATGTTAGAACGCTCGGCTCCATACTTTCAACCCCCACTGGATGAAGTGAATGATCACCATCATTCTTGATGGACAAACAACAGTTACTCCCGCCGTTTACCAGCACTTAGTTGAATTTCTTCACTTTGACATTCAGAGCACTGGGCAGAAATCACATTGCGTCAACACCGGGTGACGGCCGCTGTAGACTAATTAACTAACATTCATATGAAACCACTGATAAAATTAAAGGAAAGGTGTTAATCACAGGCGCCGGGACTCCAATTACTCCTCCTCACGATGCTTAACGTTAAAAATAGAAGACAAAACAAACAAAACATCCTGACTGGTTTGGATTAGGGCAGGTTGGTAATGTGTCCCCCGTGGGGCTTAGATATTTACTTGTCAGCAGACTCCGGTCCAACACTGGTACTTCACCTCAGCGGAGGGTATAGTCTTGTGGATAGGGCACGCCTCCAAGAGGTGCATCAAAGTGAAGTCAGAGAATCCTTGGGATTGAGTTATCATCATAATCATCATCATCTCCCACTTCTGCCGTCAAGCGTCGTGGGGAGGAATAATTTGCGTTGCAGCGCCCGGTGGGCGGCACTGGATAGTGTCATTCCGTGTGGTTGTACAATGTCTCTGATGTCGTCAATCCATTTTCTTCTTGGACGTCCTCGTGGTCTCGTCGCAGATGATCTTTGGTGTAAAGCCAGTGATGGTAGTTGCTGATGTTGCATTCTAACAACATGGCCAAACCACTTGATCTTCTGTGAGCACTCAGATAATACACCTTGGCCAGCGTGACATCTAATGTTGACCTTGTGACCTCAGTGACCTAACATTTCAGAACATGTGGACTGATTAATCTAACAAATGGTTAGAGTAGGCCAAGAATATAAAACTATATCATGGATGGACTAATGAATGAAAGAATGAAAGTTGTGGCTAGAATATCTTCACCAATACACACAAACGCGAGGAATCGGCAAATTTATGTTGAGTAGCTTATTACAGAGTGCGTTAAATTACGCCAAATAAGTGTCCCTATCGCTCCAAAACATATTACAATTCTCCACTTAAGTTTTGTCCCCATCACTCTAAAAACATACGATACACCCCAGCTAAGTTTTGTACTTATTACTCCAAAAACTTATGATAATAATCCTAAGTTTTGTCCATATCGCTCCAAGAAGATGTTACAATACGCCTTCTATTTGTGTCCCGCTAGCTCCAAAATTGCCGGCTTCCAGGCCTAGAGGTTAGCAACTTTTCTCCGTAATCTCGTATACTCTCGTAAGTAACGTGACGACGGTGAGAATCAGCAGTGGTTTGAATCGCGTCGGTAACTTACGGGGTATGTGAGCCGGCCCATCAGAAAGCAATGGCAAACTACTGAGCGTAATCTTGCCAAAGAAATCAACATACAACTGAAATATGCTGATGTTGACAGCGATGTCCTGTAAAGGATATGCAAAACATTTATTGATTTATTTATCCCTTCAAGAAAATGTTAAAATTCTTCTCCTAACTTTTGTCTCTATCGTTCCAAGAACATGTTACCATAATCCTCCTAACTTGTGTCTCTATTGCCTCAAGAAAATGTTAAAAAACTCTTTTAAATGTTTGTCATTGTCGCAAAAAACAACAATAAAATACAAACCATGCATTATCTTTACAGGCCAGTCGAATCCATGTTTACATCTTGCCAGTTTGGCAGTCTAATCAATGTAACTAATTAAGATTTAGATTGATTATGCAACGATTCCTTACAATTTTTTATTTTTTAAACATACATTACTTGCCATCACAGAGGACGTTAGGTAAGAGATTAGATGTGGCTGAACATTTATACAGCGAAATTGTAGATTAATATTGTAACTGATATCGCCTTTGTCCTTTGTATTAGTTTGTGTTACTGTAATATCATTTCGTACTTGATTACACCATCAACCATTAAATCACAATTATCATCATGAGCATCAGTACAAGCACTGTCATCTCTGTTATCATCGGAGTCATCATCAATTCCATGTTATCATCATAATCATCGTATCATGATAATCATCATCATCACTATCATAATAGTATCAGGTGCATCATAATCATCATCATCATCATCATCATCATCATCATCATCATCATCATCATCATCATCATCATCACCATCATCATCATCATCATCATCATAGTCATCATCATCATCAGCATCAGCATCAGCATCAGCATCATCATCATCATCACATCATCATCATTTTTGATATCCAAGGAATTTTCAGCATTTGTCTATAAAACCACATCGCCATCATCATCATTATCAAAGTACCATAATAATTAAATCAACTTAAATCAACACCAACACGATGGTCATAACAGTTGCATGATTAGGCCTATCAGTACAGTTATAATATTCATACTATCATCCTGAAAATCCTCATCCTCATCATCACATAATCATTACCAACATCATATTAGCGTATTGATCAACATGTTTTTCATCATCATCCATCCATCCATTATGTGCCATGCCGGTAAGCGTGGGCGGTCATGCTTTGCCATCTCACTCGATCACCAGAGTCGTGGATCAGCTCCGTGTTCCTGTCTCGACCATGCCATGTGGCCAAGCCATCCAGGTATTTGCTTCTAGATCTTCCTCTTGGTCTGTTCCCTTCGATCTTGCCAGTTGTCACCAAGTTCTCCAATCCATTTCTTCTCGTAACATGCCCAACAATTTTGGCTGTCTGCGTCTAATGTCTCTAATCAGTTTATGATCTTCGTTTGTTTCTTGAAGGACCTGTTCATTGGTCTTTCTGGCTGTCCATGGTATTCTTTGCATTTTCCTCAGAAACCACATTTCTACCGCCATCAGATGTTTTTCAGCTTGACTGCTCATTGTCCAAGCTTCACATCCATATAAAAGTATAGGTTCTATGTAGCATCTCAACACTCTTTTTCTCGTTTCAATTGACATCTTTTTATTGGTCAGTATGTTTTTCATCTTGCTAAAGGCTACCTTCGCAATGGCGATTCTTGTTCTAATCTCTTCAAGGCATCTCCCATCAGATGTTATTACTGTTCCGAGATAATTGTACCTGTTCACTTGTTGAAGAATATTCCATTTACTTGTATATTACATTGTGGTATTTCGGTCTTCCTAGTGACGACCATAATCTGTGTCTTTTTACAATTTAATTCTAACCCTTGTTGTTCACTGTGTGTAACAACCGCATCTACTAAATTTTTCAGGTCCTGTTCATTGTCTGCAATCATGACTGTATCATCTGCATATCTAATGTTATTGATGCATCGTCCTCCAATATTGATTCCTTCCATATCTTCAATATTTCTGAAAATACTTTCACTGTACAGGGAAAACAGATCTGGAGACATTACACATCCCTGTCTCACACCTCTCGTAATAGGCTGATATTGGCTTACTTCATTATCAACTCTTATGGCAGCTTGTTGTTTCCAATATAAGTTTTTTTTACAGGTCTAAGGTCTTTTCCATCAATTTGTAGATCTTCAAGCATCCTTATCATGTCGACATGTCTCACTTTATCGAAAGCCTTTGTGCAGTCAATAAAGCAAAGGTGTAGATCTTTGTTTACTTCTATAGATCGTTCAATTACGGTTCTTAGTAAATACACAGCATTTACTGTACCCTTTCCTTCTACAAACCCACATTGTTCTTCTCCTATTTCAGGTTGTATTTTCCTCCTAATTCTTTGCATGATAATTCTTTGCAAAATCTTCGTGATGTGACTCATTATACTAATTGTTCGATATTGATCACATTCAAAGGCTCCTGATTTCTTTGGGATTGCAATAAATACAGAATTACATAATTCATGAGGTATATTTCCAGTATCTTTATCTATTCCATATTCTTCTAAAGCATTAATCATTTCTGTTGTGACGCTGTCTGAACCAGGGGTCTTGCCAGATTTCATATGGTTAAGAGCATTCTGAACCTCCATCTTCAAAATTGCTGGTCCTTCATTATTATTTTGAACATAGTAGTGTTCGTCTCTGTTGTCGTCATAAAGGTTTTTCACGTAATCTGACCATACACGTAAGATCTGATCTTTTTCTATCATGATTCTTCCATCTTTTGTCGTTAGGCAGCCTACTGATGTACGTGTTCTTTGATTAGTAAGCTCCTGGATTCTTTTGTGCATTAGTTTCGCATTTATACTGTTGTGTTGTTTTTCATACTATTATCGTAATCATTGCAGCGAACCTTCATTGTGGAGACGGTACCTGATTGATTAATTGATTGATTATCATAATCATATTAACACGTTGATTATTAATGTGTTCATTATCATCATTATATATCATAGTGTTTTGATCATTCGTTGTTATCACAATATCATCATTATCATCGTAGCGTATTGGTCATTCATTCATTCATCATGTGTCATGCCGATAAGCGTGGGCGGTCATGTTTCACCATCTCACACAGCCACCAGAGTCGTGGATCAACTCTGTGTTCTTGTCTCGACCATACCATGTGGCCAAGCCATCCAGGTATTTACTTGTCTGCCTTCATTTTTGTTCCTTTCCCCTCAATATTGCCAGTTGTCACAAAGTTCTCCAATTTATTTCTTCACATAATGTGTCCAAAATATGTGTCTACGTCTAATTTTTCTAATCAGTTGGCGGTTTTTATTTTTTTTTTTTTTTATAGGACCTGCTCATTTGTTTTTCTGTCTGCCCATGGTATTCTTCGCATTTTCCTCAGAAACCACATTTCTACAGCCATCAGATGTTTTTTCAGCTTGTCTTTTCATTGTCCGCGCTTCACATCTACACAAAAGCACAGGTTCTATGAAGCACCTCAACACTCTTTTTCTCGTTGCAAATGACATCTTTTTATTGGTCTCTGTTTTTCATCTTGCAAAAGGCTACATTCGCCATGGCGATTCTTGTTCTAATCTTTCCAAGACATCTTCCATCAGATGTTATGACTGTTCCGAGATAATTGTACCGATTCACTTGTTTAAGAATATTCCCATTTACTTGTATATTACATTGGGGTATTTCCTTCTTCTTAGTGACTACCATAATCTGTGTCTTCTTATAGTGTAATTGTAACCTTAGTTGTTCACTGTGTGCAACAACTGCATCTTGGTCATTACAATGTTCATTATCAAAATAATATTATCCCCGGGAAGGTTAACCCGGTCAACAAATGCCCGCAGAAGTCGGATGTGTCGGCCTAACGGCGCAAGAACGCAGCTCTGCTGTAAACAGGCACAATGCAATCACATCCGAAAAAAAACCCCGGATGAACGCAGAAGAAGAAGAAGAAGAAAATAATATTATCATTATCACACTAGCGTTTTGATCATTGCAATGTTCGTTATTAGCACACTATTATCATTATCATGGCAACATAATGATCAATATAATGTTGGTTATTATCATAGTATCATCATTATCAATATCATCATTATCAATATCATCGTTATCAATATCATCATTATCAATATCATCATTATCTATATCATCATTATCAATATCATCATTATCAATACCATCATTATCAATATCATCATTATCAATACCATCATTATCAATATCATCATTATCAATATCATCACTTACTACATAGTATTATCACCATCGTCGCCTTCAAATGATGATCATCACCATAATCGTCATTATAATATACTCATGATTATGATCTTCACCTTCATGTTATTCTGATCATCATCATTACCATCATCAGGATCCTAATCAGCATCATTATCATCATCATCATCAGCAGCAGAAGCATCATTATCATCATCATCATCATCAGCAGCAGCATCATCATTATTATCATCATCGGCGTCATCGTCATCATCATCAACATCATCATCACCACTACCGTCATCATCACCGCGACTGTCACCAACAGCAACATCAACATCATAGCTTACCTCTCAAACTCAATGCCGGATAGTCCAACAAAGTCTATGCTGGACAGCTCAACAAAGTCTATGCTGGTCAGTTCAACAAAGTCTATGCTGGACAGTTCAACAAAGTCTATGCTGGACAGATAATCAAACTATGCCAGACGGTCCAACAAACTATGCCGAACAGCCCAACAAACTCAATGCCGGACAGTTCAACAAAGTCTATGCTGGATAGTTCAACAAAGTCTCTTCTGGACAGTTCAACAAAGTCTATGCTGGACAGTTCAACAAAGTCTATGCTGGACAGTTCAACAAAGTCTATGTTGGACTGATCATCAAACTATGCCAGACAGTTAAAAAAAAATATGGCGAACAGTCCAACAAACTCTATGCCGAATAGTCCAACAAACTCTATGCAGTTCAACAATGTCTATGTTGGACAGATCATCAAACTATGCCAGACAGTCCAACAAACTATGCCGAACAGTCCAACAAACTCTATGCCGGATAGTCCAACAAACTCAATGCAGTCCAACAAACTCTATGCCGGATAGTCCAACAAACTCTATGCCGGATAGTCCAACAAACTCTATGCCGGATAGTCCAACAAACTCTATGCCGGATAGTCCAACAAACTCTATGCCGGATAGTCCAACAAACTCTATGCCGGATAGTCCAACAAACTCTATGCTGGATAGTCCAACAAACTCTATGCTAGATAGTCCAACAAACTCTATGCCGGATAGTCCAACAAAGTCTATGCCGGATAGTCCAACAAAGTCTATGCTGGACATTTCAACAAAGTCTATGCTGGACAGACCAACAAACTCTATGCCGGATAGTCCAACAAACTCTATGCCGGATAGTCCAACAAACTCTATGCCGGATAGTCCAACAAACTCTATGCTGGATAGTCCAAAAAAGTCTATGCCGGATAGTCCAACAAAGTCTATGCCGGATAGTCCAACAAAGTCTATGCTGGACAGTTCAACAAAGTCTATGCCGGATAGTCCAACAAAGTCTATGCTGGACAGTTCAACAAAGTCTATGCTGGACATTTCAACAAAGTCTATGCCGGATAGTCCAACAAAGTCTATGCCGGATAGTCCAACAAAGTCTATACTGGACATTTCAACAAAGTCTATGCTGGACAGACCAACAAACTCTATGCCGGATAGTCCAACAAACTCTATGCCAGATAGTCCAACAAACTCTATGCCGGATAGTCCAACAAACTATATGCCGGATAGTCCAACAAACTCTATGCTGGATAGTCCAACAAAGTCTATGCCGGATAGTCCAACAAAGTCTATGCCGGATAGTCCAACAAAGTCTATGCTGGACAGTTCAACAAAGTCTATGCCGGATAGTCCAACAAAGTCTATGCTGGACAGTTCAACAAAGTCTATGCTGGACAGTTCAACAAAGTCTATGCTGGACATTTCAACAAAGTCTATGCCGGATAGTCCAACAAAGTCTGTGCTGGACAGTTCAACAAAGTCTATGCTGGACATTTCAACAAAGTCTATGCCGGATAGTCCAACAAAGTCTATGCTGGACAGTTCAACAAAGTCTATGCCGGATAGTCCAACAAAGTCTATGCTGGACATTTCAACAAAGTCTATGCCGGATAGTCCAACAAAGTCTATGCTGGACAGTTCAACAAAGTCTATGCTGGACATTTCAACAAAGTCTATGCTGGACAGTTCAACAAAGTCTATGCTGGACATTTCAACAAAGTCTATGCTGGACAGTTCAACAATGTCTATGCCGGATAGTCCAACAAAGTCTATGCTGGACAGTTCAACAAAGTCTATGGTGGACATTTCAACAAAGTCTATACCGGATAGTCCAACAAAGTCTATGCTGGACAGTTCAACAAAGTCTATGCCGGATAGTCCAACAAAGTCTATGCTGGACATTTCAACAAAGTCTATGCCGGATAGTCCAACAAAGTCTATGCTGGACAGTTCAACAAAGTCTATGCTGGACATTTCAACAAAGTCTATGCTGGACAGTTCAACAAACTCTATGTTGGACAGTTCAACAAACTCTATGCTGGACTGATCATCAAACTATGCCAGACAGTCTAACAAACTATATCGAACAGTCCAACAAACTACGCCGGACAGTCCAACTGTGCCAATCTACAGACGAAATAATTTGACATCATCTGACCGCTGCTATCACCATTGTTCATTACTCATTACTTTTGGTTAACATTATTATTTTTTCCCCCACAGGAATCAACGGAAATCTGCCTCAAGATATTTATAGTAAGAACTGTTTCTTTTTTATTAGAATTGCCTTTGCTTTCATTGTCGTAGAGCGGAAAACATGTTGTTTCCTGGCAGCAAAGTATGTCAGCAGTTGAGAAATGTCAGTCACGTCAACATTCTCAAAGGTACATGGTGCGAGATCCAAATGTTTATAGAAGAATCCGTACGCGGTGGATGATGTGGTCTGTGTCATGCCGGCCGTCTTTACTTCCCAAGACATTTGCTGGTTCCCATTTTAGTCTTGGGCGACATGGGAGCCCTGATACATGTTTAGAAATTCCTCTCGCTGCGGATTCGAGCCAGTGATCACCGGACCGGCAGGGGAGCCACTACGTTATCGCCACGCCCCAACACATGAAGCAGGAACTTGCTATGGATTTGTGATGTGTAGAACCATCATATTTCGTAGGCCAGAATGCACGGATGTGGCCAGCCTGTCCCTCATTTAGAGGACGATAAGCCCAGGCTGCACACCCTACAATTAGAAAGACTGGCCGGTGGTCATTGGCTCTGTATTATTTCTCAAACAATCTTGTGATGTTCCACTCCAGGGTTGTGAATGAAAAGCTAGGTCAGGTAAAGTTGTCGTACGCCATTGTCTCGAGTAGAATGTGGATTGGTCGGATGGCTTGTTAATCACGATAAATCTATTCTCACCCTCGCAGTCATCCAGTTTCTCTCCTCTCAGGTCCATGCAATCATAGCATTAGATCTTTGAGTGGCTATTACAATTTCTAAATACGATTAATTTGTTTTCTTGCGCGGGATTGTATCTTGTACCCGAGGGTGGTCGTTGGACAGTAGTTATTGATCATCTGTATTTTCTGTCTTTAGTTTAAGGGTCCGCTACGCATCCTTTCCGTATGCAGTATTTTGAGTATTTTGTTTGTTATGACCAGACGCTCTATTCTCTTGTCCACTGACTCAAAAGGACATCCGAGAAAGACCTCCAGAATCTGTGGTTGGGCTCTTTCGGGGTATAGGGCCCGGTATTTTACCTATGTGAGACTATCACAGGGCGTACATCATTCTATTTTACAGTTGTAGACATATTTCCATTGCGTTTGTGCGTGGCATCCTGATTGCTGTGGTGCTCCTCCTGGCTGATTGCCTCCGTCTTCAGCGCCTTTTTTTGTCTTTTGCCGGAGTAGGCTGTGGTCCCACTTGAGTTTAGATAAGTATGTATGCACACAGGTATCTACAAATGATTGTACGTATGTACATAAAGCAGTCTGATTTTACAGCACCAGAGACTCGCCTTCGCCCCTGTTAGTTACACAATTCCGCCACGTGACAGCCAGGAGCTGGACTTTTGCTGTCAGTTGAATGGGCATGTCTTGGAGTATGGTCTCCCATGTAGTAGTAGTAGTAGTAGTAGTAGTAGTAGTAGTAGTAGTAGTAGTAGTAGTAGTAGTAGTAGTAGTAGTAGTAGTAGTAGTAGTAGTAGTAATAGTAGTAGTAGTAGCAGTAGTAATAGTAGTAGTAGTAGTAGTAGTAGTAGTAGTAGTAGTAGTAGTAGTAGTAGTAGTAGTAGTAGTAGTAGTAGTAGTAGTAGTAGTAGTAGTAGTAGTAGTAGTAGTAGTAATGCTGCTGCTGCTGCTGCTACTGGTAACAATAATTAATGTAGTTGAAGCCGTGTCTGTGTAATTCTATAGCGTTGTTGGAGTTTGTGACAACGATGATGTCAGTATTAATGTGATACACATTTCCTCAATTCAGGACGAGTCTATAACAGTGACTTAATGAACGTCTTTGGTAAGTATTACAAATAGCTGTAACTGTTGTTTACCTCTATGCAGTTAGTTATCACAGAACTGTGTAGAATATGTGTCGTACGTAAATCTTTTGGCTTATATATTACTGGGTCCATAATAAAAGGAAAGACTAGTAAGACTGTGATTGCCCCATGCATGTCGTATGAGGCGACGAAGGAAGGTTGGATTGAGACTGGGTGCCTAATCCTTTAGAACATTTCAGTTGCAAGATTCAGCCAGAAGTGAACAGTTCTACAATATGATTGGACTGGGTTCGTTCAGGGCCTATGCTCCACTGGCAGATGAAAAATACAAAGAAGAAGTAGAAGAAGAAGAAGAAGAAGAAGAAGAAGAAGAAGAAGAAGAAGAAGAAGAAGAAGAAGAAGAAGAAGAAGAAGAAGAAGAAGAAGAAGAAGAAGAAGAAGAAGAGGGGGAAGAGGAGGACGACGACACACACGAAGAAAGGGAAATCTCTTACACGGAATAGTAAGCAACGAGTTATTGTTGCTGTTGTTATTATTGATGATGTTGTAGAACCTTGCTGATTCGAGCTGGTCAGTCGTGAACAACTTGAAGAAACTTGGAATAATGCTGATTTGGTAAACGAGCTGTGTCAAATTCAAAGTAATTAGTTTCACGAAAATTAAGTGATATGTAAAGGAGCCATTTCACGCCATGTCTGTTGGGTGTATGGGTGAACCCTACACGTTCACACCAGTTGGCACTCGATGGGTGGTGTGCTTGGTTTCACGACAGACGTCTTTACTTTCTAGAACATCTCATGGTTCCCAAGATTTAAAGTTGCCACTGTATCTTTCAGTTTGTTTTTACTGCCATGAGTTGAGTTGAGCTGAGTTAGGAACTGACATCACAGCATTCGGAAGATTCCCATTCACGCTCAGTCTTTATCTTCAACAACCAGGGAAGAGTCCCACTTGTAACAGTACCAATTTCAGTCTGATTACGTGTTCGTTTGGCTTTTTTCTCGAAGTAATGAATGTCGGTTATGTGTGTCCTCTAAAATCTACATCAACCCGGGAAGGTAACCCGGCCAACAAATGTCTGAAGAAATTGGATGTGTTGGCCGACAGGTGCAAATTTCGCAGCCCTACTGTACATGGGCATAACGCAATTACGTATAAAACAACATTTCGGACGAAGGCAGAAGAAGAAGAATATCAACATCTCTCATCTACTTATATGATTGTAGATGAATACCCGTGAATGTGTTTGTCACGAGAACTCGTTTTACTGTGTGACAATCAAAGACGCGATCGCAAGAAGTGCTACACCAGGACACATCAACAATAGGCATCTTATTAGGAATACAAGAAGAGAGAATCACCAGGTTTTGACACATTAAGAGAATGCGATTTCAGAGTGTCGCATTTGCGTTCGTTGTAAGGCATTTACACATTGTCAATGTTTATTATCTCTTCCTTTTTCGTAGGAGTCACACATATGTCACTATTTTAATTTTGTATTGTAAGCGATGGACGCCGGGAATAACAGAGTCCATGGGAATATCAATACATGAAGCCCATAAGCGGGCACTCTCCCGCTGTTTATACTTCATCTCGACACCGCAAGGTACAAGAGGAACATGATGAGATGAGATGATTGTTATACTCGCCGGTTCCGTGGCATAGAGGTTACGGATGTAATTCGTAATCCCGCATACCCGCTTTCGAAACACAGCTATGGGCGATTTGGTATCTTTTACAAAATGGTATGAGTGCCGGTGGTTTAGAAAGCAGTGACGAACTACTGAACGTAAACTTGCCAAGAGGTCACAACAGCAAAAAGTGCTGGTGTTGACTGCGACGTCCTGTAAAGGATATGCAACTAACTTTTTTATACTCTGCTGCCTCCATTACTCCTCCAATTCATGCCAGAATCGATGCATAGCCAAAACTGATTGCTGATGAAGAATAAGAATTCTTGTACTAATGCTGGTAATCGTCTCTTTGTGAAGTGGCCTCTTGCAGTACTTCTCTACTGGTTGACTATGTCGTCCGTGGCATGTTTAACATTCCAGGAGTAAACCATATCTTCGAGGCTTATAGTTTCTTTGTAATCTCGCCATTCAAAAGTAACAATACATAGAAGTATTAATTACCAACATGGGGGATTGGCTGTTGAGCTGTTAAGGACTCTGTAGTGTTTATGCTTGTGGCTACAGTTTGCTTACGTAATTTTCCTCATATTGGACTGGTAGTTAGTTGCCTTATGCAGTAATGTGTGGCTGCTGTTCTCTTGTGACTGCCGCTTCCATTGACGATGAGCAGTATTTTTCGTGGCGGACTTTTGTGTTGGCATTCTGGCAGTGGCATTATGTATCGTATACCTGTGCGGGTGTTGGTTTGTCGTGACTCCTGTCTGTTCCACATTTAACATGGGGCAGTGAGGAGCATTTTGTGTGATATTCATTGGCACAGGAATGGAGCATAATGGGGCGACCCTTTGCTGTGAAGTTGGAACCGCGATTGACTGATTGAATTCAACATGTCACTAGCCAGTTCATTCTTATTGTTGTTGTTGTTGTTGTTGTTGTTGTTGTTGTTGTTGTTCTTCTTCTTCTTCTTCTTCTTCTTCTTCTTCTTCTTCTTCTTCTTCTTCTTCTTCTTCTTCTTCTTCTTCTTCTTCTTCTTCTTCTTCTTCTTCTTCTTCTTCTTCTTCTTCTTCTTCTTCTTCTTCTTCTCTTCTTCCATTTACCACAATGAAGTGTTGGGAGACGATGTAAAGATCTTATATGCGCTCATTCTAATTCTTACGTGGTCCTCCCCTTGCCCCGTACCCACTGTTAGTCAATAAACTGTTTTGTTATTCTCTCTTTAACAAAGAGATGGCTTACACCATGTCAGAATCCTTAATGCTGAGACGCCGGAGTGTGTATTTCTTATCCACATACGAGATGCAGTATGCCCAAGCTCTTGTAAGTTTCCACTTGATGCCATAAACGTAACGATGACCATTGTTTTTACTAGATACCTTAGCGTGGAGGCCTAAAAGAGAACGGGGCAAACGATCTGAGGTTTATAAGACACAGTAATGGACCCCCTTAAATATCTAAGGCAGTGGTTCTCAACCTTTTTTGGCCCATGCACCCCTTCACCATATGTACAGAATGTCATTTCCCACCCACCCCCCTTTCGTATTTCCTCCCTATAAATTCCCCCACCCCCGCCCCTACGTAGTATACGTAAAAATGAAAGCTAACTTTAATAACACACACTACAATAAGTCTAGACGTCTACATAAAACGTGATTTGCGGGTTTATTTACGTTATAAAACGAATTTCAGAAGGGCGAGAAGTACAGAACAGTAAAGTATGGATAGAGAAACAATATCAAGTAACTAGTTCTTGTATTAACGCGATCTTGAAACAATCTTAATCCCCCCCCCCCGGAAACCCTAAAGTTCCCCCTGAGGGGGGGGGGGAATTCCCCACCGGTTGAGAACCACTGTTCTAGGGTGACGTCATCATGGCCCTATGGATAAGACCTCTCGTTCTTAAACATGGGATGTGCTCATGCCGAGGTAGCGGGTTCAAGCCCTACATCGGTCAGCTGGACTGAAATGTTGACTCCTCGTCCATTGTCGTAGTAATCATTTATTACTTTAGTGTCGTCCCTGGAGTGAGGGGAAACAACACCCACAATTTTAATTACCCCAATATTATTGTCCTAGAGAAACCACCAGAATCCGTCCACAAAACTCCTTCAGTCTGTAGACACCTCTTTCTTACTCTCACTCACCCCTGGATCATGTCCCCTTTCATTCTTCCCCAACACAACATACTCAACAACTCTAGCTTTAACAAATAAATACAACAAATAATTTATTAAAGCAAAGAGTATGTGTGTGAGAAATGTGTGTGTGTGATGTGTAGAATGTGTGTCGAATATTCTAAGGTGTATGTAGAATCAGACCAGTGAATCAGGAGCAAGGTTAGTTACATCACTGTGCTGAGCACACAACAGCACCATGTATCCCGGACAGAAAACCTCACCTAGAAGATGTTTCTCCGGCCACGTGACGACTTTCTCCGATAACTCTCGAACAATCAGGATGCTGGTAATCAATGATAGACACTGTTCGATATTGGTCTTCACTCATGCAAACACTGTGAATTTACTCTGTTCAATAATGTTCGTTGATCAGAGAATCTTTCAAATAACTTAAATGTCACCTGGGAAAATCTAACTGTTCATAAGTCACTGGTTATGAGATTTTCCCCATATTAAATAAACAACCTATTAATGTTCCAGGTAGTTATGTATATTGGTATATGTGTTATTTACAGTGTTCTGAATCTTCGGTGATGTAGCATATCACTCAAGAAAAAAATCACACACATGTTCATCAAGTCCTGCTCAGCAGAAGCCAGGTTTCTGCAGACCAACTAGGTTATGTGCCCAGTGTACAAGCCTCTCAGTAACCTCTGTCTTCAATCCGTGAGCCATCACTTTCTTTAACTTTGATACTAACTTCTTGGTAGTATATCGTAGCATCATCAAGTGGAACCTGTTGAATAGAGAATCCCCTGGTGAGAGCAACTCAATTCTGACCTTAATTAGGTGAGTGTAGGCCGGTAGCAGCACTCAGATCTATAACAGAGAACCGAACTCTGTTATACGGCCAAATAGCTCATCACATTGGTCTGAGACATGGGAACACAAGGAAAGATTAAAGGAAACGGGTAAAAACCCAGCAGATGCCCTACTGGAAGATCCTACCATTTCACATTCCCACCATCCCTCCCAACCATCCTCAATCTCTCTAAATATTATCCCACTACATTGTCCTTAACTCTCTGAGTTAAATGATATATCACACAAGCTAGTTAAAGCTACACAATACGCTACTAGTGCCGACGCTTCTATAATACTTTCTATCACCGCACTTATAGAACATTCTATCACCGTACTTATAGAACATTCTATCACCGCAAAGTACTGTACTCTATTCCTAATCTAAGTTAGATATGTTTAATAGAATACCATATGGCTATTCCGGTTGAAGATTGAGACTATGCAATCACAGACTGGATCTATGTCCGCCGATAAACATCAACACTTGACACTATAGTTTCTTTCTATAACACAACCAGGAATACTGCGCCGATCCTTAGCACTTCATAACTTTTGGTCGACTAACTCAAACTTGTTCACCTCAACTGGTTTTAATTCGGGCTTGAGTGACGTCACCAAAAAGTCTAGACGCTAATCAGTCCAGAATCTGGTTTTCTCCCCTGTTTTAGACTGACTGGAATCAATCCGCCGTCCAGTTTGCTTTCATCTGGGAATCTTTTGTCTCGTACAACAAAAGTCCCGTCTGCCGGTGAACCAGGGGATTTTCCCCCACATCACAGAATCCATCCGACGTCTGTCCAGACATTCCGTCTACGACTACCGCCTTGCAGACGGATGGCGCTATTGTCCCGTCTCGAGCAACAACTTGTTAACAAAATGCCGACTGTGTGTAGACATTTGACGCGACGTATTTTATTCCACAATCCCCTACCAATCAAAGGATTGCCTGTTTTTGTGGACGAATGTCGGGTCTTTTTGTCATCGATCGAAACTATCAAGTTTTTCCGTGACATCCATGACTTGGGGAGACTTCAGAAGTCGGAATTGGTTCTCCTGATCTCAGGTAATAAGGAAAGCTAATCCACACGCACAATTCAGTCCAGTGCACTAGAAGCAGTAGCTTGTTTATTGACTACGCTTGAGTTTAAGACGAGCGAACAAACAAAACAACTCAAAGACGCACTGGGTATATGGTGATCGACCCATAGTATAAAGGGCAATGGGCACAAGTGGATGATGTGATTAGAATAGTATCGGCAACCTTTACTTCCCTCGAGACCTCCTGGTCACAATTTTAGGCTGGGTTACCCAGGTGAAGTTTTAAGGTCTGTGGATATTTTGTGTGTGTGTTTGCGCTCGCTCGCTTTGTACTCAAACGTAGTCCATACACACTATATATAGTAGTGATGGACAGAATTTTGCGTGTGGATTAGCTTTCCCTATTAACAGTGTTTCTCGCCATCAGGCGAACCTACTCCGACTTCAGAGGTACTTGTAATTTACGTCCCCAATTCAAGGACGACAGGTCAGCATTTTAGCCCAGCTGTCCGGTGTAGGGGTTGAGTCGCGGCATCAGCACAACGGTTGTTTACGAAGTCGCCTTCTTATCCATTCGGTCAAGCTGACCTACTAGGGATAATTTGACGACAGGCAGACAAAGTGAGGTTGCCAAGTAGGTAAGCGGGCGAACAGGTGTATACAAGCACAATCAGACAGAGGCAGACGAAAGGGGTGCATGGAAGAGTTTTTTTTTTTTTTTTAGCATATCCTTTACAGGACTTAGCTGTCAACACCAGCATCTTTCAGCTGTATGTTGATCTCTTGGCAAGATTACGCTCAGTAGTTTGCCATTGCTTTCTGAGCGGCCGGCTCAGTATCCCGCAAGTCACGAGCGGGAGTGAATGATGAATATATATATATATCAATTTATATGCCTAGTTTACTCCAGAGGAAAGGTAACGCCAATACGCCTGGAACAAGACACACACACAGACACACATCCCACACACACAGACACACATCACACAGACACACACACACACATAATAAGAAAACACATCCATGCATGGTTAGACAGACAGATAAATCGACGACAGGCAGACATACAGATACACAAGCAGAAAAATTGACGGACGGATAAACAGACGTACAGACAGATAGACGGATACAATCTCTATGTCTATACACCACCACGGCGTCCTCAGGGGGTAAAAATGCACACAAAAAAACAAAAAAACTACATGTCACCCGCCTAAACAGCAAAAATATGCAGCTGTCGTTTGAAAATATGCTGGAAGACCGCCTCAAGCCCAATGCTGCAGCTAAACAGGATACAGAAACAGAATGGAGAGCTCTAAATGACATAATTTACAACACTGCTATGGAAATCCTGGGTCCAGCCCCCCGAAAGCATAAAGACTGGTTTGATGAAAAAACCAAAAACATTAACCAATTTCTGGCCGAGAAACATCTTCTCCTTAACGCATATTTGAATGACCCGAAGTCAACATTAAAAAAAATGCCTTCATTAACATTCGGAGAGTGGTGTAGCAGAAACTTTGACACACGCGGGACTCCTGGCTGAGCAACAAAGCTGATGAACTTCAAGTCTTTGCTGACAGACATGACATGAAAAACTTCTACGACTCACTGAAAGCGGTCTATGGTCCTACATCACCAGGTATAGTTCACCTCCTCAGTGCAGATGGGGGAACATTGGTCACCGATAAGAAAGAAATCCTTCAACGCTGGGCAGAGCATTTCAGCAACATCTCAAATGCAACTTCCTTATTCGATGATGAAAATGATGTCTGCAAAGAAGTTGTATTATCCACACTGCTATGTGCTTGTGAAACCTGAACTGTTTATCGGAAATTAAACCACTTCCACACAGTCTGCCTGAGGAAGTTATTGAAGATTAAATGGCAAGACAAGATCCCAGACACTGAAGTTCTAGAAAGAGCATATATCCACATATCGGTATCCACACTCTACTAATGAAGAATCAGATTCGCTGGGAAGGTCACTTAACTCGCATGCCAGATCACAGGCACCCTAAACGAATTTTTTACGGCGAGTTGCGTTGCGGTAAACGCTCCCAAGGCGGCCAGAGGAAAAAGACACTGAAAATTTCACTGAAAGCTTAAGGAATTCATCTTGACATCTGGGAGACTGCCGCCAAAGACCGAAATTCGAGGCGTACATCATTTTACGCAAGTGTGCAGTCACTTGTGAAGCAACCAGGACTGCAAGATCTGTGAAGAAAAGGCTGGACAGAAAAACCACTGCAGGAAATCGTCCTCCTGGAACGTCAAGCATTCTTTGTCCACATTGTCAAAGAACATTTCGAGATAAAATAGGCCTTATCAACCATTTTAGAACTCACGGCTCCATACTTTCAACCCCACTGGATGAAATGAATGTTCATCATCATTCTTGAAGGACAAACAACATATGTCTATATAGATGCACACAAAATAAACAGACGCCCACACACTATCAAGCTAAAGACAAACATGTGCTATATATATATATATATATATATATATATATATATATATATATATATATATATATATAAACAGGAGAAAGGAATATCAAGGATAGGAGGACATAGTTTCCTATTCTTGGGTGCTCAAAGACAAAGAAGCGCAACACCGACTTTTAGTTGGCCAGAGAAGAAAAAGATAATAAGAAGAAAGAGAAAAAGAGCACCTTATTTATTCCCTCCAGTTAACAAAAGAAAGGGACAGAAAATTAGACAGAAGATTTCCAGGAGTTCTTTGAGCGGGGGGTATACTGTTGTATACTCCAGACTAAAGATCACACTGTTGGACTGCAACAAGATCAATGAATTTGCACAACAAACTATAAACTAAACAAACCAAATTAAGAACACCACAATTATACCTTTATTGACATAATTGCATGATTCAGGGACAAACAGACATCCTGACATGTCACAACTGACATACACAGAAATGGAAACCTATGTTCCCTCAGTGGATATCACTGCTGCCTAATATCACCATGAACACGACCGGACATCCATCCCCACAAACCAGCAAGAACATGGCAACAAAGAAGCCTCAACGTGAACAACAGCTGTAACAACAGCTATGGACTCTGTTAATATCATCTCAGGACTCATGGACAGTCGGTACATACAGAAATAGGAATCTGAAATCCCACAGTTGGAGATAACTGCTGCCTAATACCGACTACAGGGGCTGTCTCTGAATGACAGTGAGACCTCAACCACGTGCAATTGAGTCGATTGGCACCCTCAGTACCCACACAGGACGACCGCATCACATGGACCGACTGGGACCAGACACAGCAAAGAGCCATAACATTAACGAATAACAAAACTATAACTTTAACCATACAATAAACTGAGGTATGGAAAACTGGACTATTGAACCAGTGGGGAGGTGATGGGTGAGGGGAGAACTGGGTGGGAATAAGGAAAATGGGGGTAAACAAAAATAGAGGTAAGGAAAAATGGGGGGTAATTAAGGACCCAGAGTTGTTCCCTTCGACAGGAATCACATCCTCCACCATCGTGCATCAGTGTTCCAGCAGGGCATATTTTGTTAGTTCAACCGAACTGGTTTCATCATACAGATATTAGCATCTGTTGGTGGGGAATACAGAAACTCATCCATATCATGCCGGAGGCATTCAGGCTTCTCCATGGGTGGGGATGAGATGAGGGACCAGCTCGGGTCCTCTCATCTTGAGACCATCCACCCGCCTGTATTGGCGGTTGTTTTAGAACTCAATCGCCGGGGCAAAATGCGCGCTCAATTGTTAACCATTCAAATTACCCATGATCCTCCAGCTGCAGGGGAGGGGTTTCTTGTCGTTGCATCAGCCAAACATCCTGTGGAGTCGTGTCGTGTCACGCGGCTTCATATATATATATGACACGTTCTTAAAGTAATCAATCTGCATAGAGTGAATGTCTAGCTCAGTGGTTCTCAACCTTTTTAAGCCTATGCACTCCTTCACCACATGTTCATAATGTCATCCCCCCTCCCCACTCGTTCGTATTTCCCCCTATAAATCCCCCCCCCCCGACGCCCCTACACAGTATACGCAAAAATGGAAGCTAAATTTAATCCCCCCCCCCAACTGGGGGGGGGGGGTGGATTTTCCACCGGTTAAGAACCACTGGTCTAGCTGTTACCTATCTTATGGTTAATACGTCAAGGACGTATATTTGTTTCTGCCCATCTAGGACATAGCTTTTTACCTGTCTGTTTTGAATTTATTTTTGTCTTTCGTGTGGATAATCTACGACATGAATAGAAACATTATTAACAAATGCTTGCTCCCACCACGAGAAAGCACACATCGTTTATGAATTCTTGAATCTACAAGGAGAAGCGACATATCAAGCCATTCTGTTATTTCATCTCACAATTTAGGAAGCTTGCAAAGCGTTAGGCGGGCATCTTGCTGAGATGAATGATCCCATGGAATTCTCATTTGTGTCAAGCTTCTTAAGTAAGACATTTTGTGGTCTTTTTGGTGGTCTTCTTCTTCTTCCTCCTCCTCCTCCTCCTCCACCACCTCCTCCACCTTCTTCTTCTTCTTCTTCTTCTTCTTCTTCTTCTTCTTCTTCTTCTTCTTCTTCTTCTTCTTCTTCTTCTTCTTCTTCTTCTTCTTCTTCCTCCTCCTCCACCACCACCACCTCCTCCTCCTCCTCCTTCTCTTCTGCTTCTTCCATCTTCTTCTTCTTCTTCTTCTTCTTCTTCTTCTTCTTCTTCTTCTTCTTCTTCTTCTTCTTCTTCTTCTTCTTCTTCTTCTTCTTCTTCTTCTTCTTCTTCTTCTTCTTCTTCTTCTAGTACCTCTTCTTTTTCCATTTTTTCACCCCCCACCCCTTCTTCTCCTCATCATCTTCTCCCTCCTCATGTTATGTCTTCTATGTTAAGTGACAATCAAACGCTATATATAAATAGTTGAGATTTAATTTATTCTACATTCAACACTAGCTTCATATTTTGTACTTTATTGGAGAGGGAACATATTGTGTCTGTTACTTCACATCAGTGATATTTACAAGCCATGTTCTTAACCATTTCTCTAACTCAAATAGAGCAAACTGCATGTTATACTTAGCTGTTCTAACATATTATTCAGAAGGTCACATAGCTAACACGTAGGCTTAGGTGGCGGTGTGCACTTAGGCTGGAAAATTGTATGTAATGTCATTTATATATACCCATTTATATATGATTGGCACCCTGCCGTCTTCATAGACGATAGTTTATAAAATGGGGTTATCTCTCCGTAACACAAAGCCTGGGCTGAAACATAGAGACCATGTTTTGCCCATGCAGCATGCTCCCACTCTCAACCTGTCTAGTTTACTCTAGAGGAAAGGTAACACCAATATATCTGGAACAAGACAAGCTGCAGAAGTGCCGGGTCAGTAAAGCAATGCTCTAACTGTTCGCCTGTCGGAGCTTCCATCCTAGACCAGTTACCGACCAAGGCTTAGTGCCTGATCTTCCCTGCCATGACATTTAGTCTTTAGGTTGCATTTCCTTGCATTAGGGTAAGGCTTGTACCCTCCAAAGTGCGCTCCTCCACCCAAAGCTGTTGGCACAATGTCGGGGTATTGGGTTTGGTGAGCGCCGCCCAACATTCGGCGCTAACAGGAAGCAGGTAGTACCGTCTACTGCCAACCGGTAGCTCAGTCATATCTGACTAAGACATGACATAACCATTTCTATATATATATATATATATATATATATATATATATATATATATATATATATATATATATATATATATATATATATATATATATATATATATATATATATATATACTAGCTGACCCGGCCCGGCTTCGCCCAGGCCCTGGCGGGGATTTATCTATCTAACTATCTGTCTGTCTGTCTGTCTGTCTCTCTGCTTGTCTGTTTGTCTATCTGTCTGTCTGTCTGTCTGTCTGTCTGCCCCGGCCCGGCTTCGCCCAGCTCCTGGTGGAGAGCATCTCATTTAATTCATATAAGTAGTCATATAAGCTCCCGTTCCCGTTCCCGACTATCTGTCTGTCTGTCTGTCTGTCTGTCTGTCTATCTGTCTGTCTGACTGTCTGACCAGGCCCAGCTTCACCCAGTCCCTGGTGGGGAGCATCTAATTTAATTCATATAAGTAGCCATGTAAGCTCCCGTTCCCGACTGTCCGTCTGTCTGTCTGTCTTTCTGTCTGTCTGTCTGTCTGTCTGTCTGTCTGTCTGTCTGACTGTCTGTCTGTCTGATTGTCTGTCTGTCTGTCTGTCTGACCCGGCCCGGCTTCGCCCAGCCTCTGGTGGGGAGCATCTCATTTAATTCATATAAGTAGTCATATAAGTTCCCGTTCCCGACTATCTGTCTGTCTGTCTGTCTGTCTGTCTGTCTGTCTGTCTGTCTGTCTGTCTGTCTGTCTGTCTGTCTGTCTGTCTGACCCGGCCCGGCTTTTCCCGTTCCCGACTATCTACTGTCTGTCTGTCTGTCTGTCTGTCTGTCTGTCTGTCTGTCTGTCTGTCTGTCTGTCTGTCTGTCTGTCTGTCTGTCTGTCTGTCTGTCTGTTATTAGAAAGATCACTTGAAAGATCTTTACATCTTCCCCCAACAATTAACTTGGGTAAATGGAGCGTCTCATTTAATTCATATTCGGCCCCTGCTCCCGTTCCCGTTCCCAAAAAAGACGACCCGGCCCGGCTTCGCCCAGTCCCTGGTAGGGAGCATATAATTTAATTCATATTAGGCGGAGGAAGGAGGAGGAGGGAGGAGGAGGAGGAGACAGGAAGAGGAGGGAGGAGTAGGAGGAGGAGGAGGGAGGAGTAGGAGGGAGGAGGGGGAGGGAGGAGGAGGGAGGAGGAGGGAGGAGGGAGGAGGAGGAAGAGGGAGGAGGAGGAGGGAGGAGGAGAAGGGAGGAGGAGAGAGGAGGAGGAGGGAGGAGGAGGAGGGAGGAGGAGGAGGAGGGAGAGGAGGCGGAAGAAGAGGGAGGAGGAGCGAGGAGGAGGAGGGGAGGAAGAGGGAGGAGGAAGAGGGAGGAGGAGGGAGAAGTAGGGAGGAGGAGGGAGAAGGAGGGAGGAGGAGGATGGAGGAGGAGGAGGAGGAGGAGGAGGGGGAAGAGGAGGGAGAGGGAGGAGGAGGGAGAAGGAGGGAGAGGGAGGAAGAGGGAGAAGGAGGGAGGAGGAGAGGGAGAAGGAGGGAGGAGGAGGGAGGAGGAGAAGGAGGGAGGAGGGGGAGGAGGGAGGAGGGAGGAGGGAGGAGGAGGGAGGAGGATGAGGAGGGGGGGAGGAGGAGAGGGCGGTGGAGGGAGGAGGAGGAGGGAGGAGGAGGAGGGGGAGGAGGAGGGAGGAGGAGGGAGGAGGAGGGAGGAGGAGGAGAGAAGAGGAGGGAGGAGGAGAAGGGAGGAGGAGGAGACAGGAGGAGGGATTAGGAGGAGAGATGAGGGGGAGGAGAAGGAGGAGGGGCAGGAGGAGGAGAAGGGGGGAGAAGGAGAGAGGAGGAGAAGGCGGAGGAGGAGGGAGGAGGAGGAGGATGGAGGAGAAGGAGGAGGGAGGAGAAGAGCGAGGAGGAGGGAGGAGGGGGAGGAGGGAGGAAGAGAAGGAGGAGGAAGAGGAAGGAGGAGGAGAATGGAGGAGGAGGAGGAAGAGGGGGAGGAGGAGGGGTAGGAGGAGTAGGGGAGAGGAGGAGGAGGAGGATTATAACGCATATGCCTGTAGATAACTGCAGCGAAAAGGTCCACCTATTTGAGAAATATGCAACAATTTTACATATATAGCAATTCTATTAGAAGTTATATCCCCTCGCTATATATACATTATAATGTAAATTAAATATTAAATAATAATAAGAAAATATGTTTGTACACTAAAAAAAACTATGACAGTTGGCAGCACGGGAATGATTAGAAGACGTGTAGAAAATTTCATCTCAATCGGATGGACCGTTCGCGAACGCATAAAGGAGAGACATACAGACAGACAGACGGAGATTCTCTTTTTTATATATATATATATATATATATATATATATATATATATATATATATATATATATATATATATATATATATATATATATCCATTCATACATGCCATGTATATATACTCATGTATCTATACCCAGTTTATATACCCATTTATATATCTTCTTCTTCTTCTTCTTCTTCTTCTTCTTCTTCTTCTTCTTCTTCTTCTTCTTCTTCTTCTTCTTCTTCTTCTTCTTCTTCTTCTTCTTCTTCTTCTTCTTCTTCTTCTTCTTCTTCAGCATTCCGAGCCATTGAGGTTCTTTGCTGCAGATACAAGCCGTTTCCATTTGTCTCTCTGGTTGACCTTCTCCATTTATATATACGTATTTATAATATAAAGGGCGGAAGGGGGGGGGGGCTGAGTGGTCTCGAGGTATGGTGTCCGCCTCGAGTGCTGGAGACAAGTGGAAACACGAATCGAACGTCTCGAGACAGGATAGGAATTTACAACAGGAGAAAGACACCCGGAGTCTTGACTCGGGTGGGCCCGTCCGCAGAAAGTATCAGGAAGAAAAAGGGCCAAAACCTTCCAGAAAGGGGGCTGGCCATTTCTGGCCATCAGAAGCCTCCTGTTGTGCTTGCTTGGCTATGGAATTTTTATCACTTGGAATAATGTTGTTGGTAGAAAGTCACCCTGGGGAAGGGGGAAAGGGAAAACAAAAAAGGGGTTGTGGGCGGGGGGGGGGCGGTCTTTTGTTTCAACACAGTTTTCTTGCTGACAACTGAGATTTATTTAAAATGTATATTTCCTAACCAAGAAGATACAATTTTTGCTGCACCCGAGTAACTGAATTAACAAGCATAGTTATTTGAACATGTCACACAAACATAGATACGTATAATTTCGTGCTACTTTTGTCACAGTAGTTAATATACAGCCAAGTAATAATGTCATGTTACTCTTGCCACGGTAATGCACAGCCAAGTAATAATTTCTTGCTAATCTTACCACAGGAAAGTACACCCGAAGTGAAGATCAGGTCTTTATTTCCGGATACCGAACTTCCAACGAAGGCAGCTTTATATCCTCTATTGGCGTTGATATGCTCAAACACGTCATTGCCTTCGACGAGAGTCGAGGCACCAAGAGGAGCCACAGCAACAGTTCCCTGTACACCTATTTCCACCCCAAAAGACCGAAATATCAGGGGAAGCTGCCCACTTGTCTAACCCTTTCCCGACTATTACCCCCAAAATCCACGTTTTTACACATGTCTTGTCCCAAGCGCTTCTGAATAATAATTATGCGAATGAATGAATCTACGATTGTATCACGGCCTAGGAAACAGGAAGAGTTGTTTCCCTTGTTCTTCCTGTTTTGAAATCCATTCAACGGTTCAGAAATAATATCAATTTTTCGTGAATTCTCAATATTGTATCATCTATTCGCAAAAAAATGGAATCCAGCCACGATTTTCTTGAAGATTGTGCAGGTATGTCTGTCGATTATGACAGTGTTATTGTGGATATCACTGAACCGTTTGATTTGTTTAGAGATAGTGATGCAGAAAGTGACATTGATTACAGAGGCAGGCTGGAATTTTGACGAAGAGGACCCAGATTTCTGTAGTGTCAGTGAAACTGTAGACAAAGACATGTATGTTTGGAGTCCTGAGACAACCCCTGTAGTCGTTGAAGGTTTTTTTGCATGATCTTCGAGAGAGTTCAGAACCGTTTGACTACTTCAGTCTCATTGTAAATGAGGACTTTTATCAGTCTGCTATGGAACAAACTAATTTGTATGCCACTCAACGACAAGAAAAGGCAGGTAAAGTGGATGTTTACTGGTCACCTGTGAGCACTCAGGAAATAAAAATTTATATTCGTCTTGCTATACTCATGGGCTATGTTCAATTGCCTGAAACTGCCATGTATTGGAGCACAGATGAAGATCTCTATCATCCTGGAGTATCACAGTGCATGGGAAAAACTAGATATGCAAAAATCTCCCAATATTTTCATCTCAATGACACCAGTAAGCAGAAGCCCATAGGCCACAAAGATTACGATCCACTGTACAAGGTAAGACCGTTCCTTGATATGGTGAGGAAAAACATATCCTCGTGTTTTTCTGCTGGCAGAGATATCAGCATTGATGAAGCCATGATTGCCTACAATGGTAGACTAAAGTTCAATGGCTCGGAACGCTGAAGAAGAAGAAGATGACATCACGTAAGGCACCCGGTGGCAGATAAAATGTTCAGATACCCACAACAGTGGCCGCCTACAACAGATCAATGGGTGGAGTGGACAGGTTTGACCAGCTGTCCTCATATTACCCTGTTGGTAGGAAATCTGTGAAGTGGTGGAGATATATGTTTGCCTTTCTCCTGCAAACCTCTATTGTCAACAGCTGGATAATTTGTTCAAACTCCCATCGCCCACACACAAGGGTTGGTGATGTTGGCCATCTCGCTTTTAGGCGTAGCCTGGTTTCTACTCTTGAAGGGTAACATTTCGAGGAAACGGAAAGCTTCTTCTTGCCCCACAACTGTAGGTCTGGGTACCAGCAATCTTTTGGACCACAGACTAATTCGTATGGATGGCAAAAGGAAAACTTGCTACTGGTGTGCCAAGATGAACACCAAGTCTGGTAAGAAGAGCAGAGCCAGTGAGGTTGTTTTTGGATGCAGTCTCTGTCAGATATGGCTGTGCAAGGGGGAATGCTTCACAAAATACCATGAATCACTTGTATCAAAGCACGTGGATATATAGTGCAGGATATTTGCTGCTATCAGGGCACTTATATACATAGTGCGGGACACTTTCAACATCATTTCGTGAGTAAAAAATTTTTCTTCACATTTTTTCCCAGTTAAAATGTTTTTTTAAACCTTTCTTTTTGTTTTATTGTTTTTAATGTTGCTTTATGTTAAACTGTGTCCATTTTTCTAGTTTATTAGTCATCTAGGACATTTATATGTCAAACCAATTCGTGTATAATGACTTTACAAAATATCAAGTCATTAATTTTGCGGAGTTATTTCCCTTTTGTTAGTTATTAAAGGGCTAAGCATTGAGCGCAGAGGGAACGTTCTGGCCATGGGCAATGGACTATGCGCAGAGGAGAACTACCAGCGCTACCTGTGTGAAGCTATTTCGTCTTAGTACAGATCAGACGCGATGGATTTGCCTAAACTATTGATTCCAAAAAACTTATTTTTAGGGATATGTTGTTTTGGGTTATTTAGTGGATAGGTGATTTTGTATAAAAGACAACGTTATGTTTGCACTTAAAGTCATATATAAGTTAGAATGTTTATCTGTACTTATAGTGACAAAAATGTTAGTAATTTTGGCTGTACGATAGTAAAATATAAGTTAGTATGTTTTATTTATACGTTTATGCACATAAAACTTAGTAAATCTAGCTGTACGTATAGTAAAATAAAACTTAGTATGTTGTATCCATACGTATGGTCACATAAACGCTAGTATATTCTATCTGTACGTACAGTTACATACAAGTTAGTATATTCTATCTTTACCTAAAGTTTCATATAAACCATCTAAGTGGAAATAAAGCACATCATTGTCATTTTGAGGCAACACACAGATACGTAAAAAATGGTTAATGGCAAGATTCTGGTATTTGTTACAATATAAATAAAAATGTAAGCATTTAGGGACCAGTGAAACTTGGTTTAGATTTTTTTTTACTAGTTTAATTACTTACTTGAAAGGTTTAGATAGTTAGATAGGAACGTTTTCTGCTGTTTTATTTTCTCGTTTACCTATTTATTACTGTTTTAAAAAAAAAAGGGGGGGGGGGGTAATAAGTATGTGAACTTACATATTTGGTGTGTATGTATGTGTATATATATATTCATAGCGATAGACACACATATATAATACGCGTATGCAAACATACACACATACACAAACACATACACATACACCTATGCATACACACTCACAAATACTGTTCTCGAAGAAGAAATATAAAGATATACCTGCGGTGATTGCTTCTATATATTTTTATTCACAGCCTCAGATTATCCATTATGTAAACTTTTTCGAAGGCTTCCTGTTCTGCTGCTGTTTTGTTTAAGTACTGCCGCTGTAAGTGGGGCAGTGTCTTGTGATAATGTTGTTGCATGACCAAATCTTGGAACTGTCATATCGTCTGAATGAAGATGTCTAGTAGACTTTACAACAAGAATCACCAAGACAAAAGCAGCTGTTTGCAAGATGGAAAACATATTCACCAATAAAACTCTGCAAATAGCAGCGAGAAAAAGAGTGTTACAGTGTAGTATAGATCCTATATTGATGTATGTGTCTAGAACATAGACAATAAGCAGACAACTTGAGAAAGATTTAATGGCAATGAACATAGAGTTTCTGGAGAAGATGCAAGGAACACCATGCATGGCAGAAAAACAGATTAAACAGTCCAATAAGAAACACATAATAAACGTGAACTGATTAGAGAAATTAGACGCAGACAAGCAAAATTTTGGGGCACGTGTTGATGAGAAATGGACTTTAAAATTTAGTGACAACTGCCAAATTGCTTGGATAAGAGCAATTGAAAGACAAAGACAAATGCCTGAATAGCTTGCCTACACGACAAAATCAGTACAAGAACACAAACCTGCCCCAAGACTGTTGATTGTGTGAGAGAGCGATAGATGGCAAGCCACGTCTATCGATATGGCACATTATGAGACCAAACCATCTATTATGCTTTTTTTAAAAGTTGCATATCCCTTACAGGACGTTGCAGTCAGCACCATCATTTTTCAGCTGCTGTTGATGTTCTTAACAAGATTACGCTCAGTAGTTTGCCATTGCTTTCTGAGCGACCGGCTCACATACCCCGTAAGTAAAAAACGTGACGCGATCCGCTGCCGAATCTCCCGCAGCTGTGTTCCTCACGTGGATATACGGGTTTACAGAGAAAGTCGTTAACTCCTTCGCCATTCATCCATCCATCCATCACGGGCCATGCCGGTAAGCGTGGGCGGTCATGTTCTGCCATCTCACTCGATCACCAGAGTCGTGGATCAGCTCCGTGTTCCTGTCTCGATCATGCCATGTGGCCAAGCCATCTCTTCGTCAGGGAGACCGATTCTACTATGCTACTTTCAAAAACTATAGTGTGCGACTTCTAATGTTCAACTATCCTCTTTATATAGTTTATATGTTTAAATTTGTTTCTTCTCGCTGCATGCAGATTTGGCTATAAGCATTTAGTTATGGTACTTCAAAATTTATGTCCTCCGTTGTAACTGAATGCTGAGACTATCATTGATAGTCACATAACAGGAAGCCTGTACCACAGTCTAACTTCTCGTTCGTCGGACCTGGATCATGAAAGGGTTTTCTCAACCCTCCAGTCCCATCTTACTTCTGACACTTAAATGAAGTTGATGTTGCTAATGTCATTACATTTTGTCCAGTTATCTAAACATTCAACTTACATCGCTATCCGTCTTCCTGGGCTTGTTGTGTGTGGTATGTTCCTAGATAAGGCTATGTCTATCTTTTGCCTGATCTGTTGATATGCCGGCATTTTGCATTTCCTTGTGATTTTGTGGTGTGATCTAGTTATACCTACAGCTGTCAATATCCCTGCGTAGGTTTTATTGTCTGTCTACAATATTCTCAACACTCGACTCAACGTTCGTCTCAACATTCGTCTCAACATTCGTCTTAACATTCATTTCAACATTTGCTTCAACTTTCTTCTTAACATTCTTCTCAAAATTTTTTCTCAGTATTCGTCTCAACATTCTTCTCAGTAATCGTCTCAATATTCTTCTTAACAATAGTCGCAACATTCGTTTCAACTTTCTTCTCAACATTCTTGTCACAATTCATCTCAAAATTTTGTCTCAACACTTTCCCCAACATTCTTCTCAATCAATCAGGTGCCGTCTCCATAATGAAGGTTGGCTGCAATGGATCGCCAACACTGAATGTCTCTCGCCTTGACTGTGCATTCTGTCAGACTGATGTCCATGTCTTGTTGTTAGCTTCCCACTTGTATCGTTGTCTACCTCTTGCTCGCTTGCCTTCAACCTTTTCCTCCAGTATGGTTTTTATAAAAGTGTTGTGGTTGGCCGAGTGGCTAGAACGCCGGACTCTCCTTCGGGAGACCCGGGTTCGATCCCTCGGTAAGGTGTGGGATATTTTTCTATCGGGGGCAAAAAGAAAATCTGAACCTGCACAGTTCGCGGCGACTGCACTAGCCAGGCGGCCTGAATTCCTCAGGCTCAAAGACCCCCCTGCCATACGCCGCAAGGTACTATATTGGCAGTAAATGACAGTTTTGACAGTTGTGTCTTTTAACGTGGCCGAAATATTTCACTTGTCTCTTTTTTATTTCATTCATCAACTCTCTTTTCACTCCCAGTTTTTCTAGAACCTCTGTATTTGATTGTTTTTGTTTCCATGAAATACAACATATTCTTCTGTATATCCACATCTCCATGGTATCTATTCGACTTTCTAGTTGATTGTTCAATGTCCAGACTTCTGCGTCATACAGTACTATTGAACAGTAACATTTGACAATTCTCATTTTTAATGCGTTGTTAATCTCTCTAGATCAGTGGTGCTCAACCTTTTTTGGCCCGTGCCCCCCCCCCCTTTCACCATATTTTCAGAACGTCATCCCCCCTTCCTATCAAAAATTTGGCATGTGCCCCCCCCCCTTTCACCGTATTTTTAGAACGTCATTCCCCCCCCCCCACCTTTCATTTTTCCTATCTAAAAATCCCCCACCCTTATACAGTATACGTAAAAATGTGAGGTAAATTTAATAGCACATACTAAAACAAGTCTAGACATCCACATAAAACATGATTTGTGGGTCTACTGACTTTATACAATGAATTTTAGAAGGATGAGACGTACTTAACTGTAAAGTATGAAGGGAAAAACAATATCAAGTAATCGGTTCTTGTATTAACGCGATCTTGAAATGGTCTTCATCCCTCCCTTGGAAACCCTAAAATGCTCCCCACCGGTTGAGAACCACTGCTCTAGATGTTAATACTTATTTCATGCTGTTGAAAACATTTTTGGGCATTCCTATTCTATTTTTTATTTCTACTTCACTTCTGCTATAATCTGTTATTACATGTCCAAGATGGGAGAAACTTGTTACTTGTTCTAGTATATCATTCTTCTCAACATTTGTTTAAAAGTTTTCTAAACATTCGTCTCAACATTCTTCACAACATTCGTCTCAACAATATTCTCAACATTGGCATCACCACTGTCTCTAGCCTGCCCATCATGTTCACAGACCTGCTGATTGCATAAAAGCAGACTCCCTACAGATGTTTGAACCGTTGACTGCAGAGATTGTTAGCCAATACTGAAATCACTAAGCCATTCCAATGTTGTCTGTAAGTAAAAGTAAAGGGCGCGCTTTAAGGCGTAGTGGAAACATGATGCTAATCCCATATATGTCAGACGGGCCTGCGTGCCCAATTTTTAACCTTTTGAAAATAAAGTTCGTTCGTTCTAGTAGACAAATGGGAACTCGAAAGGTCAATATCACGAGAAAAGCCTTTACTTCCCATGATCTTGTCTGGTACTCATTGTCAGTTCTTAAGCTGTGGCAACCTGAAAGGTAACTGTTCAAACCCCTCCTCGATAGGGTTTCAAAAACATGAAAACAGTGCCGGCAGACGAGCGTGCTAACTACTCCACCACAGCTACTCGAGTTTTATCTGCACACTATCTGTTTATTTATGTTTTGCTACATCTCGCCCACGCCCGGTGGCAATCAAAATTAGAACCATTTGGATGGAAAATAGCAAGGAATTCTCTATAAAAATAGACAAGCCGAGATAGAAAGCGCTACAGAAACTGACACACACAAAAAAACCAACACAAAATGGATAAAGTAAAAGTGTTCGTTCTCATTTATAAATAGATGCACATCAGGGCAAATTGGCAGCTAATCAGCACAAGCACTCTGTGACTTCTCCTTCTGTAGCTCTAGCACTGCTGGCTTGTTTCGTTTTCTATAAATTTATTGAAAGAAAAACCCACCACTGGAGGAAAGGCGAGGCAGAAGATTTCCACAGGGAAATAAAAGAGGAAGGAACACTGAAAATAGTGGAGAAAAAAATATAGACTTGTTGGTAGAAACAAGACAGGGAAGAGATATTGAGAGAACAAGAGATAAGGGAGGTAGACATAAGCATACAGAAAGAGAGAGAAGAGTGAGTAAGACACGTACTTGGCGTTTCAATGCTTATGGATGCTTCTCTAACTCCGTCATTCGGTTCACGGGTGAAATATTTTTGGATATTCCCGTGGGTCGTCGCTGGAGTTTCTGAGTTGTGCTCTTTGCGTCCCTGTTGGCAGGCAGCTCTGAAGAAAGAGATCTAGCCATAGGGGATCACACCGGGTGAAATAAAGTAAATTTATTTGCTTTTAAATCTCCCGTTAAGATTATTCAAAATAGCGTGAAATCTACAGGCGAATTTATTTACAGTGACCAAATATTTCCCACAACACACTCGAAATATGTGCATAATCTTGTGCATTGCTTTGTAATAGTTATTACGATTGCATACATATTTTAACAGAAGCCAGGTTAAATAAAAACAAATTGACTCCATGATTCAAAAAGGCAGGCAGACGCTAGATATAAGAATATCAGATTTGCCAGTTAAATTTGTCAAAGTTAGCCGCATTCCCACATAATGTTGCCGGTTTGAAGTCTGGCTTCTGTGTTATTTTCATGTGTGAAAGAATGACGTTGTTAATTACGTAGATGTGGAACATGTTTACATAAGATGCCAGAGAAATTCACGCAAATGAAAGACAAATAGTTAAGTAGATTCTTCTTCTTCTTGTAGTTCATGCCATGTGGCGTTGGTGATCATGCCTGTTCATAGCCCTCTGTCTCTTGTGCTGACAGTCATTTCTGATAATGATGTCCCTCTTTGCCACGATGTCAGATTGTCTAGCATCTTCTCTCCTGGTCTTCCCTGCTTCTCTTCCCCTCTAACAGCCTCGTTGTGACGACATACTCCAGCTTTCACCGCCTCAAAACTTCAGTTCTTAAGCAGAAAGCGGATCTTAATTTCTAGCTGAACAATGATACCGCCGGAGTGGGGTTTGTGTTGCGTGTGTATGTGAGTCAGGAGAGGAAAGGCGCGCACTTGGTCTCAGTATAAGCATGTCTTTTTATATTTTACAAGATAGACAGAAAAGGGGAAGTAATGGAGAGACGGGGCAGAGGCGATGACGTGAAACATTGCCATTCTGACTATATGGAGAGAGAGAAAGAGAGAGAGAGAGAGAGAGAGAGAGAGAGAGAGAGAGAGAGAGAGAGAGAGAGAGAGAGAAAGTGAGAGAGAGAGATAAGAAGGAGGAACTTATGAAGGGTGGGAGGCGAGGGAGGGAGAGGAGGGAGGAAAGATGGAGGGGGGAGATGAGGTGAGAGAGAGGGAGATGCCGAGAAAGAGGGAAGCAGAAGGAGAGGGGAGAAATGAAGGAATAGGAAGGTAGAGAGAGAGAGAGAGAGAGAGAGAGAGAGAGAGAGAGAGAGAGAGAGAGAGAGAAAGAGAGAGGATAGGGCGTGGAGTGAGAAATTTAAAGAGAAAGAGGGATGGGAGTAAGGGAAAGTGAAATTGGGGGATAAAGAAGCCCGAGGGAGTAGAGGGGAGAGAAGAAGGGATAGAGAAAATGAGACAGAGAGAGGAAAGGAGGGGTGGATACAGAGAGAGAATGGAAACAATACAAGGAGCCAACTGGACAGAAAGAAAGGGAGCGTGAGCGATAAAAGAAGAGAGAAGAAAGGAGAGAGAGAAGGGACAGAATGAGAGAGAATAGAGAGTGTGTGCGTATAAGATAAAGAGAGAGAACGAGAGAGAGAGAGAGAGAGAGAGAGAGAGAGAGAGAGAAAGAGAGAATAAAGAAAATGCATTGCAGAAGGTCAGCAAATCATCGAAGAGGAACAAAGAACAACACAATAATGAGGCTGGGATGGACCCCAAAGCCATACTGGTTGAAAATCAAAATAACCCTGTTTCTGCTGGTGATTGAATGCATGCCACTGTCGAGGTAGACAAGTGCTCTAAACACGTTGCCAGTTCAGTATAATAATAATAATAATAATAATCATAATAATAATAATAATAATAATTTTTTTTCCCGCGTTTCCATCCTGTTTCAGCATATTGCGGTCAACATCAGCATCTTTCAGCTGTATGTTGATTCCTAGGCTAGATTACGCTCATCAGCACGCCACGATTTTCTGAGCGACCGGCTCCATACTCTCATAAGTCACTGGCGCGACTCGAACCACTTCTAATTCTCGTGCGCGTACGTCAACCACGAGAGTTTTCGGGATTAACAGAGAAAGTGCTAACTCCTCGGCCAGGGCGCTGGCAATAATAATAATAATAATAATAATAATAATAATAATAATAATAATAATAATAATAATAATAATTCTAACGATGTTCTTTATAATAACTAAGTGAGATGGTCGTTGTCTAGGTTACACTGCTTTTTGTATGTCACTATGGAGTGTAAGTTGAGCTAGCCTCCTGTCTCATAATACAACTCACCCCCGCAGTGCACATCCACCAGTCATTAAACAAGATTGAGTCATAATCCTTTAATGCAGAAAGAACACGGACAAACGGAACATAATTCTATATCCAGAAACAATATAATCCATAGAATATATATATCCTCCTCACAACTTAACCAGCATACATTACTGCCTTCTCAAGGCCTTATTAATCTCCAATTCACAAGACAGTTATCCAGCTACTATCCACGGCTGGACCTCACACAATACAATCCACTTTGGGTTCAGGCCTCCATTAACTATCCAACCCCCACTGTGTTTTAGGCCTGCATTCAAAACTCGGAGAATAACACAACACCGGACGAAGCTCTCTTTCTAACTCCGCTCCTATCCTTCGACTCCCGACCAGCTCGGAGTCCAAACATCAACTGTCCCCTGAAGTCCCCTGACTTCACACAACAATATACTGTCTCTCGCCCCATCCACCCTGGGGGTCTCCATCCACCCTCACCATTATTTCTCATGGCTGGTTGTTTTTCTCATAGCCCCGCTACAGGTCACTCACCTCAACGTCAATGACCCAGGCATATATCAATAATAATAATAAATTCAATATATTATTATGGTTATTATTATACTTAATAATATGGAGCAATGAGGGGCATATTGAGTGATATCAGTGGCACAGGAATAGAGCTAATGAGGTGACCATTTGCCATGAAGTTGAAACCCCCGACTATCGACTGTCTCTCACCTTCTGCCTATAGTACCTTACGGTGTAGGACACCGAGCTCTTGAGCCTGAGGAAATAAGGCCGCCTGGATAGTGCAGTCGCCGCGAGCTGTGCATATTAGGGTTGACTAACGACTAACAAATAATAATGAGAGTAAAAATTGGGTCTCCGTGGCGATGTGGTCAAGCCGTTTGCCTCTCCCTGCGAAGGTTGTGGGTTCAATTCCGGGCTACGTCGTTCGGTTCACTTTTCTCTGAGACTTCTGGGAGTCGTCGCTGGAGCTACGGAGTTCGTACTTTGTGCGACGCTTTCGCGCGCCGCCCTGCAGAAAGAGAACGCGCCAAATGGGATAAAACACGGTGCAATGAAGTCGATCCTCTCGACTTTTAAGACTTTTTTTAAAACAAATAATAATATTAATAACACACTTTGCAGTGTCTGTGATCTTCAATTATGATTACTCGACTCCTTGGATGTGGTACCCCAGCTTGAGAAGCCCTGTTTTAGATGTCAGCTCGTGAAAGTGCTTTTTTTTTTTTTTTCTCATGTCATTAAAGTCTATCAGAATTTCAATCTGTCATTTTTTATGCTCTGCTTCGCAACGTTGTAAATATTCTTTGCTATACTGTCCTTTCATGAATTATTATTTTTCTTATATATTATTTCCTGCGTGGAAACCCAACCAAGCGTGATATTTGATATTTCTCGTGTTCTCTGCTGGCTTTGCTACCACGGCGCCATCAGAATTCACTTCACATTTCTCTTTCATAAAATAAAAAACAATGTGTATTAGTCTCAAGCAAACCAATAAACCGGTTAAAAAACAAACCGGTTAAAAGTGACGATTTGCCTACAGAGCCGTTATCCTTTTAAAATAGATGATTTGGATTCAAGACGCTCTCTTTTTAAAATTGATAATTGTGTTACAGTCCTTCTACTTTTAAAATTGGTGATTTGATTGTAAGCCCTTCTCTGGTTAAAAGTGATGATCTGTTTAAAAGCCATGCTCTAGCTAAAAGTGATATTTTGCTGGTTAGCGCTGCTATGCTGAGTAGTGATGCTTTGGTTACAAGCGGTGGTCTAACAGTGATGCTTTGGTTACAAGCGGTGGTCTAACAGTGATGCTTTGGTTACAAGCGGTGGTCTAACTAACAGTGATGCTTTGGTTACAAGCGGTGGTCTAACACTGACAGTGATGCTTTGGTTACAAGCGGTGGTCTAACTAACAGTGATGCTTTGGTTACAAGCGGTGGTCTAACACTGACAGTGATGCTTTGGTTACAAGCGGTGGTCTAACTAACAGTGATGCTTTGGTTACAAGCGGTGTGGTACACCTCTGATGTCCACCCAGCCTTATAAAACTTGATACCATATCATATTTTCCGAGAATTGTCTGGGAGAGAAATTCCATAAAGAACTGAACTGGCCATCACAGCTCATATGTTCTGGCCTAGAATACGTGAGGACGTAACAACTCACGCCCCGGTGGCAGTATCTGCTATGCAACTACCTTTGCTTTATATTGTATTTACATAGTGATATTGGAACCTTGCAACCTCGTCCAAACTGCAAGAAGGTAAATTTAAAAGGCGTGAAGCCAAACAAGAGGAACCAAAGAAGAATGGTGAACCAACAAACATCTGTTGTCAGCCGCTATTCGCTGATGGAGAAACTGGGTAGGAAATCGAAACACATATGGAGTGAATGGTTCCATGAACAGTGAGGATAATCTGTTGTCTAACCAGAAATTATCTCAGAACAGTCATAACATCTGATGGGAGATGCCTTGGGGAGATTAGAACAAGAATTACCATGGCTAAGGTAGCCTTTGCAAGATGGAAAACATACTGACCAATAAAAAGATGTTAATTGCAACGAGAAAGAGAGTGTTGAAATGCTACATAGAACCCATATTTTTGTACGGATGTAAGATGTGGACAATGAGCAGACACGCTGAAAGATATCTAATGGCAGTAGAAATGTGATTTCTGAGGAAAATGCAAAGAACACCATGGACAAACAGAAAAACCAATGAGCAAGTACTGTAAGAAGAAAACGAAAACCGCACACCGATTAGAGAAATTAGACGTAGACAGTCATAATGTTTTCGACCCGTTGTGAGAATAAATAAACTAGAGAACTTGGTGATAACTGGCAAGATTTAGGGGAAAAGAACAAACGGAAGGCAAAGAGGTAAATATCTGGATGGCTTGGCCACATGATATTGTCGAAACAAGAACACAGAGCTGATCCACGACTCTGGTGATCGCGTGAGATGGTGAAACATGACCGCGTACGCTTACCGGCATAGCACATAATGATGAACCTGAACTATGACACCGGAGACATACCTCCTGACGTATGTAAATCTATGTTTATTGCAAACTAGCAGAAATCTGGAGCTTTAGAATCAATCAACATTGAACAATTAGCACAATGAGTAGCATGACAAAGATTTTGATTAGAATCATCAAGCTGACGGTAGGAAGAAAATACACACAAAAATAGGGGTGAGGGGGGAAGGGGAGGGATAACATGGGTGTGTAGAAGGTAAGGGAAGAACAAATGCTGTGTATATGATGCCAACATTAATTTTGCGTTAACTTCAATAACTAAAAAAAAAATTCTTTCTATAGACTACACAAGTCGACATGATAAAACTGCTGGCAGATCTTCAAATAGACGAGAAATACTTTAGACATGTGAACAAGACAAGCTTTTACTGGAAACAAATTGCTACCAGAAAGTTAAAATGAAGTAGGTTACAGTAAATTAAGAGAGGTTTATGGCAAGCATATGTAACGTGAAATTATATGAGGAATGTAACAGGAATTAGAGACTTCGTGAAATTATATGAGAAATCTAACATAAATTAGAGGCATCGGCACTGGAGGTCTCAAAATCAAAAATACAAGACAAGTAGGGAATTAAAAAAGTCTCGAAAATTTAATCGGTATTAATGCACACACTGAGCAACGAGGGTTAGGATTAAAACGGAGACTTTGTTTCATAAACAGAAATTATGAACAACCCTAAGAAGAAAGAAATACCACACTGTAACATCCAAGTAAAGGGGAACATTCGTAAACATGTGAAAGGGATCAACTATCTTGGTACAGTCATAATATCTGAGGGATGATGGCTTGCAGAAATTAAAACAAGAATCGCCATGGCACTTTTGCATAAAGGGAAACACTCATCAATAAAAAGCTACCAACTGCAGGGAATAAGAACATGTTATAGCGCAATAAAGAACGGTTTACTGGTATTTGCCGTATCACGTGAAATGTGGCTTCTGAGGAGAATGTAAAGAATACCATGGGCGGACAGAAACCTAAATGAGATTAACGACTTTCTCCGTAATCCCGTATATCCACATGAAGAACACAGCTGCGCGAGATTCGGCAGCAGATCGCGTTGCGTTAGTTACTTACCGGGTATGTGAGCCAGTCGCTCAGAAAGCAATGGCAAACTACTGAGCGTAATCTTGCCAAGAACATCAACAACAGCTGAAAACTGCTGGTATTGACTGCAACGTCCTGTAAGGGATTTTTTTTTTAAAAGTTGCGTATCCCTTAAACTTGTTCCTGCAACGTGGTGCTGTCGTCATGTTGGGGTGACAGGTTGGACTCCAGGTCGGTAACTATAGCTTTCAGTTTTTGTGCTGTCTAGGGTGTCCTCAAGCTTCTACTTCTGCGAGTTCCAAACAATACATGTTTTTTTATTTATGAATTATCTGTCTGTCTATACCAGTGGTTCTCAACCTTTTTTGGCCCATGCACCCCTTCACCACATGTTCAGAATGTCACCCCCCCCCTTCATATTTCCTCTCTATAAATTCTCCCCACCCCAACATAGTATACAAAAAGGGAAGCTAAATTTAATAACACATACTAGAACAAGTCTAGACGCCTACATAAAACCGTAAAACGTGGTTTGCAAGTCTACTTACGTTATAAAACGAATTTTAGAAAGGCGAGAAGCACAGAACCGTAAAGTATGTAGGAGGAAAACAATATCAAGTAATCGGTTCGTGTATTAACGCGATCTTGAAATAATCTTAATTCCCCCCACCCATTTGAAACCCTAAATCCCCCCCCCCCACCCAAGGGAGGAATTCCCCACCGGTTGAGAATCACCGTTCTATACAATGCCAACGCCGATTGGTCTACACAAATACGAGACTAGTACTAAATACCTAATTCGTCTGAAGGCGTGCAAATTGTTCCTTTAATTTACTCGTTTACACACAATCAATTAATTATTCACGAGACTGTGAATTCGAACAGATTATTTCTGTCGAGGGCAAAAAGTAAATCCTAACCTGCACAGTTCGCGGCAGCTGCACTAGCCAGGCAGCCTTAATTCCTCAGGCTCAAGGACCCCCCCCCCCCCACCCCCATCCCTCCCCCTGACTTACACTGCAAGGTACTATTGGCAGTAGATGACAGATTTTGACAGTAACACAACAAAACTTAACATGAAACCACTACGGTAGTAACAAGTGTTACACGTGCCACGGAAAACTACCTTTGGAGAGGATAAGACACACGAAACGCATAACAGACACCAGAAAGAGACAGTCGGTAATTTTGGACAAATTAAGAGAAGAGAAAATAAGGTAACATATTGCAACAGTGGGTAAGATTAATGGGAAAAGAGACAGAAGACGATTCTGGAAATTCTTTCACTGCGGTATGGTAAGTGTTGAGTTTGAAATGAGCTGACTTAAGAACCAACATCACAGTACTCTGGACATTCCCATACGTGCTCCGTTCTCATCTTCAACAGCCAGCGCGGAGTTCCAATACTAATGGCGCCAGTGGCAGTTTGGTTATGCGTCCGTTTGGGCTTTCCTCGAAGTCCCGAGTGTCGACCACGACCTCTGGTCACTCCCCGCAGCGCAAGATGATTTATAAACAAAAATAAAAAACAGTAACAAGCTATAAATGTGTATCGAATTGTTTGTCCGTCGGAGGGTATGTCTGTATTCCTCCGCGTATCCGTGGTAGCCCTATCACATTCCATACCCATAGAGGCAAACTGCATCAGATCAAATGTGTTTGTGTTTTTACAGATTGTAAGACAGAAAGACAGAAAGACAGAAAGAAGGATAGACATGCAGACAAAAGAACAAGTTATCATGAGAGGTGATAAAAACTATAGAAATAATTAATTTCACAGGAATCAGAGATATAGACAGAAAGAAAAACAAACAGTCAGGCGTAGATAAAGAAAGAAAGAAAGAAAGAAAGAAAGAACAGGTAGACAGACAGACAGACAGACAAACAGACAGACAGACAGACAGACAGACAGACAGGCATAAAGAAAGAAAGAAAGAAAGAAAGAAAGAAAGAAAGAAAAAAAAAGAAAGAAAGAAAAACTGGTACACAGACAGACAGACAGACAGACAGACAGACAGGCATAATGAAAGAAAGAAAAGAAAGAAAGAAAGAAAGAAAGAAAGAAAGAAAGAAATCACGACACACCACCCACACCACCAATAAGCATACCCGTTCTTGTACCTCAGTCATTCCCACGCTGAACTCCGTTACCTGCAGAACGCGAAAATTGCCCATTCCTGACCCTCTCCTGTTCTCTTGAGCAGGGCGGCATGCGAGTGTGAAGCAGTCAGAGAGTGAACTATGCCGTACAGGTACACTAAACTTGCAGTCTGAAGCCTATTTTATTGAGGGTTCTGTGCCAGCGTTTGGAGGTAGCAGGCTGAAAGAGGATGCTTGTAGGCAAGAAGGAGAGGATCCGTAACAGGAAGCTGGTTAAAAGTCAATTACCAGGCCGGGTGACTGTTGGAATTAGGCTAAGGCAACACTGGTAGTCTGGTAACTTAACGCGTAACGTTTATTTAGTGTGTTTGAGTACTACAGCTGCTGTAAGGCTGGGGATGACTTTGAGGTGGCAGGTCTGCCTCTAAGTGAAAGAAATGGGGTTCGAATCCAGCTGTGGTTATTTTAGTGTTAAAATAGGAAAGTTTATGACACTATACCCACTTCCTTGATTCCTTAGTTGTGGATAAGGACGTAAAACAATTATCTACCTAAAAACGGATGACTGAACAAAACTGATTTGGTCGCAAGATTATTAATCTGAGCTGGGATGGACCCTAATTATAACTTCTCGTCTTAGATTGAACGAGGTAGTTGTTGCATATCCTTTTACATGACATAGTAATCAACCCCAGCATGTTTTGGCTGTTCGTGATTCCTTGGCAAGTTTACGTCCTGTAGTTTGCCATTGCTTTCTGAACGACCGGCACCCATACCATTTCATTAAAAAAAAAAACAGTTGTGTTTCGAACACGGGTATGTGGGATTACGAACTGCTTCCTGAACTCCTTCGCCACATGGAAAGCCAACCTGACCTGAGCAAGGTTTCCGCTATGATGCAGACACTAATTTGGCTACCTGCCCTAGGTAGCTTTTACTTTAACATAATATATCCACATGATTATCTTAACTCATGTCCCAGATAGTTGTTGTACAATAACATTATTTTAACTGCTTCTGTCTCTTATTTATTAATGTAACTCCTTTAGATCTTCATTTATGCCACGACCCTCGGATAGGACGGTATGTATGCGGAAATCCTGGTGTAAAAAACAAGAGGACAGGATCCAGGTTGTACGACTTCTTCTCATTCTTCGTTCGTTCGAAATTGTTTTTGACTTTAAATGCGTTGTACAAAGCTGTAATTTTTACGTCTTTCGGCTCGTCCCTGACTTGGGGACGTAAATTACAAGCATCTCATAAGTGGAAGCGAGTTCACCTGATGGCAAAGGACACTAGTAGTAGGGAAAGCAAAAATCAGTCCAGTGCACTAGAAGTACGAGAGGGCTTTAAGTGAAAACCTTAAATGTTCTTTTATGGGGGGAGGGGGGGGGGGGGTATATTCTGAAAACGTAAAGAACAAATGTATAATTATCGATGTAGTCACTACTGTGTTCAAGTCCTCCAGCGCCGATAAAGTGCTTGGATTATTGTAGAAAAAAAATTATCTTGGTCGCTACTCCATTGCCTGACCCGGTCGTGAACAGTCTGTCACAGGAGTCACGCTGTTTTGAAACTTCCTACTCCACTCATACACTTGCTGGACTGACAGGCATGCAACACCATACTAGACCTTCATTCGCCGATGAATTTCTATAGGTTTAACCCTTCACTGATTAAGAAAAAAAAACATAACAGAATGCTGCGCCTCTTTGGTGCTTGTTAAAAGTGGGGCGGGCATTTTTAAACTGCCTTATGACGTCGCCGTGTTCATCTGCACAGTGATGTCACGTGCTAACACCCTTGACATCCTTAATAACAATATTGACAGGTTACAAGACAATGATATGGTTATTGTAATTTATATCACACTTTTAAGGTGTTGCATGTCTATGGACTACGCCTGAGGTCAAAGCACGCGAACGCAATTTTTAAAAAAAATTAACTTTTTCAGGCGTTTGTTTACCGGGTTAACCTTCCCGGGTTTGTCCGACTTGAACCGTATTGGGTATATGTTGCTAGCCTCATATTATGAGAGACCACCCGGAGTTGGGTGTATGATGTTATCAATATCATTCAGTCCACCTTTACTTCTCATAACATTTCTGGTACCAATTTTAGGTTGGGTTCACCGAAGAGCCTAGGTAAATTTAAAAACAATCGCCTCCTCTTTGGGAATTCGAAATCATGATGTGGTATAGTATATCCACATTTGTTTGCCTTCATTCACGATGACTTATTTTGAAAACTGTCTGTTGCATCGTTATGAAATTTTTCCAGCCGTCTTATATTTACCCCCACCCAAGGAATATGTCTTTGATAGGTCCAAAAACAACTTAAATCATTGAAGGCGGCGACATTCCTTTGATGTTTTGCCGAACAACTAGTGATTTCTCGTTAACAAAGTTATTTTTACGGTAATGGGAGACCTGTCAATTCTGATGACACACAAAGGCGTATCCGGATTCGTATGATAAGTGGGTGCAATGAAAGAACTGCCTTCAAATCGACAGGGTCGGCTGCATTGCACCGGGTTTTTATCCCATATGGCTCAGTTTCTTTCGTCGCACAAAGCACGAACTCCGTAGTTCCAGCGACGACCCTCGGGAGTCTCCGAAAAAATGCACTCGTGAAATGAAGGAAGCGGCCCGGAATCGAACTTACAACTTTCGGAGCCCGAGTCAGACGGCTTGACCACTTCACCACGGAGATTCCCGAGAGGGGTGCAATGTGTAATATTAGTAAAGACAGAGAATTTAGAGGCACGGGGTAAATAATTTGTAAATTAACAGGAAAGTAGAAGGAATATATTTCTTACCTTATTTTTCATTGCCTTCTTGTTTCTTCAGCTGATGCTGATGCTGTAATGTTTAGGGCCTGAAATTCGTCTGAATAGTTGGAGCAAAATATCCTCCCAGTAAGTGTGTACGTAGATTAAGGTCTGCGATCTGCTCAGACCTTAATCTGTGTCGGACGATTCCAGTAGGTTGATGATTGCTCTCGGTTGCATAAAATTCAATCCATCCTTTCTCCAATAGTCCTCTTATTCTTTCAACACATGGTCCTGACGTTTTTTCCAGTAACTTTTATCAATATTTAATAGCGCGGACAGACAGACAGACAGACAGACAGACAGACAGACAGACAAGACAGACAGACAGAAAGGTAGGTAGGTATGTAGGTAGGTAGGTAGGCACAAAGGTAGGTGGGTGGATGGCTGGCTGGCTGGCTGACTGGGTGGGTGGGTGGGTCGGTCGGTCGGTCGGTGGGTCGGTCGGTGGGTCGGTCGGTCGGTCGGTCGGTGGGTGGGTCGGCCGAAAGGCAGGCAGGCAGACAGACAGACAGATAGATAGATAGATAGATAGATAGATAGATAGATAGATAGTTAGATAGATAGATAGATAGATAGATAGATAGATAGATAGATAGATAGATAGATAGATAGATAGATAGATAGATAGATAGATAGATATCGGTCGGTCGGTCGGTCGGTCGATGGGTCGGTCGGTGGGTCGGTCGGTCGGTGGGTCCGTCGGTCGGTGGGTGGGTAAGTGGGTGGGTCGGCCGGCCGGCCGGCCGGCAGATAGATAGATAGATAGATAGATAGATAGATAGTTAGATAGATAGATAGATAGATAGATAGATAGATAGATAGATAGATAGATAGATAGATAGATAGATAGATAGATAGATAGATAGATCGATAGATAGGTAGATAGATAGAAAGATAGATCGATCGATCGATAGATAGATAGATAGATAGATAGATAGATAGATAGATAGATAGATAGATAGATAGATAGATAGATAGATAGATAGATAGATAGATAGATAGATAGATAGATAGATAGATAGATTGATAGATAGATAGATAGATAAATAGATAGATCCCCGCCAGAAGCCGGGCCTTGTCAGCTAGTTTATTTATATAATCACGTTTCATGAAAGAACTCCCATTTGGAGACACCTCTGAATCTTCGCGCTGTTTGTTTCAAAACGGAAATCACGTGAAAATTTTAAAAAATGCGGGGACGTGTCTTGGTGAAGCTGTAATACTGTTAAAATCATGGACGTAATCTCTAAGTTGTAATTAATATACCGCATATAAACTAACTTTGAAATCTGCTGTAAAATCTCCAGAAAAATTTTTTTGTTGTTGGGTGGACATAATGATAAGGTTATATACTAAATCTCATCATTTTCCCTCAGTTGGTTACTGAGATATTGAATTTTATATTGAGGCAAAAAAAAAAAAAAAACACACACACTATAGCCATTCCTTTACAGTGGCTTCCTACACGCAGTGTGAAGGCAGTGTACTCTTGAGTTCAAAGCGAGCGATAGCAAAACTATAACATTAATCTTGTATAGTTCATTAAAGGTTGATTTTTCCCCCGCATATCCTTTACAGGACATTGCAGTCAACACCAGCAATTTTCAGCTGCTGTTGATGTCTTGGCAAGTTTTACGTTCAGTAGTTTTCCATTGATTTCTGAACGACCGGCTCACATACCTCCGTAAGTAACCAGTGCGACGTGATCGACTGCCGAATCTCGCGCAGCTGTGTTTCGTACGAGATTATACGCGATTACGAACAACGCCCTCAACGTCTTCGCCAGGGAGACCGGCTTGATTTAGACATGCTTAACTGTCAAATCAGTCTAGCATGATACATTAGGCCGGCCTCCCTGGTCGAGGAGTTAGCAGCTTTCTCCGTAACCCCGAATACTCTCGTGGTTGACGTGAGCGCACGAGAATTGGAAGCGGTTCGAGTCGCGCCAGTGACTTATGAGAGTATGGAACCGGTCGCTCAGAAAGCAATGGCAAACTACTGAGCGTAATCTTGCCAAGAAATCAACAATCAGCTGAAAGATGCTGATGTTGAAAGCGATGTCCTGTAAAGGATATGCAACATTTTTTATGATCCATTAGAGGTAGATGTTTAAGCTACCATTAGAGGTAGCGTGTTTAACTGTAAAATCAGTTTTGTACGTTAATCCAACAGAGATTGATATAAGCGTGTAAAACCACACTTGTATGACCCATTATATGATGAGATGTATTTTACACCAGTCTACAACGACACACAAGAGATTGCCAGAAGCACGGTTAAACTTAAAACCAGGCCTAATCGGGTCACAGGAGAAAGCTGCTTCCTGTTCTAGTTTCACAAGAAGAACACCCGCCACCTACTGCCAATATTTAAAAAAAAAAAAAACATTCTGACAACAATATTGCCTAGCAACGTTTTTATCCAATCAACAACATGTGCCGCTCATCTTCGTTGTGGACTTCCGGTTTCTGGCCGATACCTTTCTGCGAATCTCAGGTGCGCAAGTCAGTTTAAACACATACCTCTGGAAGGTTAGGAATTTTTTTCCCACCTTTGAAAGTTAGTTGCAGGTAGTCAAGCTTCCTTTGTATCTCCCAAGGTTATTTCCGGGTATTGGTGATCTGAAAGGATAAGTAATGGTGAACTGAAAGGATAAGTAATGGTGAACTGAAATGATAAGTAATGGTGAACTGAAAGGATAAGTAACCGTGAACTGAAAGGATAAGTAATGGTGATCTGAAAGGGTAAGTAATGGTGAAATGAAAGGATTAAGTAATGGTGAACTGAAAGTATAAGTAATGGTGAACTGAAAGCAAGTCGTTGGCGTAAGGCATTTGTTCACCTCTGACAGAACGGGGGAAGTGCGGTGATGTAACCGCTAGACGCTCGCGTGTCGTGGGTTGGAATCTGCATCAGGGTGGACTTTAAAAAACAATTATTTTGGTTCCCGGGTCGACCCAGCCTGATACTGGTGCTATGAAATGTTTTATAGAAGTAAAGGCGGTCACCTATTTACTGACAAGATCACTCACCAAGTGCTGATTAGTTAATTAGTTGCATGTTCTTTATAGGACGTCGCAGTCAACCCCAGGATTTTTTTTTACTTAGTGTGATCTCTTGGCAAGTTTACGTTCAGTAACTTACCATTGCTTTCTGAACCATCGGCACCCATACCGTTTCATACAAAACGTACGCAAGGCGATCTGCTGCCAAATAGCCCGCGAGTACTGACAGGAATATTAAAATATGGGTCCAAACCATATGCCCATTGCCGCTTTACGGCGTGATGAAAGGTATTTTACTTAATTTTCTTATTTAATACAAGGATGTGAGATTTCTTCATGTTTGGTGCCGGGTTGTTCTGTCCCTGTAGATTGTCATATTAGTTAGTTACATATCCTTTACAGAACGTCGCAGTCAACCCAGAAATTTTTTTTTTGGGTGCTGTTTGTGATGTCTTGGCAAGTTTACGTTCAGTAGTTTGCCATTGCTTTCTGAACGACCGGCACTCATTCCTTTGTATAAGAAACGAACGCAAGACGGTCTGCTTCCAAATCACCCGCAGCTGTGTTTCGAATGATTTATACAGGATTACGAGTTGCATACGTAACCCCTTCAACACATAGATGGCTCGCTGGAGTTTTTATTTTTATTTTTTAGCATATCCTTTACAGGACTTAGCTGCCAACACCAGCATCTTTCAGCTGCATGTTGATCTCTTGGCAAGATTACGCTCAGTAGTTTGCCATTGCTTTCTGAGCGGCCGGCTCAGTATCCCGCAAGTCACGAGCGGGGGTCGAACCGCCTCAGCTCTCGCTCCGCTACGAGACTCTGCGTGATAAACGGGATTACAGAGAGAAAGTGTTGTAACCCCACAGCCAGAGAGACCGGCCGCTGGAGGTTAGAAAAAGAAATATTGCATCGTCATCTTTGGCTTAGATTTAGTGAACTCAGTTTTATAACCCCGACTCCACAGGTTCGAAGTCAGCTGCAGGTTACGTGGTAGCAGATCCTTTTGCGTAGATTTTCATAATGATATGAGCATCTGCCGAATGTAAAATTGCCTAGAAAATCACACACAACAAATACATTCTGCGACTGATTGCAACGTCCTGTTAAGGACATGAAACTAACTTTGTACCATGGAACCAGTTTTAACACATGGCTGTCAATCATGGACAATTATTAAAGAAGTAACATCTCTTGAGACCCCGGGGATGTTGTTTTACAGAATAACTCGGGGCATTCATTGGGCAGTCAAATTATTAGTCTAAAAGTTTTGAAGGAAGCTATGACACAAAGACAACTTATGGTACATATTTTGACCTATTAACGAGAAGAGGAAAGCTGGAAAAGGTTGTGACAACTGGAAAGATTTGTGGGAAAAGAGACATGAAGACAGCGAGAGAAGATTATAGACATAAATTTGTCATGGCACAGAAAGGTCTCGGCACCCGAAGTAAAGCATGCTGTTGGAGATGATACGATGTTGAGAAATATAATCGCCTCCCCAGTCGGCAACACACTTGCAGATGATGATGATGATGATGATGATGATGATGATGATTACATATTCCCATCTGATAAACTGCAACACTTGCGTCTGTAAAGGTAAAGTTTCTTATCTTTGGCGTATTATCTGGTCGTAAGGCATGCCCCTTCCTGTTTATGCTGCAGCCCTTGTCTTTGGCTCTTATCCATTAGCCCACGATGATCTCTATATTCTCAGCACCGTATCCATATTAAGACTATTGACTTTAATTTTAAACTTAGGCGTGGTCAATTTCCTTGATATTGCCATTGCTTCTGCCTTTCTGTTATTATACACGGTGTATTTTTAATGACTTTTCAGAGTTTGAAAATATTGCCAGTCCAAGTTTTGTATTTACCTATTATGTTGCATGAACTTTACAGAGGGTGAATACAAAACTTGGACCGACAATATTTACAAACACTGCACAGAGTCATTAAAAATACACCCCATATACACACACATATATAACGGAGCTGTGGCAAAGGGATTACGCAGTTTATATCCGCATACAACGTTCGAAACACAGCTGTGGGCGATTTGGAAGCAGACCGCTATGCGCTGGTATTGTCGTACAATGGTATGGGTGCCGGTCGTTCAGAAAGCAATGGCAAACTACTGAACGTAACCTTCCCAAGAAATCACAAACAGTCGAAAAAATGCTGGGGTCCTTTACGTCCTGTAAAGGTTATGCAACAAACTAACTAACATATATAAGACTTGTTGAGTTCTCCCTTTCTCTCCTTTTGCTATTTAATAACCCCAGCTTTCTTATTTCTCGCCTCCACATTTATAGACCATCAGTCCGCCCTGCATCGCACATATTTATGTATTTGTGCCTCGATCCCTTGCCGCCTATCTCCCATACTGCCTGTATCTTTCAACCGACTTTATTTCTAGATTTTTATTTGGCGCATAAAGGTGGTAAGGAAGAATCCCACCCGGGTTATATTCTAAATTTTGCACGGTGGTACTAACATTCTTTCACCTGTATGCGCGGGCGCATGTGTGTTGTCTGTGCAGGCAAAATATCTGGAGAAAAATATTCAGTTTACACCGTGCGCTAAATAAAACTTCTATACGATTTGTTATTATTTCACCATGCCATTTGCCTGTAATGATTTTGTATTTCCTCAACCTTTGCAAGGTAACCTTTAACCTTTTCGCATAAGTCAGTAATGTGTGGATATGCGATATTGATAAGACTTGAGATTTTTTATCTTTTAATTTCAAGTTGAGTGTTAAACACCAGTAGTCATGAAAGTTAATAATTCAGCAATGTATCTTCTTCTTGCCCATCAGGTCCCGTGGCTTCAGATAAATTACCATACTTCAGCAACTTCTTCATCCCTACATTTACATCATATCGTCTATTTTTACTCGGGTGACCTACCTACCTACCTACCTACCTACCTGCGTAATTGCCTACTGACGGGCCGGCCGGTCTGTGTGTCTACCAACCGATCTACCGATCTGTCGATATATCTGTCTGTCTGTCTGTCTGTCTGTCTGTCAAACCTACCTAACAGCCAGCCAGGTTCATCCACTCATCCCGCCACAATTTACCTACCAAAGCTGTCCAGCGACCTCACCCTCTGCCCTTCCACCACCCATACCCCCATTTCCTATCGAGCCATCATTCCTTCATCCATCTCAAAAGTGCCGCCAACGAACTAAATCCACGAGACTTAGAACGGTAGTTTCCGAGACAAGCACTACAGCGCACGCTCTAGCCCAGTGGTTCTCAATCGGTGGGGAATCCAGAGAGGGGGCGGGATTAAGATTATTTCAAGATCGCGTTAATACAAAAACCGATTACTTGATATTGTTTTTCCCTCTATACTTTACAGTTCTTTACTTCTCGCCCCTTTGAAATTCCTTTTATAACGCTAGTAGACCCGCAAATCACCTTTTATGTAGACGTCTAGATTTGTATTGGTCTCTGTGGCTAAGGGCTTGCGAACTCGGTTTGTGAGCCCGTATACCGGGTTCGAAACACGGCGGTGCTGGTTTTTTTCCAAAAAGGTCGTTCAGAAAGCAATGGCAAACTACTGAACGTAACACTTGCCTAGTACATCAACAGCAGCTGAAAAAATGCTGGTGTTGATTGCAACGTCCCATAAGGGATACGCAACACAAAAATGTGCTATTAAATTTAGCTTCAATTGTTACTATACTGTGTAGGGGCGGGTTTGGGGGGGTGGGATTATAGGGAAGAAATACGAAAGGGGGAATTACGTTCTGAACATATGGTAAAGGAGTGCACGGGCCAAAAAAAAGGTTGAGAACCACTGCTCTAGCGGAAGGATATCCCATAAACTTAACCAACCAAGGACGGAGATCGAAAGACTAGGTTTAATGACAGAAAATGTCCAAGAACACAAACATTCGGCGTCATTCTAAACAGACTAAACGCTTTTATAGACAGACATTTGAGACGTAAATAGCCAGAGTAGCGGACACAGCGGATTGCACGCAGATCTGATAGTCATGCGAGGTATTTCACACGTGATAAGCGAGCTCGAAAACTACACCTTTGCACGCAAACTCACAGTAGGACGTGTACATTGGGTTATGTCTGTTGACAATGATAAACTTAAACCTGTAAAGGAAACATCAGCAATCCAGGCCTTATCCCAGCCAGTTGGCGGGTTTAAATTGCGCGTCCTTTGTAGGACTTTGCAATGAACACTATGCTGATTTTCCTGGCAACTTTCTCTCAGTAGTTTGCCTTTCCCGGAAGGTTAACCCAGTCAACAAATGCCCGTAGAAGTCGGATGTTTCGGCCTAACGGCGCAAGAATGCAGCTCTGCTGTAAACAGGCACAACGCAATCACGTCCGGAAAAAAAAAAACACACACACACACACAAACTCCGGATGAACGAAGAAGAAGAAGAAGAAGTTTGCCTTTGCTTTCTGAACGAGAAGCCTAGGTTTAAGGCCAACTTAATGCCGGTGAAGGGGTTTAAACGCCTATCCTAACACCAACGCACTGGACGTTTAAGAGCTAGCGCTGTTATCCTTTCAGCCACGCCGACTCGCAGGTTCTGGGCTGAATTATGACCTGGTTGCATCCGAATGTGCCTCTTCATAAATCTGAAGTTTTACATCCGGTCTTGTACGCTCGTCAGGTTTCTGAGCTTGGAGAGGGAAAAGACAGCTCCGCATCACAGTCCAGTGGTAATGGTACGCTGGTACTGGGCGGGAAGAAACGTCTGTACAGCCAACTCCATTCGATAGTGGTGAGCCCTTTATCAGCGACTTGAACGTAAATGCATTAGACTTAATAGACAACTCGGCTTCCTGAAATGTGTATTAAGATTTATGTACGTAGAGTGCAGATTTAAATCTAACATCTCGCTGGTGCTATTTGATCTGGGCTCCTAGCTCGGTCAGACCTACAATGAGTACTAGGAAGTTGTCTTGAGAGTAAAAGCGCCTAGGTAATATTGAGTATATCACCCTTCGACTTTCGATGTCTATACAGTAAAGGCACCTAGGTAATATTGACTATATCATCCATCGAATTTCGATGTCTATACAAATATGGGGCTATCACCCTCCACCGAATACGTCTTGAAACGTGCAATCAAGTCCTTTACTCTAATTTCGGATATTATTATTATCTGCACGCTCATAACAGAGTTAACCTCAGTCGTGGCCTATTTGTTATCGGTCCGTGTCTTTCATTCTTCAATGAAAAGTTATGCAGCATGAAAGGGTGCTATTTCGGCACAGATGCTTAGTAGATGTGTTTTATTTTAAAAGCCTTGACTGGCTCAGCTCTGAAAACTACACTTGCCCCTCTGCAGCCTTGCCAAGATTTTAGTTTCCCTCCTTTCTGATACTGCTTTAGATTCGATTTCTGATTTTCTCCCCAAGGATGTGAGTGCGATACGTCCGATTTTCTGGTTTCCTAGATAAATGCCACGGTGATTGCAGGCTAGTAGATGGGTGCCTTTCTTTGTTTGCACCATCCACCTGGCCATGTTATATTACCTGTCGGGATAGTCCTGCCATCGTTAGGCAGATTAGCAGCCTTGGTAGCCCGCACCGCACACGGGAATTACCTATTTGTGGGAATTCCCGCAATTTGAAATGAAATATGTAATATTTAAGGAAGTTTTTGTATTTATTCTATATAAAAATGTTTGGAAAATATGAGAAATTAATTACCACGTAAGAATTGGTACTCAAAGAAGCAAACGAAAAATGATATGCTAGACAACATAAAAATTGAAAGCTATAGGCACGTAGGAACTCTATACTCACTCCACGCTAAGGAAACAAGTGTACTTCGACGCACACACAACTAATGACAGACCCTTCATCTAATTCTGCCCCGCATTTCTCCATTGGAGTACATACCAAGCTGTCCTATCTTTTGCTATCTCCGTCTGCCTCGCTTTCCGGAGGTTGTGGGTTCGATTTCAGGCTACAATGTTCGGTTCACCAGGGCAGTATTCTGGGGGTCGTCGCTGAGGTTATGGAGTTCGTGCTTTGTGCGACGCTTTCGACAAGAGACCGAGCCATATGGGATAGCACCCGATACAATGAAGTCGACCCTCTTGTCTTTTAAAGCCTTTTTATTTAATATTATGGATCTTTGTCTTCTAATAATTTTCTGCTGTGCTTTTAGATCTCTCTCTCTCTCTCTGTCTCTCTCTCTCTCTCTCTCTCTCTCTCTCTCTCTCTCTCTCTCTCTCGATATATATATATACAGTATAGGTTCCACAGACTATATTTTCTATCTATAGAATCAGGTTGTTTATATGTGTGTCATGTCCAGCGCCAGCGTCGCTTCCCCGCCTCTTGACTCACGGGAGTCTGTCTAGTTCTCTCACAAAGCTCCGCATGAGTGATTCTCTGTCACACCATGTTAGCCATTGTCTGCCCAGGCAGCAGTTTATGATTGCTCTTAGTTTATTAGTAACTGTTTTAATGGCTCTACGCGGTTCAGCTCCATACAGTAGTGTTGTTTTAATGTTAAATACCGTAATAACCAGAATAAGATATCATTGATAATTAGGACATGCTGGTGTGGTGGGAAACGATAAGGCGAACCGATTGGCCGGGGCTGACCCGCTGGGTCAGGTATTGGTAAAGGATAAGGCAGATGTGTTCAGTGCCCTTTGTAATCGTACGTAGAGTGCAAAAGAACAGATTGACCATCAGGGCTAGGGGAGAATGGTTCTGAATGGGACTGACCAGAGGATCTGGTCGACACTCCAAAACTCCGAGGAAAGTTCCTGCGGACACATAACCAAACTGCTGCTGGTGTCATTAGCATTGAGACTCTTCGCTGGTTGCTGAAGACGAGGAAAGAACACGCATGGGAATATGGGAATGTCCCGAGGGCTGTGATATTGGTTCTTGACTCAACTCAACTCAACTCAACTGACATCATGAGGTGTCATAATTAGTAAGGTCTTTCATTCATGTGAACCTGCAATTACCCAATATGAACATAATTAGTAAGATCTATCATTCATGTGAACCTGCAATTACTCAATATGAACATAATTAGTAAGGTCTTTCATTCATGTGAACCTGCAAATACCCAATATGACAATAATTAGTAAAGTATATCATTCATGTGAACTTGAAATTACCCAATAGGAACATAATTTGTAAAGTCTATCATTCATGTGGCGGTCTCCCTGGTCTAGGAGTAGGAGTTACAGGACTTTCTCCGCAATCCCGTATACTCTCGTGAGTAACCTGACGTGCGCGAGAATTGGTAGCGGTTCTCTCCGCGTCGGTAACTTACGGGGTATGTGAACCGGTCGCTGAGAAATTTTGCCAAGAAATCAACAATCAGCTGAAAGATGCTGATGTTGACAGCGATGTCCTGTAAAGGATATGCGAACAAAACAAACAAAAATCATTCATGTGAACCTGCAATTACCCAATATGAACATAATTCATTTTTCTACGGCTGCTTCCCATCTCCTCTCCCAATGTCTGTCTGTCTGTGTATGTTATGTTTGTATGTATGTATGTATGTTTGTGTGTCTGTGTGTATATTTGTGTGCGTGTGTATCTGTGTGTTCATGTGTATATGTGTGTGCATGTCTGTCTGTGTTTGTGTGTATGTGTCCGTCTGTGTGTATGTGTGTGCGCCTTTGCGTGTGTGTGCGTGTCTGTGTGTGTGTCTGTGTGTTTCTCTGCGTGCGTGTGAGTGTATGTGTGTGTGTGTGTCTGTGTGTGTGCGTGTGTGTCTGCGTGTGTGTGTGTGTATGTGTGCGTAAGCGTGTGTATGTGTGCGTATGCGTGTGTGTGTGTGCGTGTGTGTGCGTGTGTGTGTGTGCAACTATCATAACCCTATTCATCAATGCCACAACCAGAAAAGACCATGCCGTCAAAAGCCCAGGTAGAGAGTATCCCAGGGAATCGAGTACGCAATATCTACCAGCAGCCTGCCCCTGGAATCGACTCCCACCGCCTGGGATGCTTGCACGTTCGTCTCCTCGGCCTACGGTGCAACTAGTAACATGTATGTATGTGCCTGTACTTCTGTGTGAGTGTATGTTTCTTGACGCGTGTGTGAGTGTATGTGTATGTGTTGCTTTTCTTAAAGTGTTCTTCCCGTTCGTTTTATCCTGCTGCTTACCTTACCTTTTTTTTCCCCAACTCTTGTGTTTTTTCGTCGTCTCTTTCTTGAGTCGCTTTAAGCCCTGGGAGGCTAGACATGTCGAGGGAGGAGCTCTCATAAGGCGTTGTGGCTCAGGGGTAGAATGCTGGGGAAATTATATGCATAAATGTGGCATTTGCACAGAGTTTTAGTGAGTTTCACTGTATCGGTAGCGGCCGTGAAGACTTGTATTGACTCGTGTGTTTTCCGCGAATAGCTAGTAGGAATGAGTTGAAACTTTGGCGTGCCGTGCAGGGCTCAGGGATTTCTCGTCAAATCCCTGGTGTTTTTGTGTGTGGAATTCTTTCTTTCCAGGCAAGACGGGAGTGTGCTTATTAAGGATTCATTTGTTGGTGTGTAATTTGTATTTTAAAAGTGGATTCATCAATAGGATTACTAATTCTGTTTAACCATATTTTTAAAAAGGGTATATTTTGTTGCTGTATTGAAGAGAATCGTTAGGCGTTATGTTGTTGCTGTATTGAAGAGAATCGTTAGGCGTTATGTTGTTGCTGTATTGAAGAGAATCGTTAGGCGTTATGTTGTTGCTGTATTGAAGAGAATCGTTAGACGTTATGTTGTTGCTGTATTGAAGAGAATCGTTAGGCGTTATGTAGCGGCTACGGAGATGTGGTTTTATAGAAGGAGAAAACACCGTGGGTGGGTAGACAGAGCAATTAAAATATCTGGAAAAACTTTAACTCATAAGAACCTATTATTCCCATCAGAAGATGGAAATCCACGTTCTTTGGGCATTCCGTGAAAGATGGAGCAGGAGAGTTGGAGGGGAAAAGAGGCAGGAGGGAAATCAGGAAAGAAGATGCTGGATTGTTTGACACCATGCTACGAAGGAACATCGGTATCAAAAATTATTGGCAGCACACCAGCATGATCACAAACGCCACACGACATGGATTATAAGAATAAGCAGAAGTAACAACAAAGGTATTCATTATCATGTATCATGCCGATAAGCATGGGCGGTCATGTTTCGCCATCTCACATGATCACCAGAGTCGTGGATGAGCTCTGTGTTTTTGTCTCGACCATGCCTTGTGGCCAGGCCATCCATATATTTACATCTCTGACTTCCCCTTGTTCTTTTCCCCTCAGCCTTGCCAGTTGTTACATGTTTGACATCATTGTATGGAAGAACATCGGTACCAGAAATTATTGCCAGCACACAAGAGAGAAAACTGGACAGACATGATCACCAACGCCACACGGCGTGGACTATAAGAAGAAGCAGAAGAAAAATAAATGGCATTAGATAGTGTTTAAAGGATGTGGGGATATGGAGGCTAAATTAGACAACAGGCAGTCACGAAGGATGTAAGCGAACCGGGTAATTAAACCTGTGGCTCGAAACCGTGAAATTACTATGAAAACGCTTGTGTTGCATGGCTCGGACAGTGTTTAAGTAGTGTCACTGGCTACGGTGCTCACAGATCTGAACCGCAGGCAATGGAATGTGAACGTTTTGTGTGTGTGTGTGTCAATTTCAACAATTATTATAGCGCTATAGATTTTAGATATTAATTCTACAAAATAATGGATTCACAAAACAAACACTTAGAAGGACAAAGCACATATATTCACTTCTTTTATTTCTTATGTTTACGTCTGTATTCATCTTTTGCTGCTGCTGCTGCTTCTTCTTCTTCTTCTTCTTCTTCTTCTTCTTCTTCTTCTTCTTCTTCTTCTTCTTCTTCTTCTTCTTCTTCTTCTATTTCTTCTTCTTCTTCTTCTTCTTCTTCTTCTTCTTCTTCTTCTTCTTCTTCTTCTTCTTCTTCTTCTTCTTCTTCTTCTTCTTCTTCTTCTTCTTCTTCTTCTTCTTCTTCTTCTTCTTCTTCTTCTTCTTCTTCTTCTTCTTCTTCTTCTTCTTCTTCTTCTTCTTCTTCTTCTTCTTCTTCTTCTTCTTCTTCTTCTTCTTCTTCTTCTTCTTCTTCTTCGTCTTCTTCTTCTGGGATCTGGTCTGATGCAAACATTGGTAATCATAACTCCCCACTCCTCTGCATTATCGGATATGTTAATGAAGTTTATGGTGCTTTTATTAATATATTTTAACCGGCTATTTCAACCACCCAAATCTCTCTCTCTCTCTCTCTCTCTCTCTCTCTCTCTCTCTCTCTCTCTCTCTCTCTCTCTCTCTCTCTCTCTCTCTCTCTCTCTCTCTCTCTTCACCTTCTTGTCTGCCACTCGTATTTCCACCCCATAAGTTTAGTTTCTCTATTTCTCATCTTCCATTGATATGCTCCATGCATGTTATTATTATTGTCCTTATGATTCTTATGAGGGATTTAGTAAAAATCTGTAGCTGATAATACCGCAGTTTGCTTTTTATTCTCGGTTTACGATAATTATTTTGTTTTGTTGTGCGTTCGTTCACGTTGACCTCAAGTGTAGTCCATACAAGTACTACTACATCTAGTGCACTAGACTGATTTGTGCGTGTACATTAGCTTTCCCTATTACCAATGTCCTTCGTCATCAGACTAACCCACTCCGACTTCTGAGGTACATGTAATTTACGTCTGTAAGTCAAGGACGAGACGCCAACATTTTAGTGTAGTTGAGCGGTGTAGGGGTTGAACCCGCTACCTCGGCTGATGACGAGGGACACTGGTAATTAGGAAAGCCTATAAACACACAATCATCTGTCCATTGTATGCCGAAATAATGGCAACTAATGAAGGTAGCAGCCCGTGTATGGACTACGTTTAAGTTCAAAGCGAGCGGACGCAAAAAAGTGAGTGAAAGTGGAGAAAACTGAAAAGATTCCGGAACGCCAATTTACCTCTTTCACTTAGGAAAAGTTTACAGCGTGGGCACGTGGCATGTTACAGCCGTGTATGAAATGGGAAGGAAGGCTCAAGTAGTACAGGAAATGGCATATCATAAGAGTAGCATTCTGGGATAATCTGAAATATGGTGGAATGGAGCTGGCAGGAAGATTCTGAACACACGTGAAACTGTTATTTTTAGGTCACACGCAGGTAAATGGCGAAGGTGTGGTACTAATGCTGTCCATAGTGGCAGAAAAGGAACTAATGAAGAGGGAAACGGTTCAGGTCTAAAATAATAATAGCAAAAGTTATATATATATATATATATATATATATATATATATATATATATATATATATATATATATATATATATATATATATACTCGCTTTGAACTCAAGTGTAGTTCATACAGACTACTTCTCGTAGTGCTAGACTTAATTTTGCGTGTGGATGAGCTTTCCCTATTAACATAAGTATTTAAAATTGTCCACTTGTTTCAGAAATAGAAGGGAACATTCTTAAGCAAGTGGATAATTTTAAATACCTTGAAGCATTTGTAACATCAGATGGAAGATGTACAACAGAGATTAAGAGCAGAATAGAGCGCGCAAAAGCCGCATTTCTGAAAATGAAGAGTATCTTATGTAATAAGACATTATCCCTGAATGTAAGAAAGAGAGAGCTGAAATGCTATATAGAACCAGTTTTGCTGTATAGCAGTGAATCTTGGAGTGTAAATGAACACATTAAGAAGAAATTAGAAGCAACAGAGATGTGATTTCTGAGACGAATGTTGCGAATTCCTTGGACTGCTAGAGTAATGCAATGATTGCCTGAAACAAGCTAATGAAACTAGAACCTTATATACAACAATAAGAAAAAGACAAATAGCTTTTTTTGGTTATGTGATGAGAAGAGAGGCATTAGAGAACATCATGATAACTGGAAAGATCGAAAGGAAGTGAGGCAGAGGCAGACCAAGAGAAATTATGCTGGATGGACTGAGACGGTTGTATGGAGGAATATCAACGGCAGAGTTGATCCAGAACACCAACGACTGAGATCTGTGGAGAGACATGAACGCCTACGCCAGCTTGATGATTATGATGAAGTCAAGGACGATAGGTCAACATTTAATCCAGCTGTCCGATGTAGGGGTTGAACACCTTACCTCGGCATCAGCACACCGGATGTTTAAGAACATGCTTTCTTTTCCATTCGGCCGTGCTGACCTACCTCTTGCCTTTTAAAACACCCTTTTTTAATTTGAGGAAATACCCTATTTCCAAGTCATTGAGGTCTCTATAGATGTATGTAAGCGTACAAACATTTAAAATAACAATTATAACCCATCATCTGTACGATGTATTACGTGAACCAGGTTGCCAGGGTTTTTCAGATGAGACAGAAGGCGTACGACTGCATCAGAGAGATACATGGTACATCAATACATTGAATTCATCAAGCGCCACCGAATATAGTTCTGTGGCCATCATGAAAAATATACCCAATCAACTACTGATAATATACCGACAAGAGATGTGGACAAGGAGCCAGAAGTTGGCGAAGAAAACGATAGATTGTAGCTTCAGAAATTCACCAAGCACGCACTGATAAGACAGACACAAGCAAGACAACTCGTGTGATCTTTGAGAGGAATATGAAGAAGGTTCTCTACCTTTACATTGAAAGGCAAGTGTGAATTAAGACAAGACGATTGGACTAATTCAAGAAATAATAATTCGATCTTCCTTGGTAAAACCTCACTTCAAGACGTGGAATCATAGACGTATTCAGGTTAAAAATGTTGCAAAGATGGTGGAACGTATAAGAATGAATTTAGTTGCATGTCCTTTACATGACGTCACAATCAACCCAGGCCTTTATTGGCTGTTGGTGTTTCTCTATTTCTCCTCTTCCATTGATATGGGCACTTTTACTTTCAGTAGTTTGCCATTGCTTTCTGAACGATCAGCGCCCTATCCATCGAAATTAGCGCGGCCTGCTTCCAAATCGCTTGCAGCAGATTTCGAGCCCTCGACTCTGTGTCGGGGAATTGTGGAACACGTTCACTGCCTTTAAGGCACAGAACCGGTGGAAGAGACAGAGACATTAAAATAAGAATACTAAATTAAACACGGGGTTTCACAGCGTTAGAAACTGTAGAATTAAAAACACACACGCATTAACTGATTTAATTCCATGGGATGATTGATCGTCTCAAGCGACTTCCCATGTCTTCCATGATCTTTTATATCACCGAAATGTTGTCATGGCGCTATAATACATGTCTACTACCACATTAACAACTTTAAGTCAAAATGTGACACGCCCGTACTTCCCGTTTTTTGTCCATCCATTTTTCTTTGATCCGAACCTACTTTTTTTTTAGCACTGAATGTTAGATTTAGCACCACACTTAAAGCGCTGTAATGGCGATTTACAGGCGAGCGGGTCGACTTCATTGCGCCGGGTTCTATCCCATAAGACTCACTCTCTTTCCGCAGGGCGGTCTGCCTGAAGCGTCGCACAAAGCACGAACTCTATAGCTCCAGCGACGACCCCCAGGGGTCTCCGAGAAAGTGAGAAAATTTGCACTCGTGGGCCAAAAGACGTAGGCCAGAATCGAACCCAAAGTCTCCAGAGCGGGAGGCAGGTGGCTTAAACACTTGGCGACCCACGAAGACACCCCCCCCCCTCCAACAGTGACATACTTAGAATAGTTAACTCCGGTATCAAACCATTACTGTTGTAGAGATCTGAAACACGGAGAGTCACTCTAACATTTACTAATGAACAATTACGTGTCCGTATTTATTCGTTTGCGATTCGTGAACCAATGAATAAATGCGACTGTAGGTTGATGTGTAGTGAGCTAAAAGACTACTGAATGGTGCAAGCAATGAACCGTGTCGCTATGGCAACCGGTTTATTTTTATCCAACTAATCGGCGGTTGAATTTGGAGTAGCCATCGCATTCGTTAATTTGTGATTGCACAAAATAGGACTGAAGTGTGATGACAAAATCACTAGTGCGTAGCTCATGGAGAGAACTAAACACAATATGCAGTGGCGCTGTACATCATCATCATCATCATCATCATCATCATTATCATCATCTAGATGTTCATGTCTTTCCATAGATCTCGGTCCTTCATGCTCTGGATCAACTCTGCTGATAATATTCCTATAATCCACCGTCTCAGTCAATCTAGCGTCATGTGTCTTGGTCTGCCTCTGCCTCTTTCCCTACTTATCTTTACTGTTGTCGCGATATTCTCCAATACCTCTCTTCTCGTCACATGAGCAAAGAATGCTGAACAGGGACATACAGTGAGAGAACATTATAAAAGTATAACATCAGATCTCTGGATCCCTCATGGCAAAGGCATTATGAAAATAACACACCCAGAAGATATTTAGAGACACAAATGGGTACTATTAGATGGACGTGCATGTAGCTGCTGGATGTGACATACAATTGGAAGGATTATGGTGAGGAGTTGATGGTGAGTTAATGCTTCCTTGGGGAATGACAATTAGAAGAAGGCAATGATAATTGAAAAACGAAATGATTATCAATGTATTGTTTGTGGCTTCTTTGGTTAAATTCGCTAAGAGAATACAAAGTGAGGTGTGTTTTTTTTTTTTTTTCCCATTCCCTCGCTTTGAACTCAAGTGAAGTTCATGTGTTACGACTTCTAGTGCACTGGACTGATCGCCATCAGGCGAACCATCATGTACGTTTGCAAGTCAAGGACGAGAAGTCAACATTTTAGTCCAACTGACCGACCATGTGGGGATTGAACCCACTACCTCATTATCAGCACACATGAATTTTAAAAGCGAGCTCTCTTATCCATTTGGCCATGAAGTGATTATAATTTAACGCAAACTCTGGTGTAATCAGTGTCAAGGCCACATATGACAGTTTGCGTAATACAAGTGTTCAATACCATCTGACTGTGAATGTTTACAAGAACCAATAGTTTCTAACGGTATCACGCGCCTCCTTGATCTCTTGGGTAATGAGCTCGAATACCTAGACTTCTCGGTTAAGGGCGAAAAAAAAACAAAAAATCAGGAGATCACGTGTGCAAGTTGTGCACAATAAAAATCTCGCTAGAAATGAAAATCGCAAAGAGTAAGGCGCCCTACCGCTGTGATGGGAAATTGTTAAATTGTTAGAGGGGGGGGGGGGGACACACCGACCCACAAGAAGATAGATCCCATTATCCTGGGTGGGATCTGTCTAGAGGACACAAACCTGACACAGATGCATGCTGGAAGTTGACACACTGAGCTATCAGGTGCATAACCAGGTGTGGCACATACGCCACGGAAGATGAACGAGGAGAAGGGAGAGGAAGATAAACTGTTAGAATGCAGGAGTTATTGTGTAGCTGATCGCTTAGTGGAATCATGCCAGGAGTGATTCAGTCCACATCGTTATCACTGTCTGATGAGTCAGCTGTTCCTTATAGCGGAGAATGTTGGAATAAGGCGTAGTTCTTGTTGTCTTCTTATTATAATGTGGTTGTTGTGATATAGCGGATAGCACTTTGAATTGTCAGTAAGGCTGTGGAGGTTCGATTCGTGGCCGGGAGGTGATTTTTGTCCAGTTTCGTAAAACAGGTACCTCGGGTTTTTAAGAATGAAAAAGAGTGAGGAAGTTTGCATGTTGTGTTACATCTTACGAGTGTTAGTGTTTGTGAAGGCATATAAATTAATGTTTCACGCGCAGGAATTTGCCGTCAGAAGGCACAATCAACAACAGATTACGTGTAGATGCCGTCTGTCGAGGCGCCGTGGTGGAGTTAGAAAGTATGTGAATAGTTTAGTTTAGTTTAGTTTAGCCGTTGGATCAACATCACGACACATGGTTTAACCCATAAGTGCTCCGTTTTCCTCCTAACTCAAACCTGAGTCTGGAGAAACTCAGCTCAGTGCACGAACTCCGTTGCATCGGCGAGGATCCTGAAATACTTTGGGTAGATTTTTAACTTGAAATTTCAAGTATGTGAATAAAGGTTGAGATATCTAATAGTCGTATGTCGAGGCGCTGTCGTCGAGGTAACGTGTTCTCAAGCATACTTAACTTATAATCATTGCGTTGTCTTGTGTGTTCTGTAATTGATACGTCTTTTACATTGTCTTAATTCAAAATCAATTAAAACATGGTGTTCCGGAAAGAATATTGGCATTTATAAAGTGGTAATTTCGATAATTGTAAATAGAAACAACGTTCGGTTTACACGATCTTCTTCTTCTTCTTCTTCTTCTTCTTCTTCTTCTTCTTCTTCTTCTTCTTCTTCTTCTTCTTCTTCTTCTTCTTCTTCTTCTTCTTCTTCAGCGTTCCGAGCCATTGAGGTTCTTTGCTGCAGATACAATCAGTCTCCATTCGTCTCTCTGGTTGACCTTCTCTTGCCAGTCATTGATTCCAAGTGCTTGTAGGTCTGTACATGTATTATCTCTCCACCGTCTTCTTGGTCTACCTCGGGGTCTACGGTCATTTATTTCCAGAGTGTAAGCGAGTTTTGTTTCCCTATTATCTTCCATTCTTTCTATATGCCCCAGCCATTGTAGTCTATTAGCCTTCATGATACCAGTGATTAGCGGGGACTTAAACAGATCATAAATGTCTTTGTTACTTCTTCTTTTCCACTCTCCAATTTGTGTATCCCTAATGGGTTACACGATACGATATGTAAACTGTTTGATCGAAGACATATACCAAAAAGAAATGTATTTATTGCAGCCATCGCTTAACTGGCCACGGAAATATAATGTGGCAACTAGATATACAAAAACTATACTTTCCGCTAGTGAATTTAAATACTGAAGACAAACGATAGTTGCACAATTTATGGCTGGCATGTTTCGTTACATTTCGTTAGCTGAAGCCGGAGAAGTTACACAACACATAATAAAGCAAATTCATAGATCCCTCAAGCTGAAATAGACAATTAAATGTTCAGTGGAATGTGAGATGTGCGCTGTATGCCAGACAATAAATTGTGCAACTTATTATCTGGGTCTTCATTATTTAAACTATAGATATCCGCTCTAGTCAGTATAAAAAGAACTAGAAGATGCTAAATTGACCGACCAGATAAGAGTGCTCGTTCTTAAAGATTCGGTGTGCTGATGCCGAGGTAGAGGGTTCAACCCCTACACTAGCTGGTCAGCTAGACTAGTATCTTGACTCCTCATCTTTGACTTGGGGATGTAAATTACAAAATACCTCTGAAGTCGGAGTGGGTTTGCCTGTTGGCGAGGGGCGACGGTAATATGGTAAGCTAATCCAGACCCCAAAAATCAGTCTAGTACAGAAGAAGCAGTAACATGTGTATGGAGTAAGCTTGAGTTGAAAGCGAGCGATCACAAACAACTCTACTATTATTCACATTATTATGCTATTACTTTAAAGGCAGACACAGATGGATTAAAAAGTCGCTTAAAAGTCGACGGGGTCGACTTCATTGCACCGGGTTGTTATCCCATATGACTCAGTCTCTTTCCGCAGCGAGGAAAGCGTCGCACAAAGCCTGAACTTCGTAGCTCCAGCGACAACCCACAGTAGTCTCCGAAATAAATGCACCCGTGAGCCGAAGGACACGGCCCGGATTCGAACCCACAACCTTCGGAGCCCGAGGCAGGTGGCTTGACACTTCGCCACGGAGGGTCCTCAGACACAGATGGATTACAGTAAACTTTATTACACGTGAACATGTTGGCATCCTATTAATACAAACTGTGCATTGTCAAACGGTCAATAACCTGTGTTATATGAACACAAATTACCGGTGTTCTTTGATGAAACACAATGTAAATATTTGGTCTTTGTTTAGCGTCAATTTCCTGTACGGAATTTTATTATGCCACATGTGCACCTCACACGCACACCGGAAGTTGACAGGGTGGTTAAAAGTGAAAGGTTAAAGGTGAAGGCCTCTTGGAAATCTCGCGTAAAAGAGTACATTTGATATGGTTTTGCACATTTCTGGGAGTTTCGCCTAGTTTTTGCAACAGGGGCAACTGCTGCAGTAAAGTAGTTAGTGTGGTTGTCTCCCAACACATTGGCCCAGATTCAATTTCCAGCAGAATTATGATTATTATTTTATTTTCCCGACCAGTACGGTTCTGGAGGTCTATCTAGGCTGATAAAAAATGGCTACGAGACAATGCTCTTGGTAGTGTCTCGGCAGGAAAGACGGCGAGCAAGGGAACTGGCCATTTCCCCTTAATATGTCATTGCCTAGAATATGTGAAGAACGAACATTTCACACCCCAACGGCAGAATCTGTTATCAAGGCCTTGCAGTAGATTTTCTCAGTATGCTACAAGTCTTCGAAATGCCGCCCCTTAATGATGCAAGTCTTCGAAATGCCGTCCCTCCTTCGCTGCTTATGCCGCCCTTTTAATGTGCCGCCTGATACGACCGCCTCTCTGTATTATAGCACGGCACGGCCCTGTCTGTTATAGAAGTACCTTCCATTGTTGTTAAAATACGTGATAGATGCTTGCTTGCTTGCGTTCGGTGACTGTGAACTCCAGCGTGACGTCCTGTATGTTGGATGGTGACACCCTGTTGTCCAACATCAGTGTGATGTCATACGGGACTGGGGTTTACGTGAGCATCCATTGTCCCATGTCTGGCTTATTGGTGTGCAGACTGGTGGTTCCTCCCCGTGCAGGCAGATACTCTCCGACTTAGGAAGAATCCACGTGATAGATGATACAGAAGCTAGTACATGGCCCAGCTATACTGAAACATGGCCATTCCATTAGACAATCTGAATAGACAGACTGGAGATCGGGAAAGACATGGCATGGCCGAGACAAGAACACAGAGCTGATCCACGACTCTGGTGATCGTGTGAGATGTTGAAACATGACCGCCCACACTTACACGGCATGGCACATGATGATGATGACCTAGGACCCAGAAGAAGAAAAATGCTAAATTTCTACAAGATTTGAACAACGAAGAAAACTGCCTCATAAACAATATCGTGTCTCGGAAACTGGAATACTTTGGCCATTTGTAACGTCATAGTGTTGTCGAAGGGACGGTGATGTAAGGCAAGGTTGCTGGAGAGAGAGAGAGAGAGAGGCATGGGTCGACCAGGACGCTGCAGACACCTTGTGCATGAGGGTGGAGGGGGGCGGAAGACATGGCCAGAGAGGAGGAGAGTTTTCGACGCGCCGTGATGAGAACGACGTGATGAGAGCGACGTGATGAGAGCGATATGCAGAAAGCGACGTGATGAGAGCGACATACTGGAAGCGACATGATGAGAGTGACGTGATTAGAGCGACGTGATGAGAGCGAGGTGATGAGAGCGACGTGATGAGAGCGACATACTGAGAGCAACGTGATGAGAGTGCCGTGATGAGAGCGACGTGATGAGAGTGACGTGATGAGAGCGACGTGATGAGAGCGACGTGATGAGAGCGACGTGACGAGAGCGACGTTATTAGAGTGACGTGATGAGAGTGATGTGATGAGATCGATGTGATGAGAGCGATGCGATGAGAGAGACGTGATGAGAGCGCCGTGATAAGAACGACGTGACGAGAGCGACATGATTACAGCGACGTGACGAGCGCGATGTTCCGCAAAGGACCTACTACAAGATAATAATGATTTAGGTAAATGCTTCGACACCGGGGCTCGTCACCTGCGAAAGTGAGAGAAAGACTGGCCACGTATTCCTCTGTGCATCTCTGTCTACAAAACAATGGCGCTATCACATCATAGACCCATAGATGGAGAACTATTTCTGTATTAGAGAGTGGGATTAGAGAGTGGGATTAGAGGGCGGGATTAGAGAGTGGGATTAGAGGGCGGGATTAGAGGGCGGGATTAAAGAGTGGGAATAGAGAGGGATTAGAAGGCGGGATTAGAGAGTGGGATTATAGGGCGGGATTAGAGGGCGGGATTATAGGGCGGGATTAGAGAGCGGGATTAGAGAGTGGGATTAGGGAGTGGGATTAGAGGGCGGGATTAGAGAGTGGGATTAGAGAGTGGGATTAGAAAGTGGGATTAGAGGGTGGGATTAGAGAGTGTGATTAGAGGGCGGGATTAGAGAGTGGGAATAGAGAGTGGGATTAGAGAGTGGGATTAGAGGGTGGGATTAGAGAGTAGGATTAGAGGGCGGGATTAGAGGGCGGGATTATAGGGCGGGATTCGAGAGTGGCATTAGAGAGTGGGATTAGAGAGTGATATTAGGGAGTGGGATTAGAGAGTGGGATTAGAGGGCGGGATTAGAGAGTGGGATTAGAGGGCGGGATTAGAGAGTGGGATTAGAGAGTGGGAATAGAGAGTGGGATTATAGGGCGGGATTAGAGTGCGGGATTAGACGGCGGGATTATATGGCGGGATTAGAGAGTGGGATTAGAGAGTGGGATTAGGGAGTGGGATTAGAGAGCTGGATTAGAGAGCAGGATTAGAGAGCAGGATTAGAGAGCAGGATTAGAGAGCAGGATTAGAGATCAGGATTAGAAAGTGGGATTAGACAGCGGGATTAGAAAGAGAAAATGTGTAACATGGAAATCGCTAACCTCATCTGCGTGCTTTTTTTTTTTTCAAGTCTTCGTCCAACAACAGAGGCATGTCGCAAGTTGCTTGTTTAGTCATTGGCTATCTGTTGCCGTTATCCTGTGGCAAACTCTTTTGTTAACATTAGGGGCGGGTTTGAGTAGGGGAGGAAGAGAGAGAGAGAGAGAGAGAGAGAGAGAGAGAGAGAGAGAGAGAGAGAGAGAGGAGGGAGAAAGAAGAAACGAGAGAGAGGAAGAGTGAGAGGCAGCCAGGGAGACAGGAACAGAGGGAGACGGGAGAGAGAAGAGTGATAGAGAGGGAGTGAAGAGAGAAAAACGAAAGAGAGCGAGAGAGAGAGGGAAGAGAGAGGGAGAAAGAACGAGACAGAGAGAGCAAGAGAGAGGGCAGAGAGAGAGAGATAGAGAGCGGAGGAGAGAGACGGACACGAGGATGGAGAAGGGGAGTGACAAATCGAGAGGCAGAAGGGGAAAGAGAGTGTTTATAAGCGAGATAGAGAGACGGGGGAGAGGGGGGAGAGAGAGGGAGAGAGAGAGCGAGAAATAGAGAGAGGTATTCTTAATCACAAAACAAATACGCGCTTTTTCTAAAGTTGCCAAACCTGGGTATTTGTCTCGAAACTGAGTTTACATGTGTCAGTGTGAGTAATTCACCGGTCATATCGTGCTCACAGTGGACTGCGCGTTGTAAAGCGAAGGAAGGAAATTCACACACACCTTTACACTCACTCGCAAGCTCAGACTCACACGGTCACACTATGAGCACACACAGTCACATACACTTTACACGCACATACAGTCACATACACTTTTAACGTGCATACAGTTACTGCTCATTTACATTTTAAACTGCTCATGTACCAGACAATTATTACACACACAAACACACACACTCACACACACTCACACACTCTCTCCCACTCGCACACGCACACATTCACACAACAATCGCATTCACACTCACACACATACACATATTGACACAAACACACACACACACACACAATCATTAACTCAAATACACACACTCACACACATATACACACACATATGCATATTCACACATATATACACATTCTCACATAGAATATACACACTCACAAACATATACAAATTGTCGCGCACACACACACACACACACACACACACACACACACACACACACACATGCTCATACACAAAAACACACACACACATAATCCAGGCTATTGTTAAAATACTAATACAGTAGTTTTCTCTATGCAACTCCCTTCAATTTAGTATATAATAAAACTTGTCTGCTATCATATTAACAACTTTTACATCATAACTTTCATACACCCCTACTTCCCATTTTCAGCCACCCATTTTTGCTTGGTCCAGACCTACTTCTTGTTTGTTACTGAAGCTATTAAGTTCTTGGTTTGTTTGATCCGCACGTAGTTCTGATTCATCGTTGGAGATAAATATTCTAAATTTTGTACTAAGTTTATTTCCTATTTATTTCCACAAATGTATTAACTGCTCGATCTAGTATTGTTTTTATTTTCGTATAGAAGTATGGAGTTCTATGTGTTGACACTTCTTCAGGAAACAGATTTGTTTGTGGAATTTATTCTTTACTTGTAACACCGTTTTAATAAATTTGATTCATGAGAACTAAGAAAGATAACAAAAACAATATTTGAAATATAATGTCTCGTTTTAATTCATAAATATAATTCGTAGTAAGGATTCTTTGTAACACAGTTTTTATAAATTTGATTCACGAGAACTAAGAAAGACAAAAATATAAGCAAATTTGAAACCAAATGTGCCGTTTTTAATTCTGAAATACAATCCGCAGCACGGATTCTTGCATTATGAATTCTTCTAATTTGTGTTGTCTTCACAAATCGAGGTCGCATAAAAATAAAATTAGTCAGCGCGTGTTTACACACTTGGAATAATGTTTTCGTCAAAGACTCGCAAAAAGGCCAGCAAAGAGAAAGATGGACACAGTTCAACAATCCCTCGACCTTCGGATATTGCCAAAAATTTAGCAACTCCACCAACGTCACAAACAAGCTCTTCTTCTAAAGGACATGCTCATCCCCACAGTCACACTTCCGGGCCTTCGTCTTCATTTTGTTTCGACGAAGACAGAACGCCCTTGGCTCACAACCCTTACGACGACTTGAGCCTCTACACGACCCAGATCAGCGCTGTTCATAAAACACAAACGAGATCCCCTGACAACCCAACAACCAGCCGAGCTTTCTCAAATCAAGGCCACAGTAGCAAACCATCGGGAGGATATTTTGGATTTAACAAACAGCCAGATTCTAATCCAGGGAGGTATGGATATGATAAACAATCTGGATATTATGGATTCAATAAGCCCAAAACGCCAGACGCTCATGTATCATCTGAACATTTTGGTTATAGCAAATCAAAACCAACAGAGACTCTAAAAGAGGCAGGATTCTATGGAAACAGATCAGCAACGGCTTTGGAAGGCAAAGACAGACACGAATATGTGGGACACGGTCAGCCCAAATCTTCAGAAGTACCTGGACATTTCTATTATAGCAAACATAAAGCAGAACCCGTTAAGCATCAAGGACACGAGAGGGCCAGATCTGTGGAACCCAGTGGCTATTACGGGCTAAACAAGTCTACGAAAGGTAGCAGTTTGGCAGGAGACACACATTTTACCAGCAGAGGCCAATATGGGCATCATTTCGACAGAGATATACATCCACGTCCTCACGCTGACACGCGAGGAGTCCGCAGTATGGATATACCAAGCCAGCAGAAAGCTGCCTCATCTTTGTGGACTGCTGAATCGCAACCTTCCTATACCTCCACGAGAGAACCTGCAAAGGAAGCTTCACGGTATGAACGGAGTTATGTTGATAAGGACTGGTCACACATAATGGCTAGTCCCGAAACTATAGAAGACGATCATATTTACGAATATACCAGTTTTCCCCAGAATAACATGCCATTTTATACCTCAACTCCAAATCGACATCATGACGGGCAGTCAAGAGACGAGTACGGGTCGCCCGTTGAAGGATATTCTAACACGGCATTGTATGATAGACCTTTAGGCGTGCAGTGTGACATTTTAAAGAGGCTAAATGACCGAAGCCAAAGTTTAAGTCCTATCAGTCATCACCATCTGACTGAAGAGGCTAATTCAGACACAACAGGCTCAACGCACTCGGATTCAAAAATACCAGCGTATGGTAGAGAATACCAGCCGCATTACCTCGATTCACCTTCTGACGACCGATTATTTTCAGATGTATCTTCACATTATGACAACACCAACGTTGCTGACCTAAGGTCCAAAAGCCACAGACAAGACAACAAAGACTTTGCTTATCACCAGCAGAGAAAGTCTCATGGACTTGCAGCTACCATGAACTACCACCAGCAGTTGCGGAGAGAACTGGGAATGCCCCAGCAGCACGCAGCTCACTACACACAACCTGTATTATCGTCTCCGTACCGAGGCCCATACTCCAACATTATAACTCCCCTACCAAGCTCAAGCGACAGCAGCATCCACCTCTCCTCCACCACGTCGCCTACAGAGAGGGGCACAGCGGATTATTTAAATCCCCTAGCTAGTGACCGAAACACTAAAAGATTCCACGAGGCCTACCAGAGCTTGCATGGACACTACTCAACGCCTCATCTCCCATCGGCCATCATGTCACAGTTTGAACAACCGCTTTCAGGATCAGATCCTAATCTCCAAAGTGAGGCCAGACAATCTGGGCTTTATGCTTACTACGACAATCTTACCAGTCCACGAACGCGCTCAAAGCAGTATGTAGCACACCCATTTCAAGAAACTAAAGCTTTTGTTGAGCAGTACAACCCAAATTTCGCAAGATCAGCAATGCCAACATCTGCTCACCCATTGACCTCGGATTATTCTGTTCCTGGCAGCTCTATCTTCCGATCATCTCCTCACAGTTTATCAAGCACATTATCCCCATCTTCAGCTGCTTCTTCTGGTTCTGCACAACACTGTTACTACTCATCTCCAAGTGTTCAAGGGCTGTGCACTTTGCCCAGAACTAAATCTCCAAGTCCATGCCCACCCTCAAACTCCATTTATAGTTTGCAGAGAAGAGAGCCAAGCTACGAGGAAATAGAAAACATAATCCCTCACAAAGCCGTCAAAGATCTATACCCGTCTCAAATGGGATCCAAAAAACTGTCAAACTCCGAAAAAGCTCTAAATGAACATGCCGTTCGTCCTGCAACACTCCACAGAACAATCCCCATTGCTAAAGAACATCAAGACCATCTAGCTGCAAACGTAAATCCGTGCTCAGAACTCACAACATCAAGGACATTGAAACCTGCTTCTAAACCTACTGTTCAGGACGACAAATCTAAGTCAAAACCTGCCATATTTAAAGTCAAGAAGAGCATATTTGGCTCCGTTTCGGAGAAAGCACAACGCTTTGAACAAGTAGCTGCCGAACAACCCGTTTCGAAAGAATTTGAAAAGGAAAGACCTTACAGAAAAATAAAAGATGCATTTGGAGATTCCAAACACATATCACATGATTCAAAACATACATCAAATGATTCAAAACATACATCAAACGATTCAAAAGACATGAGCAAAGGATATAAGGAAGAAAGGATTACAACTTCAGCATCGGCAACATCGGTTACATCTTCCCCTTTGGCGACATCGTGTGCATTATCAACAACTATGTCCTCGCCGTCGTCGTCGTGCGCCTCTAGAATGTCGAACCCAGAAGACACCAGCAAACTCGGACCAGGGCCCTGCCAGACCCCCAGCGTGCACGAATCGGGCAGCGTAGACGTGGAGGCCATTAGCGACTTCCTGCAGAACTCCTGTACCTACCCCTACCATCTGTTCTCCAGAAGGAGGAAGCCTTTGCCGGGTGAGTATCTCACTGTTGGTTTTGTCTTTTTTTCTCTCATATTTTTTTTCCTCTCGTAAAAATGATAATATGCAAGATGAGGATAGACAAAAAATATGGAATAGCGTATTATATGACATATATACGTTCCTCCACACCCCCACACTCCCACACACACACGCACACACACAAACACACACAAACACACACACACCCTCTCTCTCATACAACACACACACACACAAAAACAAACACACATGCAGATAGGATGAGATGGCAACGTATTACACATACATTTATACATTGGCAAATTGCCGAATTGACAGACGGTAGTTTGTTACATTGTGTTTCAAAAAGGCATAATAACTACAATCCATGGCGGTAGCGAATGTGACTGATAAGACCAATTCACGCTGTAAATGTTCGTCCACAATGGATGCATGTGTACACATAGTCATTTCCACCATCACACACCATCTTACGTCTCACATGCTCAGTGTGTGACCTATCTGCAACCATTTTCTCCTTTGTCTTTATTCCATTTCTGGTAAGGTATTACAACACAGTGCCGGCTTCGTGGCTTAGAGGTTATGACTTTTCTCCGTAATCTCGTATACTCTCGTCGGTAACGTGATGACGGTGAGAATCTGCAGTGGTTCGAATCGCATCGGTAACTTACGGGGTATGTGAGCCGGCCGCTCAGAAAGCAATGGCAAACTACTGAGCGTAATCTTGCCAAGAAATCAACATACAGCTGAAAGATGCTGGTGTTGACAGCGATGTCCTGTAAAGGATATACAACAAAAAAAAATTACAACACAGTAAATGCACACACACACACGCACACACGCACACACACACGCACGCACGCACACACACACACACATACACACACAGTCACACACATACATAATCACAAACCTTGCCATGTTTACATTGTTTTCGTCAAGTTATTGCTTACTACTCATGTTTTTTGGGAAGCAGAAGAGCGACCATGGTGTTCCCTTGGCAACCAGCAGCCATGTAATTTATACAAACCGCGTATGCTTACATTGGCAAGGCGCGTGCCGTTGTATTTTCCACTTCTTCAGAATAAAGCAGGAAGATGTGAAGGCCTCCCCATTAAAGCCACGTAGCTGTTATCCGCGTCGTTTCTTGCCTGTTCTTTTTCGGATATTGTTTAAATTGCCAGTGTTTATGTGGCTGTTAAGGATGTTTATCTGTTGTGTTATGTTTCTTTTTTTTTCTCGTGACCCCATTTGTGGGTTATTATGTTGCCACGAAGAGTGATAACAGCCCCAATATCCTGCAATAGGTGGGTTATTAAGTTGCCACGAAGAGTGATAACAGCCCCAATAGCCTGCAATAGGTGGGTTATTAAGTTGCCACGGAGAGTGATAACAGCCCCAATAGCCTGCAATAGGTGGGTTATTAAGTTGCCACGAAAGAGTGATAACAGCCCCAATAGCCTGCAATAGGTGGGTTATTAAGTTGCCACGGAGAAAGATAACAGCCCCAATAGCCTGCAGTAGGTGGGTTATTAAGTCGCCACGAAAGAGTGATAACAGCCCCAATAGCCTGCAATAGGTGGGTTATTAAGTTGCCACGGAGAGTGATAACAGCCCCAATAGCCTGCAATAGTTGGGTTATTAAGCTGCCACGGAGAGTGATAACAGCCCCAATAGCCTGCAGTAGGTGGGTTATTAAGTTGCCACGAAGAGTGATAACAGCCCCAATAGCCTGCAATAGTTGGGTTATTAAGCTGCCACGGAGAGTGATAACAGCCCCAATAGTCTGCAATAGGTGGGTTATTAAGTTGCCACGAAAGAGTGATAACAGCCCCAATAGCCTGCAATATGTGGGTTATTAAGTTGCCACGGAGAGTGATAACAGCCCCAATAGCCTGCAATAGGTGGGTTATTAAGTCGCCACGAAAGAGTGATAACAGCCCCAATAGCCTGCAATAGGTGGGTTATTAAGTTGCCACGGAGAGTGATAACAGCCCCAATAGCCTGCAGTAGGTGGGTTATTAAGTTGCCACGAAGAGTGATAACAGCCCCAATAGCCTGCAATAGTTGGGTTATTAAGCTGCCACGGAGAGTGATAACAGCCCCAATAGCCTGCAATAGGTGGGTTATTAAGTTGCCACGAAAGAGTGATAACAGCCCCAATAGCCTGCAATAGGTGGGTTATTAAGTTGCCACGGAGAGTGATAACAGCCCCAATAGCCTGCAGTAGGTGAGTTATTAAGCTGCCACGGAGAGTGATAACAGCCCCAATAGCCTGCAATAGTTGGGTTATTAAGCTGCCACGGAGAGTGATAACAGCCCCAATAGACTGCAATAGTTGGGTTATTAAGCTGCCACGGAGAGTGATAACAGCCCCAATAGCCTGCAATAGTTGGGTTATTAAGCTGCCACGGAGAGTGATAACAGCCCCAATAGCCTGCAATAGTTGGGTTATTAAGCTGCCACGGACAGTGATAACAGCCCCAATAGCCTGCAATAGTTGGGTTATTAAGCTGCCACGGAGAGTGATAACAGCCCCAATAGCCTGCAATAGTTGGTTTATTAAGCTGCCACGGAGAGTGATAACAGCCCCAATAGCCTGCAATAGTTGGGTTATTAAGCTGCCACGGAGAGTGATAACAGCCCCAATAGCCTGCAATAGTTGGGTTATTAAGCTGCCATGGAGAGTGATAACAGCCCCAATAGCCTGCAATCGTTGGGTTATTAAGCTGCCACGGAGAGTGATAACAGCCCCAATAGCCTGCAATAGGTGGGTTATTAAGTCGCCACGAAAGAGTGATAACAACCCCAATAGCCTGCAATAGGTGGGTTATTAAGTCGCCACGGAGAGTGATAACAGCCCCAATAGCCTGCAATAGTTGGGTTATTAAGCTGCCACGGAGAGTGATAACAGCCCCAATAGCCTGCAATAGTTGGGTTATTAAGCTGCCACGGAGAGTGATAACAGCCCCAATAGCCTGCAATAGGTGGGTTATTAAGTCGCCACGGAGAGTGATAACAGCCCCAATAGCCTGCAATAGGTGGGTTATTAAGTCGCCACGGATAGTGATAACAGCCCCAATAGCCTGCAATAGTTGGGTTATTAAGCTGCCACGGAGAGTGATAACAGCCCCAATAGCCTGCAATAGTTGGGTTATTAATCTGCAACGGAGAGTGATAACAGCCCCAATAGCCTGCAATAGGTGGGTTATTAAGTCGCCACGAAAGAGTGATAACAGCCCCAATAGCCTGCAATAGGTGGGTTATTAAGTCGCCACGGAGAGTGATAACAGCCCCAATAGCCTGCAATAGTTGGGTTATTAAGCTGCCACGGAGAGTGATAACAGCCCCAATAGCCTGCAATAGTTGGGTTATTAAGCTGCAACGGAGAGTGATAACAGCCCCAATAGCCTGCAATAGTTGGGTTATTAAGCTGCCACGGAGAGTGATAACAGCCCCAATAGCCTGCAATAGGTGGGTTATTAAGTCGTCACGAAAGAGTGATAACAGCCCCAATAGCCTGCAATAGGTGGGTTATTAAGTCGCCACGGAGAGTGATAACAGCACCAATAGCCTGCAATAGGTGGGTTATTAAGTTGCCACGGAGAGTGATAACAGCCCCAATAGACTGCAGTAGTTGGGTTATTAAGCTGCCACGGAGAGTGATAACAGCCCCAATAGCCTGCAGTAGGTAGGTTATTAAGCTGCCACGGAGAGTGATAACAGCCATAATAGCCTGCAGTAGGTGGGTTATTAAGCTGCCACGGAGAGTGATAACAGCCCCAATAGCCTGCAGTAGGTGGGTTATTAAGCTGCCACGGAGAGTGATAACAGCCCCAATAGCCTGCAGTAGTTGGGTTATTAAGCTGCCACGGAGAGTGATAACAGCCCCAATAGCCTGCAGTAGGTGGGTTATTAAGCTGCCACGGAGAGTGATAACAGCCCCAATAGCCTGCAATAGTTGGGTTATTAAGCTGCCACGGAGAGTGATAACAGCCCCAATAGCCTGCAATAGTTGGGTTATTAAGCTGCCACGGAGAGTGATAACAGCCCCAATAGCCTGCAATAGTTGGGTTATTAAGCTGCCACGGAGAGTGATAACAGCCCCAATAGCCTGCAATAGTTGGGTTATTAAGCTGCCACGGAGAGTGATAACAGCCCCAATAGACTGCAATAGTTGGGTTATTAAGCTGCCACGGAGAGTGATAACAGACCCAATAGCCTGCAATAGTTGGGTTATTAAGCTGCCACGGAGAGTGATAACAGCCCCAATAGCCTGCAATAGTTGGGTTATTAAGCTGCCACGGAGAGTGATAACAGCCCCAATAGCCTGCAATAGTTTGGTTATTAAGCTGCCACGGAGAGTGATAACAGCCCCAATAGTCTGCAATAGGTGGGTTATTAAGTTGCCACGAAAGAGTGATAACAGCCCCAATAGCCTGCAATATGTGGGTTATTAAGTTGCCACGGAGAGTGATAACAGCCCCAATAGCCTGCAATAGGTGGGTTATTAAGTCGCCACGAAAGAGTGATAACAGCCCCAATAGCCTGCAATAGGTGGGTTATTAAGTTGCCACGGAGAGTGATAACAGCCCCAATAGCCTGCAGTAGGTGGGTTATTAAGTTGCCACGAAGAGTGATAACAGCCCCAATAGCCTGCAATAGTTGGGTTATTAAGCTGCCACGGAGAGTGATAACAGCCCCAATAGCCTGCAATAGGTGGGTTATTAAGTTGCCACGAAAGAGTGATAACAGCCCCAATAGCCTGCAATAGGTGGGTTATTAAGTTGCCACGGAGAGTGATAACAGCCCCAATAGCCTGCAGTAGGTGAGTTATTAAGCTGCCACGGAGAGTGATAACAGCCCCAATAGCCTGCAATAGTTGGGTTATTAAGCTGCCACGGAGAGTGATAACAGCCCCAATAGACTGCAATAGTTGGGTTATTAAGCTGCCACGGAGTGTGATAACAGCCCCAATAGCCTGCAATAGTTGGGTTATAAAGCTGCCACGGAGAGTGATAACAGCCCCAATAGCCTGCAATAGTTGGGTTATTAAGCTGCCACGGACAGTGATAACAGGCCCAATAGCCTGCAATAGTTGGGTTATTAAGCTGCCACGGAGAGTGATAACAGCCCCAATAGCCTGCAATAGTTGGGTTATTAAGCTGCCACGGAGAGTGATAACAGCCCCAATAGCCTGCAATAGTTGGGTTATTAAGCTGCCACGGAGAGTGATAACAGCCCCAATAGCCTGCAATAGTTGGGTTATTAAGCTGCCATGGAGAGTGATAACAGCCCCAATAGCCTGCAATCGTTGGGTTATTAAGCTGCCACGGAGAGTGATAACAGCCCCAATAGCCTGCAATAGGTGGGTTATTAAGTCGCCACGAAAGAGTGATAACAACCCCAATAGCATGCAATAGGTGGGTTATTAAGTCGCCACGGAGAGTGATAACAGCCCCAATAGCCTGCAATAGTTGGGTTATTAAGCTGCCACGGAGAGTGATAACAGCCCCAATAGCCTGCAATAGTTGGGTTATTAAGCTGCCACGGAGAGTGATAACAGCCCCAATAGCCTGCAATAGGTGGGTTATTAAGTCGCCACGGAGAGTGATAACAGCCCCAATAGCCTGCAATAGGTGGGTTATTAAGTCGCCACGGATAGTGATAACAGCCCCAATAGCCTGCAATAGTTGGGTTATTAAGCTGCCACGGAGAGTGATAACAGCCCCAATAGCCTGCAATAGTTGGGTTATTAATCTGCAACGGAGAGTGATAACAGCCCCAATAGCCTGCAATAGGTGGGTTATTAAGTCGCCACGAAAGAGTGATAACAGCCCCAATAGCCTGCAATAGGTGGGTTATTAAGTCGCCACGGAGAGTGATAACAGCCCCAATAGCCTGCAATAGTTGGGTTATTAAGCTGCCACGGAGAGTGATAACAGCCCCAATAGCCTGCAATAGTTGGGTTATTAAGCTGCAACGGAGAGTGATAACAGCCCCAATAGCCTGCAATAGTTGGATTATTAAGCTGCCACGGAGAGTGATAACAGCCCCAATAGCCTGCAATAGGTGGGTTATTAAGTCGTCACGAAAGAGTGATAACAGCCCCAATAGCCTGCAATAGGTGGGTTATTAAGTCGCCACGGAGAGTGATAACAGCACCAATAGCCTGCAATAGGTGGGTTATTAAGTTGCCACGGAGAGTGATAACAGCCCCAATAGACTGCAGTAGTTGGGTTATTAAGCTGCCACGGAGAGTGATAACAGCCCCAATAGCCTGCAGTAGGTAGGTTATTAAGCTGCCACGGAGAGTGATAACAGCCCTAATAGCCTGCAGTAGGTGGGTTATTAAGCTGCCACGGAGAGTGATAACAGCCCCAATAGCCTGCAGTAGGTGGGTTATTAAGCTGCCACGGAGAGTGATAACAGCCCCAATAGCCTGCAGTAGTTGGGTTATTAAGCTGCCACGGAGAGTGATAACAGCCCCAATAGCCTGCAGTAGGTGGGTTATTAAGCTGCCACGGAGAGTGATAACAGCCCCAATAGCCTGCAATAGTTGGGTTATTAAGCTGCCACGGAGAGTGATAACAGCCCCAATAGCCTGCAATAGTTGGGTTATTAAGCTGCCACGGAGAGTGATAACAGCCCCAATAGCCTGCAATAGTTGGGTTATTAAGCTGCCACGGAGAGTGATAACAGCCCCAATAGCCTGCAATAGTTGGGTTATTAAGCTGCCACGGAGAGTGATAACAGCCCCAATAGACTGCAATAGTTGGGTTATTAAGCTGCCACGGAAAGTGATAACAGACCCAATAGCCTGCAATAGTTGGGTTATTAAGCTGCCACGGAGAGTGATAACAGCCCCAATAGCCTGCAATAGTTGGGTTATTAAGCTGCCACGGAGAGTGATAACAGCCCCAATAGCCTGCAATAGTTTGGTTATTAAGCTGCCACGGAGAGTGATAACAGCCCCAATAGCCTGCAATAGTTGGGTTATTAAGCTGCCACGGAGATTGATAACAGCCCCAATAGCCTGCAATAGTTGGGTTATTAAGCTGCCACGGAGAGTGATAACAGCCCCAATAGCATGCAATAGGTGGGTTATTAAGCTGCCAAGGAGAGTGATAACAGCCCCAATAGCCTGCAATAGTTGGGTTATTAAGCTGCCACGGAGAGTGATAACAGCCCCAATAGCCTGCAATAGGTGGGTTATTAAGCTGCCACGGAGAATGATAACAGCCCCAATAGCCTGCAATAGTTGGGTTATTAAGCTGCCAAGGAGAGTGATAACAGCCCCAATAGCCTGCAATAGGTGGGTTATTAAGCTGCCACGGAGAGTGATAACAGCCCCAATAGCCTGCAATAGTTGGTTTATTAAGCTGCCACGGAGAGTGATAACAGCCCCAATAGCCTGCAATAGTTGGGTTATTAAGCTGCCACGGAGAGTGATAACAGCCCCAATAGCCTGCAATAGTTGGGTTATTAAGCTGCCACGGAGAGTGATAACAGCCCCAATAGCCTGCAATAGGTGGGTTATTAAGCTGCCACGGAGAGTGATAACAGCCCCAATAGCCTGCAATAGGTGGGTTATTAACCTGCCACGGAGAGTGATAACAGCCCCAATAGCCTGCAATAGTTGGGTTATTAAGCTGCCACGGAGAGTGGTAACAGCCCCAATAGCCTGCAATAGTTAGGTTATTAAGCTGCCACGGAGAGTGATAACAGCCCCAATAGCCTGCAATAGTTGGGTTATTAAGCTGCCACGGAGAGTGATAACAGCCCCAATAGCCTGCAATAGTTGGGTTATTAAGCTGCCACGTAGAGTGATAACAGCCCCAATAGCCTGCAATAGTTGAGTTATTAAGCTGCCACGGAGAGTGATAACAGCCCCAATAGCCTGCAATAGTTGGGTTATTAAGCTGCCACGGAGAGTGATAACAGCCCCAATAGCCTGCAATAGTTGTGTTATTAAGCTGCCACGGAGAGTGATAACAGCCCCAATAGCCTGCAATAGTTGGGTTATTAAGCTGCCACGGAGAGTGATAACAGCCCCAATAGCCTGCAATAGATGGGTTATTAAGCTGCCACGGAAAGTGATAACAGCCCCAATATCCTGCAATAGTTGGGTTATTAAGCTGCCACGGAGAGTGATAACAGCCCCAATAGCCTGCAATAGTTGGGTTATTAAGCTGCCACGGAGAGTGATAACAGCCCCAATAGCCTGCAATAGTTGGGTTATTAAGCTGCCACGGAGAGTGATAACAGCCCCAATAGCCTGCAATAGTTGGGTTATTAAGCTGCCACGGACAGTGATAACAGCCCCAATAGCCTGCAATAGTTGGGTTATTAGGCTGCCACGGAGAGTGATAACAGCCCCAATAGCCTGCAATAGTTGGGTTATTAAGCTGCCACGGAGAGTGATAACAGCCCCAATAGCCTGCAATAGTTGGGTTATTAAGCTGCCACGGAGAGTGATAACAGCCCCAATAGCCTGCAATAGTTGGGTTATTAAGCTGCCATGGAGAGTGATAACAGCCCCAATAGCCTGCAATCGTTGGGTTATTAAGCTGCCACGGAGAGTGATAACAGCCCCAATAGCCTGCAATAGGTGGGTTATTAAGTCGCCACGAAAGAGTGATAACAGCCCCAATAGCCTGCAATAGGTGGGTTATTAAGTCGCCACGGAGAGTGATAACAGCCCCAATAGCCTGCAATAGTTGGGTTATTAAGCTGCCACGGAGAGTGATAACAGCCCCAATAGCCTGCAATAGTTGGGTTATTAAGCTGCCACGGAGAGTGATAACAGCCCCAATAGCCTGCAATAGGTGGGTTATTAAGTCGCCACGGAGAGTGATAACAGCCCCAATAGCCTGCAATAGGTGGGTTATTAAGTCGCCACGGATAGTGATAACAGCCCCAATAGCCTGCAATAGTTGGGTTATTAAGCTGCCACGGAGAGTGATAACAGCCCCAATAGCCTGCAATAGTTGGGTTATTAATCTGCAACGGAGAGTGATAACAGCCCCAATAGCCTGCAATAGGTGGGTTATTAAGTCGCCACGAAAGAGTGATAACAGCCCCAATAGCCTGCAATAGGTGGGTTATTAAGTCGCCACGGAGAGTGATAACAGCCCCAATAGCCTGCAATAGTTGGGTTATTAAGCTGCCACGGAGAGTGATAACAGCCCCAATAGCCTGCAATAGTTGGGTTATTAAGCTGCCACGGAGAGTGATAACAGCCCCAATAGCCTGCAATAGTTGGGTTATTAAGCTGCCACGGAGAGTGATAACAGCCCCAATAGCCTGCAATAGGTGGGTTATTAAGTCGTCACGAAAGAGTGATAACAGCCCCAATAGCCTGCAATAGGTGGGTTATTAAGTCGCCACGGAGAGTGATAACAGCACCAATAGCCTGCAATAGGTGGGTTATTAAGTTGCCACGGAGAGTGATAACAGCCCAAATAGACTGCAGTAGTTGGGTTATTAAGCTGCCACGGAGAGTGATAACAGCCCCAATAGCCTGCAGTAGGTAGGTTATTAAGCTGCCACGGAGAGTGATAACAGCCCTAATAGCCTGCAGTAGGTGGGTTATTAAGCTGCCACGGAGAGTGATAACAGCCCCAATAGCCTGCAGTAGGTGGGTTATTAAGCTGCCACGGAGAGTTATAACAGCCCCAATAGCCTGCAGTAGTTGGGTTATTAAGCTGCCACGGAGAGTGATAACAGCCCCAATAGCCTGCAGTAGGTGGGTTATTAAGCTGCCACGGAGAGTGATAACAGCCCCAATAGCCTGCAATAGTTGGGTTATTAAGCTGCCTCGGAGAGTGATAACAGCCCCAATAGCCTGCAATAGTTGGGTTATTAAGCTGCCACGGAGAGTGATAACAGCCCCAATAGCCTGCAATAGTTGGGTTATTAAGCTGCCACGGAGAGTGATAACAGCCCCAATAGCCTGCAATAGTTGGGTTATTAAGCTGCCACGGAGAGTGATAACAGCCCCAATAGACTGCAATAGTTGGGTTATTAAGCTGAAACGGAGAGTGATAACAGACCCAATAGCCTGCAATAGTTGGGTTATTAAGCTGCCACGGAGAGTGATAACAGCCCCAATAGCCTGCAATAGTTGGGTTATTAAGCTGCCACGGAGAGTGATAACAGCCCCAATAGCCTGCAATAGTTTGGTTATTAAGCTGCCACGGAGAGTGATAACAGCCCCAATAGCCTGCAATAGTTGGGTTATTAAGCTGCCACGGAGATTGATAACAGCCCCAATAGCCTGCAATAGTTGGGTTATTAAGCTGCCACGGAGAGTGATAACAGCCCCAATAGCATGCAATAGGTGGGTTATTAAGCTGCCAAGGAGAGTGATAACAGCCCCAATAGCCTGCAATAGTTGGGTTATTAAGCTGCCACGGAGAGTGATAACAGCCCCAATAGCCTGCAATAGGTGGGTTATTAAGCTGCCACGGAGAGTGATAACAGCCCCAATAGCCTGCAATAGGTGGGTTATTAAGCTGCCACGGAGAGTGATAACAGCCCCAATAGCCTGCAATAGGTGGGTTATTAAGCTGCCACGGAGAGTGATAACAGCCCCAATAGCCTGCAATAGTTGGGTTATTAAGCTGCCACGGAGAGTGATAACAGCCCCAATAGCCTGCAATAGTTGGGTTATTAAGCTGCCACGGAGAGTGATAACAGCCCCAATAGCCTGCAATAGTTGGGTTATTAAGCTGCCACGGAGAGTGATAACAGCCCCAATAGCCTGCAATAGGTGGGTTATTAAGCTGCCACGGAGAGTGATAACAGCCCCAATAGCCTGCAATAGGTGGGTTATTAACCTGCCACGGAGAGTGATAACAGCCCCAATAGCCTGCAATAGTTGGGTTATTAAGCTGCCACGGAGAGTGGTAACAGCCCCAATAGCCTGCAATAGTTAGGTTATTAAGCTGCCACGGAGAGTGATAACAGCCCCAATAGCCTGCAATAGTTGGGTTATTAAGCTGCCACGGAGAGTGATAACAGCCCCAATAGCCTGCAATAGTTGGGTTATTAAGCTGCCACGGAGAGTGATAACAGCCCCAATAGCCTGCAATAGTTGAGTTATTAAGCTGCCACGGAGAGTGATAACAGCCCCAATAGCCTGCAATAGTTGGGTTATTAAGCTGCCACGGAGAGTGATAACAGCCCCAATAGCCTGCAATAGTTGTGTTATTAAGCTGCCACGGAGAGTGATAACAGCCCCAATAGCCTGCAATAGTTGGGTTATTAAGCTGCCACGGAGAGTGATAACAGCCCCAATAGCCTGCAATAGGTGGGTTATTAAGCTGCCACGGAGAGTGATAACAGCCCCAATAGCCTGCAATAGTTGGGTTATTAAGCTGCCACGGAGAGTGATAACAGCCCCAATAGCCTGCAATAGTTGGGTTATTAAGCTGCCACGGAGAGTGATAACAGCCCCAATAGCCTGCAATAGTTGGGTTATTAATCTGCCACGGAGAGTGATAACAGCCCCAATAGCCTGCAATAGTTGGGTTATCAATCTGCCACGGAGAGTGATAACAGCCCCAATAGCCTGCAATAGTTGGGTTATTAAGCTGCCACGGAGAGTGATAACAGCCCCAATAGCCTGCAATAGTTGGGTTATTAAGCTGCCACGGAGAGTGATAACAGCCCCAATAGCCTGCAATAGTTGGGTTATTAAGCTGCCACGGAGAGTGATAACAGCCCCAATAGCCTGCAATAGTTGGGTTATTAAGCTGCCACGGAGAGTGATAACAGCCCCAATAGCCTGCAATAGTTGGGTTATTAATCTGCCACGGAGAGTGATAAAAGCCCTAATAGCCTGCAATAGTTGGGTTATTAAGCTGCCACGGAGAGTGATAACAGCCCCAATAGCCTGCAATAGGTGGGTTATTAAGCTGCCACGGAGAGTGATAACAGCCCCAATAGCCTGCAATAGGTGGGTTATTAAGCTGCCATGGAGAGTGATAACAGCCCCAATAGCCTGCAATAGTTGGGTTATTAAGCTGCCACGGAGAGTGATAACAGCCCCAATAGCCTGCAATAGGTGCCGACTGGTCAATACACATATGGGTCAAGCATCATTTGCCCACAACACCTTAATTCATCTACAAGGGTCCTTGGCCTACCTACCTACCTACCTACCTACCTAGTATCTACCTACTTACTTCTTTACTTGCTTACCTACCTGCTTACTTAATTCTTTACTTTCTTACCTGCTGACTGCCTGACTTACTTCTTTACTTGCTTACCTACTTACTTACTTCTTTACTTACTTACTTACTTAGTCACTTACTTACTTCTTTACTTACATACTTCTTTACTAATTTACCTACTTATTACTTACTTACTTCTTTACTTTCTAACAATTCACCTATATACTTACTTACTTAATTACTTACTTCCTTACTTACTTAATTACTTACTTACTTAATTACTTACTTACTTACTTAATTCTTTACTTACTTACTTTCTTACTTACTTATTCTTTACTTACTTATTTACTTACTTATTTACTTACTTAATAACTTCTTTACTTACTTACTTACTTCTATACTTATGTACCTACGTATTACTTACTTACTTCTTTTCTTACATTTTACTTACTTACTTACTTACTTACTTACTTACTTACTTACATACTTACTTCTTTACTTCCTTACTTATTTCTGTACTTATTTACATACTTATTACTTACTTACTTCTTTACTTTCTAACATTTCACCTATATACTTACTTACTTAATTACTTACTTCCTTACTTACTTAATTACTTACTTACTTAATTCTTTACTTACTTACTTACTTACTTACTTATTCTTTACTTACTTATTTACTTACTTATTTACTTACTTAATAACTTCTTTACTTACTTACTTACTTCTATACTTATGTACCTACGTGCTACTTACTTACTTCTTTTCTTACTTACATTTTACTTACTTACTTACTTACTTACTTACTTACTTACTTACTTACTTACTTACTTACTTACTTACTTACTTAATTACTTACTTACTTACTTAGTCACTTACTTACTTCTTTACTTACATACTTCTTTACTAATTTACCTACTTATTACTTACTTACTTCTTTACTTACTTATATTTCACTTATTTATTTACTTACTGACTTACTTCTTTACTTCCTTAATTACTTCTTTACTTATTTACATGCTTATTACTTACTTCTTTACTTACATACATTTCACTTATTTAATTACTTATTTATTTCTTTACTTACTTCATTACTTACTTACTTACTTACTTCTTTACTTACTTACTCACTTACTTATTAACTTACTTACTTACTTAATTACTTACTTATTCTTTACTTATTTACTTACTTCATAACTTCTTTACTTACTTACATTTTACTTATTTACTTACTTACTTACTTCTTTACTTATATACTTCTTTGCTAGTTTACCTACTTATAACTTATTTACTTCTTTACTTACTTACATTTTACTTATTTACTTACTTACTTACTTCTTTACTTATATTCTTCTTTGCTAGTTTACCTACTTATAACTTATTTACTTCTTTACTTACTTACATTTCACTTATTTATTTACTTACTTACTTCTTTACTTACTTACTTACTTACTTACTTACTTACTTACTTACTTACTTACTTCTTTACTTCCTTACTTATTTCTTTACTTATTTACATACTTATTACTTACTTACTTCTTTACTTTCTAACATTTCACCTATATACTTACTTACTTAATTACTTACTTCCTTACTTACTTAATTACTTACTTACTTACTTAATTCTTTACTTACTTACTTACTTACTTACTTACTTACTAACTTACTTATTTACTTACTTATTTACTTACTTAATAACTTCTTTACTTACTTACTTACTTCTATACTTATGTACCTACGTATTACTTACTTACTTCTTTTCTTACTTACAATTTACTTACTTACTTACTTACTTACTTACTTACTTACTTACATACTTACTTCTTTACTTCCTTACTTATTTCTTTACTTATTTACATACTTATTACTTACTTACTTCTTTACTTTCTAACAACCCGTGTGTTGCCGGGGCCCATAAGGGAAGCAAAGAATAGCAACACTGTAGCCTACCACGCATGTCGTAAGAGGCGACTAAGGAGGCGTGATGGTACCGTCGCCCTGCTACTGAGTGAGTGCGTGGCGCGACACTGTGAGCTGTGAGTTTCGTGTGAAATGCTTTTGAATCTGCCCGAGGTTTTTTGGAACGTGACTGCATGTTCGGAGTGATGGCAGATGGCTATGTCCCAGAGTTGACCGGTTTTTGCCTTATGCAGAAATGCGTGGCTGCTGGGCTTCTGGTTGACTGCCACTGCCATCGACGATGAACTGTATTTCGTGGACTGTGTGGGTGAACATCTAAGAAACATCCAGATGGGAAAATGACTGCCGATTCCATCAGAGATAAACTGGGTGTTTCGTGGGGGACTATTGTGTTGACATTCTGGCGGCAGCATTATGCACAGTGTATCTGTGCGGGCTGTTGTTTGTCGAGACTCCTGTCTTTTCCACTTTTCACATTGGGCAGTGGGGAGCGTTTTGTGTGATATTCACTGGCACAGGAATGGAGCATAATGGGGATGACCCGTTGCTGTGAAGTTGGAACTGCGACTAACTAACTAACTAACTTTACTTTCTAACATTTCACCTATATACTTACTTACTTAATTACTTACTTCCTTACTTACTTAATTACTTACTTACTTAATTCTTTACTTACTTACTTACTTACTTACTTATTCTTTACTTACTTATTTACTTACTTATTTACTTACTTAATAACTTCTTTACTTACTTACTTACTTCTATACTTATGTACCTACGTATTACTTACTTACTTCTTTTCTTACTTACATTTTACTTACTTACTTACTTCCTTACTTACTTACTTACTTACTTACTTACTTCTTTACTTACTTACTTCTTTACTTACTTACTTCTTTACTTACTTACTTAGTCACTTACTTACTTCTTTACTTACTTACTTAGTCACTTACTTAATTACTTACTTACTTACTTACTTACTTAGTCACTTACTTACTTAGTCACTTACTTACTTCTTTACCTGTTTACCTACCTACTTACTCACTTACTTACTTACTTATTTACTTTCTTACCTACGTACTTACTTACTTCTTTAATTACTTACCTACCTACTTACTTATTTCTTTACTTACTAACCTACCTTCTTATCTAATACTTACTTACTTATTTCTTTACTTACTTACTTACTCACTTACTTACTTACCTACTTATTTACTTGTCTACTTACTTATTTATCAACATTTTTTACCTACTTACTTACGTCCTTAGCCATTTACCTACTTACTTACCTAATTACTTACTTATAGTAATTATAAATAATTACTTACTTTGGAGTCTCCGTGGCGAAGTGGTCAAGCCGTTTGACTCGGGCTCCGAAGGTTGTGGGTTCGCTTCCGGGCCGCTTCCTTCGGTTCACGAGTGAAATTTTTCGGAGACTCCAGTGGGTCGTCGCTAGAGCTACGGAGTTCGTGCTTTGTGCGACGCTTTCTGCGCTGCGGAAAGAGACCGAGCCATATGGGATAAAACCCGGTGCAATGAAGTCGACCTCGTCGACTTTTAAGCGACTTTTTTTATTACTTACTTACTTACTTACTTAGTTACTTAGTTACTTACTTACTTACTTAATTACTTACTTAGTTACTTACTTACTTACTTACTTACTTACTTACTTACGTACTTACTTACTTACTTACTTACTTACTTACTTACTTACTTACTTACCTGCTTACTTACTTACTTCCTTATCTACTTACCTACTCACTTACTTACTTACTTACTTGCTTACCTACTGATTTACCCACTGATTTACTTACTTACCTACTAACTTGCCTACTTACTTATTTCCTTTCATATCTTACATACTTACTTACTTACTTACTTATTTACTTACTTACTTACTTACTTACTTACTTACTTACTTACTTACTTACTTACTTACTAACTGACTGCCTGACTTACTTACTTACTTACTTACTTACTTACTTACTTACTTACTTACTTACTTACTTACTTACTTACCAACTTACCAACCTCTTAGTTACATATGTACGTACCTACTCACTTAGAGCATACTGTACAACACCCACACACTTAAAAGTGAAATGTTGAGAACGTGCATCCTTCTTGAGGCAACATATGAATGTGGTTTATGGAACATCTGTCCACTCTGAACTTTATAAAACACGAAACAAATGGAAACCATATGGTATCTCTACACTGGAGCTTCTAAGGGAAACTTAGAATGAAATTACGATAAGTATTTATGAAAATTGACGAGCATCTAAGAAAGGAAAACAGCAGATTTAATAGAAGATGTGTGGCTATCTATCTATCTATCTATCTATCTATCTATCTATCTATCTATCTATCTATCTATCTATCTATCTATCTATCTATCTATCTGTCTGTCTGTCTGTCTGTCTGTCTGTCTGTCTGTCTGTCTGTCTGTCTGTCTGTCTGTCTGTCTGTCTATCTATCTGTATATCTATCTATCATTCTATCTATCTATCTATCTATCTATCTATCTATCTATCTATCTATCTATCTATCTATCTATCTATCTATCTATCTATCTATCTATCTATCATTCTATCTATCTATCTATCTATCTATCTATCTATCTATCTATCTATCTATCTATCTATCTATCTATCTATCTATCTATCTATCTATCTATCTATCTATCTGCCTGCCTGCCTGCCTGCCTGCCTGTCTGTCTGCCTGTCCATCTATCCACCCATCCATCCATCCAGCTAGCCAGCCAGCCAGTCAGTCAGACAGACAGACAGCCAGCCATCCATCCATCCAATCCACCCATCCACCCACCCGTCCGTCCGTCGGTCGGTCGGTCGGTCGGTCGGTCGGTCTGTCTGTCCGTCAGACTATCTATCTCTCTGTCTATCCATCTGTTCATCCGTCTGTTCGTCTATCCGTCCGTCTCTCCATCCGTCCGTCTGTCCGTCCATCTGTGTGTCTATCCGTCAATCGATCGATGGATCTGTCCGACCGTCCATCAATTCGTCCGTCCGTCAGTCTGTCTGTCTAAATATTTATCAAAGTATATATCTAGTTATATTTCTGTCTGTCTGTATGTATGTCTGTCTCTGTCTAAATATATATCAAACAATATGATAGTAGTTGTATTTCTGTTTGTCTATTCGTCTAACTTTTTGTATACCAATCAATACATCCACCAACCAACCAAGTAACCTATCTACCTATCTACCAACCAAACTGCTTACCTACGTACCCAACTACCTACGAACCTAACTACTTACCTACCTTCCTATCTACCTAGATAACTACACACCTATCTACCTAACTACCTACCTACCTATTTACATATCTACATGTTTATATACCTACTTATCTACCTACCTAACTACCTACCTATTTACCTACCTATCTACCTACCTATCTAACAGCACAAGACATGCCAGGATTTGAACCTACCATCTCCCAAAAATAAGCCCGCGGTAGCGCAGTGGTCAGCAGTATTGCCTGCTGGACCGGAGTTCAAGGCTTTTAATTCGCATAAGTATGGATTAGAACATTGCCGTCTCCGTGGCGAAGAGCTTACAGACGCCGTTCGTAATCCCGTATACCTGCGTTCGAAACACAGCTGCGCACGATTTGGCAGCAGACCGCGTTGCGTTGGTATCGGTACCGGTCGTTCAGAAAGCATTGGCAAACTACTGAACGTAAACTTGCCAAGTGATCACAGCGGCAGAAATGCTGGTGTTGACTGCGATGTCCTGTAAAAAAGGATATGCAAACAAAAATGGATTAGTACACAGACCTTGGTTTCCAAATCGACCCAGCCTAAAACAGGTACCAAGAATTGTCTGAGGCAGTAAAGGCTACAGGCGTGATATCGAGCATGTCACTCTTGGAGTCCCTATTGGCCTACGAAAATATGGGGCATTCCCCAGTACATCTCAGGAGGGGTAAGAAAGGTCCATTACTATTTTACTCTTAAGTTCCCAACCCTTTCTTCCCTCTCCACCCCCTGCGAGTGGAGGAAAAAAAAAACACACACACAAGGCCGTGCCTCGCAGGATGAAGAGACGGGTGCCAAAGTTCCTCGTGTACTCTTTCTTCAGATTGGAATTGGGAAGAATGCAGAATGAAGGCGAAAATAATGAATAAATACACAGCATAAATTGAGTTGTATTGATACGTAAATATAGACAGCGGCACACAACAATATGGGTAAATATTGAGTAACATTTCTTCAACTTTTCCTCTCATCTCTTCACTGTGTGTGCGCGCGCATGAGTTGTTCAGTGCACATAATTCAACATTTCTCACTGACTCACTCACTGACTCACTCGCTCACTGACTGACTGACTGACTGACTGACTGACTGACTGACTCACTCACTAAACTCACTCACTCACTCACTCACTCACTCACTCACTCACTCACTCACTAAACTCACTCACTCACTCACTCACTCACTCACTCACTAAACTCACTCACTCACTCACTCACTCACTCACTCACTCACTCACTCACTAAACTCACTCACTCACTCACTCACTCACTCACTCACTCACTAAACTCACTCACTCACTCACTCACTCACTCACTCACTCACTCACTCACTAAACTCACTCACTCACTCACTCACTCACTCACTCACTCACTAAACTCACTCACTCACTCACTCACTCACTCACTCACTCACTCACGCACGCACGCACCCACTCACTCACTCACTCAATCACTCACTAAACTCACTCCCTCACTCACTCACTCACTCACTCACTCACTCACTCACTAAACTCACTCACTCACTCACTCACTCACTCACTCACTCACTCACGCACCCACCCACCCACCCACCCACCCACCCACCCACCCACCCACCCACTCACGCACCCACCCATCCATTCACTCAATCACTTACTTACTTACTTACTTACTTACTTACTCACTCAATCACTCACACACTGACTCATTCACTGACTCACTCACTCACAATTAGAGATAAACATTTTTTCCCTTTTCTCTCTCATCTCTTCTCTGTGTTGCACGCGCGCCTGAGCGATCCAGCGTACATAAATCAACATTTCCGCACATTTGACCAATTTGTCTTTTAGGCAACATGACCGATGAAAATACATCACACAGTTGTTGATTTATGTATGTATTTTAGCTTCCTTGAGCAGTAACGGAAAGTGTTGGCTCAGCTGGTATCATGCAGTAAACATCATTTCACAACATCCGGGTTTATGTGCAACAAAAATATTTCTCACTGTTGATGTGTTTGTCACTGCTAGATTTCAGTTATGTCTGTATGCACCGTATATATGTCTGACCATCACTCAACATAATCTACATAAATGTCTGTCTGCCTGTCTACCCGCGTGTCTGTTTGAGTAGACAGAGAGTGTGTGAGACACACACACATATATATATATAGAGAGAGAGACAGAGAGAGAGACAGAGAGAGAGAGAGAGACAGAGAGTGGGAGAGGGGGAGGGGTCGAAAAGTCGACAGGGTCATGGAGGCTCCAGGGGAACATCTGTTACCACTCTATATATAATGCCTTTGTTAATTTTTTCTGCCTGTCTGGTTCACAAGCCAGTATAGAGATGGCTGCGTAGAATGGACCGAGATCAAGTAATACCTGAGACAGAGGGTATCACTTTAACAACTGTCTGGAACATAAGTAGTTAAATTAGCACGAGGTCTATAGTTTCACTGTAACAACTGGCTGGCACATGGGCAGTTAAAGTTACATGCAGTCTGGGTGTTTCACTGTAACAACTTTCTGGTGGATAAGTATTTAACTTTACATGAACTATATGCATTTTCACTCTAACAACTGTCTGGTGCACAGACAGTTAAAAACTGCCTGGTACATAAGCAGTTAAATTTGCATGAAGTCTATAAAGTTTCACTGAAGGAACTGTCTAGTACAGTGGTTCTCAACCGGTGGGGAATTCCCCTCCCCCCAGGGGTGAATTTTAGGGTTTCCAAGGAGGGGGGGGGGGGGAAATTAAGACTATTTCAAGATCGCATTAATACAAGAACCGATTACTTGATACTGTTTTTCCCTTCATATTGTACGGTTCTGTACGTCTCACCCTTCTAAAATTCAATTTATAAAGTAAGTAGACCCACAAATCATGTTTTATGTGGACTTCTAGACTTGTTTTAGTATGTGCTATTAAATTTAGCTTTCATTAATACGTATACTGTTTAGGGGCGGGATTTTTAGGTAGGAAATACGAAAGGGGGGAATGACGTTCTGAAAATATGGTAAAGGGGAGCACGGGCCAAATTTTTAGGTAGGAAATACGAAGGGGGGGGGGGGATACCGTTCTGAACATATGGTGAAGGGGGGACACGGGCCAAAAAAGGTTGAGAACCACTGGTCTAGTAAGAAGTTGGGGATGACAAAAAAGACGCACATAAACAGTTAAAGCAGCACTGACATGAAATATTCTCAATCATTTCAGCCCTATAATCTTGCTGAATATTCCATTTCATAGTTGTCTCTCCTGTGCCGCTCTCTTTAATTTCATCTATACATGCATGATCGTTCTCTGATTGCCTGTCGATATGGGATAATCTATTTTATAAATGTTTTTCTTGGTCTTGCCCTTAATTTTTCTCTCGAAATGTGGCTTCTAATACTATCTTTGGGGTGTCCTCGTTTTATGGATGTGACCTTGCCAGTGCGGAATTCGCATTTGTAATACTTTACCGCCGGTCTCTCTGGCCGAGGGGTTACACCACTTTCTCCGTAATCCCGTTTATCACGCAGTCTCGTAGCGGGCGAGAACTGGGAGCGGTTCGTCCCCCGCTGGTGACTTGCGGGATAACTGAGCCGGCCGCTCAGAAAGCAATGGCAAACTACTGAGCGTAATCTTGCCAATAAATCAACAGATAGCTGAAAGATGCTGCTGTTGACAGCGATGTCCTGTAAAAGGATATGCGAATTTAAAAAAAAAATACTTTACCGTATGATGAATTACACAATGCATTATAAGTTTTTGTAACTCTGTAGATGGTATGGAGACGAGGTGGCGCAGTGGCTAGCACGTCTGCTGTCGGTCCCGCGGTCATGTGTTTGAATCCTCATTTTTTTGTGTGTTGCGTATCCCTTACGGGACGTTGCAGTCAACACCAGCATTTTCAGCTGCTGTTGATGTACTAGGCAAGTGTTATGTTCAGTAGTTTGCCATTGCTTTCTGAACGACCGGCCTCTATACCTTTTTCGAAAAAACCAGCACCGCCGTGTTTCGAACCCGGGTATACGGGCTCACAAACCGCGTTCGCAAGCCCTTCAGCCACAGATTTAAAATTGACTCTTTCAGGTCGGCCTAGACTCAAATGGGTTTTTAAAAAATGTCCTAGCAAATAAAGGCGGCTGTGCGATATTGACTAAATCAGCCGTTGTGTCCCGACTGGTCAATACAAAATATGGAGCTAAACTCACCTCAACTCAGCTCCGTGTGGAAACTGAACGAATCAAGAAGGTTTCATTTTTTTAAATTGTTGCATAACCCTTATACCACAACAAGCAATGATGCACAGACGAGAGAGAAGGAGAGGAAGAGGCCGACCACGTAAACGATGGACGCAGAGAATAACAGAGTCCTTGGGAATATCGATACATGAAGCCCATAAGCGGGCACGCTCCGGCTGTTTATTCTTCACCTCGACACCGCAAAGTACAAGAGGAACATGATGAGATGATGCATATCCCTTACAGGACGTTGCAGTCAACACCAGCATTTTTTCAGCTGCTTTTGGTGTACTAGGCAAGATTACGCTCAGTAGGTTGCCATTGCTTTGTGAGCGACCGGCTCACATACCCCGTAAGTTACCGACGCGGCGCGAACTGTTGCCGATTCTCGCGCAGCTGCGTTACTCGCGAGAATATACGGGATTACGGAGGAAGACTAGAGAAAGAGAGAAAGACGGGATTACGGAGAAAGACACCTACGCCAGGAAGACCGGCTTTATGGTGTTATTTATAGTAGAGATGATTTTTATATTGAAGAATAGATCTAATCTCCTAAGTGGATAAAGAGAGGGAAATCGATGGAGAGAGAGAGAGAGAGAGAGAGAGAGAGAGAGAGAGAGAGATGGAGAGATGGTGAGAGATATGGAGAGAGAGATAGAGAGAGATAGAGAGAGATGCAGAGAAAGATGGAGATAGAGATGGAGAGAGAGAGCTGGAGAGAGATGGAGAGAGAGATGGAGAGAGAGAGATGGAGAGATGGAGAGAGAGATGGAGAGAGAGATAGAGAGAGATAGAGAGAGATGCAGAGAAAGATGGAGATAGAGATGAAGAGAGAGAGCTGGAGAGAGATGGAGAGAGAGATGGAGAGATGGAGACAGAGATGGAGAGAGAAAGAGGGAGAAGCAAAGAGAGAGAGAGCTGGAGAGAGAGAAAAGAGAGAGAGAGAGAAGGAGAGAGATTGAGGTAGTGAGGGGGGGGGGGGCAAGAGAGACTGAGACAGACAAACATACAGAATGAAGACTTAACTAACATGGATAACCATGGTCATGATAATGTGATAAAAATCTCTCTCAAACCCTCACCTTCACAACAGTATCGTCGTCTCAATCTCCAGAGAGCTCCAAGACGCCCACTCTGGCTTTTCACTTATCATACCTGAGCAGTCGACACGAGATTCCATCAAGCATGAAGTTAAATAGACCACGCTAGACGATCCCCACAGTGATTCTCAAAATGCCTTTCTTCGGGGACCAGCTTGTGAATTAAAATGTGCTGCCGCCGTGCGTACTGTTTGAACACAATGAATGAATCACACACACACACACGCGCGCACGCACGCACGCACACACACACACACACACACAAGAGAAGTAGAATCGGTAAGCTTTATTAGAACACGAGCACAAGCAACAAAATGGACGTTGCGGCCAGAGCTTTTGTCAGCACACAAAGCAACAGACACACTGATACAACTACATGAGAAAATATATATACAGGTTAACTGATCTGCTTCTTTGTTATGGATGTGACACGTGCGTGGTTTAATACAGCGCATTGTTTGAACAAGGTATCAACAGGCATCGTCGCTTACTAACTGTCACCTGTGCTTAAACACCCAATACAAAACATCAGAAGTGAAACACAACACCCAATACACCACGACAGAAGTGAACCAAAATATCCAATACACCACGACAGAAGTGAAACAAACCACCCAATACACCACGACAGAAGTGAACCAAAATATCCAATACACCACAACAGAAGTGAAACAAATAAAACACCCAATACACCACAACAGAAGTGAAACAAAACACCCAATACACCACAACAGAAGTGAAACAAAATATTCAATACACCACAACAGAGGTGAAACAAAACAGCCAATACACTACAACAGAAGTGAAACAAACCACGCAATACATTACAACAGAAGTGGAACAAAACACCAAAATACACCACAACTAAAGTGAAGCAAGACATTAAATACACCACAACAGAAGTGAAACAAAACATTCAATACATCACATCAGAAGTGAAACAACACCAAATACACCAAATACAATGGTATGCGCGCTATCGCCCAGAAAGCAATGGCAAACTGCTGAACGTAAAATTGCCTAATAAACCACACATTGTCAAATCGTGTTGGGGCTGATTGCGACGTCATGTAAAGGCCATACACCCACATATAACCAAGACGATCCTATATGGTCTTAATAGGACTGGGATGGAAAGCCTGGTTTCGGGAAGCAGCAAGGGTCAGCCAGCATGAAGATGGACACTGTACATCGCAGAGACAATAGGCAGGGACATTTATCAGGCAAGAGAAATGGCACAGGATCAGACACTTTCCGGCCGGTTGTGATGAGAGCGAGGTCTTGCAAAGGAACTGCAGAAAGCTGCGTGATGAAGAAGAAGAAGAAGAAGAAGAAGAAGAAGAAGAAGAAGAAGAAGAAGAAGAAGAAGAAGAAGAAGAAGAAGAAGAAGAAGAAGAAGAAGAA